>JANBPO010002190.1:2135130-3335130 GCA_024336825.1 Amorphophallus titanum | reverse complement strand
ATCCTCAAAGACCTGGGATAAACCAGGCGAGTTTGTCTCGGTCCATCAACCGTGTCCTTTGTGCGGTAGCCATGATGCGGCTGCCTATCGATCGGATGGATCGGGACAATGCTTCTCGTGTGAGAAGTTCATCCCCCCACAAGGAAAAGAGATGCCGACCAAGGCTCCTGCAACGAACACTGAACATCAGGTATATACTCTCCAGAAGATCAACAAATCTGTTCGAGGATTGTCTCCGGAGACGCTTGCCTTTTACAACGTAAAGTATGAGACTAAGGATGACGGAACCCCAGTATCGTATTACTTCCCGCGACCGGATGGAACCGTCCTACATAGACGTGTGGAGGCCAAGGAGTTTTATTTCACTGGTGCGTCGGCTGAGGACGGTCTTAAACTCTTTGGATCGAATCTCTTTACTGTCGGTCAGCGGACTATCACCATCACAGAAGGATACTTTGACGCTCTGGCTGTCTTCCAAATGCAGGGCAGTAAATACCCGGCTGTTGCCGTCCAGAGCGCCGGGAGTGCTAAGGCTGAGTGCTCGCAGGCGTATGACTATCTGAACAGCTTCGACAAGATCTACCTTGCCTTTGATGCTGACGAACCCGGACAGGCTGCTGCTAAGGCTGTGGCTCAGTTGTTCGACTTCAACAAGGTGTACGTTGTCAAGCTCGACAAAACATTGAAGGATGCCAATGCGTACCTTCAGGAAAACCGCATCGAAGAGTTCACCAAGGCGTGGTGGGGTGCTCAGAGGTTCACTCCAGAGGGTATTCTTGCTTCCTGGGCTGCATTCGATAAGATCATCGATGAAGACGAAACCAAACCTTCCATTCCTTACCCCTTCAAGAAGCTCCAAGAGCTAAGCTACGGTATTCGGAACTCTGAGCTTGTGTTGATTACGGCTCAGGAAGGTATTGGTAAGACGGAAATCATCCGTACTGTTGAACACCACATTTTGAAAACGACTGACGCCAATATCGGAGTTATGCACCTTGAAGAGAACAAGGCTAGGACGCTTAAGGGATATGCTGGGTTCGAGCTTCAGAAGCCTATCCACCTTCCCGACTTTGCTGTTTCAAAGGATGAACTCAAGAAGCAGCTCCGTGCAGCCACTGGCCGCGATGACCGGTTGCACATTTACAGCCACTTTGGGTCTGATGATCCTGACGTTATCCTTAGTACAGTCCGATTTATGGCCGGTGCTTGCCAGTGTAAGTATATTTTTCTGGATCACATCACTATGGTTGTGTCTGGTCTTGCTGGTGAAGACGAGCGTAGAGCTTTGGACTATATCTCGACGCAACTCAGGATGATGGTGAATGATCTCGATTTCACATTGTTCTTGGTTTCTCACGTCAACGATGAAGGCCAAACGCGCGGAAGCCGTAACATTGGGAAGGTGGCTGACCTTCGTATTGATCTGGCGAGGAACCTCAAAGCGGAAAGTGAAGTTGTCCGCAACACGACATTCCTCACCGTCGCGAAGAACCGTTATAGTGGTAAAACTGGACCTGCCGGTGCTTTGACTTTCGATACCGAAACCTACATGCTGAAGGAAGCAGATGAAGACCTACCGTTTTGAAGAAGCTGAATTTGAGTGGAAGAAGGACAACTTCAAAAATCTTCTGACAGAACTCAATGGTGTTGTTGGTGCAATGCACCGCAATGGATATGAGCCTCTCGATCTCCGTTTCAACGGGAATGGAAACAAAATCTATGTCAAATTCCGGAAAGAAGTCGAAGCAGCCTAGCTCCGCACGAAAGTTCTACATCATCAAAGAAGGGAAAGGACGGGTCCTAATTGGTAACCGCCGCAAGAAAAAAGATCAACGCCAAACGTAACTACAAGAAGGAGGCAGCTTATGCTGCAAGGCCCGAACAAGTTAAGCGACGTATGGCTCGCAACCGAGCTCGCGCAGCAGCGATCCGAGCTGGAAAGGTTAAAAAGGGAGATGGGAAGGAAGTGGACCATATTGGTGCTAAGCGCACTGGTCCTCTTAACAATAAACGGGTTCGCGTTGTATCTCGTGCGGTAAACCGTCGTAAGCAACCGAAGACAAAAGCAAGAGGTAAAGCTCGTGGATAAGGTTTGGTGGGTCGAGACTGAAGACGGTGAATGCAAACACTTCAAGACTGAGGAAGGTGCTCGACAGTGGGCTCTAGAGTGGGCCAAGATGTACGGAGAGCAGTGCGGCATTTCTGTTGAACAGGTCGAAGACTACGGTTTGTACCACATTTACAGCGAGCCGATGGGCAACTAATGAGAGTCCTTGTTTGTGGTGGTCGGAACTACTCTGACAAAGGATGTGTCTACTTCCGATTGGGTCAGTTTACAGCAAATCCAGCGGGTGAGATAGTCATCATTTCTGGTGGCGCTAAAGGCGCTGATCGGTTGGGTGAAGAGTGGGCTAAGGAGTTCGGTGCAGAGCTCCTTATCTTTCCTGCCGACTGGGAGAAACATGGCAGGGCTGCAGGACATATTCGGAACGCCCAAATGCTGGAAGAGGGTAAGCCAGATATGGTCCTAGCCTTTCCAGGGGGTAAGGGAACAGCTAACATGATTATGCAGGCCAAGCGAAAGAAGGTTCCTGTGATCCAGATTGACGACAATGGTTGGATCAAACCGTAATGAGAGTTCTTGTCGCCTGCGAAATGTCGGGGAGAGTTCGTGAAGCATTCAGAGCACGAGGACATGATGCGTGGTCGGTCGATCTTGTTGAAAGCCTCGATCATAGTCCTAATCATATTGTTGGTGATGCTCGGGACTATCTCGGACAAGGATGGGATTTGCTTATTGCCCACCCTCCGTGTACCTATTTGTGTAACTCAGGTGTCAGATGGCTGAAACCCCGCGACGACAACGAGGACATCAACGTCACTCGGTACCTTCAAATGCTAGATGCCCGGGATCTCTTCATGAGTTTCTGGGAGAGCAATATTCCGAAGATTGCGATCGAGAACCCAGTTCCTCACAAGTACGCAAATCTCCCAAAGTACACGCAGACAATCCAGCCGTACCAGTTCGGAGAGGACGCTTCAAAAAGAACATGTCTGTGGTTGAAAGGGTTGCCATTGCTGACTGGCACGAACTATATTCCCCCAACGCATGGTGGAGATAATGGTAAGTATCGCTACGCCAACCAAACACCGTCAGGCCAAAACAAAGAAGGCCCCTCTAGTGAAAGAGGAGCCATCCGAAGCCTCACCTACCCGGGCATCGCGGAAGCGTTTGCAGCACAATGGGGAGGGGATTAACCGTCCTTATGCCGGGTGGTTTGGTGATTGGGTTCGTAAAGGCAACGTGTTCGTGCCTCCTAAACGCGAAGTACCCGCTTCTTCTTAATACACGCCTTCAGAATTAAGACCTCACCAAAGAAGGTCTCTTCTTCCCCAGTGTGGGACATTACAAGGACGATGTACTGATCTGTTTCCTCCAACAGGAACCCTACGGTTCTGACGAGGAATGGTTCAGTCAGCGTCCTTGTTTCTTTTGAGTTCCACTGCATTTCGGACGAAGCGTGGTCATACCATTCTACGTAGTATGCCTTCATCCTGTTTTCCTCTTTGTCCAGTTCTTGAACTCGCCAACATCCATGTTGTTCAGGAAGGGGTTCGCCTTCAGGACATCATCGGTGACAAGGTCGGACATCATTGTGTCATTCGATGCCCTTAGAACAGTCTTAGCACCACCCGCACCTAAGAAGTGGGCAGCGTAGCGGTTAGCGTTAGTAGTTTCGATACCTGCGTTAGACAGGATAGTATCGTTCTGAGCAGTGAACAACCGGATAGCAATTTCCTGTTGATCGACATCGAAGCGACCATCTTCTGTCAAACCAGCATCAGGGTACTGCCGGATGAGGTCTTTCCACGTACTTTTAGTAAACTGGTAGCGACCTGAAGCAGAGCTCTTGGGGTTCTTGGCATTGTCATTACCACCGCTCTCAGCAGAACGGATGTTTTTCATTCGTGTTTCTTTTCTTTAACTTGAACACATCTCTTGATACCTTATTCGGTCCCTACAGGGAGTTGTAGGAAGACAGACAGAAGGAAGTCTGGTCTGTGGTTTAGCCGGTTGGGCCCGTAAGCTATGTGTCAGTAGTTGGCTTGGTGAAGCCCGCAAGCTGTGTGTCAGCATTGGTTTAGTGCAGTTGCACTAGTGAAGCCTCACTTGGTTGAGTGAGGGGTGGACGTAGGAATCTGGGATTGAGTCCGAACCACCTTAAAACTCCTTATCTAGTGTGGTTGTTTGTGCGCTTGTTTTACAGTAGATGCTTGCATGGGCCTTCTTCCTATCTCTCTTTGACTCTTATCTTGTGGATCTTCCTGGGAGTTAGCCTACCTTTTATTCCGTTGTGTTTTAATTTGTAAAAAGGGGCTGATCTATTCACCCCTCCCCTCTAGATCTGCCACCACCACACAACATCTTCGAATTACACTACTGCTTCAACTTGTTCACTTGGCAGGGTCACAGCTTGTTCTGCTGCTTCGACGAAGTCCGTAACTGCTTCGACATGATATAACTTGGTTGGTAGAATTGCTCTTTTGATGTGTCAGAGCATATCTTGAATGCTTCAAAGTAGCTGTTGTAAGTTCTTCTTTTGTGATACCGACTGCTTCGAGGCAGTATAGTACTGCTTCGACTCTTTAGATCATCTGCAATATTAGACCATTGTTATAAGCAGTAAACTATAAAGTATTGACATCATCAAAACACAGATTTCAACATACTCTCCCTTTCTGATGATGGCAACCACATGAAATTTTATCACATGAATTGTTACGTCTTATTGGATCATGAAAAGAAACTTCATCTTCTTTGAGTGGTAGTTGAGCAATCAAGTATATGTAGGGAATAAACTGAAATTAGGAATGAAGCACATGACTGACAATATGTCAAACTCGAGAAGGACAACAGCAAGGACGAGGACACAAAGACGGAAACATAGCAGAACCATAGCACACATATAGCACAGGACACAGATTACTCAACCCAGCATCCCCTTACTCTTTTACTCTCTCTCTTAACTTTCACCTTGCTCTTCATTACTCTCCTCCTTTATACTTACTTAGATACCATAACTCTCCCCCTTTGATATCATCACAAGAGAGAAAACAAAGAGTGGATGGAGGAAAGATAAACTCTAGACACAAGAGATACCTGATACAGTAAGTACACAGAGTTAGGAGGCTGGCAGAGTTATCTCTTAAGGGATTAAGTCTGGTAGTCAAAATAAACTTTGATGTTTCAGACTAATAATCCAGATTGACATGAAATAGAGGATTTTGAAAATTATCATCATACATGACCAATGAGTATGAGCAGATTGGCATATGAATGCTTTGAATAGACTATCTAAATGCTATACTAATTGGATATGCAGAGACTGTTTAAGCAAGAATGTTCCAATAGTATTGAGAACAAACAAACATGCCATGCTATGATATTTGGGGGATTTGGATTTTTTAGCACTTCCTTGAATGCATTCCATTTTCTCATTGAGCATAGTGGTTAAACCAACACCTTTTTACGTGATGAGACACATTGGATAGATGCAAGAATCCCCAGTTACCCAGTGTGGAAACTTTAATACCTCTCTCTTTGAGAACAGAGTTAACAGTAGAAGTATCTTTGTACGTGAGGTACAACACGTCTTAGGTGAAGTGACCTAGTTACTCAATACTCTATGCCATTGCTTTGCCATGGTTGCAATTGGCTTTGCCTATTTAAGCAGAGTTAATCTGGTACCTCATGACATAACTCACTTCATTTGAAGGATAGTTAGTTTCTCAGTTAGCTAGATCATTGCTCTGTCTCATTTCACCCCATTTTTGAATTTATTGTAGCAGAATGTTTGAAACCAACATCCATCCCTTTTAGTGTCTAGGGGTCAGTTCTTTTGAGCGGTTGGCCCCCAACCGTTCATCCCCCTTGAATGGTCCATTCTAGACTATTCATCCCTCTTTGAACGGCTTCCATCTGGACCGTTCATTTCATCGAGCGGCCATCTTCTGACCGCCCAGTGAATCTTATCTGTCATCTCGTCTCTTGGTCGTGATGGCCTGTCTCGTGACTGTTTGTCTTAGGTACGTGTCCGAGGGTGGTGTTTGAGTGTCGTTTCCCGACGTTCCAATTTTCGTATATCTTCGTTTGACCATATGGTTTACCCATTGTCACGTGGATGTCTCTTGATGTCCTATGAGGTCTATGACCATGATATAAGGTGGCCAGGAGTGTTCTTGCCGTGGGCAGTCTTTTGTACTGCTTTTTATGTCATTGTTTGGTTCTGGTCAACCCGGTTAGATCCAATGGTTGACGTAAGACCTTATGTATGTCTCGACGGTTCTGTCCACTTCGAGACGTGGTTTTGGATGCAGTGAGGTGTCATCTTACCTCGTTCCGCATATCCAAAAATGCTGAGAGTTTTTGGTGTTTCCCTCAGGTCTCCGTGAGTCATTTCCTACGGTGAGTCGTTTCCTCTGGCTTAGGATTAGACCGATTGGCGACTTGTTCCACTTTGTATGACGATCTTGACTCTGAGTCGTGAGACTCAAGGATCATTGTAGTTTCAGGTCTAGTTACCTTTTCCTGAGTCTGTTGGTAGTTTCCTGTACTGTCATTGGTGCTTCGTAGTATGCACGATAGTGCTTCTTGCCTGTCTGTACTCCGACACTCGCGTTTTAGAGTCTGTGTCTCGTGAACCTCCACTAGTTGTAGTCTAACGACTCGTTTTGACGTGTCGGCCCACCTGGGAGTGGTGGCGAGGTAGTTCCCAATACACGGTTTATAAGCTAGTTTCCGTGGCTCCCTTGCTTTGCAGTAGCGTCCGCTGGGGGAGAAAACTAGCTAGAGCTTGGCTCAGGGCAATTAGCCAGTGTGTGCACATGTGGTCAGGGGCTTGGACTGACGCCGACGGGCGTTACCCTATCTAGTTACATGCGACTATAGTACTGTTCTAGTTCTAACAGTGTCTTGGTCTTGGTCATGCTTTTGGACGACAGGCAGACGAGCCACTTGTAGGCGCAGCGTAAGACGTCAAGGGACGTGGCTGGCTATTCTTCTAGTGAGGGGTACTCCAGTCACGTGGCACGTGACTTTTGCGTAACTCTCGTGTTTCTCGAGTGTCGTGACCTTTTCGGGTTAGCTCTCTCGTGGCTTTGCCCGAGGTCAGTGTTATGTTGTGTGCACGACGTTTTAGTCGTGTTGGGTCTGTCTAGATCACTTCTAGGCTTTTTGTCTATCTTGCTGGTTTCCTTCAGCATCAACGGATCGACAACTTCTGACTTCGCCAGTTCAGAGTTTGCCCTTCTGTTGCTATTAGGAGTAGCTTAGGAGCCGAGGTTAGTTCGACAGCTGCGCTCATTCGGTACAGCTTTTTCCATTTCTTTTAACTTCCCTCTTCCTTGCCTGTTATCTACTCCAGCTTCCTCTTCCTTGCAGCTTTATAGTTTAGTTTTCCTGCTTTACTACCTCCTATTTTCTGTTCCGTGTTACTGCATATTTTTCGGTGGGGATCCGTGTGACCCCTACTGAGCCAGTGACATGAGGCTCATCCCTGCTTTTCAGGTGGGTGACGTCATTTGGCTTCCACGGTTCCTGATGTGACGTGTTCGAAGTTGCCAGCGGTACTTGCGTCGGGCTTCCCCCGACCTCAGTGTACGTCTTTCTTTTCTGTCGACTGTACTTGGACTGCGCTGCTCGTCTTTCCTTTGGACTGGACTCTGGTATAATTGTTAAATTGAAACTGTTAATTAAAAAGTAATTTTATTTCGTGTATTTTTGGTGAAAGATATGAATTTTTAGAATTTAGAAAATTCCTAATTTTTCTTCTATTTAAACCACCTCACTATCTCTCCTCCCTTATTTTCAACTATTCTTCCTCTCTCTCATTCTCTCTCCCCTCTGGTCCGTTCGGCGTGGGGTGCACACCGTTGCGGAGTTGGCCGAGGCGAGGACGCAGTGGAGTGATCGGAATGCGGGATGGAGTGACGATTTGAGCGTGGCGTGGCACGATCCCTCGGTGGATTCCGAGAATCAGTGCGATTCATGTTTTGGCGATTTCGGCGTGGTTTAGTCGCTTCGAAGGGCAAGATCTTTGGTGGAGGTAGGGGGACGGTTCCCTAGCTCCTGTATTCCATTTTTCCATAGTTTTACGTTCTACGGTGTGAGAACGGGTGAGTTTAGGCTCGTCGGGGTTTTGTGGGTTTCGTAAGCTTCATCGGAAAACGGCGACGGTTCTGCGATCGGTTGGAGTCAATGGACTCCTGGGAACGTCAACGTTCCATTGATACCAGGTTCGCATCGATTGGCAGTCGCATTTGACCGTGGGGAGCCCAGGAAGTCCTGTGACCCTATTTGGGCGATTTCGTTAGAATCGCCCGTTTCTTGCGACTCGTGCATCGTTTTGACTCCGATCGGAATCCATGTGATTGCCAGGGTGATTGTGGCTATATCCCCTTCATCTTGGCACGAACGGGGCGTGGAAAGGCCATGATCGGATGAACCCTTGGGTTTGCTCATCGTGATGGTTGGACAATCGAACCAGGGCCCATTCAAGGTATGGGCGGCTAGCTCTGGACCGTTCATCCTCACTGGGTTTTGGGGCTTGTACGGTCGGATGATAGACCGCACATGGTTTGGGGGGCCTGAAAGGGTCCGCCTATCCCCCCCTTGGGCGACCATCCTATAACCGCCTGTCTTTCCGTTGGGACGTGCGGCCACGTCCTGACCGCCCATCCCAGTTGACATTTGGTCAACAGTTGAGTGTCAGTCGTGATGAGTGGTCTGGTCAAGACCATTTTGACTAACACTATAGTATGTCGGTTAGAGTCAACAGTCTGGTCAAAACTGTTCTGACCAGAACCATTGTGGGTCGATGGGCATGAGTGGCTAGGCCCTAACCGCTCATAGTATTGGGCGGCCCAACCCTAACCTTCCATCCCCCGTTAGTGTTTTCGGATCCGTTCCCTTGAGTGGACTACCCTGAGCCGTTCATCTCTTTGAGCGGCTACGGGCAATCCGTTCATCCCCAGATGAATGGTCCGCCTTCGACTGTTCATCTTCCCTTGGAAGATCTGTTCCAGATCGTTCATTATCCTAAGCGGCCAGATCCAGACTGCTTATCCTTTGGATGGTCCAGGGAGGACCATCTCCTTGTTCTGAGTCTTCCGTGCTCGTGTAAGCGTTGTGTTGGCCTCTGATCGACCCGGTATTGACCTAGTGGTTGACTTTCGATCTCGTGAGTGTCCCAGACACCCCGTAGGTTTCGTGTCCATATTTTGAGGTGTCCGTGGATTCAGTGTTACCGTGATTTCAGACCTAGGGACTAGGGTAGATTGACGGTGTTGTACCGTCACTTTCAACGGTCTTGACCCCGAGTCTCGTGACTCAAGAACCATTGGGTTAGTAGGTCTAGTGGGCTGTCCAGAGTTTGGTGGCCTCGAACCCACCTGTTACTTCGCGTTACTCGTGATGGTTGTGTGCGTGGTTTTCAGTGTTCACGTTTAGTGAACCCCCACTAGTCCTACCTTTCCTACCCACACGCGTGCGGACCCACTTGGGAGTGGTGGAGAGCGTGACCTGAGAGAGACGGTGAGTAGGCTGGTTATCATAGGGCCCCCGCGTACCGTCAAGTTCGGGCTGGTGGGGGAATTACCAGCTAGAGGACAGACCTAGGGCAATGATGTCCAAGAGTAGTGGGTCGATCGGACCCTTGTGGAGGGCCGAGTTGTTTGGAATTGACCAAAGAGGGATAGACATGATGACGCACCGGAGGACTCTAATTGCACATGCACACCCTAGGACCAACTTGTAGAGACAAAGATGTAAACTTGCTCTGATACCAATTGATGTGGCATCACCTTGGGGATGAAATACACTAGACCGAGGCACCTTGGACCTAGACCCGCAAGCAAGCAACATGGCAGTGGACTCACTCTAGCGGAATGACTCGCATAGCTCTCACGGTTGTTCGTAGGCAAACCAGCGATGGTTGGAAGGGTTCGAGGTGGGGACTTGATGTTCCAGGTGTATGGATAGCTAGGGATGGACCCCTAAGGCCCTGGGATACCCAATTCAGCGGGCGGCCAACACCCCGAGGGCGTGGGATGTACGGTCTCTCTCACAACTCTCCCCGCAGTGGTCACTCGGTCGATTGGCCTCTTGGACCGGGCACTCCCTCACCGTCGACGGAGCTAAGAAGCAATACTAATTAAGCAAGGAGTGCCAACAAAGAGAAGTGATCAGAAACTCACCTGATCGACGTGAAGACGTCGATCCCGACCGGAGACGAGGGCAAGCGAGGAAGTGTGGGCTTACCCGCACGCTGTGTCGATGAAGCTTTGGAAGACGACCTGCTAGTACAACCACTATGCCCTAGCAGAGGGGTTGGACTGAGGGTGGGAGAAATTATATTACATACAAACACTGCCTCCCACAGGGAGGGGCTTTAAATCGGCCAGGCGGGGGTGGGGGTAACCAAACTAAAGCTGAATTGCCGAACTAGGCTGGTTCGGGTCGCTTTCGGAGTAGGAGGACAGGAAGTCGATGACGGCGCCGCTACGGACTCCACCGACTTCTGGTGATGACGGGACTAGGGCCAAAATGTCCTGGGTTGGCCCAGGACGATGCCCAAATTTCTAGAGATTATTCTGATGCCGATGGTGACCGAGGTGGGGTCGGGATCAGGGCTGGTCGGACCTGGCTCTGGCTGTCCCAGAACTACTACTGTTGGAAGAGGTGGATGTCACGAGCGCTCCCGGGGTTCAATGAGGGCGGGACCAGAGCCGTTGCGATCGTGGACGAGTCTTCCGTGCACTCCGGGGAGAAAATTAGGAACTCTATGCTCCGGGCTGCAAATGGTGCCCTTCTTATTGGAGCTGGCAGGGAACGTGGAGGAGAAGGTCCCAAACTTTGCTCCAGGAATCATCGGGGACTGGGCGTGGGGGATCCTGCACTTGGGCTCTGGTCTGTAGTCGGAGATTGGGTGCACCGATCTCAGAACCATAAGGGCCTGAGAAAATCACTGCCACGAACTCTCTGGAGGCCCGATGAAGGTGAGATCAGTGTCGTTGCAACCTTGGGCAAGTCCTATTCAATTTGAGACCAACGAAGCTACCAGTGGAGATCGGCGTAGAGGATGAGGTGGAGAGAAGTGGAGGGTGGTATGAAAATGGCTCTACTACACTGACCTGCGCACTCCGGGGAGAAAAGCTGGAACATAGTGCTCCAGAGTCTGAATGATTCCCTTCTTATTGGTGCTGGTAGAGGGATTAGAGGAGAATGCCTCAGCCAAAAATCATGCCCAGAAATGCTCAGGGACATCCGTGGTAGCTTCTCCTCTAGGGCTCAGGTTCCCTACCGGAGTAGCTCTGTGCAGTCGAGGGAGAATGGCTCTCTCGGGCAGCACAGATGTCGGATGGATGTGAGACCACCTCGCCTGCGAAGCTGCTTTAAAAAGCTTTCCACTAGTATAGGATATGCCACAAGGAGATGCGTGATGATGGATTGATAGTCTCTGTATCCCATGGGCACTTTGCAGCTCCGAACAGGGGGGGTCGGGCTAGGGCAAGGAGGGGGTGTGTGTCCTACCTCTGGCTCAGACCTTTCGTCCAGCTGGTTAACAAAAAGACTTTTTTACCTCTGGTTCGGACCTCCCGTCTAACCAGTCAACAAAAAGACCCTTCTCCCTCTAGCTCAGACTTTTCATCCAACTAGTTAACAAAAAGACCATTTTACCTCTGGTTCAGACCTCCCATCTGACTAGTCAACAAGAGATCCTTTTTACCTATGGCTCTGCCCCTCCATCTAGATTGGTGAACGAAAAGATGACTCCTATCGCCAGCATCATGACCTTTCGTCTAGGTTGGCACGTAAACAAAAAATATCCTTGTCTAGCGTCATGGCTTTCTGCCTAAGCTAGTAAATATTCTATCTTGGCGTCATGACCTTCTGCCTAAGCCAAGTTACATGACATCATGACTTTACATCTAAGCCGTTAAATATCCTCATTCGGCGTCATGGCTTTCCACCTAAGCCGGTAAATATCCTGCCTTGGTGTCATGGCCTTTCACCTAAGCCAAGTTGTACGGTGTCATGACTTCATGTCTAAGCCATTAAATATCATTATCTGGCATCATGGCTTTCCGCCTAAGCCAGTAAATATTCTGGCTTGGCGTCATGGCCTTCTGCCTAAGCCAAGTTATACGACGTTATGACTTTACGTCTAAGCCGTTAAATATCCTTGTCTGGCGTCATGGCTTTCCACCTAAGCCGGTAAATATCCTGCCTTGGCATCATGGCCTTCTACTTAAGTCAAGTTGTATGGCGTCATGACTTCATGTCTAAGCCGTTAAATAGCCTTGTCTGGCATCATGACTTTTCACCTAAGCCAGTAAATATTCTACCTTGGCGTCATGGTCTTCCACCTAAGCCAAGTTGTACGACATCATGATTTCATGTCTAAGCCGTTAAATATCCTTGTCTGGCGTCATGGTTTTTCACCTAAGCTAGTAAATATTCTGCCTTGGTGTCATGACCTTCTGCCTAAGTCAAGTTGTACGGCGTCATGACTTTACGTCTAAGCCGTTAAATATCCTTGTCCGGCATCATGGCTTTCCACCTAAGTCGGTAAATATACTTCCTTGGTATCATGGCCTTCTGCCTAAGCCAAGTTGTACGACGTCATGACTTTATGTCTAAGTCATTAAATATCCTTATCCGGCGTCATGGCTTTCTGCCTAAGTCGATAATATTCTACCTTGGCGTCATGACCTTCTGCCTAAGCCAAGTTGTACGGCGTCATGACTTTACATCTAAGCCGTTGAATACCCTTGTCTGACGCCACGACTTTCCGCCTAAGCTGATAAATATCCTGCCTTGGCGTCATGACCTTCTGCCTAAGCCAAGTTGTATGGCGTCATGACTTTACGTCTAAGCTGTTAAATATACTTGTCCAGCGTCATGGCCCGCCTAAGCCGGTAAATATTCTAGCTTGACATCATGGTCTCCCGCCTAAGCCAAGTTGTATGGCATCATGACTTTATGTCTAAGCCGTTAAATACTATTGTCTAGCGTTATGACCTTCTGCCTAAGTCGATAAATATTCTACCTTGGCGTCATGACCTTCCGCCTAAGTCAAGTTATGCGGCGTCACGACCTTACGTCTAAGCAAAGTCATTCGGCGTCATGACCTTCGGTCTAAGCCAACAGACCTCTTACCATTAGCTCCGGATTGCTACCCGAACCAATGAACGAAAATACCCCCTTTGGTTTCACACCAACCCTTGATCCCTCCAAGGATTCATCATAACATATGACACCTTCTCTCCGCCGCCATGGCATCGATCTTCGGACGTCGGAATCACCGACATGTGGGCATGTCTGTTAAACCCTAAAAAAAAGAAGAAAGCAAAAAAGAAGAAGAAGGGAAGAGAAGAAGAAAAAAATGAGAAAGAGAAAATAAAAAAATAGAACAAAAAAAGAGAAGAAGGAGGGTTAGAGCCTGCCATTCATCTAGGAGGGTTTGGTGGTAGGAGGGGGGAATAGACTTGAGCCTAAGTTGTTTTTTCATGCCCCCCCATGTGGTGATGGGAGCTTGCCTTCTAACCAATCTTAACCCTTCAATGTTCAGCCAATGGGTCTTGGCCAATTTGGTAAGTTACATTTTGGCAAGCTGACCCCTCCTATCCTTGGACATAGGATACCAATCAAAGTATTGGTCCATTGAAGCCTCCCAATCTAAGTAGACACTTGGGTGGTAGGACCCGTCAAAGGTGGGGGCATCAACTTTCACTAGTCTCAAGAGGTGATCATCCGGGTTGTCCCGGGGGCTCCTCTCATTTCTCCTCGGGGTTGGATCCTATCCATGCTCGAGTGGATGGTCGGGGTTTAACTCTCCTATGGCAGGGGGAGGTGCCCTTCTATCATCCACCCTTGGGGCGGGCCTATTTTCCTCCATGTGCGTGAGTCAGACTGTTATGTCATCAAGCCGCCCTAAGATATTGGTCATGGCCTCTAAGAGGAAGGCAACTTGGTCGGAGAGCTCACGCTCGTTGGCATCTTGGGGATTGGATCCATTGGAGGGTTTGAAGAAGATGGGTTGGGCTGATAATGGGTCCCTCTTCGTGTGCTCATGAAACAATCGATTTGATAGATCGTACGGAAGGTGAGCTAGAAGGGGGTTTGAATAGATCACCCCTGATTCAAAATTTTTTAATAAAAATGGCTTATAAAAGAGAACAGATGAGCACACCACTCAACAGATGAATAGATATGCAGAGTCTAATCGAGACAGTGAAATTGAGGCGCAAAAGATCAAGCAATTAACGTGGTAGGGCCGAGAGTAATAGATCAGATGAACAAACCACTCAATAGAGACAGAGAGCTTTTTAAGGTGGTTCGACTACGATCTGCAATCTATGTCCACCCCTTACCACACTAGAGTAAGGCTTCCTTGCACTTAAGCAATCAGAGAAACTGCGGACTCAGTCTGCAAACAAATGCTGCCTGACAGCTTGCCCCGAGGAACACTTTCCTCGCACTTCTGAAGACCAGAAGTAACACTGGAGGACCAACCTCCCTTCCTTCGCAATCAGCAAAGGAAACCCCGTAAGCTGCTCCCAGCAACTCACTAACTAGAGGATCGTTCCTCTCTTCCTCCAATCACAATGGAGGGAAACTGGAGAATCTCTCCCTTCCTCCAAGTGACCTCAGAGGGTAACAAGACGGTATAAAATGAACTCAAAAATGAAGATGAACAAAAATAAAAACAGACGATCAGAAACAATGATAATGTAGCTTCCTTAGAAGCAGAAATTCAGACTCAAACACTCTGGTCGATAAATCAGGCTCTCTTCCTTTCTGGACTTCTCTCTCTTTCTCTGATAGGGAATTTTAGCACTTGTAGAGGACTCGGATCTTCTTTCTCTCTCTCTTTTTCAATCAGCTCGATTCTTCTCTCTTGTCCTCCCTTTTCTCTCCTGTACGACCAGCATCTATATATATAGAGGCTCTCGAAGAATGGGCATGTGGAATCACGTTTCTCGCCCAAGGAATCTGGAAAGCAGCACTCTTTTGGAGTCCACGTGTCGAGATGTGAGATATTACTGTCCACGTGTCCAATCATTAGTTCCTAGATGCGTACGCCTTGGATGACGAGCTTGATCTCAATTCGAGCTCACGTGCCTATTTTGTTCTGCCCTTCAAGTGCTTGATCATTGGCTTTATCTGTCATGGCAGAGAACAAATATAACAGTTAGTGTTATGAAGTAGGAAAAGTAGATTTTGCATGGACCTTAAAGAATAGATGACTCAACGTGCACGAACATCCTTCTGCCTCAAGCAGGTATGCACGGACTTGAATAGCATAATACTAATGTGCACAGACTCTATATCTAGACAAACACTGAGCTAACTTGAACCTCCAAGAGTTCTGCTGAATGAACCCACTCATTGAATGTTTCCATCTTTGAGCACCAATTGACTTGATTTGATCTATCGCCTAGATATCTGACTGCATTAAAATCCCCTGCAATACACCATGCATCTTTGATGCCTGTAGGATTACCATTTAATTCTTGAAAGAAAATATGCTTGAGATCCTACTGCACTGGACAATTTACCCCTGTAAACACCCAAGGGAATCCTTCTTTCTTCATTCTGAACTTGACCGAAATAGAGAGCTATTCCACAGACTCCCCACAGTTTTCTAATATCTCCTGGTTCCACAGAACCAGTATTCCCCCTTATTCCCTTCTGCAAGCTTGAAGTTCCATTCTTGAATAATATTGCCACCCAACCTCCTTACCCCTTCCATGTCCAACTTCTCCATTTTTGTTTCCTATATACATGGAATATCCATTTTGACTCTCTGCACCATAGCCCCGACTTCCCTCATTTTGACTTCAGCCTTCAATCCCCTGCAGTTCCATGTGACTATCTTCATTAGTACATCTTCATCTTCCCCTTACTATAATCTTTCTTTGGTCTAAGGCTTCAATCATCGCATTTGCTCGCACAAGCCATCGCATTTGCTCGCACAAGCCTTAGCTCTCTGCTCCTGATTTTCACCCCACCCCCAAAACCTTTCTTTTTCAAGCTGAGTTGTAGGTTAGGGTCTCGCCTCATCTTCTTCAGAGTTTCCTGGCATACTCTTCCTTGCCTTCAAATGAAATACCGACCATAAACCCTATTTGCTTAATCAAGTCATCTGACTATTGCTCCACCAAGACTGCCCCCACAATGGCTAAGGGATCAACACTGACCAGATCCCCCTGTTGATCTTTCCAGACGATCACTGTGCCCTGCCAGCCATCTGTAGAATTGGCCTCCCCAACAACAGTGCCTCCCACCTCTGAATACTGCATGCTTTGTGTCTGATATGAGTGAGCAAACCCCATCTTGACAAAGCGTGGACTGGCGGCAGTGTCACCATCCTCTTCAACCACTATCTGGCTCTGTTCCTCCGATGTTAGAATAGGATCATCGCCCTCCATGGAGCTAGAGCCAGTGTCTGGTAGAGGTGGAAGCTCCAGCCTCCCTAGAAAACCCCCACTTCCACCTGAGGCCTCTACCCATCTCCAGATGAGCAGCCGATTGGAGCTCCTTGCGGCATGCAGAAAAGGTCCTGTCAAGTAATGCAGGATGGCCGTCCAAGATACTGACGAGAGAGGAGCAACTCTCCAAGTGCTGGCGAACTTTAGCCGGCCTAATCTCCAACCGGTGACCATCCGACGAACTCTGCACCGTCATGACTGACGGGCAGCATCGGCACAAGAAGCAGAAAGGGCGACGCCCAGCTGAACCAGGTGAAGAAGACAATCCTCGGGTAGAAGGAGAAGACCCGACAACTTACCCGAAATGATACCCACTTGGGCGGACCCAGATGACTAACCTGATAAAGTCTCGGGCCCGAGAGAAGCACCGTGATGGCCCAATAGGATATCCACACCCTCGGACCCTGTAACATGACCCGATAGAGCATCCACAGGCCTGAAACCAGATCCGGGTGACCGGGACTGTTCTTCTTCTCCACCCGTGAAGCCACCGGAGCACGAGGCTTCGCAGACCTCGGCCAACGAATCTTGCTTCGCCACTGATGATGCCTTAGAACCACACAAGAAATCTTGAGAACCCCCAGAGGCAATGTCCTTCGAGCTGCAGGCCACAAGCTCATCTTCCCGAGACTGTGAGGTCTCGAAACTGAGCCTGCAGCAGACTGCAAGAAGGCTTTCCTTGGAAGCCAAATGGGCCTTCCAGCTGATTGGTTCCCATCAATGGCCCTGATCTGACTCGGGCGAGTCGAGTGAAGTGTTGACTCTAAGAGTTGACACTTTGTCTGGTTCATCTGGAATGAGTTTTTCGGATTGGTTTCAAAATACCCATTTCAAGATCTGATTGCTTAGGGTTTTTACACCAATGGCCTTAGGGTTTCTACACATCTATTGGGTGTTGGTTTGAAGGGTTTAGGCATGGGCTTTTAGGTCTTCTGTTGTTGGTTTTCCTTCTTGCATAAGAAGCCGTATTATCCTACAATGGGAGGCATTCCTCCAAGCTAACATCTTCCTATCTGTTGCAGGTGAAGGAGGACGTGGGTGAGGGCGCCGATCTACTTGGAGGAGGAAGAAGAAGAAGAGGAGGCCGCCGTCCACGAGCTCATCTCTACGAATCTGTTCCAGTCTGAAGGGATCTCCTAAAGAATCATCTCCAGGCATCTCCTACGACCTTGGTTGGCTTCCACTCCGCGAAGAATCATTCCAGCACACCCTACTGCCCAAATGGACATGGTTTACTAAAGACTTGAGGGAGATTTCTTCTTCTCTCATCTCTACTTTCTCTTATGAGCATGTATTGAAAGTTGGGTGCTTATTGTATATCTTTTCATTTGTTAAACAGAGAATACACTATGTGTTGGTGTACTTGTATCTCCACACGTGTGGTTTTATTGTGGGGAAAGGCTCCCCATGTTTAGTTGTGTATGGACGGAGGTGCGACTCCGTGTAGTTGTCGTGTCCGGGGTACATTCCCCAACCGTGTGTGTGTGTGCTGCAGTGGCAGCATTTTGAGGCAAGGCCTCGTGCTGTCGTGCGTGTATTGTTGCGGAAGCAGTGTGTGTGTGGTTGGGATTCGTCCCCGTGTTGCTACATAAGTAGCGTGTAGTGAAGCCTCACCGGGTTCGGTGAAGGGTGTGTTAATTAGGAAGGACGGTGAGCTAGAAGGGGAGGGGTTGAATAGATCACCTTATAAAAAATTATTCTTACACAATTCAACCATACACACGTCGAAGACTAAATTGTAGAGATTAGGAGCAGATCTAATCAGCAAGCGATCGAGCAACTCATCCACACAAGCAGCAGGAGAACAGAAAGACAAGCAAACCACACAACAGAGACAGCAGATTTTTAGGTGGTTCGATTGCAAACTGCAATCTACGTCCACCCCTTACTCTGCAGAGTAAGGCTTCCTTACACTAAGGCAAACACAAGAATCGCAGACTCAGTCTGCAAACAATAGTTGCCAAACAGCTTGCCCTCGACGAACACCTTCCTCGACCTTCTGGTGAACAGAAGAACCAACCGGAGGATCTACCTCCCTACCTTTGCAACCTACAAAGGGAACCACGTAAGCTGCACCCAGCAACTTACAAACTAGAGAAACATCTATCTCTTCCTCCTAACACATAGGAGGGAAAAATCAGAGAACTTCTCCCTTCCTCTGAAACACCTTAGAGGGTAACAAGACGACGGGTAAGAAGAACTGAAACACAAAAAATACGATCCAGAAAAGTGGAATCAACACAGACAGATGAGCTCTCTGATGCGGGACGAGTCTGCGAACCTGGACTCTAGCTCGCGGGCGTCCCTAAGCGAGGGAAACGTGGGACTGTGCGAGGTTGAGGAACCGACTATGAGTCTCGGCTATCGGCTTTTCCACGTGTACTCGGATTGAGTCACGGGATGGATTTCTATGGCGACCCGGGATCCGAGTACCCGAAAGGAACCAGCGCGACTCGAATCTTGGCCCGCCTCCCACGAGCCCGAAGACTCAGAAAGGAAGAAAGGATGGTGTGAGGGTGTGTAAGAAGCTAAAGTAACTGCACGGATAGCACAATATACAACTAAATAATGTAAAAATTAAATAAATAATTAAACTACTACAAGGTCCAGTACATCTCATGTCCAAAATAAAGTACAGTCAACTAAAAGAAAGGTACAAGCCATATCAGTGATACCCATCCTTTGGTTCTAACACTTGCACCCTCTCTTAGTTTTAATCAAAAACTACCCCAAACTTTCATTAGATTGGCACAACATCACAACCTTAGTAGATCTATGGCATCCTCAGACGCATACCTTCATCTTCCCGTCCTTTGAGACCACCATCTTACTATTGGAGGTAGAGACTTCTCAATCCCTCCCTAGATCTAAAGTTGGTGAGGAAGACTTAGTTTGTCATACGGTTGCACCTATGACCCTGCCCTCATCCTAGGGGAGTTTATTCCTAGTGCTAGGGATAGCCGTACTGTAGTTGGCCTACACCACATCCACTTGCTACCTTTGAGCCAGTGTGTTATAGCCCATTGTAAGAACAAGTGTGGGTAGGATGAGGTAATAGCCAAAGCTATTTCTATCTGCCTATGCGGCGCCATACTCTTCCCTTCTGCCGACCACGTCCTGGACATACCCAACCACATCACCATTAGTGGACTATGGCGGGGTCTTTCCATTTCGCAGGCCATCCTTTCCTACTTATACGAGGGACTTAGCTCAGCAGCCTTAGAAGGCCCTCTCTTTGGTTCCATGATCTTACTTGAGTGCTGGATGGGGGTTAGGATGAAGTTCATACCTAGGGAGGACATCACTTCTGCTAGCCGCATCTTTGGGAGCCATCCACTTTTCTTCATTGGTGGCGCCTTCAGGTTCCCCCAGTAGGTCGAGTGTAGGACTTCAGACAAGAAGACTAGGGATGAGTGGCGCCTCTACGCCAACACTCTGTCCTTGGATCGATTTATGATGCGCCCATCTTTCCTCCATGGCACCACCCTCAGGTTTCCTAGGAGGCTTGGGCTTGACTTGAGGCTTGTGGGGAACACCACCTTGACGATGTACAGCCCCCACATGTGCTTCTTACAGGCTAGACTTCCTCGCACTACGGTTCCAGTGCTACCCCATCTTCCTGCACTACAGGCGAGGAGACTTGGGACAGATGGGGATGAGCAGGCAGTCAGGAGTGCGTTGATCATGTGGGAGGTCAGCAGGGTGCGTACCCTTCCAGTCGATGTGACAGAGATTCAGGAGGAGCATCAGGCCTATCTGAGAGAGTTGCGACAGATCCGTGCTCGCGGGGATGCCCGGTTGAGGGTCGAGTGATTTTTTTCTTTCATGATGTATAGAGATTGATAGCTTGAACTTGATGTGCTTGATTTTAAATAAATGGATAGAATGCGTTGTTTAAACAAGATTTGAATTTGGCATTCTTCTTTGTACAACTATGTGGATTGAGGCGATTCTCGGGAAAGGACACGACCTAAGAGAAGATCGATAGATGAACAAGACGGTCAGGATTTGACCACCAAATTAAGAAAAACGGCCTCAACTAGACCACGAAATAGACAGGCATCAGGAGTTCAGAATTAAGGGCCCTCGAGAAGGGTGACAGTCTATCGAGGGACCGCTATAGTGTGGAACGGTCAGACTGAGACCGCTAAATGAATTAAGCGGTTAGATCCAGACCGCGGGACCATAAGTGTCAAGAAGAGGCAGCTAACTCGGGAGTAACCGCTCCGGGAAATGAAGGCGGCCTTCTAGAGACCGTCTATAAGAAGAAGACGGTCATATCATGACCGTTTAAGAGTTGGAAACGGTCGCAGAGGGACTATCGCTTTGTAGATGTCGGGATTGCCCTTACACCTATCTCTGCACACATACTTAAACAAAAAACAGGTTAGATCTGTTTTAAGCTTAACCCCTTTCCTACAACAAGTTAGAGAATGAGCAATCCTTGATTTTTGGTCAATGGGGTAAGCCTTATTAAATAGGCAAGATGACTCAAAGAAAAGAAATGTAATGCATGCCATGAAATGCAAATGATGATGATTTTTTTTTGGTTTCAAAAGAATTTGATAGCAGATATGCCGACAGATTCCTCAACACTCTCAAATGCCAGTGCCAACACTAGAATGCCTCCAACAACAACGGCACAGCAACAACAACATCAAGGCACAGGAAGCCAAGATGAAGTCACATCGAGGAAAATAATTCTCTCGACCGGCCAAAATCTTCCAACAAAGACCTTGGACCCGTGGGTGACCAGCCCACACGCTTCCGCTGAGCACTCAAATAATGTACACAAGCATCAAAAATACCTCAGAATCTGCATCTCTGTACACACCCGGCACCATCGCAATTCATGAGACTACAATATAACACGCTATGAGTACTGTCCTGTGAGTAACCGATCACAAGTTGCCAAAGTGCAAACCAAGGAGAGTACCAGCTTCAGCACAAATCACAAAGAAGATGCTAATCTCAGCTTACCCTTACATCCTGAAACAATTACTGAACCTTCATAACACATCGGCCACCAGACACAGCACTACGAACACGGTGCACAATGGGTCTTAACACACAATTGGGTCCAAAGCCAAGCACCGTAGAGCAAAGAAGCGGATCAAGCTCAGAAATAACACAGTCCACACTTAAGCAGACACAGGACAAAGGCTTCACCAAGACAGCACTTCCAAAGCTTACCTCGAAAAGACGCCACCAACAGGATGAGAAGAATGAAGCTCACTAACAGTAGCTCACCAGGAAGGAAAATCCTAGGTTTGCCTGAGCATCTTCTCAATCAAGACATCTAATCGAGCACTTTGACACAAGCGAAACACCTCAGGAGCTGATTAAAGCGCAAGCTGGGAAGGCCAAAACAACATAAGAATGTGCATGGCCATCCTACCAATGATAAAAGTCACCAGCCACCTGAACAAGTCACGAAAAAACTCTCGGACAATGCACTATAGGTTCACACCTATCGACGAACTCTGCCAAGTACAGCATAACCGAGACAAACACTATGATGAAAAAGAGCATCCCGTCACACCCTGACGAGAGCAAAACCATCTCGCACAGTGCCAACATAGCACGCACAAGGCCTCACGCAAAAACAAAGTGACAATAATCACAAAACCTACACCAGCTACTGACTGTACTAGACCTTAAGGACTCTGGATACTGCAATGTCTTAGATTCCCATGTACTTTCACACAACAGAGCTCTGATACCCTCTGTGACGACCCATACTTCAGATACCGAATATACCCGATAGGATTACCGAGTAGACCCGATACCACTTGGAATCTGTGAAGCCTCCCAAGAGTGATAAAAGCTCTGAAGGGATAAAAAGGAGTGTGTGGGGTACATTAAAGTCCCAGATATAATAGTAAGTAATTAATATTTCATTGATCAAGTTTGCTAAAATAGCAGAAATAAAATTCCTTTTTAATTAATAATTTAAATTAATAACAGAGTCCAGTCCAAAATAAAGACAAGCACAGTCTAACAGAAAAGAGAACATACACTGAAGTCAGGGGAAGCTCGATGTAGGTAACGCTGGCAACTACGAACCGACACCACCCACAGACCACGAGGAAGAAGAACGACCACACCTGAAAAGCAGAGGTGAGCCTCGTTTCACTGGCTCAGTAGGGGTCATGCGGATCCCCACTGGAAACAACATAGTAACACGGAACGACAAAATAGCAAGTAGTAGTAAAGCAGGAAGAACAGAAAGGAAAGCTCTACTACACTGGACATAAAAGTTGTAAAGGAAAAGCTGTAGTTAAAGGAAAGGGAGAAGAAGCCATACCGGATAAAACATGACTGCCAAAGGAAGTACAGCTTCCTAAGCTACTTCGAACAACAATAGAAGGGTGAACCTTGATCTCACAGAGTCAGGAGTTACCAATCCGTCGACCAAGCATTAGGCCTAAAACTATGGCCTACAGCATAGGCGAAAAGCCCTAAAAGAAGACCTACACAGACGAGAACACTAACGCATACACGACTAGATTGTCATGCATGATATCCTAAGCTGACCTCGGGTTAGGCCAAGAGAAGACTAACCCGGGAAGGTCACGACACGAAGCACGAGAAACACGGGAGTCATGCGTCACGTGACGGAAGCACCTCCTCACTAGAAGAACAGCTAGACGCGTCCACTAACGTCTTACACTGTGCCACTAGTATCTTACTGCGGATGCCAAAGATGGTGGAGACTGAGATACTCACTGAATGGAACCAGGAACTATAGTAACAAGTGACTAGTCAGGGTCAAGCCCGTCGGCGTTCATCCAAATGTCCCTGACCACGTGTACACACACAAGCTCATTACCTTGAGGCAAGCCTCTAGCTAGTTTTCTCCCCCAATAGGACGCTACTGCCAAGCAAGGGAGCCCATGGAAACTAGTCTAAAAATTGTCTGAGTTGGGAACTGCCCCACCACCACTCCCAGGTGGGCCGACACTCGAAGTCGTCGGGCTACGACTAGTGGAGGCTCACTAGACACAGAGACTCCGAAACACGAGTGCTAGAGTATAGATAGGCTAACACGCACTATCCCACGTACAACGAAGCACCAAGCACAAGGCAGCACGCAAGATTGCCACTAGACCCAGGACAGACAACTAGACCTGCTGACACAATGATCCTTGAGCCTCACGACTCGGGGTCAAGATCGTCGCACATAAGTGATAACAAGCCACCAATCAAGCCTAATCCCTAAGGCAAAGACATGAGAAAATGCAAGTCCTCAGCCCCTCAGGCTGCACCAAGGACTCTCGACTCCGTATAATACAAATCATGGAACATGAGGGAACACGAAGACCCTCAAAGCACCTAGACACGCAAACTGAGGTAAAATAGCACCTCAAGGCATCCACAACCATGTCTTGCTCTTTCTAGAATAGCCGAGACACACACAAGGTCACGTGTCAACCACTGGATCTCACCGGGTTGATAGGAAACCAATAATGAAAGTAGCACAGGACACAAATCAACACAAAGGCACTCCTGGCTACCTTATAACATGGTCTCAGCCCTCATAGGACGTCAAGAGACATCCATGGGACAATGGGCAAACCAAAAGATTTAGCCAAGATAATTAGAAGCCAAAACGATGAAAAACAACACTCTGGGGCATAAGCGGTCTATCTCTTGGCCGCTAGACAACATAAGCGGTCAATTGATGGGCCGCTACAATACCCAGAGAACCCAGACAAGTGGTGGTCAAAGAGTGGGCCGCGAGGAGACTTAAGCGGTCATAGAATGCACCGCGAGATGATGGTAGCGGTCGCATAATAGGCCACTAGACACAGTCAACCCACAACCAACTTACTGGTCAAACCACCTAAACAGTCTAACAGTGGACCGTTAAACGGACCTATGCGGTCTACATATGGACCGCAAAGGGGGATGCCTGAATCGACATAAAACATTGACTTCGGTCAAACTGATATTAGCGGTCTAGAAATGGGCCACTAAAGACTATAGATGGTCGAGAATTGGGCCGCTAACCCAAACTGACTTAGAATTGTTGACTAGAGTCAACGGTGCTTAGCGATCGAACATAGGGCTGCCAAAGCAAGCTTCACGGTCTATCGTAAGACCGCTTAGCCAAACTATTCTATCACTAACGTCAAGCGGTCGACTAATGGGCCGTTGGACAGAGCTTAGCGGCCCAATAATGTGCCACTAGCCAAGAGAAATGGTCTATTGCGAGATCGCTAAGGCCCAAACTGACTTAAGACTTAACCGACGAACCTTAAAGCTTAGCAGTCGACTAATGGATTGCGAGAGGTAAGAAATGGTCTCTAAAATGGCCGCGAGCACGATACACTGGGAAAACTAGGGATCAGTCGGATCTCAACCTTTCCACGCCCCAGTCGCATCTAAACGACGGGGAAATAACCCTAATGGCCAAAACATCCTTCCACACTCTGAAAGGGCTCAAACAGACGCACAAATGGTGGGAAACGGGTGATTCCACCGAATCAACCCTAATTGAGTCACATGGGTTCCCGGGCTCGTACCGATCCCAAATGACGACCAATCGTGATGAAACTAGCGGGAATGGAATGCAGACATTCCAGGGGCTCCAATGATACCAATTTGGCAGGGAATCGTCACCAAGAAAGGTGAACTCGCCGCACACCCCCCGAAGCATGCTTT
Organism: Amorphophallus titanum; assembly: GCA_024336825.1. Taxonomy (NCBI): domain Eukaryota; kingdom Viridiplantae; phylum Streptophyta; class Magnoliopsida; order Alismatales; family Araceae; genus Amorphophallus; species Amorphophallus titanum. Next base: position 3,309,909 of record JANBPO010002190.1, on the reverse strand, counting down.
GCCTAGAACGAAGTAAAACCCGCTCATTCTTGCACCGCTCGGCTCCAGATCGCGAGGAAATGTAGCAGAGAAGTAGGTGATCCATCTCCTTACCTTCACCGAAGTTCTCGCACGTCGAAGCGACTAAACCTAGTCAAAATAATCACGACGATCAAACTACGCCGGCTTTGAATCCACCGAGGGATCGCACCAATGCCACGCTCCATCCTTCACTCCATCACGCTCCACGATCACTCCATCGTGTTCCTGGCTCACCCAGCTCGCCAACGGTGTGCGCCCCACGGAGAGAGGAGAAGAGAGGAGAGAAAATGAGAGAGAGAGGGAAATGTGAGAAATGAGAGGGAGGAGAGAGGAAAAGCCGCTAGAAGGAACTTAACGGTCCAACAATGGACCGCGAGCCAAGAAAAATGGTCTATCGCATTACTGTGAAGACCCGAACCGACATAAGGGAAACGGTCGCATACTCGACCGCATGAGGACACAAACGGTCATTAGAAGGACCGCTAAGGTGTTACGGCGGAAAAAACAAGGGATTGACCAAAACTCGGCCTTTCCACACCCCGTTCACTCTAAAACGTAGGGGAAACAACCCTAATGGTGAAATAAGCCTTCCACACTCCGGAAGAGATCAATTTGACGCAAAGACGACAAGAAATGGGCGATTCCACCGAATCGACCCTAATTGAGTCACATGGGTTCCCAGGCTCCTACCAGTTCCAAATGATAACCAATCACGATAAAACCAGCGAAAATGCAACACTAACATGTCAGGGGTCCCAATGATACTAATTTGGCAGGGAACCGTCACGGAGAAAGGCGAACTCACCGCACACCCCCCGAAGTATGATTTCACCCAAACGTGACAAAACCTACACATACTAGCACCGTTCGGCTCCAAATCGCGAGGGAACATAGAAGAGAAGCAGGTGATCTAGCTCCCTACCTCCACCAAATTTCTCACGCACTAAAGCAACTAAACCATGCCGAAATCGACACGATGACCAAACCACGCTGACTTTGAATCTACCGAGGGATCGCGGCCATGATGTGCGATGATCTTGACCCAAGTCGTGTGACTCAAGGATCGTTGTGTATAAGTCTAGTTGACTATCTTGAGTCTGGCAGTAGTTCTGTGTGCTGCTTTGTGCTTCGTAGTATGTAGGATAGGTACACATTAGCATCTCTATACTTCGATGTTTTTGCTTTGAGTCTTTGTGTCTAGTAAGCCTCCACTAGTCGTAGCCTGACGACACTTTAGTGTGTCGGCCCACCCGGGCGTGATGGTAGGGCGAGTTCCTGAGAGACGATTTTTAGGCTAATTTTCGTGGGCCCCCTTGCTTTGCAGTAGGGTCCTACTGGGGGGAAACTAGCTAGAGGCCTAGCTCAAGGCATTAGACTTGTGTGTGCACATGTGGTCAGGGGCGTTTGGACGAGTGCCGAAGGGCGTGACCCTGACTAGTCACTCATTACTATTATTTCTTGTACTTGGTACAGTGTCTTAGTCACCGTGTTCGAGGCGAGTATGAGACGCTTGAGGTGTAGTGTAAGACATCAGTGGACGCATCTGGCTTCACTTCTAGTGAGGAGGTGCTTCTGTCACATGACTTGTGGTTTTGTGACCGATTCTCCATCATTGTTGATGTAGTGCTTCGGGTAGCCTGTGTCTGGCTATACCGTGGCTTGTGTAGCGTACACGACGGTGAGGTCATGTGTGTGCCAGTGTTTTAGGTGGTGTTTCCCATGTTCGAGAGGTCGTGATGTGAAGTCTACATGTCTGTTGTAGCAGGACGTGTTCTAGCAATGTAATTGGAGTTTCCATGTGTTAGTTTGGTGATTCCTGACTCTGTGTCTGGGAATCTCTGTTCTTACCGATTAGGAGTAGTTTAGAGGGCCAAGGTCTTATCGGCTACCGTGTTTTGTTCTGTATGGCTTTCCTATTTACTTCCATTGTTGTTACTCCTGCTCCGACTGTTACTCTTGTTGTTCTTATTGCTATTACCGATTTGGTTTCTTGGTGGGGATCTACTAAGCCAGTGACACGAGGCTTACCCTAGACTTTTCAGGTGTGGCTACTCTTCTTCCTCGTGGTCTGGTGGTGCAGTGCATGGTCCTTAGTTGCCAGCTTTGCCAGTGTGGTGCTTCCCCCGACTTGAGGGTACATTTCCCTTCTTGTTGGACTGTACTTGTCTTTAGTTGGACTGGACTCTGCTAACTGTTGTAGCTATTAGTTTTAATTTGTTATAGGAAATGTAATTTTTTTTCTGCCTCACTCTCTCTCTCCCTCCGTTCTCTCTCTTCTCTTCCCCTCTGCTCTGACGACTGACAAAGGAGGTGTGGAGCGACGTGGAGATGACGTGGAGGTGACGTGGAGCATGGATGGCGTGAGGATCGAGGCATGGAATTGAGTGCAGTTTTGGAGCGTTGCCAGGGTTTTGAGCTGTGTTTTTCGCGTGGAATGACGTCTTCGGCGTGACAGATCATCGGTGGAGGTAGGGAGATAGATTCTTTACCCTTGTCCCGCATTCCCTTGCGATTTCGTGCCAATTAGCATGAGTTTGAGCGGCTTTTCCCATTTTAGGGCAGAAAGTATGTTATGGGGTGTGTGAGACGAATTCGCCGTTCTAGGCGATATTTTGCGATTCCAATGGTAGATCTTGAATCTTTGACATGTTGGGATTCGATTCCCATCAATTTGGTTCTATTTGCTCGCGATTTGAGGCTAGTATGAGGCCGAATGTGCTTGTGAGGCGTTTTAGGGCATTTGGATGAAATCACCCTTTTCCTTGTCGTTTTGTAGTTTTCTAGATTCCTTCCGGCTTGTGGAAGACTTGTAATGGATTTATCATTATTTTCCCCGTCGTTTGGGATGATTGGGGCGTGGAATGTTCGAGTTTTACAAGGTTTTATGGATTTCGGATCGGAAGCAGGTCGCGATTCCTCAGAAACCGCGTTCTGCGCTTGGTGCTGATAGTGGTCCGGTTGGAACCGCGTTCTCTTTTCATTCGGTGTAGGTAAGGCGGTTGAGGTCACGGTCTTGTGACAACCGCTACCTTCAGGTAGCGATTGGGTTGGAACTGCAACTTGGGAAACCCCTGATGATAGCGGCCAACTAAGAACCGCTACCAGCCTACTCTTGGAGCCCCTTTAGATGGCGGTCTTTTACGAACCACTACCTGATGGAAGCGGTCACCTCGCGACCACAACTGTGTTTGCATTGACTCTGCTTTGTGAAGCGTCGATGCCATCTCACCCCTGTGTTACCTCGTGTGTGTCCCCTATTCGTGGCAGGTGGTGGTCTGCTATTGACCGCAACCTGGCCACTGGTTGGAGGTAGCGGTCCTCTGTTAACCGTGACCTTCTTTCCCTGCAGGTGGTGGTCTGGCCTTGACCACGACATGGCTCTGTGTGATGATAGCGGTCTGGCCTTGACCGCGACTTGTTTTAGCTTGTAGGTAGCGGCCTGATGACGACCACGACCTGGTCTGCTTTACCCGATTTTGATGTTTTGGTCTCCGATCAACCCGGTTGTGACTTAGTGGTTGACTTTTGACCCTGTGAGTGTCTCGATTGTCCCGTGGAGATTAAGACTATGTTTCGGACGTTCGGAGGCATCGTGTTACCTCTGTTTGCGTGCCCATGTGGTTTGAGGACTTGGGTGACCTCTCGTGTTCTGTGCTTTCTCGTTATGCAGAATTGTGAGTCCGATAAGCAGCCAAGGGGCCGAGGACTTTCAATGGATGAATGGATCCGGCTGTTGTGTGCCGCTTCCATAATATTTTATCATGGTTTTTGACCCAGGGACTATGCTGATTTGACGGTATGTTGTTACTTTGTATGACGATCTTGACCTAAGTCGTGTGGCTCAAGGATCGTTATTTTAGCGGGTCTAGTTGACTGTCCTGAGTCTGGCGACAACGTGCTACCTTATGTTCAGTGTTACTTGTGACAGGTGCGTGTGTAGCATGTCCATACTTCGGTGTTTTACTTTAGAGAGTCTCTGTGTCTAGTGAACCTCCACTAGTCGTAGTCTGATGACACTTCGTGTCGACCCACCTGGGAGTGGTGGCGGGACAGTCCCGGTAGAGACGATTTTTAGGCTAGTTTTCAAGGGCCCCCCTTGCCTTGCAGTTAGAGCCCGATTGGGGGCTATGCTGACGAGCGCGACCCTGACTATGTAGATTCCAACCTCTAGTCTCTAGTCTCCAACCTCCAACTATAGGCCATCATATCTCATCCTGGTGGGCCCCCAGCACCCAACTTCTAGTATCTGGTCTTCATTATCAGGGCTCTGATTCCCAGCCCCCAGTTTCCAGCAACAAGCTAGCACACCTCATGCACACGATGTTATAATGGCACTCCATTTTATAATAGAAGAATCAACCACGACAAGCAGTACGTGGTTTCTAGACAATACATCCCGCTTCATTCCACAAGAGAGAAGGTGGGATGGCACAAGGAGTGGCAAAAGAAAATCCAGTAATTTGTTATTCATGTTTTGCAAAGGAGCCCAAGACATGCCCTTGGGGTAACACAAAATCTGTATGGCCAGGGACATAATACAAGGATGGAATATACATAAAAGAAGAAACAAGCATAACGGAGTCAGGGCTCGCTCTCCTCCAGTGCCGCCAAGTGGGACTGAGCAGCTACAAACTCCCCCTCAAGAGCTGACAGAACCTGGGTGCTGACCTTGGCAGTGCTCGTGGCCTCCCACCACTTGGCTTAGATGCATTCGACGGTCAACTACTGCTCCTCCAAGGCCTTCCTCAAGGCCTCGGCCCTACTCTCAGCCTCTCCCAGTTGAATAGCTCGGCCTCAGCTATGCACGCGAGATGCCTCAGTGCGGCCCCTCTGCTCGGCCATGACCGTAGCCACCCTACCCAGCCTCTCCTGCCCCTCCCTAATGGCAGCCAGCCTTTGTGCTCTCCGCTCCTACGTCTGCCAAAGCCGTAGGAACTCAGCCCATGTCATTGCCAACGCTGTCATCCAGGGCTCCTTTGGGAAGCCAAGGTTGTGGTAGCCCTGAGTGTAGTATGCCAGTAGCAGAGATGGGAGAGGGTCACTCTGAAGGTACCTCCATGCACGTTGAAGAAGGGAGGTAGCCACACTCTCGTCCACCAAAGGCTCTGACGGTGGAGTGGAGGTAGGCCACTTAATCCCTAGACCGAGGGAGGGGTTGGCCTCCTCCATCAACACATCATCCAAGGCTACACCACATCAGAAAGAACAAGTGGAGAGTGAGAAATACATACAACACTTTCTATGATAAGCTAGGTGGAAAATCTAAGAAAATTCTCAATCTCTACCTGGAATGGACCCTCCCACAGCTTCGGAATCCCTCATTGGAGTGGGGGAAGGCAGCGACTCCTCGACAGTTGGGGAACCCTCTGCCATGGCCCTGTCCTCTCCAATAGCCATAGTAGGGGTGGGGGACCCCTCCTAATCACTTGTAACGGAAGCTAGCGCATGCTCCTCCACTGACGCCAGCACTGTATAAATAGAACTATCAGCATCCTACCAGATAGCATAAATAAGCACCAGAAGGGGAGGAAAGAACCCCTCATCCCTACAGAAGCAACCTTAGTCTCAGTTGCCTTAGTAGCTGAGGCCCCAGAAGAGGAGGAACTCAAACTCCCCTCTATCTCCATAGCGGCACTACTGCTGCTCGAAGAGGCCTAGGAGGAAGCCCCCGATGAACTCCCAAAGGCAGCGGAAGTGGAATCCCCTGTGGATCACCAAAGCAGCAAAGTGAGCATAAAATCTGACCCTATAAGATGGGTTAGCCAGCTAAAAGTGCTAAATGAAACTCACCGGTAGAGGTACCCTTGTCTGAGATTCCATCTATATCGATGGTCTCCTTGTCCTCTATTGGCACTCAAAATATGATGGACGGTGATCAAGACGCAAAGACGAATGATATGACCCGCTAAAGTGCGGAAGCCGATGAAGATCAACATATTGAAGTCTTCTCAAGCTGCCAGAGCCTCAAGTCACCTGGAATAAACACCGGGGACTTCACCTCAGGAGAATCGAGATGAATCCATAACTAACCGACAGTGCGACCAAGCCTGCCCAATGACCAATCCCTCTGTAACCTTTCTCCCGAGCTACCCGAGCCAACAGGTCGACCATCCTTTATCCGAGCCAGTTTCTACATAAGGCAGAGTCAGTGGCCAGGCACAGGAGGGCTAACCGAGTCAGCCGAGCGACGGGCTCGTGCGGCAGTACCAGATGGATTTTTGCTTTTTTGATATGTATTGTATCGGCTATTGCCTTTCACATGTACAAACAGTTTTTTTAATAAGAGAGGAAGGGAATATTTGTTTTATTTCGTGTTGCTTACATGACTGGAGTGTTCAGAAATAGAACTTGCGTTGTGTAGTTGCATTCCACGTCCGAGGGATGGGTTCTCCTTCCATAGTTGATAGCCAGTACGCTCCTCTCCCGAGCGTCTCGACCACTCGGTGGGGGCCTTCCCAATTGGGGGATAGTTTGCCTGCCGCCTCAAGTGGTCAAGAAGCTTCGACTTTTCTGAGGACAAAGTCTCCTGGCTGGAAGAGTCTGTCTCAGACATTGGCGTTGTAGTATCGAGTGAGGCGACGTTGATATTCTGTTGCCCACATGCTGGCAATCTCTCGGACTTCTTCTGCTAGGTCGAGGTTCTTGAGCAGTTTTTAATCATTTACCTCGGGTGAGAAACAGATGACTCAAAGGGAGGGTTGCCAATCTCCAATGGGATCACAGCCTCGGTGCCGTACACTAGCTGAAAGGGACTCTCACCGGTTGCCATTCTGGGTGTTGTTCTGTGCTACCAAAGTACGTTTGGTAATTCCTCAAGCTAGCTACCATTGACTTTGTCGAGCCTGGTCTTGATGCCTTTTAAGATAGCCTTATTGGCATTTTCAACCAGCCCGTTAGCATGAGGGTGGGCAACCGAAGTGAAGTGATTGCGGATGCTTACGTCAGCACATTTGTCTCAAAAATAACGAGAATCAAATTGCCAACCATTATCGCTTACTATCACCTGGGGGATGCCGTAACGACCAATGATCGACTTCCAGATGAAACTCCACACGACTGTCTCAGTGATCCTCACTATGGCTTCGGCTTCGATCCACTTGGTGAAGTAGTCGATGGCGACGATGACAAACTTTTTCTAGGCTTGAGCCATAGGGAACAGCCCAAAGATGTCGATGCCCCACCGAGCAAAAGGATAAGGCTTGGCTAGGCTGATGAGCTCTATTATCGGCTGATGGACCAAGTTGTCAAATCACTGGCATCGGTCACACTATTGTACGTAGGCCAAGCAGTCGTGCTGTAGAGTGGGCCACTAGTAACCCTGCCAGAGCAAGATTTTGGCGAGTGACCTTCCTCCTTGGTGCGCCTCGCATAAGCCTTCGTGAACCTCTTGAATTGCTTGCCTGGCTTCGTTGGTAATGATGCATTTTAGAAGAGGATCAGAGAAGGATCTGCGGTATAGGGTGCCATCCAATATGACGAATGACCGAGCTTGGTATTTCAATCTTCGGGCCTCCCGAGGGTCGGGGGGCTCTTAAGAATCCCAGAGCCACGATAGATAGGGGGGTGCATCAGTCGCTCGGGGAGGCTGAGTCAACAGCCATGAGCTTTGAATCGATGCTCGGTCACTTGAGCTCTTCGAGAAGGACCGAGTGAGTACCCTCGGGGTCAAGAGAGGAAGTCAGTCGAGAGAGGGCGTTCGCTTGAGAATTTTCCTCCCGAGCTATTCTGACTACCTCAAAACCCTCTAACTTTTGTACTATGCCCTTGACCAACCGGAGGTATTTGACCATCGGTTCTTCTCGAGCCTTGTAGTCACCATTGACTTGGCTGGCGACCAGTTGGGAGTCAGTGTGAATCTTGACTCGCTCGGCCCCCAACCGTTGGGCCATGCGGGCTCCCGAGATAAGGGCTTCGTACTCAGAGGCATTGTTTGATGCTTAGAAGTTAAGCTTTAAGGCGTACTACCGGCACTTCAAGTTGGAAGGTCAACTCCCAAGTCTCGCTGGGCCCGCCAATTAGGTAGGCCAAGGAAAAAGTCAAAGTCACACATCGGTCAAATCTAACTCTCGATGTGAAGTAACTCCGGTGGTCAAGTATCAACCCGCTGAGGCCAGAAAATGAGCAGTGGTCCTAAATGGACCCACCGTCGAAAGCCCAATCAACAGCATCCAAACGGCTGAAAGCAGTCAAAGTCTGGGACCTCGGGTCAAAGTCAACCTCATGGTGTGGGTCCTAACCATCTCTGTGGGTTTGAATCTGGTCAAGTTTGATGGCTTACATTGTCAGATTTTTTTTTTTTTTTTTACCGGGTCAGTCACTGGAACCCGAAGTATCGAGGGTCTTGGATTCCCTCAAGTAATGAGAGAGTCTAGGTTTGAACGAGAGACATCATGATTCCCCATGAGGTCAGATCACTCATGTTTAATCTGTGCAACCATCCACCTGAGTCTATGAGTCCCTTGAAATTGGGCCCAAGATTTATCATACTGTTATCGCGGCCTCTAGTTCTTTTCATTGGATCATTGAAGTGTTAAAAGTGTACGTACTGCTGATGACATCCAATGTGAACCCTAATTTTTTTCATCTGCTCGGGATTTGGAGTCCGCTGAGGCCTGATTGGATTCCTTGGCAGCTTCATCCAGCGGTGATGGCATCTGTTTCATCCGTAGCTTCTCCTTCCCATCGTCCCTGGACGTGGGTAATCTACCACCATCCGCCTGCTCTTCGCTCTTCCCCCAGAGCACACAGTACAGGCCTCCGACCATCAGGAGTCCACCTATGACGCTGCAAAAATGGCCAACCAATCCAATGCAGGAAGCTGAGGAAGACCACAGTTTTTTTAGAACTGAAACCAAGGGAACTCCAGCAAGTGTTCGATTACCTTCCAGCGGAAACTGTCTCGCCGAAGATTAACGATGAGCAGCTTATTGTGATAAGGAGGGTCAGCGGCGCCCACATTGCTGGGACAACAGGTCCGGCCCTCTCGATGCACCAGGATTGCAAGTAGAATGAGACCCCTGTCCCGACGATCCCCTGCGGGTGCATGTACTAGTTTCAAATCGTAAGAACACTACATGGCAAGCAAAGATTAATCTTTCCCATCACCGGCCAGCCGGGTGGGGAAGCAACACTGTAAGAACATGATTTATAGCTAGGTCGGCGTGGTTACGCAATAAGCCACGGAGAGGAGTCCGACGTCCAGACCCAGCTTCCACCGGCTGAAGTCTCTCTCAAAAATGAGGCCTGTGAAGAGCGTCTGGATGGTGCTGAAGAGGCACACGAATGTTGTGAACAGAAGCTTCGACGGGTACTGCTTCAGTGCTCCTCCCCGTGTTTGCACAGATCAAACAAGGGGGTTAGTTCCGACACATACACGTATATAATCCTCCCTCCATAACCAGAGCATGGCCACCCCTTTGAGTTCGCACATATATACGTACCTGGAGCACGAGCCAGAGGGACCATCCTATGTTGGCAAGAAGCATTATGAAGCAGCCTTTTACCCATGTCTTGCTTGAAGAGGATCCGCTGTTGCCCGTTACACTTGTCTGATGGCCAGGCCCAGGCAGGGGGAGCAGGGGATGGTGGTTCAAGGATTTCAGCGGCGGGCCTTGGTAGAAGGCGATGACCATGACGCCTGCGAGGCAGATTGCTACTCCCAAGATCTTGGCGATGCCGACGTAACTCCTCAGCTTAACAGCCTCCACCCTGCGTCGGGAAGGGGATGATCAGTGTCAGACAGACGTTTTCGTAGAATTAATAAAGATCATGAATCATTTGAAAACTCGAGAAATCCTGTAGCGGTGCCCTGGTTGCGGTCAACGTTTGATAAAACTCGGAGACGACTATTTTAGCTGCTGTGTAATAATAATTTGTAGGACTGCATCTCACTATTTCGTTGTTGTTCCTGTATATTTCTTCTAATCTTCGGCTCCATTGTTTTGTTCCCGTAGCGCTTGCAGTTATGACTTGCTACGGTGGAGATTGAAATTTCTTCTAGGAAGCTGAGAGTTGGTGTAGACTTACCTCAGTGAAGCGTACCAATCTAGAAGTGATGTAGGCCTACCTCGACGAGGCACTTTAATCTGAAGTTGATGTCGACCATGGGTGTACTGGTGACCGTCCCCTAGGACGTGTTGGCCTAGAATTGGATGCTGGCCAACCCTTGGGGGTGCATTAACCAAAGTTGATGTAGACCGACCCTTAGGGCATATAGGTCCGAAGTTGATGTAGACCTGTCTCAGCGAGGCTTGTTGGCCCGAAGTTGTTGTGGACCAACCTCAGCGAGGCTTGTTGGCCCGGAGTTGATGTAAGTCTGCCTCAGCGAGGCTTGTTGGCCTAGAGTTGATGTGGACCTGCCTCGGCGAGATTTGTTGGCCCGAAGTTGATGTAGGCCTGCCTCGGCGAGACTTGTTGGCCCGAAGTTGATACAGACTTGCCTCGGAGAGACACATCCGTCTGAGTCGTTGTTGATTGATTGTTGAGTTGTGATAGCCGAAAACTAATATTGGCCGACCCTTGGGAGTGTGTTGGCCAAAAGTCGTTGTGTCAGTTGACCACTGGGGTGTCCCTGAAGCTGTGTCGGCTAGCTGCTGAGGTGTATAGCCGAATATGTTGATGTGCCGACTGACCATTGGGGTGTCGCCGAAGATGTGTCGACTAGCCGCTAAGGTGTATAGCCGACTATGTTGATGTGTCGGCTAACCACTAGGGTGTCGCCAAAGATGTGTTGACTAACCGCTGAGGTATGTAGCCGAAGGTTGAAGTTGGCTAACCGATGACTTGTGATAGCCAGAGTTGATGTAGACCAACACTAAGGGTGTGTTGGTCTGAGCTGATGTCGGCCGTGTATGGGCTGAGGCAGATGCCATCCAACGCAGACTTGAGCGCATTACCACCCTAGATAAGGGCGTTGTAACTTGTACATCAAAATTTTGTACATTTCATTTTGTTTAGAAAGGGCACTCGTTGGATTCTGTCTCCTTTCTTTGTTTCGGCTTCAGCTGGTAAGGCTTCACAGCTGCCTCAAAATTTCCCTGCTCTTAGGATAGAGTGGCCCGATGGTCCTCAGCTTGGTATAACGTTGGCAAATGTTGACATGGGCAATTGGCTTATTTAGAACCTCAATTGCTGCTACAGGTTGATCCCCTTCCGACTGTTAAGGCCATGAGGAGCCACTTGGAGTGTTGCACTAGAGGTTACCATGCATTTGGCCTTCCCAAGGATGCTTGGATGGCAGAGTTCACAGCTCTGTAGGACGAGTTCACCCGCCTTCACGCTAAACAGAAGCTGCTCGAGAGCGTCATCAGAGAGCCTCCCTCTGGGTAGAGGAGCTGCAGAGGGAGTTGCAGAAGGCTGAAAGGGAGTCCAACAATGCACAGGCCGAGGTAGAGACTCTTCAGCACAGACTTGATGGGCTCCGGGAGGAGGTTCTTTAGCGGGAGGCTTGCCTTGCTGACCTGAGGAGGAGCGAGCCCAAACCTTGATAAGTCTTACTGGTTTCTGTAGATAGGGATTTTGTACTTTGCCCAATTTCATCTTAGTTACCCCGATGGCATGTCTCAGGCTCCTTCTTTGATGAGATTAATAGATGAAAGACAGAGCTCAGTAGCTTTTGCCTCTATCCTCTGGCATGTATGCTCCTTTTTTTCTTTTTTTGTCACTTTACCAGCCCTACCGCCCTTTCGGATTTTCGCCCGGACTGAAAAAACTTTAGCTTTTTCCAGTGCACCCTTACAGGTTTTCACACTGAGGGATACCTATTTTTGCCTAAAGCGCCTGCGGCGGTTCTTCCTCGAGATTCGAGGATGTTGCGTAGAAGTCCTTAGCTGCCAGCTCATCGGGCCAAGTGTTCACTTGGCGTGTGGTATGTTTTACTACTTTAGACTATACTTTCTGTTAAACTGGACTCTGTTGTAGTTAGATTATTTATTTCTATTAATTGTTGAATTGTCCTACTTTATTTCCTATTTCTTTGTATCTCCACACTCTTTTTTAGCCCTTCCGAGCCCTCCGGCTTGTGGGCTGTGGGCCAGGATTCGAATGGTATCGGGCTCCTCATGGTATCTGGATCTTGGGTCGTTACAGTTGGTATCAGAGCGTGGCTGTGGAAGTACATGAGAATTCGAGATATTGTAGTGACCAGAATCCATAAAGTCCAGTACAGTCGGCAACTGGTTTTGCATTTTGTGCTTTCTTTTCGCTTGATTTCTCGCTTGAGAGCTTGAGTGCGCTATGCGGCGCAGTGAAGGTGGTTGCTGCTCCGTTGGTGTGCCGATGTGGAGCTCGAGGATCGATGTCGAGAGCTTTCTCCCTCATTGGTGGTGGCAGTGGTTGTGCTGCATTGGGCAGAGTTTGCCGGCAAGTGCGTCGCCGTGGTGCTGCGTTCGAGGAATTTGCAGTGAGGTCAGGTGGCTGGCGAGGATTGTTCATAGTTAAGTGGCCGTAAGCATGCTCTGAGGGAGCTGTTGTTGGTTTTGGCCACCCCAGTCTACGGTTGTCTAGCTCTGAGGTGTTGAGGTCATGGTTTAAGGTGTCGGAGCGGGTGCTCTGATCGAGAGGTGTGCTCGGGTGAGCGGAGGATCTTCTATTGAGCTACTGATTGTCAAGCCGATGTTCTTGTCATGCTCTGTGGCATCAGAAATGATGTGTCGGTCCTGATTATTTTTGTGAATTTCGAGGCAGGGTTGGGCGGAGATGTCCCAGTGAGTTCTAACTCCTGCGCTTCTGCGGGTGGATGGGTTGTGTTCGCCCTGGAGTTGGCTTGAGATGTGAAGGTGCCGCGGTGGGTTCAGGACTCAAGGACGAGCATTGGCAGTTGTTGATTATGGCTCGTGATTACGGCTCTTGGCATGGCATGTTACAGTTCGAGGAATTACAGCGGTGGTGCATCGAGAGATGCTGTGATTGTGGTCTGACGTGACACTCATCGAGTGTGTCGGGGGTGCTGACCTGATGGAAGTGACAGTTTTCTCGGTGCTGAAAGGTGCTGTTCCCAGCGTGCGCGAGGTTTAAAGTCAGGTCGAGCGTAGAGATTTTTCGTTGGCTGGAGGTGTGTGGGGTTCTCCTTTGATTAGAGAGAATCGTCCTTGGCTAAGGTTCATAGTCTTGCATCGTGTGTCCAGATTGGTTGGCCTTTGTATGCCATGAAGTCCGTGCGAGACATGTTCCCTGTCTTAGCAAGATGGTTGCCTGTAAGAAGTTATGCCCGTTCCCTTGTTGTGTAAGGGTGTGTTGACGCTATTCCGGAAGGACGAGTGCCGATTGGGCAGTGTTTGTGAGGACTTGAGGTTGGTGTTGTGATCCCCGATGTGTCGAGGATCGGAGGCTACAGAGTGCAGAGGATTATAGGGATGGCGAGTCCCGAGTTGCCATGTTGGCTGTGCGCATGAATCAGAGTGCGCAGCTAAAGCGTGGTGGGCCCATAACCCACATGTCCAAGATCGTAGCGTTGGTTGCTACGGGTGGATTTTCGAGGTTGAGAAGAGCATTGGAGGATTGGCTCCTCGGTAAGCGTTGTCTCCAATTGTGTGAAACGTGTTGTTGCTGTGCCGTTACTTGAGGCATTGTGATTCATGCCACTGGTAGGATGGAGAATCGAAGAAATATGTTGGCAAGCGTGCCGCATGAGTACCATGTTTCTGTATTGGACGTTGTGTTTTCGGATGAGATAGGTTTTTTTTTGAGGACCGTGGAGATCTGGCCGAGGCGGGGGCACGATGGAGTGATCGGGATGCGTGATGGGGCGACGGATTGAGCGTGGCGTGGCATGATCCCTCGGTGGATTCTGAGAAGGCACGGTTCATGATTCGATGATTTTCGACGTGGTTTAGTCGCTTCGGCACACAGTTTCTTCGGTGGAGGTAGGGAGACATATCACCTACTTTTCCTGTACGTTTTCCCTATAGTTTTACGTTGTTCAGTGCTAAAACGAGTGAGTTTGGGATCATTTAGGTAAAATCATAGTTTTGTGGAGTTTGTAGGGTTCGTCGAAAAATGACGACAGTTTTTCGATCAGCTAGTGTCAAACGACTCACTGGAACGTCAGCGTTCCATAGTCACTAATTTCATCACGATTGTTGGTCATTCGGGACCGTTAGGAGCCCGAAAAGTCCGGTGGTTCCATTGTTGGCCCAGAGAGATGGCGGACAAGAAGGGGGGTTGAATTGTCCCCTTTGTCGAGATGGTGGAATTTAAAAATTTTCTTTGTTAAACACGATAAAATTAAAATAAACAGTGTTGATTAGCCTAAGTAGACATGAGATCTAAATGTTCTCTCCATCTTTCCAATCCTACACGGCTTAATAATGCTAATAACAATTCAATCCAAACAGATCACGGATAGCAGATGTAGCAGTATGTGATAGTGTAGTGAATTAAAAACCTATATCGTGATCATGTGAATGGAGATAGAAGACAAGGACAATCGCATAGCCAATCACTTATGACACAAGGTTTTTAAGGTGGTTCGGGACCACGATGGGCTCCCTACGTTCACCCCTCACCCAACCGGGTGAGGCTTCACTCCACGCTACTTTCGTAGCAACACGGGGACGAACCCCAACCACACAGGCTACTTCCGCAGTAGTACACACACGGGGACAAGCCCCAACACGCTGACTGCAGCAGATACACACACGTCGGGGAACACACCCCAGACACTGAAACCACACGGAGACATCGCTCCGTCCACACACACAAACGCGGGAAAACTTTCCCCACAATTAAACCACACACGCAGAGATGCAACTCCGCCCACACACAATGTATTCTTCGTTTAACAAGAAGAAAGGATATACAATGAATGCTCACAGTAGTATGTAAATGATGTTAAACTATGAAGCACACAAGAGAATAAACAAAGATAGGATGTGGAAATATCCCCTTGATTCTCTAATGGCCGTAAGTAGAACTTTCTTGAAGCCTAGTTTGGAGAGAGTCGAATCCGCCACAGATTGGAGTAGTAGGTTGTCCTTCTTGAGGATCAAACGTATATTTCTTCAAATCTCAGCTCCAATGAAACCCCTTTGAATGTCCAACAACTCCCTTCAATCAGTAGGTAGGGTGCGCTGAAAGTCGATGCTTGGAATGTAAGCAGTCGAACATGATGTCCCAAACGCCTAAATCCTCAAACGGGGGAGAGCATCAGCTGCAGCTCCCAGAACTGGACACAGGCTCGCGGATAGTGACTTCTACAGCTTCTTCTTCCTTATCCTTGATGAAGTAACGCCCTCCTTCACCTCCTTCTCCTTCTATGTTCTTACCTGCAAATAGATGAAGCAAGGTTAGCACAAGGGGTTGGTTCTTCCGATGGAAATTCACAGCTTGTATATACCCTAGAGAAAACAAGCACAAAGGACACATAAGCCCATGTTAAAACCTTCTCATAGCAACCCTAACACATGTGGTGAAACCCTAAGGGCATTAGGGTAAAACCCCAAGCAAATCGGACCCAAGAAATCAAAGTTCGAATCCAATCTGGAAACCTCGATCTGAAAATTCCAGCAAAAGTGTCGACCCTGAATGGTCGACTTTCGCGATCGAAAAATCCAGGCAAAAACAAGTCCCCGAGAAAAGTGTCAACCCTTTGGGGTATATTGATTGCTCTATTTCTGCAAATGTAGGAAGAATTACACTTCAACATCAAGAATGGCGGTCACCTTCGGCCCTCGAGTCGTAGAGAGCTGTGTCAGGGATGGCTACCTTGCCATCCCGCTCAGCTTCTGGAGTTTCCCTCCCATGGTCAGCTTCCCCAATTTTCTCGGGGTGGCCTTTGTCAACCTGCTGGACGTGGAGGCATCCGATGTGCCCGAGACCGATGCTTCCACCTAGGGAGCTACTGTAGCTGTCGCTGGTCGAGCACTGGCCAAGGACTACAACACAGTCTCATCAAGGACGCTTAACTACTGTGTGCACCATGTGCACCAAGCCGCCGGCCCATCCCATCAGGGGTGGCATCCCACCGAAGGAGGCTCCAAAGGAGTCGTGTTGTCGCCACACCCAAGGGCGGAATCTCCCACTCCGGCAAATCAGTAATTGTCGGGAGCATGCGAGTCCATCTCAACAGACAGCGATCTGAGGTGATCCCAGAGTGGATCGTGCCCACTGTACCAATGCGAAATTCCTACAAAGCATTGGAGAAGATGAAGGGAAGAATGACACCCGCAACCCCGACCGAAGTGCCGAAGAACACCCTAGCCCACAAGCCGGCCAAGCTGAAACAAGTCTGGGTCCCCAGGGGAGCCTAGACCGCCTCACCTGCCCAAGTAGGGCCCAGCACCTCCCGCCCTATGAGGACACGACGAGAGGAGAGGGTCGAGATGCCGAACTCCATCTACCAGCCAACCTTTGCTACACCGGCACCGCCGAAAGTGACCCGTCGCCAACATCAAAGGCATCGTCATCAAGTCGTTCGCACAAGGCCGTCGATTTACATTCCCGACGTCGTTGTCGGTGCATTAGCATTGGTTTCCCCTCCTGATCAAGACTGGGATGGGGTAGAGCAAGTCATGAGAAACTACCTGCGAGGCCCAGGGAGCACTCCTTTGGGTCACCAAAGATTGCTGGGAGCAGTGGCCTCCGCCTTTGAAGAGGTAGAAGCCCGACCTGTGCCCAGCGCAGAATCGAGGAACCGCTGGGAGGAGCTACACCAATCCCCTTTGCGGGAGGAAGCACAGCCCCGAAGGTCAGTCTTCGATAGATTGGTATTCCCGAATAGGTTGTCAAGGAGGATGGCCAGAAGAGACAGGAAGTGGAAAGTCTACACCTGTAACATGGCGGGGGTGTTTGGGCGGTATGGAGCTTTACCCACCGAACCCGAGGAAGTGGCCAGACTGGCAGCAAGATCTGGCCCTCTCACCAAAAGGGGAAGAGCAGCAAGTGAGATAGCGCAAGTCCGCGTTGAAGAGATCATCCTAGAAGAGCCTTCCATGGCTTTGGCCGCCAATGTCATTACTATAGGAGACACTAGCAGCAGGCCACCCACATCATCTGAAGAGGCACTGGTCGAAGGAGCAGGGGGCATTCCTATTCTCCCCACTAACGACCCCATTGTACTATACATGATGCAACAGCATCAGCGGGAGATTGAGCTACTGAAGAAGCAGTTGAATGAGAGAAACATCCAGCCTTCGACATCTGGGCAAAATGAGGTACCACCCGAAGTGCCTAGGTGCAATAGGCAGTCCTCGGAGGCTTCTCCGCAAGCCGGGCTATTCCCACCAATGCCTAGCTACACCGGGGGCATGCCCTTGCAATAGGCACATCATGCATCACCACCCCGTCGCCGATTTTGCCTCCCCAAGAGTCCCCTATGGCTCCACAGGCAACAGTGCTGACTACTCCAAGGGCACAGCCTACCCACTTTTACCAAGTCCGGTCGACCCAGCAGCGGTCAGCCGGTTGATGCTTGAACAAATGATAGACATGAAGTTGGCAGAGAGGGGCGATGGTGATCAAACACTGTTTGATGTCTACCGAGTGCCTTACTCGGCTCATTATGCCGCCAAGATGCTACAGGTCGGCATCACCAAGTCGTCGAAGTTTGAGAAGTTTAATGGGCAAGGGTCTCCCAGGGAGCACATTGCCTACTATGTGAATGTAATGGGAGATTTGGCCGCTGATGAAGCTTATCTCCTCAAGTTCTTCGGTTCAACACTCACCGGGCTCGCCTTCGAGTGGTACTCGAGCTTGCCCGCTGGGTCCATCATTGATTGGCCTGACATGCAGAAGAAGTTCAAAGAGAGATTTAGTATTATTGAATGGGAGGTCACCGTGACGGAACTTTATGCCACGAGGCAAAGAAATGATGAGTCGACACTCGACTACATCA
This sequence comes from Amorphophallus titanum, assembly GCA_024336825.1. Classification (NCBI taxonomy): domain Eukaryota; kingdom Viridiplantae; phylum Streptophyta; class Magnoliopsida; order Alismatales; family Araceae; genus Amorphophallus; species Amorphophallus titanum. The sequence goes on along the minus strand of JANBPO010002190.1, from coordinate 3,292,058 downwards.
AAAGGTGGAGAAACCTCAGCATGAGGTGTAGACATCCCCCGCACCAGGAGGACGCAGTGCAGTTCTGCAAGCAAAATCTGAAGAAAGAAATTCTGGAAAGAATGATCGGTGCTGAGGTCATGACATTTGACCATCTGAACAAAATAGTGGCTGAGATTGAGGCATTCCTTGCCTGCCACTCTTCCACCCCGGCTGCGTCAGGCCAGAGAGCTAGACAGGCTGAGAAGAAGCCAATGCCACCCGAGGTTCACGCCCTGAACTTCCAGACTTTTGAGAAGTAAAAAGAAAAGGCTAAAGGGGCTGCCAACTCTCCTCCGTCGAGGTCCACGGAACGGCGGGAAGGTCCCTCCTTGAGGGAGAAAATGAGGAACAAGCTATATTCTTTCTCTCGAAACAAGTCTCGGCTCCTGTTCGAGTGGCAACCAAGTACAACAAGATCACGTTGTCAGAACCAAAGAGGCCCGGTGACCTAAAGAAGAAGGATGACCCTCGCTTTTGCCAGTACCACCAGATGCTTGGGCTTACCATCGAAGACTATTATGTCTTTAAGGACGTCATTGAGTCCTTGATCAAGAATGGGGAGCTTGGCATAGGGGAGCACAACGTAAATCCTCCACAGCCACATGAGATGCTCAACTTGACTCCCACCGTCAACATGGTGTCACTGTACCAGGAATTGCCTAAAGAGTGGGCAGAGGCCAGTACCCGCACTACTTATGAAGCTTTTGTCACAGCACCGGCTCAAGACCAAGGAGGTTGGCAATCCGCGCCAAAGAAGAACAGAAGAAGACAGGCCCCTCAGGCCACTCCAGAGGTTCATGTGAGGGGTGTCATGCCCTGACCAACACCACCACCGGTGAACCCCGTGTGGCATGACACGGCTCCTCGACTAGTCATGAGGTGGCCGACTTACAACAAGAAGTAGCATATCCCTAAGTGGATGCATAAAGAGGCTACTCCTGCTACTAGAAGGCTCCAGGCCGTCATTGACGAGCTTGAAGAATATGAACAGCCTGAGATCCAGCCCCTGCAGCTGAAGGAGTATGTCCCCTGGGAGGAATTCAAATCTCTCGAGTTGACTCCGAAAGTAGAAGCTGAAGTGGAAGAAGAGCCTCCCTTGTAGGGTGAACTTCCCCAAGAGAAGCCACCGGCCGCCGCAGAGAAGAAGAAGAAGAAGAGGAGGCCTAGAAATAAGAAGGAGAAGGAAGTCATTGTTGTCTACAACACCCTCTTGACGTTGTTTGACACTGTCCTTTCTATGGAAGAAGGATAAGAAGAGCTACCCTATGAACCAGCAGAAGCAAACTAGGCTGAAGCATCCACCTCCCAATTTGTCACCAGGTCGGGAAAGAAATGGGGACGCCCTCCTCGGGCTGATCATAACATCCTGCTCAGGGGAGAGCAACCATACCAGGTCCCTGAGCGCAGGGTCCGAGGCACGGAGATCCCTCCCCCATCGGGTCTCTATCCTGAAGAACCCAAAAGCCGGGGCACTCCCTGATTCACTAAGTTCCTGTTGGCCTGAATAGAAAGGCAGTCACGCCCCTAAGGGCCCCAGCCGAACAAAGAAGCAAGTGGCTTTCTAGCTCCCCCAGCAGCAACCCCTCCTCAGTCGGAAGAAGAATTTGACGGCATCCCGAACCTTATCGAATTCATGTAAGAGAAAGGGGAAGCCCAGCAGGTCCCGCAAGCTCAGGCAGACGCACCAGATCTGGTAGAGGAGGCGCCCTCCGAACCAGTACCCCAGGTCCAAGGTGGGGGCAGGCGCAACAAGATTGAAGAGATGAAACTGCTCAAGATCCGGGCTGCAGACCGAATAGTTAGACATCTTAAGAAGCTCCCGGCTCGATTCACCGTCTGGGAGATCTTGTCTCTAGATGAAGAGACATGGTAAGCCATCATTGTCGCACTCCAGACGCCGGCATACCTTGAAGCCTGCTTGGCGGAGATGACACTTGAAGTGGCCGTGGCCTTCACAGAGGAAGACATGCTTCTGCCCACCTGCAGTCACAATAGGCCACTCTATATGAAGGGGCAGCTGAATGGACAACCTATCAACAGGGTCCTGATTGACCCGGGGGCAACAATGAATATACTTCCCTACCGGGTGTACCAGAAGCACTACTTTGATGTGCACCTGGTCGAAGTCAAGAACGTCAAGATTGCTGGCTTTAATAAAAAATGCAAGGTGCCCATGGGGGTCGCAGAATTTGACTTGACCTCCGCTCATTGTTTGCTTGCTAGGTCCGAGGGTCATTCGGTCTTGTGACTACCACCCCCAAGGTGGTTTCACATCAGCACCAGAAAATAGTCCTTCGGGCAAGCCTTGTTCAGGTCCCGAAAGTCCACACATATCTGGATCTAGCCGTTCTTCTTCTTGACGGGCACAATATTGGCCAACCAGGTGGTATATTGGTTTTCTGCTACGAAGTCGACGTCTATGAGCTTGTCGACTTCCTTGCTCACTTGGCTTATCAGTTCCAGCCTCATTCACCAGGGTAACTGCTTCACCGGTTTGACCTTGGGGTCAATGGTCAACATATGCTGAGTGATCGCTAGGCTGAGACCTGGCATTTCTTTGTAGTTCCACACAAAATAGTCTCAGAACTCTTGTAGGAGCTTGATGTATCGCTCTCTTTCTTCTGGGAGAAGGAGGGCGCTGAGGAAGGTTGGCCTGGGGTCATCCTTTGTACCCAGATCCACTTCGATCAGCTCATCAACAGTGGCTTGGCCACCATCTTCTATCTCCAGGGGAGCCAGTTGCAAATCTATGAAGCCTTCATCGTCTTCTTTAGCCTCAAGGACATCATAGGTATCTTCTTGTACCACCCCGCTCAGCGACAGGGCTTCATCAGCTTCTTTCCCTGGCTCGGGGACTGGTGTTGATGCCGACGTTATGGCTTTTGGGTGACTTGAAGATTGGTCCATGGGAGAACCACCCTCAGGAGTAGTAGGGAGCTCTTATGCTTTCCGTTCCCGTGGAGCATCATTGGAGGTCGTGGCGACCTCGTCAATAATAGATTCCCAGCATTTGTAGGGGGAATCGGGTTTTGACTCTTCCTGTATCATTGTATAGGGCTTTGGGGTATCTCCTAGCCCAAAGGGCCGCAGGATCTCTTCAAGGTCTTCTTGATAACTATCATAGACCGGCTTTATGGGGCCTTCACCCGGAGGGGTGGAAAGGGATGCTTCACCTACTTTGGGGCATCTTCCATCGGCGGGGCTTGCGACCTCCGTGAGCAGGGAGATCATGTGCACCCCGCTTCTATAAATGCCCGCATCATGTGGACGTGGTGGGTACACTTCACATATCCCCATCCTCAGTTCGCCCCTTGTGATCAGGCTCTGAGTGATATTTTTGACTACATAACAATTTTTGATAGGATTCCCCAACACCCGGTGATAAGGACAGAAGCGGGGGTCATCACTTCGTTTGGCATCCTCCACCCTTTTGGGCTCTGGCAAGGTAATCTTGTCATAATGATAGGCCCATTCAAAAATCTTTCGAGTCTTATCTCTCGGGAAGGAGTAAGACCTTCTCATTTTCTCTCGCAATGAGGTCGGTTGATTGGTTGAAGGATTCGCTACCTCCTTTGTCTTTTCCTTCGAATGCCTAGGAATGCTGAGGTTGACATCTCCAAGTTTGTTTCCTTGTTTTGCCAGGGTGGTGGCGGAGTGGTATTTTGCCAGAAACGCTTCAATATCAACTACTATCACGGCCAATTGATCAAGGGATTGGACGTCGAGGCCGACCATCCGCTACTAGATCACTTTCTTCAAACATTGTCTGCAAACCCAGGTGGCAACCTCGTGGCTTAGTGGGAACTTGCATCTCGCATAAAGGCTTCTCCATCTTTCGATGTAGTCCAGGACAAGCTCGTCATCTTCTTGCCTGTGGCTGTAGAGTTCTGCCCTGGTCACGAGGAAGTGCTTCAAGCTTGGGCGACTGCAATGCTGAGGGAGGATACCCCCAACTGGGTCAAATCGGCTCATACTTATCTCAGCTAGTTACTTTTCCAACTTTTTGATTTCCTGCTATAGCCCACCGCACAATGAGGGCAAGGCAGAGTCATATTGAGGGAAATCTATTTCAGAGCATCTTCCATCGGCCGGGCTTGTGTCCTCCGTGTGAGACGACTATCAACGGCTTCTCGCCTTTTCTTCAGGTATGCATTTCCTCTTTGGTCATTTTTAGTTAAATGCTTATGATGATTATGAATGTGATTATGCATGCATCTAATATATGCCAATGAATGCGGGTGTGGAGCCACCTCAACATGCCGATGGACTGAGTCGGCCCCCGACCTAGAGATGAGGCTGCCTATCCACTAGCACAGTGGTGGCTACCGTGTTTGATAGGGGCGCCTCACGCCTAAGAGCTGATGGTCGTTAGGTGGGAGCTCCGAGAGTACCCCCCTTCATTGGTATGTCTGTGAATATGATGCATGTGCTTTTATTTCCTACTTTATGAAAATGTGATGACATAATGAATATATGCAGGTTGTATGGAGGCCAAACCTGGGGATGCCCGATGAGGGCCAACCTTGGGTCGTAGTGGGTGGACCTCGGTTTGGCCATGACCTCTGGGTTCACTGCTTGGACGAGATTGAGCCGCTATGGCTTAGATTGGCGATGAGGACACTTGGCCTGCACCAGGAGTTGGTCGGGGTAGCCGAGCCTCGCGGGATCGGGCGGAAGACCCGAGGGTGGACGACTGCAACGGACTGGTGACTGTGATTCCTAGAGCAGTTCACAGATTGGCAGCAAGGCGGGATCTTAGTCATCTCCCATGCTCCAGACAGCTCAGCATACCTTCGGCACTACTGGGAGACATACGTAGATCGGCCTCAGATGAGGCCGAGAGTGGTACGTATGAATCATTTCTAAATGTAATTTATATGCTTTGGAGATATGGAGACTAATGAATGACCCATGCAGGATGCGCGGGATGCAGCGGCAGTGGACCTACATGTCTGTCTCCACAGTCTGGAGACCCAACTTGCGACTACGTGAGCCAAACTAGAGACACAGGTGAGTATGCATTAGCTATAAGCTATTAATTGTTCCTGAATTTTTGATGTTCAGCAAGTAACAGTCTCAATAACTGCAGTGTGCCTAGCAGGGGGCAGCAGCCAGAGGAGTAGGAGGTGCCTCTTCGAGTTCGAGGGACCCGACCGCGGAGATCACCTCGCTAGAGGTGCGACTTGCAGGAGTAGTTATGCGTGCCGAGGCTGCAAAGCGCGTCCTAGCCAAGTGGGTAAACATTCAAAATGCCATCCACGCTTACTTGAACATGTAACATTATGCTGGTGATGCCGAATAATGCAGGTTGCAGAGCTACAAGATGCACTCACTCGGGCTGCTTTCGCTAGCACTGAGTTCGCGATCCATGACCAGTGGGTTGCAGAGTTGGAGGAGGCCGAGAGGAGGCACCGAGAGACCGAGACGCTACTCCAAGATGTAGTGGAGTTGCGGATCCTCCTAGAGGTCAAGAGGAGAGACCGGCTAAGAGAGCGTGAGTAGCGGCTTGAGTGAGAGCGAGAGCTATCTGAGTCGAGACTCCGCCTTGGCGCAACCAAGGAGCATGTGAGAATAGTGGAGGAGTGCTACTGGAGTGGCCAGGAGTGAGCATAGGCCGAGGGGCGACCCTATGCCGATTGTAGCACCAACTACTTGGTGGGTTCCTCTACTCAGTAGAGGAGAGAGGATGAGGACCGTGCTTGAGATGAGAGGTCAACTGCCAGCCAGAGGTTGATGTGGCCTCCACAGGTTCCTTGTAGAGACAAGGGTGAGGCAGAGAGCAACGAGTGACAAGAGGAGAGTGGTGGTGAGAGCTAGGGAGATTTTTACATACCACCTCGGATATATATATGTATATATATGAGATTTTGATGTTACTTGAGTGGCTCCTTTTGTATACTCTTGTGTGTTTGCACCTTTCCTGTCCCTGCCTTTCACACTTAAGTAAACAGATTAGTTAATCTGCCAGGCTTGGCCCCTTGCTCAATAAGCAAGGGGATGTCCTTTCTGACCTTAGACTTAATTATGCAGATGCTTATGAGTTTGACTGACTTTGACTTCTAAAATATAGTGAGCTGAGGGAGTGCAACAACATGGACCAGATGCTCCGTCCTCTTCTTCCCAGCTTGCGGGAGGCCGAGCCGAATGGGATGTAGACTTTGCTCGGGCCGAGGAGGCCGAGGCCAGTCTCACGAAGAGGGTAAGCAAACCAACCGAGTTCTCTTTTTTTGACTTAAATGCTTATGATGATGCAAATGCCTAACTATGATGAATGTGTATGCAAGTAAGAGAGCTAACCACAACATTGACTAAGGCGGAGCGTGCCAGAGTGGAGGTAGAGCGAGTCCAGGCAGAGCTAGAGTAGGCAAGAGCCGAGATAGAGCGTTTCCATGCAGAGGTGGAGCGGCTTCGTACATGAGTAGTGGACCTTGAGCGCTACCAGACCGAGGCAACAGAGGCAAAGCGCCAGGCGTTCGAGCTGAAGATCGAGCTATGGGCCGTAGAGTGGACGGTCCGGATGATGGGCCGAGGACCCGAGAGGAGAGCGTCTTAGAGTGGCGCACGGAGCGGTACATTCTCGAACTTCCTCACTAGCTCTTCCGACTAGTGGAGGAATGAAGAGGCAGAGAGGAGACAGCGACGAGAGGAGGGGAGCATAGCCATGGGCCCGCCAGAGAAACAACATGAGGGCACCGGCGATAGCGGCGGTCCAAGAGAGGGACCGACTGAGTGACTTGTACTTCCCTTTCCATTATAGACACACATGTATATGACTCTTGTTATAGTGGAATGAGATCATTTTTTCTTTTATTAAGAAGCAAATGAGTGGATGCGAATGCTGACTTACTGACAACGACCTCTAGTACTAACAAAGAGAACGCGAGAAAGAGAGCGGATGGAAGAGAGCGTGAAAGGACCGACAATTAAGTGAGAAGATAAAGGGCCAAAACCTGACAGAAAGTGAAAAATGGTCTCCTGGAAGACCACAAGAAGAAGAAAACGGTCTTACCCATGGCTGTTAGAGGGTGAGAGGTAAGGCGACAAATGAAAGGGGAAAACGGTCCCTGGCGATTGCTTGGGGAAGCCTAATGGTCGCCCGATAGATTGCATGGGTGAAGACTTTGTCGAATCCGAGCGAGACTCTGCGTGAGAGTCCCAACCCATGGATAAAGGTACCTAATCTGCATTAAAACTCATCCTAACTTAAATTGAGGCTACCCAACCTTAATCCTAATGCACTAAGACTAAAATCAGAGCCTTATAACTAGGAATAAACTCAGAATTCTCAGCTTTCAAGAAATCTCTGCTTTAAGGCTTGAAAACTTCATCAAAATCACTCAAAAGCACCATGAAGAGGAGCTTTGAAGCTAGTGCTATGGGAGAGGATGCCTATACCGGTCCAAAGGCTGCTAGGAGAGAGCATGGGGAGCTACAGCGGCTGACTTCCACCCCCAAGCATCTGAGTTCAAGCTCTTCAAGAGAGGTGAGTTCAATTAAATTCAAAAGTTCATGAATTTCCTTAATTTTCTTCTCATGGCATTCCCCTTCTTCTTCTCTTCTCTGTTCTTCCTTTTCTTAGCTCCTTCCTGGCCCAAGATGTTACTCTATCCTAAAGTGGGTGGCTCCCATTATAAAGGAACTTCCTTTAGAGGTTCTCTCCATCCTAAGGGCATGGCACCTTCACCCGTTAGTGGTTCTAGCCAAAAATTTCCATAAAATCTCCTTAGATTGGCATAGCATTTCAACTCTTATAGAGTTATGGCATCCTTAAACACATACCTTCATGTTCCCAACCTTTGAAGCCACTGTCCTTATAGAAGAGGTAGAGACCTACCTAGCCCTTCCTAAGACCAAGGTGGGGGATGAAGACTTAGTGTGGCATACGGTTGAGCCTATAGATCCATCACTCATATTGGGAGATATTTAGTGGATTTTAAATAGATCTACACCCTCGAGCGAGTCCCCATAGGGGCGCAACCTGCATCGACATTTGACCAACCTGAGGCCGCTCAGTAGCCCGCAGTTACTAGAGCTCTAGGGGTCGATGTTAGGAGACATAGAGTCCACGATTTTGATGATGAGTCTGACAATGAGTATGGAGGGCATGGTCGTGACCGTCGTGTCCAACGGTAGCATCGTGAGCTCGATGAGGACGATCGCGTTCTACGGAATGTGCCTGCGAACCCTCCCACCTTTGATGGGTCCTTGAACTCGAAGGTTTATCTAGATTGGGAGGCCGACATGGACCGACATTTCAAGTGGTTTGAGATGACGGACCACCGGAGAGTCCGCTTCGCGAAGATGAAGTTGCTAGGGTAGGCACAGACCTATTGGATGAATGTGGAGAGCCTGTTGATGCAGCAACATCAGCCCCCACTTGAGACCTGGGATGGGATGAAGGCCAAGTTGAGGGTAAAATACCTCCCTGCCACATATCGTCAGTGTCTCATTGATAGTTGGCAGAGTCTCACCTAGGGTAGTCAATCCGTGTCCGAGTACATCGCTGAGTTTGCTGAATATTATTTGCAGTGTGGAGTCATGGAGGAGAGCACTATGACCATCTCACGTTTTCGAAGAGGGTTGCGGATGCCTTACCAATATGAGCTATTTCGCCGTAACGTGACCACTTTAGAAAACGCATATCAAGTCACTCTTGAGCTTGAGCAGTTCAAGTCAGAGTTTGAGTTTGCCTAGTGGCAAGGTCCCTTTCCTCAGTGCGGGTCTGAACCCCTTGGTTCTTTTGGCCTATATCAGAGGACTTCCGTGGCTCATCCTTAGGAGCCCACCCGCTAGGTTCCATCTATCCCGAGGCCTCGCCTTCCTCAGTCGAGGGATCTCCCACCTCGACCCCAGCTACCTCCTTTTGGCACCCGTCTATCGGCTCCCACACCATCTACTCGTCCCCATTTACCTACACCCCCTGCCCATCTGGAGGACAAAGGTAAGGGACCACTTACCAGGGAGTCTAGTGGAGCTCAGCAGTAGTGCTTTCGCTGCAACGGGTTTGGCCACTTTACTAGTCGGTGCCCCACCCGCTCATCTCTAGTCATTGGGGATACGACGGCTAGCGAGGCCCTGCCCTCTGAGATTGTTCATGTCAGCTACGAGGCAGAGTAGGAGCTCGCTGATGAGTTCTTTGGCAAGATTGAGGATGATCAAGGTAATGCTCAGTACCAGGATAGTGCTCAGCTAGGGGTCATTAGGTGCACCTTGACCCAGCTGTAGGCCAGTGATGACTGGCGTCGAACTACTATCTTTCATACATACTGTCGGCTGAATGGGAAGGTGTGCAAGGTGATTATCAATAGTGGGAGCTGTATCAATGCCATCCCTACAGACACTGTTTCGCACCTTGGTCTTACCCTTGTAGACCATCCCCTCCCCTATCAAGTATCGTGGGTGGACTCCACCTCCATCCCGGTCAGGCTGCGGTGCCTAGTCCCACTACAGTTCCATACCTACCGTGATGACATTTGGTGTGATGTCCTACCCATGGAGGTGGGCAGCATTATTCTTGGTAGGTCCTAGCTATTTGATCGGGATGCCACGCTCCATGGTGGGTCGAACACTTGCACCTTCGAACATGGTGGCCAGTAGATCACTCTTCACCACTCCCCATCGAAGAGTCTGCTGGTTAGGGGTCCTATCGGCCCGACCACCTCGGGCCCCTCTACCCTTGGGAGCAGTACCCCGCCCCTAGTCAAGGCCATGACTATTTCTCCTGCAGCAGCCCAGCCACCGACTAGTAGATTGATGGTGATTAGTCCCTGTAAGACGGAACGTGAGGTTAGTAGGGGCCGCGCTGTGTATGCTATCGCGGTCCGAGAGCTCGCGCGGCTGCCTCCATCCCCAAGACCATTGTGAAACAGATTGAGAAGACACTTGCCGCCTTCTTCTGGAGTGGGACGGAGGGGACTCACCGTCGCCACTGGGTCTCCTGGTCTACTATCCAACGCCCTCTGGTGGAAGGGGGTCTCGGTGTCAGGAGTTTGGCTGATGTGCAACTTTCACTAGCTATATAGCTTGTCTGGCTGGTCCATACTGGCGACTCTCTTTGGGCCCGATACGCCCGTGCTCGGTATAAGGTCGGTAGTACATTTGTGCCTTCCCCTTTCCCTCGCGGAGTCCCCAAAGACATTTTCTCCAATGCCCTTCGGGTTTTCAAGGAACACTCCCGGTGGATCATGGGCTCTGGCTCATCCATCGACTTCCTAGACGATGTCTAGATTGGTGACTCTCCCTTGCGCTCTATCTTAACTGATCAATATGATGGCCCTCCTGTCACGGTGCGACAAATTCTCCTTTCCCACCAGCACCCTATCAGGTCTCTCCTACCGTCCCCCTCCTTCCTTGATGGGGTTCAACCTTCTGAGCACAATGATGCCCAGTGTAGACTGCCACTCCCTCTGGGTGCTTCTCGACCAAATCCGCATATGATATCATTAGAAATAGAGGCAACATAAGGTCTTCCCTCCTACGGCTTTGGCATCCCTCATTCAATAGGAGAGTTGCTACCTTTGGATGGAAACTCCTCCATCGTGCGCCTGTGGATGATCACGTTGCGGACTGCGGTATCCCCATGGCCTCTAAGTGCGAATGCTGTCTCTCCCCGAGCACGGAAGACCTGGACCATCTGTTCATCTCTAGTGATATTGCTTCTCACCTGTGGACGTGGTTCCTGCCGCTCGTTGATGCATCAGTCTCTCTCCACCGCCATATCACTAACAGACTATGGTCTTTTCTGGATAATTGCAACACATCTTCGCCGGCTAGTTTTGTGTCTCTCTACGACTTGCTCCTTATGCTTTGGGAAATCTGGAAAGCTAGGTGTATGATGCGTTATGATTGTGTGCACACCCTAGCTACAAAGATCATCCATAATATACAGTCGCTGGTTAGCTTTGCTCTCCGTAATACCACTTTTCATGTGATGCCAAATGCCCAGCAGTAGAGAGCGATTTCTAAGTTTGGATCCTATCCTCCTGTCAAGATGAAGGTGCCAACCACTGTCATGTGGCATCCTACTATCGATGGTTTGTGCCTCAATGTTGACGGTGCATGCAAAGGTACCACTGGTGAGTGTGCGGGTGGTGGCTGTATCAGAGACTACTCAGGCAAGATTCTCATTGCATTTGCCCACTACTATGGCACAGGTAATAGCCTCATTGCTGAGGTCCGGGTTTGTGTAATGGTCTTTGGTTGGCAGAACAGTATGGCTACCAGCTTTCTAACGTTCAGTTGGATTGTGCAGCTTTAGTGTAGTCTGTTCAGTCTAACACCTCACCCTCGTGGGACTTGGCCAGGTGGTGGCGTGCAATGATTTCTTTCCTTCATGCTCATGACCTCCCGTTGATTCATGTCTACAGAGAGACCAATCGCGTCATGGATTGTCTAGCTTCCCTTGCCTACCTCACTTCGTGTAGCTCTATCTTCTCTTCTCTAGTCGAGCTTCCCACGGCTTGCCGGGGACATGCCAGGCTTGATCAGGATAGGTGCCCTAGTATCAGGATGGTTTACCCATCCTCCTAGTATCCAGGTAGGGCTACGCCCATCTGACACTTGTACTATTTCATTGTATATTGATGCTACTTTGGTGACTGTTTGAGTTGCTGGGGGAGTGTTTTTCTTCCCTCCGCTGGAGGGGGGTGCATTCGACCGTTTGCTCTCTCAGTTCCTTGAGTGATTGAAAAAGAAACTCATATTGAGTTGGACTGAAAAAAAAATTGTTTCAATAGAGTGACACCCCGTCACTAGCAAACCAGAGACCGAAGTCTCTCTTCCTCCACACCAGAGGGAAACCACAAGTGACACCAGGTCATCTGCAAACTAGAGGTCACAGATCTCTCTTCCTCTAAACCAGAGGGAACCCACAAGTGACACCCAGCCACTTGTAAACTAGAGCACAATTCTCCCTTCTCCTGAAACCACAGGAGGGACCCCGACCTCAGGCCTGAGGATCAGAAAGATATAGAAGAAAATATGAAAAGAACAAAATGAAAAACAAACACGAGAACCAAAGAAAATATAGCTCCAAGGAGCACAATGACTGTGGATTTGATCCACGAGTCACTACATGATCAGATCTTCAGGATGCACTGGCTGCACACTCTTACTCCTTCTCACGATCTTCTTCTCTCTCACTGCTATCACCTCTGCTCTGCTACTACTCCCTTTTTTCTTGCTCTATCTTCTCTGCTCTTTCTTTTCTGCTCTCTTTCTCTGATGATCTTCTTAGTTTCTGCCAGAGAGATATATATCTTTGATTGCAGAAGGGATGTCCTTTTATATACAACTTCACTCTGAGGACGCCCTAGACGTGTGGAGAGCATGTGCCCCATTCTCTAAGAAATCCACATGTCAGCTTATAGGGCTCTAGGATCACGTGCCAATCTTATCCTCATCAAATGAAGACCTGTCACAGGACAGAAACATTAGCTCAATTAATAATGTACTGAAAAGGAAAGAGATGCACGGGGTATGCACGTAGTATGTTAAGTACTAGTAGAACGGATGCTAAGGGAGCTGCACGAACTTAGCTGACTTAGTTGCAGTGTGTGTTCAGACTACAAGGCATGCACGGACTCACTCCACCGCTGATGGCAAGTAGAGCATGCACGGAGTTTGTTGAGAGGGATGTGCACGGGGTATGATGTGCACGGACTTGCTTGCCAAGTTAATGGTGTTTGTGAAGCAAGGAAAATCATGCACGGATGTAGTTTAAGAAAACTTACATGGACTTATAACAGATTGCACACAACAAGAGATATGCATGTGGTTTGACATGCACGGACATGGTGGAGGTGTGTACGCACTTGGGATGTAGCTCAAATAATGATGTACTAAATTTAGGATGTGCATGGGGTATGACTTCCACAGACCCTGTGAAGGCATGAGGGACTTTGTTTGAAACATAAAACTTGCACATGGTTTGGCTTGCACGGACATTATGTTAAGACAGAACATGCACGGGGTTTGTCTTCCACGGACTACATGAAGAATTGCACTGACTTAGTGAATGCATGACTGTTCATGCACGGACTTGATGGATCATGCAACACAACAGCAAACTGACTACATCCAGAATGTGCACGGGGTTTTATGTGCACGGACTTGTTCTATGCAGAAACATGCACGAAGTTAAGAATGCACGAACTTGGACATATGCATAGACTTGATGGTTGCATAATATGCACGAACTTTAGACATATGCACGGACTCAGTTGGAGATGCAAAATGTGCACGGACTTCTACATGCTCAGACTTGATAAGAACAAAAGTGCATAGACTTGGAATGCATGGACTTTGGTTCGTTTCGAAGAAGAAAAGTGCATGGACTTTGATATGCACGGACTTCACATTTTGCAACTGGTTTATAGAAGTGCAAACATGCATGGACTTAATGATGCGCGGGCTTGATTGTGACAACGTGCACAGACTTTTAGTTTTAACACAAAGCCAAAATGTGCACAAACTTGTGTCTACTGATAGACTAAAACATGCACGGGCTTTGTACATGCGCGGACCTAATGTTCAATGCAACAAGGAATGTGCACGGACTTGTAAACGAACAGTGCATTGAGCAGGAAGTATCTAAGTCCAAAACTTGCACGGACTTAACACATGCGCAGACATTCAATTATGGATGGTTAAGAGACAGAGAGAGGGGACCCTCATGAACTATACAAAAAATCAATCAAAAAAATCAATCAAAAAGGGGGGGGAGAGAAGAAGAAAAGAAAGGCCTTAAAAGAATGAAGAGGAGTCGGCCCTCCAAGTGCTTCCCCTGTGCACCCTCCCAATCCTTCCACGACACGCCCTTCAACCCCTTCGCCGGTACACTCTTAAACCTCTTCGCCGGCACGCTCCAACTTCCCTCCTGATACGCCATCCTTTCTTGACCGGCACAGCCACTCCCAAGCCCTTCGTTGGTACACCCTCCAGGGCCTTCACCGGCTCACTTACCCCAACTCGTCAGCACGCCCTTCCTGGCCCCTTCCCTGACACACTCTTCATCCCTGCCTCCACTGACGCACCCCAGCCATTCCTTGTCATCCTAGCCCGGGATAGCCCCACCTGCATCAACCTTACCCATGCATAGCCCCCACCTACACCGACCTTGGCCTTGCGTGCACAGACCCTGCACGGACCTCAAGCTCCTACATGCACGAACCTTGCATGGACTTTATCCAGCATCGCATGGACCTAATCCCAAACATGCATGGACTTTGCCCAGTATTGCAGGGATTTCACCCCAAACATGCATGGACTTTGCCCAGCATTGCATGGACTTAACCTCAAACATGCATGGACTTTGCCCAGCATTGTATGGACTTAGCCCAAGTCTTGCATGGACTTTGTCCAAACCTACACGGACTTGCATGAGCATACATGGACCTTACTTGCACTACATGGACTCACTCTCAGACTTGCACGGACCTTGCCCCTGACCCCGTGCATATGCATGGACTTGCCCAACCTACATGGACTCAACCCCATGCATATGCATGGACCTTGTCCTTGACCCTGTGCATATGCACGGACTTACCCCAGAACTTGCATGGACTCAACCACGTGCATATGCGCGGACCTTGCCCTTGACCCCGTGCATATGCATGGACTTACCCCAACCATGCATGGACTCAACCCTGTGCATATGCACGGACCTTTCCCTTGACCCCGTGCATATGCACGGACTTACCCTAGAACTTGCATGGACCTTCATCCCAAATCCCGTGCATATGCACGGACTTACCCCAGAACATGCACGGACTTTGTTTATACCTGCATGGACTTCATTCAAAACCCGCATGGACTTAGCCCTGTACATCCGCACGGACTCCACCCAGAACCTGCACGGACTTGCCCAAACGTGCACGGACTTCGTCCTTAGCCTGCATGCATCTGCACGGACTTTGTCCCCTAGCACTGCCCAAACATGCACGGACCTTGGCCCTGGCCCGCGAAAACCTGCATGGACTTTGCCCCCTTTTTGCTGGAACATGCACGGACTTTGTCCCCTAGCACCGCCCAGATATGCACGGACCTTGCCCCTGGCCCGTGTGCATTTGCATGGACTTTGCCCTCCCTCACTGAAATCTGCACGGACTTAGCCCCAGCCCAGTACAACCCCTAGCTCCCTGGCCGGTACATCCTTAGCCCCCCCTCCAGCGGCACAACCTCGACCCCTCCTTCAGCGGTACACCCTTAGCCCCTCTCAGCTCACCCTTCACCGGCATAGCCCTTCGCCGGCACTCCCAGCCCCCAGCCTTCAGCGGTACACTCTCAACTCCTTCGCCGGCACACTCGCCAGCGCCCAGCCCGGTACACTCGCCAGCGCCTAGCTCGGTAGGCTCCACCCAGCCTCCCTGGTACACCCATCACCCAATTCTTCCCCGGCACACCCTGCCCTCCAGCCTTCGCCGGTACGCCCGTCCTGCCTTCCTCGGTGAACCTTTTTGGTGCCTTCGCCGGCACGCTAGCTCTAACTCACCCGGTACACCTTTTTAGCCCCTTTCCGGCCCACTCCTCCAAAAAAATATATATACAATAATAAAATAGGCCCAAAGAAATATCTAAAACTGGCCCAATGAGTGATGGACAACTTGAGGCATTATAAATAAGGGTAATAAAATGACTCAACTCAAAGGTAAAAAATGGGTGTCAACAGATGCCCCTCCTTAACGTCCTCTTTGCAGGGGAGCGAGCGGAGGTGAAACGAAGGTAAAATGGAACATGGAGATGAAGCGAAAATGTAGCGGAGCGGACTGAAAAGTGGGCGGTAAGGTAAACGACACCCGTTCCTTACCAACGAGCGATAGGAATCTTTCGAAAATTTTTGAACTAATCATAAGGAAAGATCAGACCAAAATGACACCAGCCTAGAGAAACTAACTAATAAACGGAAGGAGAAAACATGACCAACCTCACTAGGGGACACAATCCACAACTAGTGAGGGGATCAGAATAAGCAATAAAGGAAAGTAAAGAGAAATCAGACTAAAAAGTCCAAACGGGGACTCTCAATCAACCAAACTAGGTGAACAGACCGGAGGAAAACCTTCCAACTCTTAGTGGAATAGTTTCTCTCACCCAAAACCATTGACGCACAATTATCCATCATCAATGAGACACTTTCAGATAGATTATGGGACATGAATGCTCAAAAAAATGTGTATGATGCATGCTCGGTTAAAATAATAAAAAAACCATTAAAATGAATGCAAAGAAAGATAAAATAGAAAGTACTCAAGGATAATATTGCCAGACCGAGCAGGACGGGGTCAAGAATCTTCTTGCAACCACGACGTGCGAGACAGAGTCCATCGTCCCCCACCCGACTCAACCGAGCGGTCTATCCAATGATAAACAATATGCTCCTAGATCATCATCATTTTTGTTAAAGGGGAACATCAAATCCTAGAACACACAGACAACCGGCCGGTCCTTGAGAGGCTATAGTAATATAGACACCATATAGTAATGCAATAATGAGCTGGGATAGGAAGCCATACCTGACTTACCTGCGTAGGCGAAACCACATTTTTCTTTTTGATTTTTCAATTATTTTCAGATTTTTATGGATTTTTAGATAAGGCACAACCATAACAATGAACATGACATAACAATGAATATAACATGACCACAAAGATGAATGCAACATAACAAGATAAATATGAACGAAAAAAAACATATCAAAGTAAAACATGACAAGAATAAATAATAAGCATGTGTGGCACGGTGGGAAAAGACAACATAACGTGGTGGGATAGCACACGTGGTGGGACAAGGACACGGTGGGACAAAGATATGTGTAACGACAACACCACGGGGAACAAAGATAACACGCGCAACAACACTGAGAGACAAAAACACGTGACAACACGGAGAGACATAGGACATAAACATGTGTGATCATAGACATGGTGGGACAAAAGACACAGCCAACACGGAGGGACATAGATACGTGTAACAAGAACATGGCGGGACAAAAGGCACGGAGGACCATAGACATGGTGGGACATAAACACGTGGGACGACCACGGCGTGATAAAGACAATAAACAGATTCTTCAATCAAAGCCCAAGATCAGACGAAGCAAAACTGCCAGGTTCAAAATCGTGAGGCAATGCCCTCTCATGGAAATATGATTAAACAAGTAAGCGAAACCTGAGGAGGACAGGAGCTCTAACATAGATCGAGAGACTAGATCGAAGAGATGAGAACAGATCGAAGGATATGAGCAAGAGGCAGAGCGAAAGATAGAGAGCAAAGAAGCTTGAACCTACAAACTGCAACCTGCACACTTAGCAAACAAATTATGTATCTGTCCTCAAGACAAAATAAAAAGGAACAAAAGATAAGTATTTTTAGATTTTTGATATTTCTGATTTTTTTATTTGTTTAAACTTTTTGATTTTTTTTTTGAATTTTTGATCATATTTGATTTTTTTGATTTTGTGCATTGACCTTATGTGAAGGTGCTCAGACTTTCATGCTTGCAAATGAATATGTGCACCGACCTAGAATGGAGGTGCTCTGCCCTTATGCTGCATGCATTGCCCATGTGCTTAGACCTGAAGAATGCAACTTGCACTGACCTTGGACCTGCTCAGACTTGAATAAGCCTAGACCAAAAAATGTGCGTAGACCTTCTATATGCATGATCAGAAATGTGCACCGACCTCATATGCAGACACCCAAAATGTGCATCAACGTTATCAACATGTTACTTAACATGCTCCGACCTTATAGGTCATGTGAGAAAACTTGCTCAGACCTTGTATGCACTGCTACAGTAACATGCAACGACCTTGTATGCAGTTTAGAAAACATGCATCGACCTTATATACATTGCTACAGTAACATGCATCGACCTTGTATGTAGTTTTAGAAAACATGCATCGACCTTGAATGCATTGCTACAATAACATGCATCGATCTTATATGCAATTTAGAAAACATGCATCAACCTTATATGCTGTTTAGAAAACATCCATCGACCTTGAATGCATTACTACAGTAACATGCATCGACCTTAGTGAGATCAAGGTGGGTGTGCTCCAACCTTGAATATGCATGAGGAAAAACTGCACTGACTTTATATTGCTCGAAGAAAAAAAATGCATCGACCTTAGATATCAGATAGGAAAGAGTTGCACAGACTTTATGAATGACAAACATGAAAGAGCGTTGACCTTAGATAGTAGATGGGAAAAAGTTGCACAGACCTTATGAACGACAATCACAAAAGAGCGTCAACCTTAGTATGAACTATACAAAACATGCATCGATGCTACTAGCTTCAAACTAAACAATGTATTGACCTTACCTTCTAAGGAGAAGGAATATGCATTGATCTATAGACTTTAATGCAATTGCTACCTGGCGTTGACCTGTTGACATCTTGAACAATAGCGTTGACTTTGACCAGTAACAAGCAAACAATTGCTAGCATCAAGATTATGTTAGACAAGCAAACATTGTTGCCCGCATCAAAACCTTAACACATATAAGGGAGATAGAACATTCTCCCTTTTAGCCACTCAACAAAAACATAAGAGACACAACAATCAAAAGCCATGGGTGGAGGGCCAGGAGCATTCCACAGCTATGGTCTTGCATTCGACTGGGAGGTGTTTGTTGGGGTCAGAGGTACTGGACATATACACATTGAGTGGTGCGAAGGAAGGCGGGGACCTGAACGTGGATGCGGGGACATTCATTCAAGTAATAATATAATTTATGAGAGCCACGCGGGCTTTATAGGTGGGCCGTAGCGGCCAAGGTACAATTGGCGCAAGCCACGGGACAATTCCGACAAGGAGGTCAGTCCCCGGGTCAATGCGTGGTAAGGCGGATATCTTCATATTTTACAAAGGCTCTCCTCGAGGCAAGGGCCATGCCCGATTCGCCGAGGGAGGGCTAGACTGGGTGACCGGAGGAGGTACTGACCGGTGGCTGGGTGAAGATCGGGCGCGGCTCGGATTGAGCTGTCGGGCATGGCCCCGCGACGGTAGGAGGTGTGGCATCATGGCATATGTGTGACCGTCGTAGGCTTGCATACGCTGGCAGACCGGAGATGAGGGTGTGTTTGCCATTATCATAATGCCTTATGTGTAGCGGGAATCTACTCATGTGACATGGCTAAACGCCATATGAGGAGAGTATGAGTGACATACCCTCGGCGTGTATAAGCCGATTCACAAGCCAACCGCACACACAAAACTCCTTGTGCCTGCAATGCTTGTTGCGTTTGTTGCCTTGGGTTGGATTTGATCTGATTGCCATTGATTGCATGCCCCACCCCTTGAGCTTCTAAGGGGCTTTTATAGGGGAAGGTGAAAGGTTAGGGAAGGGTTTAGGTACTCGAACCCCACCTCGCCAACACAGGAAAATCACTATGCTAGCAGCTAAGCGAGTACTACAAGATAAACCCCTGCAACTACAACACCGGTCTCACGACGTGAAAACCCACACACGCACGCCACGGTGAAACAACCGGAACTCACCGGTCAACCCGACCAAAACCCGAAGGTCGAAGTGACTGAGACTGACAGTCTGTCACTCCCTGACTCGACAGGAGTACCTCCCACTAGAAGCACAGTCGGTAGCATCCCCTGACGTCTTACACGCACCGCAGGTGTCTGCCTGGCACGCTAGCACCTAGCGGAGGCAAGGACACCGAACAAGTACCACAAAGTGAGTGACTAGCTGGGGTCGCACCCGTCGACGTGTGTCCAACTATCCCCAACCACGTGTGTCCAACTGCCCCCAACCACGTGTGCACACACAGATTGTACGCACTAGGTCTGGCCTGTAACTGGTTTTCCCCTCAGCCAGACTCTGGCTGCTACACGTGGGGCTCGACGAAAACCAGTCTAAAAATCATCCTCAGGGTAGCCCCTCCACCACTCCCTGGTGAGCCAGTACATGCGTACCGAAGGCTACGACTAGTGGAGTGTCTCTAAAGGAGTAGACTCCCAAGCCACAGAAAATAACGTCCGAACCCGATGAAGTACGGGGATCGTCCATATACCAGCACCGTCACACGGTGACCACAGTCGGAGAAGCAATAGGACTGCAAACCACGCAGTGCAGTCCAGAGCCTGGTGGTCCTACCCAAGAGTGCCACAGGCTCTGACGGTCTACTGCTGGGCCGTCACAGCGGTCTGATGGCCTAACACAGGGGCGTCAGGCCAACAGTGTAAAACTCACTGTGACGTGCCAACCCTGGTGCGTCACAGTCCCTGGCGCACCTAACCCAGTGCGTCAGGAGATGAGTAGAAACAAGTTGTGACACACACCGCTCGGGGCGTCAAGGTCTCTGACGGACCACCTTAGGTGCGTCAGGAGACAGGATGAAATCAGCTGTGACGCACACCCCTCGGGGTGTCACAGCCTCTAACGGTCCTACCTAGGAGCGTTAGGGTGATAGGCAGCATCAGCTCTGACGCTCCCTCACTGGGGCGTCACAAGGCTCTAACGCCCCACCCTGGGTGCGTCAGAGTCCCTAACCCCCCAATGGTCAGAAACTCAACGGTCAGAAAACCACAACGGTCGGATGCCAACAGTCGGATCGTCACTCTGATGGTCCAACCTAGGCGTGTCACACGCCCTGGCAGTCTATCGTGGGACCGTCAGCCCCACGAGCCACCCAGTCGACAAAACAGCATCCTGTGATGCACCCACCATGGGGTGTCATAGTCTGTGACGCACCCACCCTGGGGCGTCACAAGCTGTGATGGTCACTGGAAGGACCGTCACACTGCTCCGATGGTGAACTGGCAGGAAATGACCAACAACGCCAACCACGCCCCCACACCTCCATGGGAGACGGGAAAAACAAGGGGGAAGCCCCCTAGGGAACCCTAGCATGCTTCTAGGCCATCAAAACGTAAAATCGCGGCTTAAATCCATAGATCGGGCGAACTCTCCCTAAATCATGGAAAACCCTAACCCGGCATGGACAGTCGACAGAGGTTCAGGAGATCTAGTAAGAGGTACTTCCTACTAGAAGAATGACCGGATGGTAGCTAGACACTTGTGACGCGGTATAAGGCATCAGTGGACGCATTCGGTCGTTCTTCTAGTAGGGAATCGAAAAAGCACGCGGAAAAAACTACAGAACACCTCTGGGCCTCCGAAATAGCTTCGGATCGTGCCGATCCAAACATGAAAAATGTCTGACACGCACAATCGAACACAATGGAGCTGGACACTCCGAGAAAATAGATCTGGGACCTGAAAATAAGGATCCAAAAGGTCCGGGATATTAAAAATGTTAAAATAATAATAAATTTTAAGTGAACAGTAGTCTAATTGGTAATTTAGGAGGGTAAATCCAGCTCGACCCACATGAGGCCTATCTACCTCAAGCCCAACACGACTCGTGGTCCACGACGCACCTGACTGGCCCCGACAATCGCAGCCCCGACGGATGGCCCAGGACGTACCATCCATGGATTAGTCAAACTGGGAAGGCCGCGAGCTAGGCGCCATGACCGTCAGATGATCCTCTGACGACCGAACGTTACCCCCCCACGGCGACGGTTCCTACCCGACTAAGGGTGAGCACGCCCCATGAGCGCCGTGAGACCTGCTAGGGAATTGGTCACCTCCGGGATAACCGTCCCTCAACGGGAAACTCCCCCTGCAATCGCGGGAAGCGTTCCTCCATTACGCGCTCCCTTCCCTGCTAAGGGATCGGCCGTCGCCACCAGGACAACCCCCTATAAAAGGGACCCCGACGAAAAACATCAAGCACGATGGTCTTGACGGACACACGGTGAACTCCACCAAAAAACACCCACAAAGAGACAAACACGAGAGCTACATTCCCTACTACAGTGAGGTCTCGACTGTCTGTTGAGAGAGAAATCCCCTTCCGAGCACCCTTACCACCCAGTGAGCACTCCATGAATGGTCACTGGCAACGGCGAGCACTCGCCCAGAAGGCCTACGGCTCTCCTAGAACTATTACCATGGCTTCTACCATTTTCTCTCTCCTCTACTCTTATTTACTCTCTGCTTGATCTTGTGCTGACTTAAGCATCGGGGGGTTGTCCCATGGGGTAACGCCCAGAGCTCCTTCTGACGCCTTTCTTTCTGATGTTTGCAGACTTCCACAGGTGTCGGACGACTTTCACAATAAATAAATAGAAAAGTGTGATACAAGGCATAAGAACCAGATTCTGCCCTCTACACTTTTTGGCGCCGTTTGTGGGAACCTCAATCAAAACGCCATGGCATCTCGTGGAAGTCTTCGCAATGCCAGCAACCGAGGCCGTGGTTCTCATCAAGGTCCCAACACCCACCGGGGATCGCAGGAAGCCTCATCCTCCACCCGATCGCGTCGAGAGATCACCACCGATGAACTCGCCAAGATGCGCCAACAAATCCAGGTCCTGACAGGCTTGTGTCAATATCTCTTGAAAAAAACCACGGGCCCTAGCGCGTTCATTCAGGACAACCTCAGAACGGGGGGGCTCCAACCGTGGCGGATTCCCGCCGAGTGAGGGAGGTGTCCCATGACTCCACCGCGGGAACTTGGCAACCGCGCAACTCGCCCTCACCAAGGGTACGTAGCCCGCTGCACTCCAACCAGGAGATGGCTCAGCGGCTCCAACGTATCGACAAAATTGAGGATAAGGTCTGCTACCTAAACGACGTCCTGCTTGCCGCCAAGACTCGCGGCCTTATCGGCGACAATCAAGACTTCCATGTGCCCTTTTCCAGAGAGATCATGGAAGCACCCATCCCACCGAAGCTACAGATGTCGTCGTTCACCCCCTATGATGGCACCATTGACCCGGCTGACCACATGCACAGTTTCGAGTCTAACTTGGTGCTCCACCAGGCCTCAAATATTATGAAATGTCTGACGTTTGTCACGACTCTTTGAGAGAATGCCTGAACGTGGGTCGAGTCCCTACCAGCCGAGACTATCACCTCCTTTCAACAGTTGAAAAAGCTGTTCAAGGAGAACTTTATCGACTGTCGAAAGATGGCCAAATCCGCGGTGAGCCTACTCACCATTAGGCAGGGGCAAGAGGAGAACCTCTGGGACTACGTGTCCCATTTTCGAGCAGAGGCGCTCCGTGTACCCCGCCTCGATGTAAGCATCGCCACCACCTCCATTGCTGAGGGGACCTGAGACTCCATCCTCCGACGGTCACTTGGAGTTGAGGCCCCGGCGACCCTAACAGACCTCCTCGCCTTAGCGCATAAACATGCCAGATGCGAGGAGAACACCGCGGCCCTATGCCGTCCGGTCGGAATCGAGCGGTCCAACCGAGAAAGATCCACTGACTCGTCCCGGGAGGGGTGGAATAAGCGGGAGCGATGAGATAGAGAGTGTCGTGATTGCTCAGAAAAGAAGGAGAGGGGCAGTTACCGTCACTACATGCCCCTAATAGCTCCGCCTGACGAGATCCTCCTGGAGATCCGTGAGGAGCTCTTCCTCCAATGGCCGCCGAAGATGAAGTCTGACCCGAGGACGCGAAGCTGGAGGAGATACTACCGCTTCCACCACGACCACGGCCACGATACCACCGACTGCATCCAACTCAATGATGTCATCAAGGACCTTGCCCGGCAAGGACTCCTTGATAAATTTATCACCAAGGTTGAGGAGAAGCGACAACGCGAGTGCTCAGCTCCTCTCGAAAATGAAGGTAGCTTTTTAGCTTCCTAGAGACGAGGACTCCTGTGCCCCTCAAAACGGAGGTAGCTTACGAGCTTCCTAGAGGTGAGCACTCTTGTGCCCCTCAGAAAATAAGGTAGCTAGCACTCCTGTGCCCCTCGAAAATGAAGGTAGATTATGAGCTCCCTAGAGGCGAGCACTCCTGTGTCCCTAAAAAATGAAGGTAGCTTATGAGCTCCCTAGAGGTGAGCACTCCTGCTCCCCTCAGAAATGAAGGTAGCTTACGAGCTCTCTAGAGACGAGCACTCCTGCTCCCCTCGGAAACAAAGGTAGCTTCTGAGCTCCCTAGAGGTGAGCACTCCCTCTCCCATTGGAAATGAAGGTGACTTTTAAGTCTCCTAGAGACGAGCACTCCTGTTCCCCTTGAAAATGAAGGTGACTTTCAAGTCTCCTAGAGGTGTGCACTCCTGCTCCCCTTGAAAATGATGGCAGCTTCTGAGCTCCCAAGAAGCGAGCATCCCTACTTCTTCAGAAACGATGGTAGCGTTCACACTCCCAATGGGCGAACACCTGTACTCCCCCAGAAACAAAAGAGCAGCAACTTCCCAGCCAAAGGGAAATGTACAAAGTTAGCCACCAGTGGTGCATAAGCATCGGAGGCCAAACGCATCATAAGCCCACGCCAAAATACAACAAAATGTACAGGACATGGGCCGACTGTTCAGACGTACCCCGATAGTGTAAGAATTCAGTGCACAGGAAGCTGAAAGCAAAAGAAGAGATGGCGAGCACTTGCTCAAGAGCTCGCCCTGACAACAGTAGCGCCGTCTGGCCCGTGGTCTTAGACCCCTGGCATGACCACAGAAGGTAGAGCATCGTCCGAGAGATTGACCAACTCCTTCTCCAACGCGGTCTCAGCCTGAGCAGCCTGATCCCCATTGCTCGGCTCCTCCTAGCCAAGATCCTCCTCGCCGTCACCACCCTCTGGCTTGAACTGCGTCAGTGGGAGAACGAGGGACGACACTAGGACGCCCCGGTCGGTAGCCGCAGTCTGAAGAGCAGTCGCCCAGACCTCCTGAGAGCCACGCTCTCGAGTCGGGCTGTAAAACCTCAATGGCAGCTGCGTTCAACTCATCCCAGTAAGATGAAGATGAGCGATGGTGGTCCACTACCTCTAGGCCGGTGACGAGTAGCCACGCACGCAGGTCTTCGACCCGCGACTCCACCTCCTGAGCCCGGAGCTCTGCGACGTCAGCCATGGACCAAACTAAGATGACTGAGCCTCAACTGCTTCAACTCGTTTGGTCACCTCCTGGAAAGTCTCCTCCACTGCTCAGACCTAAGCGCGGAAGGCATCTCGATCGTACTCATCATCGGCGAGGACTCGCTCCCAGAGCTTAAGCCACTCCCGAAGCTCGGTACAGTTAGCCTCTTGCGCCGCCTGACGAGCTCGGAGCTTGATGCCTTGGGTCTCCAACCTCTTCGACCACCAACTGCTGCGCAACCCCGGAGAAATGATACCCCTACAAGTCGAAGGCCCTGGCGACCGATAGATTATAGCGGCACCGTCGACCAGAGATGTCGTGCGCGCCAAGCACATGGCCGGGGTCACCGATCTGAGCCACACGAGGAAACCACCCTCGAAACTGTCCTTCAATGCACCCTCTCGAACTTGACTCTCAGATCCCCAAAAAGTGCTCGGCATCTAAGAGTAGGGGGGCTAGTGAGGAGGGTAAATTCGGCTCGACCCACGTGAGGCCCATCTACCTCAAGCCCAACATGACTCGTGGTCCACGACGCGCCCGGTGGGCCCTGACAGCTGCAGCCAGTGACAGATGGCCCAGGACATACCATCCTTAGATTCGCCAAACTGGGAAGGCCACGAGCTAGGCGCCATGACCGCCGGATGATCCTCCGACGATCGAACGTTACCTCCCACGGTGACGGTTCCTACCCCACTAAGGGCGAGCATGCCCCATGAGCGCCGTGATATCTGTTGGGGATTCGGCCGACTCCGGGATAACCATTCCTCAATAGGAAACTCCCCCGCTATTACAGGAAGCGTTACTCCACGACTGGCGCCCTTCGGGCTCCTACACTCTACGATCAGGGAGCGAGACGAGGCTCGGCAGGCCCTGGCCCTACTGGTGAGTTTTCTAACCCTTAAACTTAATTATGCATTCTGATTATGATTATGCGATGACTGACTTTGGAATTGCTAAATGCAGCGAGGTGAGGAGACCCAGCGATAGGGGGCCGACGCTCCTTCCTCTTCCACACAGACCCCAGCCGACTAAGCGGAGCGGGAGGCGGAGCTCCGACAGATGGTGGCCCAGGTTGAGACCACAGAGGCCACGCTCTCCGAGAGGGTGCGTTCTCTACACTTTCCCTTATCAATTATGCTTATATGAAATGTAATTAACTAAAGATACTGATGCATGCATGCAGGTGATAAAGTTGACAGTAGCCTTGAGCGAGAGTGCTCGGGCGAGAGAGGGGGTGGCGTGCCTTCGAGAGGAGCTCGAGCAGAGCCGAGCCGCAGCACAGGAGGAGACAATATGCCTCTGGGAGGAGCTACCTCAGAGCAGACCAGCGGACGCACTTGAGACCGCACTCCTACGGGCGGAGCTAGAGCGTCTCCAGGCCAACGCGGAGGAGTTAGTCTGAGTTCAGGCTGAGCGGGATCGCGCACTACTGGAGGCGTCAGGGCTATAGGGGGAGCTGCGGGCATATAAGGAGATTCAGCGGGAGCACAGCAGGGCTCCGAGTGGCAGCCACGCCACCCATGGCACTTATCGCAGTTACTTTACGGGTTCCTCCGATTGCTGGAGGAATGAGGAGGAGGAGCGTCACCGACGGTGGTGCAAGGAGGACACGAGCTCTGTGATGGCCCCGCCATCAAAGAGACAAGAGGGAGGAGGAGACAGTGACAGGCCAGAGGGAGCGGCCTGACTTTTGTACCCCAGACACACTTGTACATGATGATATGGTTTTTAGTTGATTTTCTTTTAGGTGTATGAATGTAGATGCAAATGCTAACTGACTTACGACTAACTCGAGAGAGCGGAGAGGAGAGAGACTCACCGACTCAGAGTGACGGAGAGACGCCGACTTAGAGTGAGGGAGAGATGCCGACTCAGAGTGAGGGAGAGACGCCGACTCAGAGTGAGGGAGAGACGTGAGGGTACAAAGTAGTGTGGCAGGGGGATGAGTGGTTACAAAGTGGCCGCCTAGGAGATGCACGGCTCATGTGAGATCGCGTGAAGGATGTTTGACCTTGACGAGCGTAGCAGGTGAATGGTCCTGGATCGACCGTGAAATAGAAGAACGGTGAGGGTTAGACCGTTCAAACCCCAGGATTTGAACTGTCTAGAAGCAAACAAACGGTCATCTGATGACCACTCAATAGGAAGGGCGGTCTATCGCAAGACCGCGCAACCCCACACACTAGGAGTCCGATCGGGACTCTCTTAGAGAGTCCCAATCTGAGGTATGGTGTTCTAATCCAACCTAAACACCAGCCTATCCCTATCTAGATGTATTCTAGCTTAGTCCTAATGGGTTTAGTCTTCTATGCAGGCTCTATAAGAAGAGGGGGATCCCAAATTCGCAACTCATACCACACCCCTCTTTCTAGGCCTGAAACTTGTGCTATTCTTCATCAAACCATCATGAAAAGATCATTTGAAGGGAGGTCCATGGAGGGGGTAGCTTATGAAGGGCCAAAGCCGGCCAAGAAGGAGTGTGAAGTGCTCCAACGGCTGACTACAATCCCTCGTCATCTCAGCTCGAGCCCCTTGAGAGAGGTATGTTAGCATGATTTCATTCAAGTCAATTCCCTTCATTCACTCACACGTTCCTTGTCTCTTTCTCCCTTTCTTTTCTTCTTCACCTCAGCTTCTCCCTAGCTCCAGGCACTACTCCACCTTAAAGTGGATGGCTCCCATGGTTGGTGCATTACCCCTAGAAGTGATATCCATCCTGAAATCTTGGCACATTAAATTCCACATGAGAGTAATGCGTTCTATCTTTATGAAACCCAGGTGTTCGAGCATGGATCTGGGTTGTTTCTTATTTTCTGTCCAAAACAAAGGCAGAGATTTATGAGACTTATGAAATAAATAATAGGCAAATGCAGTTTCAGATTTTCACAAGGTCAGTCAATTCATGTAAATGAATGCTCAAAATTTAACAAAAGCATCGATACCTAAACAAGATATATCAACTTGTATTGCTGACATATGCATCACGTTAAATCATAAGCATCGACCTTAAAGTCGCACAGGTAGACCTTATTTGACAGAAAGATTGCATGAGTAATGAAGGTGCATCGACCTATGTATGCATAAGCCAGTGCCCCTAAAACAATAGCATCAACGTAGGTAAGTGCACCGACCTGTCTATGTAACAGATACACAAGGTGCATTGACCTTGAGAATGATAACCTCTATCGCACCAACCTTATGCTGCAAGTACTGGTGTATAGGCATTGACTTGCCTGTAATGTGCATCGACCCTTCTATGACATGCATTGACCTTATGCTGCAATCACTAGGTCACTAGCATCGACCTTTCTCTAACGTGCATCGACCTTATGCTTCAACCGCTAGGTCACTTGCATCAACCTGTGTACAAGGTGCATCGACCTTATAGCACAAGCTGTGAACAAAGTGCACAAGGTGCATCGACCTGACTGCACATACTGTGTACACCAGCATCGACCTTCTAAACTATAATGCATATGTGCATTGACCATCTAGACTCAACGACATATGTGCATCGACCTTCTTAGTCTGTAACGCATATGTGCATCGACCTTCTATACTCAATGAAATATATGCATCGACCTGTTAGTTCAATGAAGTGGAGGATGTATCGAGCTTATAACATAACACTTACGCATATGCATTGAACTTCTAGGCTTGGAGTGAACATATGCACCAACCTGACTCTCTCAATGCATAAATGTGCATCGACCTTTTTGAGAGAAAGCCTTATACTGACATCAGTAAAAACTACACAGCATTAGAGTGTTACCAATATCAAGATTAAATGACTGTTGCTAGCATAAAAACACAGTGACTGTTTCCAGCATCAAAACACAACATCAAATCTAGAGGAGACATAACAGGTGGCACATTCAAAGAGGACCCGAGTCTTCTCCTTTGGGAAGGAATAACATTTCTTCATTCTTGATTGTAGGGAGGCACTTTCCTATTGTTCTGCCGGCTTGGAAGGAGGAGTGCTAGCAACTCCTTTATCCTTGCTCTTCTGTTTCTCGAAATCCTTGAAGTTGACCATATTGACTTCTTTGGGTGCAGACCACTTGTCATTCGACTTCACCTTCTGGCTCGAGGCAGTTGGCTTGGAGGAGTATCTGGCGAGGAAAGTTTCAACCTCCCCCACCACATTATTTAATCGATCGAAGGACCTGATTTTCATGTCGATCATCTTTTCGAGGACTTTGCGCCTCAAATTATACTTACATATCTAGACTATGTCCTCCTGATGTGGTGGGCGCATACACCTCATGCTGGGATTCTGCCACCTCTTGATGTATTCCAGGGCAGTTTCATCAATCTTCTGCCTGGTTGCATAAAGTTCGACCACAGTGACCCCCCTTTCAGTGGCATGGAACTGCTCCCAAAACTTTCTTTGCATATCTGGTCAGTCGCTAATGGATCCAGCAGGAAAGTTCGAGTACCATTCAAAGGTGAGTCTTGTAATACCCTAGATTCTTTCGGATCTAGATCGGAGAGCTTTCGGATCATTTTTGTGGGTCCAGAGTTGTGTTTTACAATCCACGCGGGTTTTTCTCTCGTACAAGTTACGGAACCCAGTGGTGAGTTTATTGTTGAGTTCATCAACTCGAGGATGCTATAGTTGCGTTGTGCTCTTTCCCTAACCCAAGAGGTCATGACGTGTAAGAAATGCGAAGAGAACCGCGAAGAGTCATGTGTCACGTGACTGGAGTACCCCACACTAGAAGAACAGCTAGCTACGTCCACTGACGTCTTATGCTGCGCCTACAAGTGTCTCGTCTGCTATGCCTATAGTTAGGCAGAGACCAAGACACTGTCAGAACCAGAACAGTAACCAAGTCGTCAGTGACTAGATAGGGGAACGCCCATCGGCGTCACTCCAAAGCCCCTGACCACGTGTGCACACACTGGCTTTTTCCTAAGCCAGTCCTCTAGCTAGTTTTCTCCCCCCGTAGGACGCAACGGTAACCGCGAGAGCCGACGAAAACTAGCTTAAAAATCATGAATCGGAAGTGCCCCGCTGTAAAAGTCGTCACGCTGAAGCGTGCCGTAAGGCTACGACTAGTGAAGGCTCACAAGACACGGACTCCAAAAATACAAGTGTTGAAGTACATATAGGCAATAGTGCCCTATAATGCGTACTTCGAAGCACCAAAGGCAGCACAGGAGACTGCCAACAGACTTAGGATAAGGCAACTAGTACTTCAACTACAACGGTCCCTGAGTCCTACGACTCTTAGTCAAGATCGTCGCACAGAGCGGAACAAGTCGCCAATCAATCTAATCCTAAGCCAGGAAAAATGACGCTCTGAGAGAAAACGACACACGGAGACTTGAGGGGACACGGAGAACCCTCGGCACACTTAGACACGTAAATCGAGGTAGAACAGTATCTCAAGGCATCTAGAACCAATGTCTCGAATTGGACAAGGTCGCTGAGACACAACAAAACTTCCTGTCAACCACTAGGTAACCCCGGGTCGACCAGAACCGGACACGACAACGACACACTTACACATCCACCACCACAACAACACAAACAAACAGAACCACCAAGAACATGAACGGCGGATGATGACAACACTCTGGCCAGAGCAACCTGTCAGTTAACTGCTAGGGGGAAACCCAACAGTCAAGAGATAGCCGCTACATAAACAAAGACACGGACAATGGTAGCTTCTAGATTGAGTCATTAGGGTACTGTCATAGTCGAGGAAAAGACCACAACCAGTCACCTAAACTGACCAATCCGGATAACCACCGACAGACAGACACCGCCCTAAACAAGGACCTAAGATAGACAGACATACAACATAAAACAAGCAAATGGTCAATACGGCAAACAGGACTATAAGGCACCGGCATAGGAGTGCTATACCCACATAACGCACCACCGGAGGGGCGTTATGCCAATCAGACAGAACACTACAAACAGATGATATAACGCACCAGCATAGGGGTGTTACATCAACATAACGCACCGGAGGATGTGCGTTATGCTCAATAGACCAACTTACTGACAACACTAAGTGTAACGGACCACAACAGGCATGTTATACAAGTATAACGCACAAGGACAGGTGCGTTATACCCAACAGACACAAAAACTAAATAACCACAAACCAAGGGCATACAACGGACCATACCTAATCTGTCATAGCCACAAGACGCGTAGGGTGAGGCGCGTTATATCAACCGCCATACCCAATCAAAAAATCGGTCAACAAACCATAACGGATCTACACCTGAGTGTTATCTTAATCATAACGCATGGGGAGAAATCCGACATGCAAACCGACTAACACAGCCTTCAAGGCAGACACGATCGTCGAGAGGACTGACATGGCAGTCAGCCTCGAAAACCACCTGACCATAACGCACCTAGGCAGGGGCGTTATGCTCCACATAATGGACTAGGCCTGGTCCGTTATGCCCCAAAATCTCTGAAGACAAAAACTGATGAACATAGCATAATGGTCTATCATGGGACCGTTATGCACACAACGGTCTCTGGTAGGACCGTTATGCCAATCTGACGGTTAAAACCTTCATCTGGCGCCGTCTGTGGGAAACGATCAAAGAGCCAATATGGTGCGAAAGAGTACGGGGAGGAGGTCCGCCGGTGATAAGGGCAAGGCCGTAGGGGCGGCAGGAGAGGCCCCCTCTCAGGCCACACAGAATCCCCCCTTCAACGCCAGCACCCCAGCCGACGAGCCACCTCTGCCTGCGACCATGGGACTACCACCCACTGGGAACGTTGACACTTTCCAAATCCTCAATGCCAAACTAGACGTCCTCGTGGAGCTCCTGAAGACTCGGGCGGCCAGGGAGGAGAGATCGTGTGTCCCCCAGGTAAGCCCCCCCCTTGCAGCAATGCGTCCCAGCAAACCGTTGGAGGCCGCTTCACCCTCCGAGGGCAGTGGCTTATCTGTAACAGGTCAGGAGGACCTTCGCAAGTCCCTCCTCCAGAGCAAGAGGCCTCCTCCACTCCAAGACGGGTGAAACATGGGGGGCGTCATCCACGACCAGAGACTGAAGCCCCCGGGGAACATCAGGACAACCCGCCGATACGCCCCAATAGCCCTTCAGCACTGCGACAACCAGAGTTGTCCCTCCGACTGCGAGAGTTCGAGAGGCCCTTCGTAGAGTAGGAGCGCACCCTACGGGCCCTGTAGAAGACCCCTTCATTAGAGGATGAGGAGAAATCCCCGTTCTCTGACTACATCCTAAAGGCAGAGATTTCTCCCAGAATCTCTATTCTGACCTTCAAGTCTTATGATGGCTAGGGCAACTCGACCGAGCACTTTAACAGCTTTGATGCTCTGATGACCCTCCACGGGGCATCCGATGCCATCATGTGCAAAGCCTTCATGACCACCCTGGTCTAAGGCACCCAAGCGTGGTTCCGGGCCCTCTCCCCCAGATCCATTCGAGACTTCAAGCAATTCGGGTGAGTGTTCAAGGAGAGTTTCACCGGCAGCAGCCCCCCAAGGTCAGTAGCAGGGCTGTTGGCTCTCAAACAGGTGCAAGGGGCAAGCCTTTGGGCTTATATCAACTGATTTAAGTCGGAAGCCCTGCGGGTCCCCTGCTTGGACGTTGCCTCAGTCACAACTGCACTAATCGGAGGCACCCGAGATGAGAACCTCCACCGTGAACTTGTCCTTCACCCTCCCTTGACCCTTATCGAG
The DNA here is from genome assembly GCA_024336825.1 of Amorphophallus titanum. Lineage (NCBI taxonomy): Eukaryota > Viridiplantae > Streptophyta > Magnoliopsida > Alismatales > Araceae > Amorphophallus > Amorphophallus titanum. The sequence continues at coordinate 3,259,446 of JANBPO010002190.1, read as the reverse complement.
CTAGTGACTCTGGCTTTATGCCATGCTGAGTGCGGAGAGGTTCTCAGCGCATGCTGAGGCGCAACCGGCACGGGTCGGGAGGGGGACAAGAAGCGAGCATCCGAGCCAAGCTCGGGCCCAGGGAAGAGGCGAAACCGAGATAGGGAGCATAAAGAACCATCCCGAAGGTACGAGCGGTACACTCCATTAATCGCTCCGGTGTACGAAATCTATGAAGACATCAAGGGCTCGGGCCTCCTCTACCAACCCGAGCCAATAAAGTCGAAAAGCCGCAATCGCAGTAAGCACTGCATGTTCCATAGCAATCACAGGCATCATACCGGCGATTGCCGCCAGCTCCAGGATGAGATCGAGCGCCTCATCCGTCAGGGACACCTATTCATCGTCGAGCACAAGGAAGATTGAGGCGCTCCAGAAGAGATTGACAACACCCCCCGCGGGGTACACATCAATGTCATCGCTGAAGGAGATGCGTCAGGGGGAGATAGTAGTCGAGGAAGGAAGTGTCATGCTGAATGGGCGAGCCGAGCCATCGAGCCCTCGAAGGCCCTACCAAGTGAGCCGCAGGTCATCATCTTTTCAGACCAAGACCTTGAAGGGCTGACCACCCCGCATGACGAGGCCCCAGTTGCATCGGCTACAATAAATCATTGTAATGTAGATAGGATTCTTGTTGACAATGGTAGTGCCCCTGATGTATTATCTTATGAATGTTTTCTTAAGATGGCGGAGAATCCGTCTAAACTCCGCCTGTCACGCCCCGACCTAAATCTCCCATTTTGGCCTAGATGGAGGGTCTAACCAGCGGGACTCCATTGGGGCTCTATAAACACCCCGCTAAAGCTACGAGTGTTACAGTCCCTCCCCCCCTAAAAGAAATTTCATCCTCGAAATTAGACGAAAGGATAAGGAGGAAACTGACAACACGACACATCCTATCGACAGAAAAGACAACTGAGAGAAACAGAAACAGATACCTTGAAAATAGAAGGCTGACTTTCTACGTGGCATAAAATAGACTCACTTGAGACGGCAGTCAACCATGGCACCATAAAGTTCCAGCCAATCCATACCTAGAATCGCATCATAGTCGGCCAACTGTAATGCATAAAGCCTCGCTGGCAGTTTCCGACCACTGACCATAATTGGAGAATTTTCCAGGCACAGAGGAGGGGACATGTAATCGCCAGACGACAACTCCACGAGCATCTCACAGGAAACTTCATTCATCGTCCTTTCGATACGAGCAATAAAATCCTTGGAGATAAAAGAATGGGTTGCACCTGAATCGAAAAGAATGCGCGCTGAGTGATCATAAATCAAAACTGTACCTTCGATCAGATTAGATGCCAACACCTCCACACGAGTGGTGTGAGTAACTCTAGCTCTCGGCGGGTGACTAGCCACAGACGACTGTTAAGAAGGAGCAGGAATTGGTGGATGGAACGGTTGAGGTTGAGGCGGCAGAGGAAGATGAAACTGCGGTTGCTGCGATTGAGAAGTCTGCGAGAACTGCACTGTCTGCAGCCTCAATGGATAGTTTTGGGAGATGTGCCCCGAGTGATCGCAGTGATAGCAGACAACCGGCAGAGAGCACGACACACCCGGATAACTGCCACCACACTTGGAACACAACCTCGGCTAAAAAGTAACAAAATCCTGACGCGGTCGAACAGAGGAAATGGACTGCTGACTCGGATCAGAAAACACCCACTGATCGAACCTCTTTTTCTTGGACTTCTTAAATCAGAATCCCTTGCTCTGAGATTGCGAGAAGGAAGCACCATCGGCAGGAGAGAAAGCAGAAGAAGCTCCTGGAACAGATGACTGGTGGAGCGGCTGATGCTGCACGACCGACTGAACCATCCCAATATGAGGAAGTCCTCGAGTCCTCGCCAACTCCAACTCTAGCACGATGGCAGCTTGGTACGTAGAATCCAACTCAGCTACATGGGTAGCGAACAGCGGCAGGCTCAATTCTGCTTTCAGTCCACGTAGAAACTGCTGAGTCCTCACGGTCTCATCGGTAAAGATGTGGGGTGCATACAGGCCTAACTCAATGAACTTATCTCGATATTGCAGCACTGACATTTCGCCCTGTGTCAGCTCCAGAAACTGGTACATCTTGGCTAACTTCAGGCAGGCTGGAGTATAGACACGTTAGAATGCAGCAACGAACTCCACCCATGTGATCTGCTGAAGCGGACGGGAACAGAAGGCAACCTCCTACTCCGTGGTCCACCACGTGCATGCAGTACCTTGAAACTGATAAGAAGCCAACATAACCCTTTCGTCCTCGATGCACTACATGCATTGGAAGACGCATTCAGTGGCATCCAATCACTCCCTCACTGCCTCCGGGTCTGATTGACCCTCGAATGTCGGTGGATGGAACAGCAGAAATTCTTTCAGCTCTCGTCCACAACCACCGGGCAACTCCGCAGGTGGATTAGGAACAGGTGTAGCCTGGGTAGGAACTGATACAGTAGGAGCAGGTGAAACACTAGCCTCATTCCGAAGAATTGGGGCTCTTTGCCTACGAGATGGCATCTTGAATCTAGGGAAACACGACAACAGAAAACACATCAGCAATCACAAGAAACACCCTAAGCCAGCAACGAACGACTCAAAGGGACTTGCTCTGGACCAATGCGGATTTCAATTCCTGATACATCATGCGAAAGTGTTCATCGTTGACGCGAGGATTAATATCAACGCAAAGGAAGATAAGGTTTCATCATCTATCCAGACGGAAGGTCCGGATTGATGTTGGCATGTAGCAGCTTAAGCGTGAAGTCGTTCGCCGAAAAAGTGTAAATTTTATCGTTGATGTGGGGATTAACATCAACGCAAAGGAAGATAAGGTTTCATCATCTATCCAGACGGAAGATCCGGATTGATGTCAGTGCAGCGGCTTAGGTGCAGAGCCGTTCACCGAAAAGTGTAAGTTTTATCGTTGATGTGGGGATTAACATTAACGCAAAGGAAGATAAGGTTTCATCATCTATCCAGACGAAAGGTCAGGATTGATGTTGGCATGTAGCGGCTTAAGTGCAAATCCATTCGCGAAAAAGTGTGAATTTTATCATTGATGTGGGGATTAACATCAACACAAAGGAAGATAAGGTTTCATCATCCACCCAGACGAAAGATCCGAATTGATGTCAGTGCAGCGGCTTAGGCACGGAGCCGTTCATCGAAAAGTGTAAGTTTTATCATTAACGTGGGGATTAACATCAACGCAAAGGAAGATAAGGTTTCATCATCTATCCAGACAGAAGATCCGGATTGATGTTGGCATGTGGCAGTTTGGGCGCAGAGCCGTTCGCCAAAAAGTGTAAGTTTTTTCGTTGATGTGGGGATTAACATCAACGCAAAGGAAGATAAGGTTTCATCATGCACCCAGATGGAAGATCCGGATTGATGTCAGTGCAACGGCTTAGGCGCGGAGTCATTTGTCGAAAAGTGTAAGTTTTATCGTTGATGTGGGGATTAACATCAACGCAAATGAAGATAAGGTTTCATCATCTATCCAGACGGAAGATCCGGATTGATGTCAGTGCAGCGGCTTAGGCGCGGAGCCATTCATCGAAAAGTGTGAGTTTTATCGTTGATGTGGGGATTAACATCAATGCAAAGGAAGATAAGGTTTCATCATCCACCCAGACGGAAGATCCGGATTGATGTCAGTGTAGCGGCTTAGGTGCGGAGCCGTTCGCAGAAAAGTGTAAGTTTTATTATTGACGTGGGGATTAATATCAACGCAAAGGAAGATAAGGTTTCATCATCTATCTAGATGGAAGATCTGGATTGATGTTGGCATATGGCGGTTTGGGCACGGAGCCGTTCGCCGAAAAGTGTAAGTTTTATCGTTGATATGGGGATTAACATCAACGCAAAGGAAGATAAGGTTTCATCATGCACCCAGACGGAAGATCCGGATTGATGTCAGTGCAGCGGCTTAGGCGCTGAGCCGTTTGTCAAAAAGTGTAAGTTTTATCATTGACGTGGGGATTAACATCAACGCAAAGGAAGATGAGGTTTCATCATCTATCCAGACGGAAGATCCGGATTGATGTCAGTGCAGCGGCTTAGGCGCGGAGCCGTTCGTCGAAAAGTGTGAGTTTTATCATTGATGTGGGGATAACATCAATGCAAAGGAATATAAGATTTCATCATCTATCTAGACAGAAGGCCCGGATCGATGATGGCATATGGCAGTTTGGGCGCGGAGCCGTTCGCCGAAAAGTGTAAGTTTTATCGTTGATGTGGGGATTAACATCAATGCAAAGGAAGATAAGGTTTCATCATGCACCCAGACGGAAGATCCGGATTGATGTCAGTGCAGCAACTTAGGCGTGGAGCTGTTCGCCAAAAAGTGTAAGTTTTATCGTTGACGTGGGGATTAACATCAATGCAAAGGAAGATAAGGTTTCATCATCTATCCAGACGGAAGATCCGGATTGATGTCAGTGCAGTGACTTAGGCACAGAGCCGTTCGCCGAAAAGTGTGAGTTTTATCGTTGATGTGGGGATTAACATCAATGCAAAGGAAGATAAGGTTTCATCATCCACCCAGATTTTTTTAAAAAAATAAGAAAATTCACATTTTTATAAAAAACTCACGCCACTCCCTCTCTCTCCTCTCTCTCTCCCTCACACGTTCTCTCTCCTCTCTCCCCCTTTCACTTAGTTTATGGTCCCAACGGACCTCGATCGACGCGTGGGAGGTACCGACGGGACGGGCTCGACGCGAGGATCGTGTCGGTACCCTTCATCCCTCGAATCGTGGAGCGTGGAGACGCGTGCGAGCGGAAGGATGGCGTGGCCCCGTCGCCCGATCTGCACCCATTCGCGGTCTTCACCGAGCAAGAGGTAGGGGAATAGATTCCTCGTCTCGCCAGGAACCCATTGGCGCCACATGCATTGCCATCCGTCGCCATCTTCATCATTTTTCGTACAAATCTCATTTTGGGTGATTTTGGGCTAATTTCTTGATTTACGTTCCTCTCTCGATTTCTGGTCCAGACGACCGCTGATCGAAGCCAGGGAGGTGCCATTGGATTGGTCGCGTCGCGAGGATCACGTTGACGCCCATCTTCCCTCGATCCGCGAAGTGTAGAGTCGAGTCGGGCCGGGAGGCGCCGCATCGCCCTCTCGCTAGATCGGCATCGAATCGTCGGTTTCGTCGTAGTCCTGGTAGGGGGATGGATTCCTTGCCTCGTTAGGACACCGCCGGTACCACATGCGCCGTGGTCCGACACTCTTTACCTCGTTTTTCATGCATGTTCCCGTTTAGTTCATTTTTAGTCCATAATGCTTGAAATCATCTCCATGGGCATCGTCTTTTAATTCTAGTGATATGCTTAGGTGTTGAATGTTGATATGGCATGGTAGGATAGCTTAGAATTGTGTTTCCCCACATCCCCCATCGATTTCGGTCGATCGGGAGGGGATTTCGATTCTGAACTCCAGAGTCTCGAAACCCAGGCGACATAACGCGGGCCGAAGTCGGTGATGAAGGCTATCTTTTTGATGTCTTCGGGATCCATCCAGATCTGATGGTAGCCGGAGTAAGCATCCATAAAACTGAGCATTTCATTACCAGAAGTCAAGTCGACTAGTTGGTCGATGCTCGGCAGAGGGTAACAGTCCTTTAGAGTGGCCTTATTGAGGTCGGTGAAGTCCACGCACATCCTCCATTTACCAGAAGCTTTGGGTAGCAAGACGACATTAGCGAGCCACATCGGGTAAAGGATCAGTCGAAATAGGCCAGTTTTCTTTCCCTTAACAATCTGCTCTTTGATGATCGTCTACTTCTCAGGGGCATGCTTTCTTCGGTGTTGCTGGACGGGCTTCATCGATGGGTCGAGGTTGAGATTGTATACCACCATCTCCCCCGGAATCCTGGGAAGATGCTCATTGGACCATGTGAAGACTTGGATGTACTCTGAAAGAAACTCTTTATATTACTCTCGTACATTAGGTGGTAGATCAGCTCCTATTTTGACTTCGAGAGCCGGGTCACCTTTGAGGAAGATGGACAGCAATTCACCACTAGGCCCTGATGCTGTTGGTTCCGCCTCGACTTCCCTGATCTCTATCTTTTTCCCTTCTGATTTTATGGCATCAACTGAGATTACATAGCACCTTCTAGCTATTGCCTGGTCACCCCGGACTTCCCTAATGCCGTATTTAGTGGGAAACTTCAGTTTTTGGTGATAGGTGGAGGGCACGGCCTTCGTTCGACTGAAGATTCCTTGACCGAAGATGGTGTTATAGGCTGACATCCCCTTAATCACAATGAAGCTAACCATAATCGTGACGATCTTCGGATGGGTACCGAGTGTGACCAGCAGGCTTAGGGCTCCCTCGGGATATGTTGCCTGGCCGTTGAACCCGCAGAGGGGGGTTCGAATTGGGTGGAGCTTGGATGGGTTTTCACCCATCTTAAGAAAACACTCGTACGAGAGTACATCAGGGGCAGTCTACATGTAGCTTATCTTCTAGGATCAAGTGAAATTTTCAATAATTGAATGGGAAGTCATAAGATCATGGTTTACAAAAGACAGGAATACAATCAGGATTTGATTGCAGCACAAGTCATCTATGGCCTGGCTACCAACGCGCACATGAAACACACTAAAAATACGCTTCTAGATGAGTTGTAGTCATACATGGGCCGCAACAAGGCAAAACGGTCTGTCATGGACCGCAACAGTCGATACTGGGCCAGAGGGACAAAACCCAGCATCAAAGGATGAAAACGATCTTCATTGGGTCGCAAGAAGACAGTGTCGGTCTCGGATGGGCCGTTTCCAAATGGAAGACGGTCCACGATGGGCCGTGTAGAATAGAAAGGTTCCTGGGCTACAACAAAAAGAAAATTGTCTCCATTGGGTCGCCCCACTACACAGACAGTCCTCAGAAGCCCGTTTAGAAGATAAAGACGGTCCAGTGATAACTGTAACTAATTTGGGCCCAGCAATACTAAAGCAGTCGACTTAATGGGCTCCCAGCCTGCTCGAGACATGGTGGAACCAAACCAAGGTCCATCCCACACCTCTCAGGTCGAGTTAGAGGTTATAGGTCGACTTAAACATGGCTAGGTAGACTGAAATTCAAGGAAAGTCGACCAGCAAAACCTGGCACTTAACAAGTAAATGCGATCATAATAGAGCCGCTTCAAGTTCATGCAGTCACGCTTGGGCCGCAACCTAATGGTAGTGGTCCCAGATGGGCTGCAATTAATATGACAGTCTTGATTTTGAGCTGTAAAACCATGCGATCCGATCGAGTCAATAGGTGCAAGATTTGGGGGTACAACCCGCCTAGCGTCCTTGTGGGAATCCCAGGCTCGCGGGGACTTACGGAGGTCTCATAATAGAGATCCTAATCCAATGAAAGGAATATCCGGCAGAGAGTCCGCATGATGCGGGACAGACACGCGCCCTAGGACTCTAGCTCACGGACGTCCCTAGCGAGGGATGCATGGGACTGTGCGCGGTTGAGAAATCAGTAGTGAGTCGGGTAGTCAGCTCTTCCGCGCTCGGATCGAGTCACAGGACGCGTCACTACTCTTACAGCGGTGATAAAAAATATAGGAGCTAGATTAACCTATCACATGCAGCGGCATAAGAAAGTATACGAGTAAAGCGAAGTGCCTATGAGGAGGGTGACAAGTTTACCTTCACGCTCCGGGCGTGGAGACGATGATCCCGGCCAGTTACGGTAACTCCTGGTACAATGGTAAAAGTTAATTTACAACAGTGAATTTTATTGCCCACTCCACACAGGGAGGTAAAAGGCTACAAGTGGGGCACAGGAGGATCGACCCTGGGTTGACGGGCTGCAAACTGGATGTGCACTCGGGGTGAACTCTGCCTGCTGGTCTGACTCGATCCTGCGCCGACTCGGTCCTATGCCGACTCGGTTCTGACTCGGTGGACAACAAGATGCAGCTTCCAAAGGGATGTCACCTTCCTGAGCTCTTCTGGAGGCGCCGCTTGGCTGGATCGTCGGTGGGACGTCTCTGATCGACCCCTAGAAGGGGCGGTCGCTGAAGTTGACCTTTGGTATTTAAATGTGAAATTTTCCCAGACTGTAATTTTAGACCTGTACAAGGAACAAATCTGCGCACCTCGGCGACACGAATTAAATCTCATAGATCCGGAATCAGATCGAGGCGAGGCCAGTGGGGTTGGAAAGCAGACTCCCAGATTCACAACATATATGTTTTTCATGTCAATACAGAGTAGGGATTAGAAATGGGAAGCTCTGCAAACTACATGTTTTCCTATGGATCTAGTTACAGACACTCAGGACAGAAAGGGATCTGCCTAAAACTGACCCTTGACCGAGGGTGAAATGATTTTTATGGGATATGAGAAAATATCGCTCCCACCGGAACTTCATCCAAGTCTCCCACACTACGGCTAACCGCAAGGGTTGGTCGTAGCAGTATGTGTATATTATAAAGTCGAGAGACTGTGATGCCTCCGATAGTTGGATGCGCAGAGGCATTCGTCCCACCTGGCGTGATAGGAAGCCCCCCATCAGGGCTAAGGATCATCGGAAGTTGAAGGCCATTCTTTGGTATCCTCTCATCGATGCGGACTTCATTCTGACTCCGACGCTGCTCCAACAGCTAGGGTTGAGTCCTTCGTTACCGCAGGGTACTGGTTTTATTCTCCCATCAAGTCGCATCAGTTGTGGATGGTACTTAGCCAACTTTGCTCTACGTTCAGGGGCTCCTGAAGTTCCGGTGTGGAGCTACGAGATCATCAGGTTGTCGCGGTTCGCTCCCCGCCCCGTGGACCACGTCGCTCCGGGGGCCAGCCAGGTGTCGATTATTGCCCCCCAAGCCGAGGTTGTGTTTGCCCCGGGGAGGTTGTAGTAACCGGTCCCGGCCGGCATTCCTCTGGTGCATTCGTCGGCTGCATCTGTAGTGACTAGAGGGCCTAGCCCTCAGAGGGGCTCCCCCGAGGGAATCACTAGTGCAGCTGGTGAAGAATCCATCATGGCTGGTGGTAGCCGCACCCCCCTGACTGATGACGACCTGGCGGCGCTGGACAACCAACATTGGGCGAGAAAGAGAGGGAGAACTTCCACTCCTGCACGAAGTCGTGTTCCGCCTCCTCCGTTGTCCGAGTTGCCTCCTTTTGGGGCTCCGTCGCCACCGTCAGCCGGTGAGTTGGTGGTTGCTCCCCCTGTGTAAGTCCCCACGTCACGGGGGCGAGACAAGGGCAAGGCTCCTGCTACTGACGACGCCAATATCCTCCCTCCGTCGGGGACCCCTCAGCATGGTCAATCTTCACCCCTCGAGGACTTGCCATCCGGGCTGGCTGGGATCGCAATGATCGTTGATCTCATGGGGAGGAACGTACAGTGGTACGAGCATACTAGCGAGTTCGGTCTTGGCACTGAGAAGGAGTTGATGGCGGTAGCCTCGAGGAGTGTGTGTCTGGTCGTCGGTGCTTTTGGCTTGTGGAGGCATCATTTCCAGGGTCTCGCTCGGATGCTGGAAGTCAACTAGGCCCTTTAGGCGGGGCTCGAGGAGTGCCTGAAGGGGTCTGAGGCTGCCAATGTCGAGCTCCACAGACATCTGGTCCAACAAGGGCTAGCCCTCGCCGGAATGGAACGTGACCAGGACTCTTTCCGGGAGCGGGCTGACGCGACCGAGGAGCGGGTGGCCCAGCTAGAGGCGGAGGTCCAAGCTATGGAGACCCGTGCCCGGGTGGCCGAGGCCGAGCTAGCCATGCTACGCTCGTCGATGTCGACTGTGGGCGAGGAAGCAGTGGAGCGCTTCCGCTCCTCTTCGGCCTACCGAGACGAACTGACCGCGGTGGCCTTGGAGTTTTACGGGCTGGCATGCGATCGTGGCTTCCGGGAGGGCTAGAGTGCCGGTGTTAAAGTCACGGTAGAGGAGCTCGGTTCCTCGGTTCCGCCTCTCCTTCCTCCCTCTACACCTTATGGCCCAGAGGGCGACAATGGCGAGGGGGAGCCTGACGTCGAGGGGGCTGGCGCCGAGGAGTCGGTGTTAGGGCCGAGCGCAGATGAGCGAGCACCCGTGGATGTCTTGGCAGTGGGGGGGCAAGTAGTGGACTTGGACGAGGACTCGCCTCCTGCTGGAGCCGTTGCCGCACGTGCTCACGGTGAGACTGGGGCACGTGATGATGTAACTGGGGTGAACCCTTAGAAGCGTACCCTTACTCGCCTATTTTCACGTTTCCTTCTGCTTCTGCCTAGGTGGCAGCCTTCCTTTTGTAGACTCTTTTATTTCGAAATAGAAAACTTTCCTTACCAAAAAATAAAAAATCACGTTTCCGTGATCCTCGGAACGCACCGATTGCAATGGTACCACTCACGCCCAGGTGAACGACTCGGTTTGCCCGTAGCAGAGTTCCACAGGATTTGTCAAAAATCGGGTTGAAAATCAAAAAAACGCACGAAAAAAGTCGCGGAACGCTTCCGGGCCTTCGAAATAGCTTCGGATCGCGCCAATCCAAATACGAAAGACATCCGACACGCACAGTCGGGCACAATGGAGCCGGACACACTGAGAAAATAGATCCGGGACCCAAAAATAAGGATCCGAAAGGTCTGGGATATTACAGCCCTCCCCCCTTAAAGAAATTTCATCCTCAAAATTGAGAACAAATCCACGGGGGAAGAAGAGGAAGACTCACTCAAACAAGTACGAGAATTACTGACACATCTCGTCCTCACGCTCCCAAGAAGCCTCACCACTAGATTGCACTGCCACACCACCTTAACCAAGGGGATGACCTTGTTTCCCAGGTGCTGCTCTCGCCTATCCTCAATGCGGATGGAAAACTCTGGGAGAGAAAGATCTGGAGCCACCTCGGGCCAAACAGAATCCTCAAGCACATGAGTGTCATCAGGCATATACTTCCCCAACATTGAGACGTGGAACACGTCATGCACCGAAGCTAACTCAGGGGGTAACTGCAATCGATAAGCTACCTCACCGATGCGCTCAACGATGGAAAAGAGACCAATATAGCGGGGACTTTGCTTCCTACGACGCCCAAAGCACATCACCCCCTTCATCGGAGAAACTCTCAAGAACACACGATCACTGACGGTGAAAGTGAGAGGTTGCCACCTACGGTCAGCATAACTCTTCTGCTGACTCTGGGCCGCCAACATGTTCTGACGAACTAGGTGCATGACATTCACACACTGCTACACCAACTCCGGTCCCGTCAAAACATGCTCACCAACCTCAAACCAATTGAGCAGAGTCCGACATGGACGCCCATACAACGCCTCATAGGGATCCATCCCTATGCTCGAATGGTAGGAGTTGTTGTAGGCAAACTCCACTAATGGTGGGTGGTGAAACCAACTCCCCTGTCACTCCAGACAACACGATCTCAACATATCCTCCAAAGTCTGGATGGTCCTCTCTGACTAACCGTCTGACTGAGGATGATACGTCGAGCTAAAAGCTAACTCGGTGCCTAGAGCCTTCTGGAAACTCCTCCAGAAACTAGATGTGAAATGTGGATCTCGATCGGACACAATGGAAATGGGAATCCCATACAAGGGTACAATCTGCTCCACATACAAATGTGCCAGCTTGGGCACACTCTAGCTGACTCTGATCGGTAACAACCGAGCCGTCTTCGTCAGTCGATCCACAAGCAACTAAATACTGTCATGCCCACTCAGAGTCCTCGGCAATCCCACCACAAAATCAGTGGTCACGTGGTCCCATTTCCACGTGGGAATCTCCAAGGGCTGAAGCACACCTCCTAGTCGCTGATGCTCCGCCTTCACCTGTGACAGGTCAGGCACCTGGCCATGAACTCGACAACATCTCTCTTCTGCCAGGCCACCAGAATTGCCTCCGCAAGTTCTGATACATCTTCGTCGCACCCGAGTGTACGGTGTACCTGCTCTCATGAGCCTCATGCAACACCACATGACGAACCTGCTCCTCGACGGGGACGTACAGCCTGCCACGGAACCTTACAGCACCATCCTCACCGAGCACCACATTGGCCAAAGCCAAAATCTGGGGCAACGCAGGGTCCGCATGCTGAGCCTCTGTCACCTGACGGCGGATAGCAAGGGTGACAGTAAGACTCGTGAGCACTGCTAACGCTGGCTCTTGGGGAATCTTGAGCCTGAATGACACTTCGGGCACTTGTTCCCAGAGCCTCCACTTCCTCAACATCAATTAATCCTCACCCCGGAATTGAGAACAAAGAGAAGCAAAAGGCAGTCCTAGAAGAAGAAGACGATGAAGAAAAGCTCTTCATAGTCAATGAAGATCTCGCCAAGCTACATCGACTACACATGCAAGCTGACTCCCCAAGTGCCAAGTCGGCTCGGCCAGAAAGGCGAGACTTTAACTTTGAAGCCAATCTCATCAGTCGGGCCATTGATAAAAGCATCTCCCTGCCGTCGGTGTGCATACAACTTCCCTTCCTGGAAAGAGAGCACAAAGTTGAACAACTCAAGGCATTCATTGTTACCTATCAAAGGAAAGGGAAAAGTAAAAATGCGGAGGCCACTAGGCCAATCGTCTTCTACAAAGGAGACCTAGTACTGCACGGCCCCTCGGAGGATGACTTCGGTTGGGGGGCGGTGCCCCAACAAACCCTTAAGGCCATCCAAGAAATGGCAGATATGCCCAGTCGCATCAAAGAAATGTGTCGAAAACAGAATATTCCTCAAGTCCAAGAAGCCTCTGGGCATGACTATTTCCAACAATTATGGTATCCTTCACAAGTCAGAGGGCAACCTCCCTTCTCCAAGAGGGATAGTAGAGGATTTGGTTATGACCTCGAGACCGACTTTCAAGAGTATTACGCCGTCAACACCATAGGGCTCACGCCTTCTCCCAGTGGCGCCAGCCTCGGCCCGAAGGATGATGTCTATGTGATTGAACATCAAAGTGATCCCCTTTGTTCGTTTGACATTGATAAAGAGGACCGTTGCTCCGCTGGTCCTAGCAACCGGGGAGAGCCTGTCATACTATTCCCCATTCTGCCAGAGCTGAGAAATGGCCAACAAGCGGCTTTATGCCAATTGGCTGGGCTTGACTTGGAAGAGTCCGAGCAAAACACTGCAAGCGCTCCTTTGTACAGCCAGCAGGAACTGTTGACGACCAGGTTAGCAGGATTGGAACAAGAAAATCAAGCCTTAAAGTCTCTAGTACAAGAGCTGTTCCGAGAGCGAGACGTCCTGCTAAGGCATCTCGCCTCTTCACCCAGATGTCAAATCAACTATAAGGCCCAAATCGGGCCCAATCCTTCAATGGACTCCCCAGAACTATCAGCTGGCCAAGTGGAAGCCTATTCTCAGAGACCTTGTGGTGATGTTCGGGGAAAGTCTCCTGTCATAACCTTGGCACAGCGAATGGAAACACCATATTCCTTTATTAAGGCACACACCGTTCCATTGTTTGAAATTTGCATGGCATAGAGCCTCATGACACTGCCAGAGTCTCGAAGATCAACTAAAGGTGGTGAGCTCGGTTTCTGCCAATACCATCAAATGTCAGGACATGTCACGGATGATTGCTACATCCTCAAAGACAAGATTGAGAACCTGATACAGTCAGGGGTCATCCAAATCAAGAACCACTTGGTGAATCCCCCACAACCCCATCATTGGGATCGGCCGAGGACCTCTGCTAAAGAGATTTTTGCTCTAGCTGCCCCTGCACTGCCAAAGTTTGTGGCAAGCGAACAACTCCCGGAATAGTTTCCTGCCATCAGAAGAGATGCACGAGGCCTTCCCCGCAATCGAGAAGTGGACGTTAAGGTCCACTACTCAGTCAACACTATAGGGTTATCACCCTTGCCCAGTAGCTCAGACTCTGGCAGGGAGCCTAGTAGCTCCACCCGAGAGCAACCAAAAGAAGTGGCCCTCGAAGACCACGATGAGTAGCTTCAGTCGGCCGTCATCAATAACTTGGACTACTGTGACTTCCACGTAGCCGAGATTGACAGCGGCGAGGATTTCGTCGATCTACAGCCTGCTCCGCGGGAACTTGAAGATGGCGGACAAGCAACTGTAGATGAACTAGTCGAGCTCAACCTTGGGGATGCCAATCATCCCCAGCCTATTTTCATTAGGTTAGCCCAGCTATTCGAGAGCTTTGAGGTAGTCTGAATAGCTTGGGAAGAAAACTCCTACGCGGACGCCCTCTCTTGCCTGGCCTCTTCCCTCAGACTGGAAGGCACTCGATTGGTCTTCCTCGAAGAGCTAGAACAACTGAGCATCGAGTTCGAGCTCATGATCGTTGACCCAGCTGCACCGAGTGATTGGCGGACCCCGCACCTATCCTGGCTCCGAGACTCTCAAGGGCCCCCCGTCCCTCGGGAGGCTTGGAGGCTAAAGTATCAAGCTCAGTGCTTCATCCTCCTAGATGACACCTTATATCACAGATCTTTCTCCAGCCCCCTTCTAAAGTGCATCAATACTAACGAAGCTGCTCGAGCAGTTCAAGAAGTACATGAAGGCATGTATGGGGAGCATCAGGGAGGGACGGCACTTGCTAGGATCTTGCTTTGGCAAGGGTACTGGTGGCCCACTCTCCAACGTGATTGCTCAGCCTATACACAAAAGTACGACCGGTGCCAGCACTTCGACCATCTGGTCCACCAGCCAGCATCAGAGCTTGTCACCCTTACCAAGCCTTATCCATTTGCTCGGTGGGGGATCGACATCCTCGGGCTATTCCCTATGGCTTAGGCCCAAAAGAAGTTCGTCATCGTCGCCATCGACTATTTCACCAAGTGGATCAAAGTCGAAGCTACCGCTAGGATCACCGAGTCAGTCGTATAGAGCTTTGTTTGGAAGTCAATTATCTGTCGCTACGGCATCCCCCGAGTGATTGTGAGCAATAACAGTCGGCAATTTGATTCTCACTATTTCAAAGAAAAATGTGTCGACCTCAACATTCGCAACCACTTCACTTCAGTCGCCCACCCTCAGGCTAACAGTCTGGTCGAAAATGCCAATAAAACTATATTAAAAGGCATCAAGACTAGGCTCGGCAAAGCCAAGGGAAGTTGGCTTGAGGAATTACCAAGCGTACTATGGTCACACCGAACAACTCTAAGAATGGCCGTCGGTGAGAGTCCTTTTCAACTGGTGTATTACACAGAGGCCGTGATTCTGTTGGAGATCGGCAATGCCTCTCTCTGAGTCATTTGCTTCTCACCCAAGGTAAACGAACAAAAATTACTAGAGAACCTCGATTTAGCAGACGAAGTCTGAGAGATAGTCAGCATCCGAGCAATGAAATATTAATGGCACCTCACTCGATACTGCAATGCCAGAGCCTGAGATAGGCATTTCCAGCCAGGAGACTTCGCCCTCAGAAAAGTCGAAGCCTCTCGACCACTTGAGGCGGTGGGCAAGCAAGCCCCTAACTGGGAAGGCCCCTACCGAGTGGTCGAGATGCTTTGGAAAGGGGCGTACCGACTGGCTACCATGGAAGAAACGCCCATCCCTCAGACATAGAATGCGGCAACACTATGCAAATTTTATTTTTGAGCCTCTCTCAAAAATGTACATGTAAGCAACAAGAGCCTCCTGCCCACTGCTGTCTGCACCTTCATCTTTTGAAATGTCTTCCATGCTTCACCAAGGCGACAGCACAACTCTTCGCAGAGAGGGAAGAAGGAAAGACTATCAGGGATGGCCTTAAGCTGCAGAAGGAGAGGAGACACCCTTCGGACCTTTTATAGGCCGAAAGGGAGCTAACTGTCTTAAATGATTCTCAACTCAAAAACACACTAAAGGAGCCTTTTCCCTAAGGCGGTCACCTCGTCTTCCCTAGTTCTCCTAGGGGGACACACGAAGTGGCAAGTCATTCAAATCTGGGGAAAATGGAAAGATGCTTTGTCAGATATCTATCCAATCGGTGTGCAAGATATCCGCAGTGAAAATCGATACTTTCCCAATGACTACGGATGCGGTAGTCAGATCACACCAAAGGTGGTAAGGAATACTTAATCCAATATCTAACCTCATCGTGAAATAGGAGCTGCGTGTCCTTAGCCGTGAAGGGCTCTTCCCACAAGGGGTGGAAGACTCAGTTCTTCTAGGTGGGAATTTTTTCAGTGGAGGAGTCGTGGAGATGTCCCGCGATGCCCAACTTTCACCCGAACATCCCTCTGAGATAGGATGAGTTCACCCCGGAGGTGGAGAAGCACGCAATGACCCTGCTGAAGCATCGCCAGTCTACGAAAGAGCTGGTGACCCCAGAGAATATCGAGTTGTGCCTTCTCAAGCGACTACGGCTGGTAGGTATAGGCACCAGGAATCAGCTTTCCCTTCGGATGAGGAAGTCGTTCTTCTTTCCCTGACCCTGTCTTCCTTTACGCAGACACCAGGAGGCCGGCTGAGGAGGAGGCGCCTTCGACTGAGGCCGCCGTTGAGTCGCAAATTTCTGAGGATTTCGCCCAAGCCCAAGACAAGGGCAAGGGGGTGGCCCGGGAAGGGTCTTCCAAGCAGCGGGGGTCCAAGAGCAAGGATCCTGTGGAGAAGATGCTGCGGGATGCCGTGAAGGCCAAAAAGTGGGCCAAGAAGGCTGGGGCCATCCCCGCGGTAGAAGATGGCTCTGGTTCGGCTCTCCCCTCTGTCGAGCTAGAAGGGGCCGAGCCTATTCGGTTGGCTCTCCTATCTGCTGGGCAAGAGGGGGCCAAGGAGGCTAGGGCCGAAGCGGGCAGCTCTAGGACCGTGGCCGAGACTGGAGCGCCGAGCGAGGCAAGTGGTGTCCAGGGCGGAGACGCCGGGGCCAAGCCGACGGAGGCCAGGGGGTCACGGGAAGAGGTGACACAGCCCCAACTGACCGAGGCAAGAGGGGTGGAGGAAGCAGTAGCTCAATCTGGGCCAGCCAGTGGGGTTCCCGAGGGGGTGTCGCTCAGAGGGGGAGCCCCTATTCTGCCTGCTCTGGAGAGGCTGGGCGTCCGGGGCCCTCTATACTAGAAGTGTTGTAGCATCGCCACAAAGGTGGTGCGAGGAGGAGACAGGCAGCACTCCCTGGCCACGGCCCTCGAAATGGTTATGGAGGGTGGCCTGATCCTGGCCCAAATGAGGGCCACCCTGGCTGAAGCTTACGCTCGATCAGAGTCGGACCAGGCGAGCATTGCCTGGACCCTCGGTACGTCCGACAGGAAGATATCCTGACTCACTGAGGAGTGCGATGGGCTGCTACGGGAGCTCTCCTCGTTTAAAGAGCTGGCGAGGGTGAGTCAGGCAAAGGCCCGGGACTTGACCGAGCAACTGGCTCGGGCACGTGAGTAGCTCGAGAGGAAGGGCAAGCTTCTGGAGGAGGAGCGTGT
Source organism: Amorphophallus titanum (assembly GCA_024336825.1). Classification (NCBI taxonomy): domain Eukaryota; kingdom Viridiplantae; phylum Streptophyta; class Magnoliopsida; order Alismatales; family Araceae; genus Amorphophallus; species Amorphophallus titanum. The sequence goes on along the minus strand of JANBPO010002190.1, from coordinate 3,242,113 downwards.
GGCCCATGCCAAGCGAGATGGCCAGTGGGAGGCCGAGCGCGCCGAGCTACTAGACCGAGCGGAGGAAGCCATGCACCTTTGATTGAAGGCCGAGGTTGATCGGGCCGAGGTGGAGAAGCAGATGGCCGAGGCAGATCGGAGGTTGGCCGAGGCAGAATGAGAAAAGGTTGAGCTCGCTAGTAGGGTGGGATCGATCGGGGCGGAGGCACTCGAGCAGTTTAAATGCTCGGAGGCCTACCGGGTCTACCTTAAGGAGGCTGCCCTCCCCTACTACGAGTCTGCGCTTTGCCGAGGCATCCACTGATAACAAGCTAAGACGGTGAGCTAGAAGGGGAGGGGTTGAATAGATCACCAGAATTAAAAATTCTTAACAAATTTAACCACGAGAAGTGCTGAAACCAGAAGAGAAACAACGTAAAGTAGATCTAAGCAACAAAAGATCGAGCGATGGATGTGCACAAATAGCAGAAGAAGAACCAGACAATCAAACCACAAATCTGAGATAGATGATTTTTTAGGTGGTTCGATTGCAACCCGCAATCTACGTCCACCCCTTACTCCAATGAGTAAGGCTTCCTTGCACTAAGCAATCACATCTAATGAAATTTAATTACTTACTGTTATATCTCTGTGGCTTCAATGTACTACACGATAATCCTTTTATCCCTTCGGAGCTTTACAACTCTTGGGAGGCTTCACGGGTTGCTAGCGGTATCAGGTCTACTCAGTAGTCCTACCGAATATATCTGGTATCTGGGATCTGGGTCATCATAGTTGGTATCAGAGTGTTGTTGTGTGAAGTACATGTGAATCTGAGATATATAGTTTCCAGAGTCCTGAAAGTCCAGTACAGTCTTCAGCTGGCCTTAGGTTCGCAATTCCTTGTCGCTTCGTTTTCCATGTGTCATCTTGTGCATACCGTTTTAGCACTATATGAGATGGTTTTTGCTCTTGTCAGGGCATGACGAGGTGCTTCCTTATCATCATGATGTCTATCTCGATCTTGTTGTACTTGGCAGAGTTTGCTGGAAGGGTTGAATCTACGGTACATTTGTTCGAGATCTTTCCGCGATTGGTTCAGCTGGCTGGTGACTTTTTAGCATTGGTGTGATGACCGTACACGTTCTTACGTTATTTTGGTCATCCAAACTTGAGTCTTTGTAGCTCCCGATGCGTTTTGCGTCTGTCGAAGTGCTCGATTAGATCCCCTCGATTGAGAAGATGCTCAGGCGACCTAGGATTTTCCTTCCTGGTGAGCTTCTATTAGTGAGCTTGATGCTTCTCGTCCCATTTGGTGGAGTCTTTTTAAGATAAGCCTTGGAATTGCTGTCTTAGTGATGCCTTTGTCATGTGTCTGCTTAAGTGTGGACAGTGTTTAATCTGAGCCTGATCTGCTCCTCGTCTTACGATTGCTTGGCTTTGAACCTAATTCCTATGTTAAGAGCTATGGTGCACCGTGTTCGTCTTGCTGTGTCCAGCGGTCGATGGGTTGTGAAGGCCCGATAATTATTTCAGGACGTGAAGGTAAGCTGAGATTGGCATTTCTCTTTGGGCTTTGTGCTGAAGCTGGTGCTCTTCTCCTTTACACTTAGGCTAATTGCGATCGGTTGTTCGCTGGATCAGTACGCGTGGCGTGCTATTTGCCATTTTCATGAATTGCGATGGCATCATGTATATGCTGAATGTGGATACCGAGATATTTTTTGATGCCTGTGTGCGTTGTATGAGTGCGCAGCGGAAGCATATGGGCTGATTACCCACGGGCCGAGGATCGTTGTTGTGAGATTCTCTCTGGTCGAAAGCATTGTTCTTTCTCGATGTGACTTCATCTTGGCTTCCTATGCCTTGGTGTTGTCTGTTGCCGTGCTGTTGCTGGAGTTATTCTGGCATTGGCATTGGTGTTCGTGAGTACTGGGGAATCTATCGGCATTCCTGCTTATTGATAACCCTCTGCTCTGCATTTCTTCTCTTGGGTGTTGTGCTCTCGAGACGTGATCATGGTTCTTGCGATATGTTTCCCGAGATTGTCATTTCTTTGCTGTCGTGGGTCCTTTCCTTGGTGAACTACTCGATGCGTGACTAGTCCCTTGTAGTTGTGCATTCAGCTGTTGTTGTGCCTTGATGTGACCCAGCTTGTAGTTGTGTTCTATGGTTCTGTGTCCCGTACGGAGCCGGGATCCTGCAAGTGCTACCATCGTTGTCATTTTAGCACTATTTCTCTATTATTTTGTGTGTCTATCTTAGCACTATGTGGACCAGGTCTTGTCGGTTAGCTTTTATGTACTTTTCTTTCCTGGTGAACTTGGCTTGCGACTCGATCAGATGGCATATCTGAGTGAGGATTGACTTGATCGTGTTTGTGGTCCAGTGCTATTGTCATTGGTGTCTTGTGTGTCAGGCGTTTCCTGTCGCCTTTGGCACTGGAGCCGATGTTTTCAAGCTGTCAACTGTAAGGACTATGTCTCCTTGCTTAAGCTGCTACTTGCCATATCTGTCGTTTTAGAATCCTACCTAGCCACCTACGAGCTGGAAGGCTCGGAAGGGTTAAAGGGATGGTGTGGTCATGCATTGAAATTCTAAACAATAGTGGAAAAGTAAATCTACATAGCTAATCTATAGTTCTGACAGAAATAAATTACATTTTATAACAAATAAATAACTACAGAGTCTAGTCCACAAATACATTCAGAGAAAGGAAACATACACTGCTCTGGGACACACCCCGACAACCTAGCGAGTTGGCAACCAATGAACCTCTGACTGGAACGCTCCACTCTGAGGAGAACGCACCACCTGAAAAGCATGTGGTGAGTCTTATCTCATTGGCTTAGTAGCGGTCTTGCGGAACCCCACTACAACGAAAGCAGTAATAGGCACGACGTAGGAACAACAAGTAAAGAGCAACAGCGACAACAACACTACAACCACACCTGTACGATACAACAATGGTGACCAGAACCAGAAGACGATCAACTAGGGAAATACACACAGGCCCTCTACACAACCTCGACACATGGTCGGACAGTCCGTCCTTGCCAATGGAACCACAGACAAGACACACGACCACACACACTGAGCCGACACACTCGGGAGAATCTCTCGATCCCAAACTAGAACCAACGGAAGGACCATGCCCACACACACATAGGGCAACACCAGTCCCTTAGCCAGAAGGGCCACGACAGTCCAGTCGGTACCTCCACCTTCACGGCATAGGGAAAGAACCACGCCCAACCCAGAACGGAGCGGACTGAGCCACCAGTACAGTAAACCACCCCGAGGAGAAACCCGCGCTGAAACCTCTCAGGTGACAGAAGTGCTACCCCACTGACAACGAGACCGAAAGTGTCCTCTGATGACTTACGTCGCAGCCTCACGTGTCTCCCTACTCGCCCTCCGGTGAAAATTGAGATACGGTACACTGTACCACAGAACAAGGACTAGTCGGGGTCGTGCTCATCAGCACGCGTCCACTGCCCCCGATCACGTGTGTACACACAGACCATCTACTCTAGGTCGATCCCCTAGCCAGTTTTCCCCCCCCCAGTCGGACTCAGGCTGCAAAGGCAAGGGGCCCTCAGGTAACCAGCCTAAAAATTACTACACAGGACAAGCCTCCATCACTCCCAGGTGGGCCGGCACATAAACGTGCGCAGGTCAGCTACGTCTAGTGGGTAGAGTCACCAAGGGTGAGAACCCATCGTAACCACGGAAACCACCAGAGTGCCACCGGTCCGTACTAAACCACCACGAGACAGCTCGCTAGCATGAGAACCCAGAACTAGGAACTAGACAACTAAACCATGACTGTCGATCCACATAAGACTAATCAAAGCATAGGACGGGAACACAAGGACCACGGTCCATGACTCCTACAAAGACATCTAGCCGCGATCACAACCCTCACGCGGGAACACCTTTCGCGATCACGGAACTCTCGCGGGGACAATCGACACTCGACATGGAAAGCCCAACACAGAATTGACTGCCCATGCTATAAAGCCACACACCTGGATGGCCCACACCACCCATCCAGACTTGACAAAACCTTGGGAATCATGCGAACACACATCACGCAAAGCCCCAACTCCCATGGACACCCCGGGCACTGGAACTTGGAACACGACGATGCCCGGATTGATGGGAGCTGGGCGGCCAAGGTACTGGCTGCCCAAAGTGCTGGGTGGCCAGATCAGTGGCCGTCCAATAGGGCTGGGCGGCCAACCCCATGGCCGCCCACCCAGGGGCACTCAGGGGAATGGGCGACTACTTCCCTAGCCGCCCAGAGCCTAGATGACGAGGGGACTGGGCGGCCATCCGGCACACACTCCCCTCCTACAGGCTCTCCCCTATCGTCTTTCCCCTGCGTCTCTGCCTCCTCACTGGCACACCCTCCTACCGTCTCTCCCGGATCAGGTACCTTGAAAATAGAAAGCTGATTTCCCGCGTGGCTGAAAGTAGACTTTCTTGGATCCGCAGTCAACCATGGCACGATATCGCTCTAACCAGTCCATGCCTAGGATAGCATCGTACTCGGCCAACTGCAGCGCATACAACTTCACTGGCAACTGTCGGTCACTGACGATAACAGGAGAATCTTCCAAGCAAAATGGAGTGGACATGAAATCTCTGGATGATAATTCAACGAGCAACTCACAAGGTGACTCGGTTACCGGCTTCTCGAGACGAGCAAGGAAATCCTTGAAAACAAATGAATGGATAGCACCGGAATCAAATAGAACACGGGTTGAACGACCAAAAATCAAAATTGTACCTTCTACAAGATTAGACGCAATGGCTTCTGCACGAGTGATGTGAGTAATCCGGCTCCTCGGCTTCCAGCTAGAGGCTGTAGAAGATTGCTGGGAAGAAGCTGGAACTTGCAAATACGACGGCTGAGATAGAGGTGGTGCAGGAAGATGGAATTGAGACTACTACGGCTGGGTAACCTGTGAGAACCGCGCCAGAATGGACTTCATCGGGCAATCTCAAACAACGTGACCTGGCTGATCACAGTGATAGCAGACTACCGATAAGGAACATGGTACACCGGGATGGCTGCCACCACACCTCGGACACGGTCTCAGCTGACTCACGGGAAACTCTCGGTGCTGCTGAAAAGGAGGAACAGACTGCTGGACAGAATCAGAAGATGCCGATTGCTATTGTACAAAACCCGAAGATGCTTGACGGTTAAATCACTTCTTGGACTTTCTAAACATCCGCCTCGAAGGGCCACTAGAAGTAGGCGCGACAGACGGAATTCCAGGCACTGACAGCTGAAAAGACTGCTAAAATGGTACAACCGACTGAGCAACACTGGACTGAGAAAATCCTGCAGACCTCGCCAAATCGAGCTCAACCGCAACTGCTGCCTGATATGCATCATCCATGACATTAACACGGGTAGCGAGCAACGGCACTCTCAATTCGACTCGCAAACCTCGGAGAAATTGCTCGGTCTTCAAGGCTTCATCAGCAATAATATGCAGCGCATACCGACCTAACTCAATGAACTTGTTCCGACACTGCAACACGGTCATTTCACCCTGCACCAGATCTAGGAATTGGTGCATCTTATCCATGCGAAGACAGGCCGGACTATAAGTGTGCTCAAAGGTAGTCATGAACTCTGCCTAGGTGATCTGACGAAGTGGTCGGGAATGGAAGGCGACTTCTCACTCTGAACTCCACCACATCAATGCTGCACCCTAAAATTGAAAAGTAGCAAGCATGACCTTCTCGTCCTCCGTGCATTCCATCGATCGAAATACACGCTCAGTCGCCTCAATCCACATCCTTGCAGCATCCGGATCTGACTGACCTTCATACATCGGTGGGTGGAACAACAGAAATTCCTTGAGTGCTCTACCACGGCCACCGGGTAAGTCATCTTGCGGAGCTAGAATAGGCATGGCAGGAGTAGGGACTGGCACAATCGGGGGAGGAGCAGGCACGACAGGAGGCAGAACGCTGCCACTCTCTTCCATGGGAACATGAGCTCTTCTTTTTACGGGGTGGCATCCAAAACATACGACAATGGAAAACATATTAGTAATCACGAAAAACATCCTAAGCCAGCAACAAACGACACGACAGGACTTGCTCTGGACAATCACGTGTAATTTCAATTCCTTACACGATTCCCTAACGCCGCTCTGATACCAACTGTAAGGACCTAGAGCTCAAGGTACCGATAACCCAATACAAGTATCGAACTACTGCTACCAAGAACTGGAGACGCCACCCAAGAGGCTGATGAGGCCCCTGAAGGGTTAGTGGGGGTTGTTGAGGAGGCGTATAAACAATTGGAATTTAATTCCGTAATCGTTGCTGCTGTAGTTGATTTTAAAGGGTGATAGATCCATTCACCCCCCTCTGGATCTCATACAGACACTCTATCTGTAGGGATCTAGGTCATTGATCACCCGTCTAGCATCCATATATTCCATCAATATGCAAGAAAGAGAAAAAGTGGTACATCGCGAATCAATTACTCGACGCGGTGAGGTCGACAGCCCCTAAGCCGAGCCACTGACTCCACCCTATGTGGAAACTGGCTCAGATAACGGGACAATCAACTTTGTCTGCTCGGGATGCTCGGTAGAGATGGTATCAGGAGAAAAGAGAAGGAGAGAGAACGTCCGGGCACCAACTTCCTAGAAAACAAGAGAAGGCCTCCTCCGTCAACTCTTTGGAAGTTGGACCCTAACAGAGCCATCAAGAATTGATGGCGTGGGAAAGAAGAAATAGGGAGGAAAAAGAGGTGGCATCCTCCAAAGAGTGAAAGAGGTTGGCTGAAGAGCAAAGGAGCAGAAGAGGGAGAAAGAATAACCACTCCCTTGAGGGGAGTGGGAGAGGGGGAGCGAGGGTGAAAGAAAGAAGGAGAAACGACTTCTTCCCTCCCCCTCCCTCAGGAGGGGCGGCGGTCCAGAGGCCAGAAGGGAGCCCGTCGCTATGCGTCGACCCTTCTTGTACGTCGCCTGCCCATCGTCGACCATTCTTCTATGTCGGAGCAGCAAGAATGCCCCAACAATTGCCAGCATCTTCATCTTCAGAGTCATCCTCCATGCATCACCCGAAGATGACCACAACAGACAACCGCTTCACGAGAATAGAAGGAGGAAGCCAAAGAGTGCAAGGGAAGCCTAAAGCGGCGTGAAGAGGAGGAGGCACCCTTTGGGACCTTTTATAGGCCGGAGGGGGAAACCCTTGGCTTAATTGAACCTCCCCTCAAAAAGATGCAAGAGGTAGACATACTTCCCCAAAAGTAGTCACACTACCTCCCCCATAAATCCCTGTGGGAATACGCAAAAATACCAAGTCATTCAAAGCATGAAAGAATGAAAAGACGTCGGCTCCGCAGTCAGCCGCCACGTAAGCCTACTTTTTTGGCCTCAGATCGCATGAAATCTTCGACTCTCTAGCAACTCCCGATACAGTGAGACCCACTCAGTCAAAGGTGGTAACGTGCAGCCAATTATATTTTTACTACTACTATTATGTAGAAAGAAAATCATTACATTACCAAGCCCAATGAAGAGTTGCAACAAAAAAAGAAAGAGGAAAAATATGGCAGGTACAATTTCCCCTAATCTAGGGAGATAGGGGAATCTTGAGAAGTCTGTGGCCCCTCATGAAGCTCAGCGGGTGGAGGACCCTCGGTGCTCGGAGATATACCCCCCGTATCCTCGGCGACGGTCCGCCCGGGCACTATCCCCATTTACATGGGAACTGCCCCGTCCGCGCGCACTCTCAAAGCATCAAGAGTTGGCGATCTTTCCTCCACCGAGGTAGAGGCACCTTTGCTCGACTCTTCGTCACTCGACGACGACGATGAGAAAGTGTCTGAGCCATCCTCACCGGAGTTGTAGCGCTACTCGAAAGGAAAGAGGAGCTCGTCGGAGGATACCTCATGAGCCAGTATGACTGCCTGCCTATAGCCTTGGGCAAAACCCTTCCGCAACCCTCAGCTGTAGCCCGACTCGTAACACGTGAAGGCAGCCTGCTTCAAAGCTTCTTGATACTCCACCGAGCTCCGATATCTCTTGACCACGTCCTCCCCGGCTCTCGCTGCCCTCTCCTCGAGCTCGGGCACCTTCACATCGGCCACGACCAGCTTTGTCTCGGCCTCGGCCGGCCTTGCCTCAGTCTGGGCCCGTGCTGCCTTGACATCCTCCTTAGCCCGCTCAGTCTCTCAGACCTGGCCTTCGGGCCCCTAGCGCTTAGCCGCCCATTGACTCAAGCACTCTGCATGGGCCCAACGCTCCTCCTCTAAGAGTTTGCTCTTGAGCTCGGCCAAATATTGAGCGTGGGACAACTGCTCAGCCTATGCCCGAGCATCATCCTAGCTCGCCTAGCCTCACGCCCGGAGTGAGGCCACCTCCTGTCGAAGCACCTCAAGCTCATATGTCAACTGGCCTATCCTACGGTCGGACTCAGCGCGAACCTGGGATTGGCTCCTCTCCTCGCTCACCAGTCGTGCCACGAAGTCTGTAATCTCGACTCCCAGGGAGCCATGTAGATACCTCCCTCCATGACCCTTTCAAAGAGCATAGGAGGGGAACATCGTCGGAACTCCTCCCGAACCGACGGAGGTGCCAAGTCTCGGCACCTATTGTACAAGGCAGCCTGGATGGTGAACTGCCCTTGCTAAGGAAGAGGGGCCCCTTCCGAAAGCGCCGGGGTCAGAGCCCCCCCCCATCATCTCCACAGTCGGGGCGACGACACTCGGCTCGGCTCTGACCCACACCTCGGCATCCTCCTTCTCATCGTGTGTCCCGACAGCCCCGACCGAGACCTCTGAGCCAACCCCCTCCCCCTGTGCTCTCGCCAGTTCAGAGGAAGTCCCCTCGACCGTTGTGGGCACCTCTAGCTCGATTGGAAGAAGGCTCGAGTGATGGATAACCTCGGTGACGGGCTCCTCGGTCAGGCGGGAAGTCCTCACCTTCTTTGACCTCATCTTCTCGATAATCAATGCCTTGATCGAGGCTAGAAGTAGCCGCTCCCCGGCATCCTTCCGCTTGGACCCTCGGCACTCGGAGGCATCATCTCGAGAGATCTATTTGCCCTGGTCTCGGGCAAAAGAAGGGCCCGCAGAAGCCTAAAGCACGCCCAGAGTAGTCGTCCCCTCTAGCTCAATGACTCCCCAATTGGTTGGTCGCCCCTCGTCGCCACCACGCCTTGTTTCTGCTCAACAAAAGGCAAATCATTAGCGAATGGCTCGACCGACTGAGATAAGAAAGTATGAAGTTTGAAGCTTAAGGTCCTTACCACCAGGTGGCAACGCTCGGCGAGGATGCTCCTCGATATTGGCTAGCGTCATCAACTCGACAGTGGTTCGACGATTCTCTTGAAGGATCCTAATCTCCTCCTCCAGTTCTGAGGAGACCACCGACGGCTTAGAAGGGAATACCGGATGAAAGTTGGGCTTCTCAGGGAACCCCTAGTAAGGGACTCCCTTGCTAGCCCTGACCGAAAAAAATTGAGTCTTCTATCCCTTGTGCGAAGAATCCGGAGGGGAGAGGGTTACACAACTCCTCTTCCTCCTCGCCTGAAGAAGAAGAACCCTTCCCCATGTGGGTTTGTTCCTTCAACTCGAAGAAAGCATGGAAAAGATCCAAGGAGGGCTTGATACCACACTGGCGGTAAAGAAAAATGAAAGAGAAGATGAAAGTGTAGGAATTGGAGACTAACTAGATCGGAGCCAGCTGATAAGATTGCAACAACTGCATGGCAAAAGGATCAAGAGGAAGGCGGAAGCCACACTTTCAGGCTAGAAGAAAAATGTAGAAGAGGCTCGAATGAGTGTCCAAGCTCGACTCATGGGGTTTGACCGGGGAAAAGAAATACCGCCACGACAGTTCGTAGTGGATCTCGATCCTTTTCACCTCAGCCTCACCTAGCCCGCTGTACAAAGGATGACTGGGCGCCGAACCTCCTGCTCCTTGTTCAGACCCCGGGCCTCCACCGCAGGATCATGCTCCACCATGGAAAAATGAGAAGGATGGGAAGAAGAAGAAGAAGAGGAGGCCACGGAGCCAGAAGAGACTAGGGGAGGAGGAAGCTAATGGATCACTACCATCATGATCTTTGCCAACTCCACGAATGCCTCCGCTATTCTTAGCTCCCTCAAGTCTCTCTCACGGCGCATAGATCCTCTCAATGCCGGCGCAGCAAAGAGAAAGCCCTAGCGGTGGAAACGTAAGATGCCAGCATCCAAAATATTTACGTATTTATCCCAACGCCTATGATGGGATGCGTCGCAACGTTTCAAACTCTCAGAAGGGTCTCCCCACTCTGGCTTGAGGAAAGCGTCATCATCATCATACCCACGCCCCCAGGATAGCCGCATTAAATGGCCCCCGCCAGTGATCATATCCCCACTCGAGCCACCAACGCTACCTCACAGCATCCTACTCTCCGAACCCCAAATTATGGCTCAGGAGTAGGGGGGCAAGTAGGGAGGGAAAAATCCATAGCCCAATTGTACGCGTAGATCGGGACGGCCACACCAGGTCCAGACTGGCCCAATTCAGCCCAATGCAACCAAACCCGACCGAGCTCCCCAAGCGACAGCCCCATGAATAGGCCCGCTCATCTCGAAGCCCAAACATCCTCGGAGCAGATCTTCCTAGGCAGCCTCTCAACCCGTAAGTCTGAGCATCGATCGGTTGGGAAATGTAACACCCTAGATCTTTATTGGATCATTATTAGGTCTTTCGGATCCTTTTTGGAGAGTTTTGGATCGCTTTTGTAGCTCCCGAGTTGAGTTAGTGCCCCGCTACAAGAGCCATCACGCCGAAGCGTGCCGTAAGGCTATGACTAGTGGAGGCTCACAAGACACAGAGATTCAAAACATGAGTGCGGAAGTACAGACAAGCAAGAGAGCACTATCGCATGTACTTCGAAGCACCAATGGCAGCACAAAAAAATATCGACAGACTCAGGACAAGACAGCTAGACCTACTCACGTAATGATCCTTGAGTCAGATGAGTCGAAGGCAAGATCGTCACTAACAGTGGAACTAGCTGCCGAATTGGTCTAAACCTAAGCTAGGGGAAACGACGCTCTGCAGGAAATGACACATGGAGACCCTGAGGGAACACCGAGAACCCTCAACACATCTGGATATGTAAATCGAGGTAAAATGATATCTCGAGATATCCAGAAACACAGTCTTGAATTGGACAAAGCCACCGAGACACATACAAGGTCACATGTCAACCCCTGGTCTCACCGGGTTGACTGAAACCTGACACGACACATACACAGACACACACAGACACACACACTGCATGCACAAGCACTCCTGGCCGTCCCATCATGGTCACTGCCCTCATAGGATATCAATAGACACTCACGGGTCACGGGAAAATCACGAGATCAAGCCAAGACAAATAGAAACCGAAGCAGTGGACAACGACTACACTCTGGGCAGAGTGAACCATCACTCAATTGCTAGGCGAACCCGATAGTCAAGGAAAGCCGCTGCAAGACCAGAGATAAAGACACTAGTAGTTCTAGATTGAGTCGTTAGGGAACTATCGCAGTCAAGGAAAAGACCACACCCAGTCACCTGAACCGACCGATCCAGAAACCACCGACACACAGACACCACCCTAAAGCATAAACCTAAGACAGACAGACACACAGAACAGACACAGAATGGAACAACGACTATCAAGGCCACAACAAGACCGTAATGCACCACTATAGGCGCGTTACCTGCTCTGACGCACCAGGGTAGGGGCGTCAGGGCAACCAGACCACAACTCGAATGAAAGGGAATGTAACGGACCTATATAGGTGCGTTACACCAGCCTAATGCACCAGGACAGGTGCGTCAGGGCCAATGGGCCTAAAAGCCTAACACAAACCATGTAACGCACCAGACCAGGGGCGTTACACAACCTAACGCACAAGGAGAGGTCCGTCAGGGCTAACCGATTGGCACGATCTTCGAGGTAGGCATAATCTTTGGGGAACTGATAGCCACAGTCCTCGAAAACCACCAGCACGTAACGCACCACCATAGGCGTGTTACAGCCATATGACGGTCCTATGCTGGTTCGTCACACCCAGAACATAACCCACCAAGCCAGGCACGTTACAGACATGTGATGGTCCTATGCTGGTCCGTCACACCAACCCAGCCTCGAAGAGCGCAAAATGACCATCGAAATGTAAGGGTCTATCGTGGGACCGTTGCACGTGTGACGGTCACTGGGACGACCGTTACACGAAATCGGCGAGCAAAATAGGGGAACGACCGAATCGGCCCGTTCCACGCCCCATTCACGCCGAAGAGCAGGGGAAACAGACGCACACGACCATACAATGCACCTGGGGGCTAAAAACACCACATGCAAGAGTTAAATCGCGAGATCGGGGCGATTCTGACGAATCGACCCTAAATGAGTCACCAGGGTTCCCAGACTCCTACCGGCCCCAAATGACAACTGATCGATACGAAACTTACGGGAATGGGATCTTGACATCCCAGCGGTCGTTTTGACACTAATTAGGCTAATAATGGTTGCCATTTTTCGGCGAACCCTACAAATCTCAAAAACTATGATTTTTACTAAACTGGCCTGATCCCCCCCGATCGAGCACCAAACCGCGCACAGGAGTAGGGAAAACATGTAGAACGAAGTCGCGATCCATCTCCCTACCTCAGCCAGTTGGGCAAATACAATTTTCTCTAATCTATGGAAATGGGGGAACTCTGAGAAGTCTGCGGCCCCTCTTGAAGCTCGGAAGGCAGAGGACCCTCGGCGCTTGTAGACTTACCCCCGGTTCCCTCCGCGATGACCGCCCCGGGCACTGACCCCATTCATATGGGAACTGTCTCGACCGCGCACCTTCCTGAGACAGTCAGAGTTGGTGATCCCTCCTCCACCGAGGCAGAAGCATCCTTGCTCCACCCTTCTTCACTCGACGTTGACAAAGGAGAGTTCGAGCCATCCAAATCGGAGTTGTAGCATCGCCCAGGGGCAAAGAAGAGCTCATTGAGGACTTATTACTGGGCCAGCCCGACTGCCCGCCTGAAGCCTTGGGCGAAACCCTTCCTTCACCCACGCCTGTAGCCCGGTTTGTAATAAGTGAAGGCGGCCTGCTTCAGAGCTTCGTGGTACTCTTCCGAGCTTCGATAGGGCTCGATTGCCTCCACCTCGGCTCCTACGGCCCTATCCTCGAGCTCAATCGCCCTCACTTTAGCCTCGGTTAGCTTCGCGTCGATCTCATCTCGCACTACTTCGACCTCTTTCTCGGCCCGCTCAGCCTCCTAGAGCCGGCCTTCGAGCCCCTCTCGCTCGGCCACCCATTGTCCTGAGCGTTCCGCGTGGGCCTGGCGCTCCTCCTCCAAGAGCTTACTCTTAAGCTCAGCCATGTACCAAGCTTGGACCAATTGCTCGGCCTGTAATCGAGCCTCCTCTTGGCTCACTCGATCCCATGCCCAGAGTGAGGTCACTTCCCATCGAAGAGCCCTAAGCTCGAAAATCAGCTGCCCCATCTTCCGGTCGGACTCAACACGGGCCCGGGACTGAGATCTCTCCTCACTCCTTAGCCGAGCCACAAAGTCTATTATCTCAGCCCCTAATTGAGCCATGAATAAGCCTCTCTCCATGACTCTCTCGATAAGCATGGGCGGGAAACAACGCTAGAATTCCTCCCGGATAGACGGGCATACCAGAGCTCAGCACTAATTATACAGGGACGCTGAGACGGTGAACCATCCCAACTATGGGGGAGAAGCCCTCTCTAGAGAAGTTGGTGCCAGGACATCCTCCCCTGACGTCCCAAAGCTCAGGATAGCGACACTCATCTCCACTTGGGTCCGCACCTCGACATCCCCCTCCTCGCTACACGCCCATCAACCTCGACCGGGACTTCGGATCCAGCCTCCTCCCCTACGCTCCTACAGGCTCATAGGAAGTCCTCTCAATTGCTGCAGGCACTTCTGGCTTGATCGACGGGAGGCTCGGGTGATGAACATCCTCGGTTAGGAGCTTCTCGAGTGGGCAGGAGATCTTCACCTTCTTCAATCGCCTCTTCTCGATGGTTAGAGCCTTCCGCGAGGACAACATCAACTGCTCCCCAGACTCCTTGCATTTGGCTCCCCTTCGCTCTCGGTCATCTTCCCGAGCAATTTGCTTGTCCTTATCCTGAGAAGAAGAAGGACCCTCAGAGGCTTGAGGCGTGCTCAGAGCAGTGGCCTCTTCTAGCTCGACGACTTCCTGCTTTGACGGTCGCCCCTCATCCTCACCACGCCTCGCTTCTGACCATCAAAAGGTAAATCATCAACAAAAGCTCGACCAACTGGGACGAGAGGACGCAAAATTGAGCTTTCAAAACCCTTACCGCTGGGAGGCAGTGCAAGGCGAGGAAAATCATCGATGTTGGCCGAAGTCATCGGCACAATAGTAGACCGACGGTTCTCTTGAAGAATTCTGATCTCCTCCTCCAGCTTTGAGGAAATCACCAGTTACTTCGGAGGGAATATCGGCTTGTTGGATCCCCTAGTTGATTTTGGTTGTTGTGTTTTAATGATGACAAATCTTGTGTGTATGTGTCTTTTATATATTCCCTGCATGTGCACTGACTTCGCCAGCATGTACACTGACCTTGTCCTTGGCATATTCCATAGGTGCACTGACTTGGTCTGCATGTGCACTGACCTGGCCAGCATGTGCGTCGACCTTACCCTCCCATGTGCACTGACCTTCCCTCAGCCCCTATCCCCATGTGCACGGACCGTGCCTGCCTATGCACCGACTTGGCCTTCGTCCCCTGCACGGAGCCTGCTCATACGTCCACCAACCTTGCACGAGCCCTGCACGGACCTTGCCCTGACCTTGCCCCTGGCATGCATGGACTTAGCCCCTTTGCCCAAAACCTGCATCCATGCATATGCACGAACTTCATCCCACAACCTGAACACCCACACAGACTTCGTCCGTTAACCTTGTACATTTGCATAGACCTTATTCTAGAACCTGCATCTGCATGGACTTGGCCCCCATGTGCATGGACTTAACCTACATCTGCATGGACTCGGCCCAGATCTGCGTGGACTTCATCAAACATGCACGGACTTTGTTCTTCAACCCCGTACATGACATGCACGGACTTTGTTCTTCAACCCCGTGCATAACATGCATGGACTTTGTTCTTCAACCCCGTGCAGAACATGTACGGACTTTGTTCTGCAACCCTGTGCATGACATGCATAGACTTTGTTCTTCAATCCCGTGCATGACATGCACGGACTTTGTTCTTCAACCCCATGCATAACATGCACGGACTTTGTTCTTCAACCCCGTGCAGAACATGCACGGACTTTGTTCTTCAACCCCATGCATATGCACGGGCTCTGTCCTTCAACCCCGTGCAGAACATGCACGGACTTTGTTCTTCAACACCGTGCATAATGTGCATGGACCTTGTTTCTCAACCCCAAAACTTGCATGGACTTTTCTCGTCTGCATGGACTTCACTAAACATGCATAGACTTAAACCACAGAACCTGCATGGACTTTACTCTCATTGGCATAGACTTCAACCACTAAACATGCACGGACTTCGTCTGAACATGCATGGACTTAAACCCCTGAAAATCTGCATGGACTTTGTTCTTTTGCCCCAAAAAGCTGCACGGACTTCATATGCATCTTTGCATCCAGAAACCTGCACGGACTTAACCCCAATGTGCATGGACTTAACCTTTGAAAACTTGCTTGGACTTCAATTCTTTGTTGAGAAACCTGCACGGACTTCACTTTACATTCCACGCCCTTTGCATCAAGACATGCATGAACTTTGCGTGAGCATTGGCATGGGCTTCATTCCAGAACCTGAAACCTGCACAGACCTTATCCTTCGCCGGTATGCTCCTTGAACCTTCACCAGTGAACCTTTCTCACTTCCTCACTGGCGCAGGCCTGTGGACTCTTCTCCGGTACGCCTGCCTTCGGCCTTGCACCAGTGTACTCCACCCATTCCATCGCCGGTACACCCTTCTTGCCCTCACCAGTGCACCCTTTTAATGCCTTCGTCGGCACGCCTAACCCCAGCCGTCTCCGACATGCTCCCCAGCACCCTTGCCCGGTGCACCTCCTAGGCCTTCTCTAGCACGCTCCCTGAGGACCTTCGCTGGTACGCCCGTCATACCTAACCTCCAGCCTTCGTCGGCACACCAGTCCAGCACCCTCGCCGGCACGCCCCATGGCATTTAGCGGTACGCTCCTTTTAGCCCTTCGCCGGCACACTATCCCCAATTCAATCTCAGCACCCCTTTCGGCCACTCTCCAGCCCACTCCTCTTCACAAAAAAATATAGATAACAAAGATAAAAAGGAAAATAAAAAAATATAATGACAAAAAGTAACAATAATAATAAAGACTATAATAAATAAATAAATCTTAATATGATACAAACGAACAAAACAAAATAAAAAAAACGTATGTAATAAAAAAGGGGAAAATAGCAAAACCATAATTGGCAACAAATTGTGTCGACTAAGAAAGAAAGAAAATCAAGCAAGGCACAGAAAATGAGACATTTGGCTGTACAAGAATCAAGGCAGAATTCAAGATTCATGGTTGCACAGAAATCTAGGCACTGGCATCACAAGGCAACAAGTCTCACAAAAGTCTATGTAAGTCAAGGACAGTGCAATTGCTGAAGATAATTCACATACCACTGAAGTGTTGACACCTTCTGCGTAAGTGTCGACACCACAGCCATTCCTCTGCTGACCAAGAAGGACCAAGGTCGACGCTTGTCGGCCAAGGAAACAGACTAAGGTTTGTGCATGTTTCTACTGCAGTACATCCAATCCAACACTCTTGACGTCCTATGAGGGCTGAGGCCATGTTATAAGGTAGCCAGGAGTGCCTTTGTGTTGATTTGTGTCCCGTGCTGCTTCAGAGTCATTATTGGCTTCCGGTCAGCCCGGTATGATCTAGTGGTTGACACGTGACCTCATGAGTGTCTCATCTATCTTGTCCAGATTGAGACATAGTTTTGGATGCCTTGAGATGTTGTTCTATCTCGATTTATGTGTCCATGTGCTTTGAGGGTCCTTATGATCCCTTAGGTCTCCGTGATTCATTTTATGCGGATGTTTGGATCCGGCTATCCTGTGCTGTTTCCTTTCTCAGTGTTTAGGCTGATCGGTGGCTTATTACCACTTTGTACGATGATCTTGACGTGAGTCTCATGACTCAAGGATCATTGTGTCAATAGGTCTAGTTGTCTGTCCTGAGTTTGGTGGCAGTCTTGCATGCTGCCTTGTGCTTGGTGCTTCGTAGTACATGTGACAGTGCATTCTTAGCCTATCCGTACTTCAGCACTTGTGTTTTCGGAGTCTCTGTGTCTAGTGAGCCTCCACTAGTCGTAACCTGATGACACTTTCCTGTGTGTCGGCCCATTTGGGAGTGGTGGCGGGGCAGAGTTCCTGACTCAGACGATTTTTAGGCTAGTTTCTGTGGGCTCCCTTACTTAGCAGTAGCGTCCTACTTAGGGAGAAAACTAGCTAGAGGCCTGGCTCAAGGCAATGAGCTTGTGTGTACACACGTGGTCAGGGGCGTTTGGATGAGCGTCGATGGGCATGACCCTGGCTAGTCACTCGTTACTGTTGTTCCTTGTACTTGGTTGAGTATCTCAGTTATTGCCATTCCAGACGTATGGGAGATACTTGTGGCGCAGTGTAAGATGTCAGTGGAAGCATCTGGCTGTTCTTCTAGTGAGGAGGTACTTTTGTCACTTGACGCATGACTCTGGTGTTCCTCGGAGTTGTGTCCTTCTTGGGTTAGTCTTTTCTTGGCTTTATCTGAGGTCAGCTTCGTATAGCACACATGACGCACTAGTCATGTACACGCTAGTGTTTCTTGTCTGTGTAGGTCGTTTGTAGGGCTTTTGCCTGTCTTCGTAGGCCTTAGCTTTAGACCTGGTGTTTTATCGACGGATTGGTAACTCCTGAATTTGTGAGATCAGGGTTCACCTTTCTGTTGATGCTTGGAGTAGCTTCAGCAGCCATGCCTTGTTCGGTACGACTTTTCCCCTTTCTTTTAGCCGTCTCTACTCCTTCTTTTACAGCTTTACTGTTGTAGTTTAGCACTGTTGTTACTGCTTTCCTTCCTACTTTACGACTTTCTTGTTTAGCTATTGTCTTGCGTGTTATTGCGTTGTTTCCAGTGGGGATCCGCGCGACCCCTACTGAGCCAGTGACATGAGACTCACCCCTACTTTTCAAGTGTGGTCATTCTTCTTCTTTGTGGTCCGTGGGCGGTGTCGGTTCATAGTCGCCAGCGTTGCCAGCGTTACTTGCGTCGGGCTTCCCTTGACTTCAGTGTACATTCTCTTTTCTGTTTGACTATACTTGTCTTTATTTGGACGTAAAAAGTTTAAAAATATATAGAAAATCATGTTTCGACGTGAAAAAAAATGCCATTCACACCTTTTTAACCTTGGAACAGAATCATATTTTACCCAAGGCGTAGATTTTGCCGCGTGGAGTCTTAACGCCTGTGCTGTGAATTTTTATTAAGTACATTTTGGTCTGTGTTTGTCTACAACCCACCATGCGGCAGCGTCCGAGCTGTGGCGTTCTTGCGGCGTCCATCACGGCAGCGGACGACCAGCCCCGGCCGCGTGCGTCACATGTAGCCGTCCTTCTCCAGCTCGACGTCGCCGCCGCTCCCGGAGACGGCGTCGTCGGAGACGAACCTGCCCCAGAACCAGTGGGTCCTCCAGACGCGGGCCATCTCCTCCAGCGGCACGTTCTTCGTCTCCGGGAGGAACCAGTAGACGAAGGCGGTCATGACCGCTACCCAAGCCGCAAAGAAGTAGAAAAGACCGAACTTGAGCCGGCACAGCAGTGCCAGGAACACCTGCGCGATGGCGAAGGTGAAGAGCATGCTCACGGACACCGTGATGGACAGCCCCGCCGAGCGGATCTCCAGCGGGAAGATCTCCGACGGCACCAGGCACGCCATCGGTCCCCACGACCACGCGAAGCCGGCGACGTACAAGCAGATCAGGAGCACCACTACGGCGGCCGTCCCCTTGTCGAATCTGCCCTCGCCGCTTACCCCGAACTCCTTCCATATCAATATCCCCACCAGCACCTGCGGCGGCCAGCGAACGTGTGATTACATGTCGCAGGGGGCGCACCCGAACAATTTGTTCGACGAAACTCCCCAACGGAGGAAGGCTTTCGACCAAATGCGCCATAGAAGGATGAGGAAGTAGCCTCACCTGGCAAATGAACATCTGGATGCCACCCTGGAGGTAGAGCTTCCGGCGGCCGGCACGGTCCGCAGAGTAGATGGAGACAAAGGTGGCGAAGACGTTAACAAGGCCCGTGATGACGGCGGACATGAGGGCGTTGTTGTCGCCAAAGCCGATGGTCTTGAAGAGGACCGGTGCATAGAACATGACAACGTTGATCCCGGTGAGCTGCGTGAAGGCGGGGATGAGGAGGGCCATGGTGAGCTGGGGCCGATACCTCCGCTCGACGATGTTCTTCCAAGGGTGCCTCACCTGCCTGGACTTCTCGCTGGCGGCCACCAGGTCCTGGAACTCGAGGCTGATGGCGTCAGTGCCGCGGATCTTGCGGAGCATATCTCGGGCCCGGTCGGCCTTGCCGCGGTGGATGAGGGAGTTGGGGGTGTCGGGGAGGAAGATGGAACCGAGGGTGATGATGGCGGCGGGCACGGCGGCGCCGCCCAGGCTGACGCGCCAGCCCCACCCACCTTTGATCTTGGCGGCGCCGTAGTTCACCAGGTTGGCCACGAGGATGCCCACGGTGATCATCAGCTGGAAGCCGATGTTGAGCATGCCGCGGTGGCGGGGTGGCGCCATCTCCGACAGGTACACTGGCCCTGACTGCAACCAAAACGATCAGCAAATGAAAGAACTGCATGTGCCGATGCAGCAGTCATGTTGTTTTCAGATTGGTTATGACCGCTTGATGCCCAAAATCTCTCTAATGAACTCCTGAAATGCCTCTTGTCCCTTGCTATATATGTCGCGGTATCTATTTCTCTCTATCAGAGGTATGTTATGCGGTGCCACATGTACACATATGTATATAACATGGGAAGGCATGCATGTATGCATGTGTCATTGTGGAGCTACTTTCTAATCGTATCACTTCGAGTTGGCGGAGTGAAGTGTGCGTCTTTCTGTAGAAAATTGTTCAGATCAAACCATATCGAATGGAGTACCTTGTTAGTAAAACCCAACCAATTTTGAAACCCACTGCATCCCATCACATCCCATATTCCCATGCCATCCCATCTGTGGGTCAAGAGGCCCACTAAGGAAGGGATCGAAGGGATCAAAGAATGTGTGACCCCTCGATATGGATTCCCTCATGACACGGTCCCAAGTGTAAAATTCTTGAAGGTGTAAACGATCACCCTCATGCATTGTGGTAGGTGGGACGGTGGTCATATGTAGGAAATATGGTTCCTCCCTCGGGATAAGGGGAATGAAGTTAGACTCGGTTGACATGGGGAGGAATAAGAGAACTTCCGTGGTGACATGACCCACAGTGCACACAGAGGTAATGGGCCCCAACACGGGATGCGTGAAGCTACGACTCATGGAGTGGTCGAAGCCTAGGGTCAACATGTGCATCAACTTCCATTACTAGTCTAATCCCTTAATAAGGTCATCTAATGTATCAACATGGTGACTAGATCGGAACGTTGTGTGGCAGGAGTTGACGGGCACTATTGGTAGTGAAGGGTCCGTAGATGGGTAGAACGGTGTCCTAGGGACTAGGCCTCCCTTGAGCCAGCTAAGTAGTGGCTCATCGATGAACAGCTTCCCCGTTAGAAGTACGGGTGGCTCCAGCTGAGATGATTCCGAATAAAGTTTGGAAGGTGAGGGTGGTGGCAATGGAGCTCTCATGGGTGGGGGAAGAGGATCCTCTATGATGGGGAGAGGACTTGGGGACTCCATAGTTGGTGTCGGGTTAAGACTACAAGCTATGACCTCCTTAGGCTCGGGTAGGAGTCTGTCAATATGAGCATGTGTCCTATCCATCCTATCCAACCGGTTCGAAAACATTTTCAAGAGTTCGGTAAAGGTGCGGGTTGGAATAGGGGCATCGTGGTGGACTCGCTCATCATCTCTCGACCTGGTTGTGGGCCTAGGCTCGACTACATGAGGGGCTTGTTGCCTCCGGCTATGACCCACTTGGTTGGAGGTGCTTGGGTGGGATTAGTTGGAGGTGAATGGGTGGGACTGGTTGGAGGGGACTGAGTGAGGAAGGTAGACCTTCCTAAGCTCTCTTTTCATGTCCCACCATAACTCAATGGGCCATTGCCTCCTAATCTCCCTTAAGCATACAATGCTTCTCCACTTTTTGACCGCTTCGTAAAAATGCCACTCTTTGGCAAAGGAGTATTGTCTGGCCTCGGACATGGGGTAACACTCAAAATATTTGTCCATGGTGACTTCCCAATGTAGGTAGTCACTCGGGACCTTGGAGTCATAGAAGATTGAGGCTTCGGGCCTATGGAAGTAGAGGGGGTGGCTGTCAAGCCCACGGGTGCTATGCCGCCAGTTATATGACTTGGGCGACTTGGAGTCCTTTGGACACTGGGGAACTACAAATTGGACATAAATGCAAGACAACTCTATGACCTAAACTAATATTCGATACGTGGCGGAGGTAGAAACCTCACGCAAGGGGCTACCTTCCCAATAGGCGTAACCTATCTTTCTGGTAATGTCTTTTGATATATCGGGTACTGGGATGAAATGCAAACCAAGACACCTTTTTTTTCTAAACAATGACTACCCTAGACTCAAACTGGCTCTGATACCAATTTGATGTGGGACGGATAGCGTACTCGACACCGACTTGATGTGAACCTGGGACTCTAAGCAAGCTCGCGAATGTCCCTAAGCGAGGGAAGCGTATCGGACTGCGTGGTTGAGAAACCAGCAATGAGTTAGGGTGGTCAACTCTTTTGTGCTCGGATCGAGTCACGAGATGGGTCACGCTCTCTCTCTCTCGCAGTGGTGATCAAATAATATCGAGCTAGATTCCTAACTCTCAAGTAGCGACAAATTTATGCATATACGAAATGAGCAAATGCGATAAAGAGAGGAGGCGATTGTACCTCCACGCTCCGGGCGTGGGGAAGGCGACCCCGACCAAGACTCATACTCCCGATACAGTAGATAATTAAAGCTCGCGTGGTGCTCCTCGTACGGTACCGGTGGCTCGCCTGACCGGACCGGTCAAGTGCTCGGGTGTCCGCACCACTTAGTGCCGATCCTCCTCGCCTGCAGCACGGGAAGGTGGGATAGGGGTAGTAGGATAGTCCTGGGCATCCCAATCTGCAAGTAGCATCGGTGCGGGCTGTACATCGCCAGCACTGCGTCGCTAACGAGCCACAAGTCCAAACCCCACCCTCTGGGCAGCCTGATCTCGGTGTCAAGAAGGAAGCTGGGAGGTATCACGAACCGCTCTAGGGCCAGCCTGCCGAGGTACTGATGCCACTCCTCCCTGGTCTTCATGTCTGACATCATGTACTCCACCTGTGAAGGGAACCTGAAGGCACCACCTATAAATAAATGGGGATGACTCCCGTAGATCCGGCTAACTGTGTCAACATCCTCCCTAGGGGTGAACTTCAACCTAACTCCTATCCAACACTGTAGGAGAATCATAGAGCCGAACAAGAGACCCCCTAAGGCTGCTGAGCTGAGTCAGTCATAGAGATAGGCTAGGACAGCCTGGGAGATGGAAAGGCCCTACCATAGGTTGCTGATGGTGCTGAGAAAGGGGAGGTCTAAGGTATGATCGGCAAAAGGGAACAGGATGGCACCACACAAACAAATAGATGCAGCCTTGGCTATGGCCTCATCCCACGCACACATATTCCTGCAATGCTCGACTACCCACTAACTAAGGGGAAGAAGGTGAATGTTGTGCGAGCCTATGAAGGTGCAAACCTCCCTACTATCTAGAATGAACTCCCCTAGAATGATAGTTGGATCAATAGGGGTAACGGTATGGCATATAGAGTCCTCCTCACCCACTCTAGACCTAGGAAAGGAAAAGTAGGCCTCTACCTCTTCCAACAAGACGGTGGCCTCAAAGGATGGCAGCATGAAGGTATGGGTCTGGGGATGCCAGGTCTCTATCAAAGCTAAGATACTGTGCCAATCTAAGGACAATTTGGGGTAGTTGTTGCCTAAGACTAAGAGTGTGTGGAGGTGCCAGGAGTTAAGGATGCGAGTCACCCCCAGGGGCAATGCTCAGATCATTGGGGCCATCCACCTCAAGGTGGAATAGCGCATAGGGCCAGGGAGGAGCTGGAGAGAAAAGGAAAAAAGAAAAGAGAAGAGAGAAGAGAGAGGAAAGACAAGGAAAGGCAATGTTAAGAGGAAGTTCAAAACTGAAATTCAAATAAAATACAAGCTTACCTCTCTCGTGTGGTTTGAGCATAGATGCCGAGGGATGGTGGCCAGCTGTTGGAGCACCTCTCGCTCCTTTCTTGCAGCCCTCGGGCCTTCAAAAGACATCCCCTCCATGGAGCTTCCTTCTAGGCTTCTTTTCATGACGAAAGGGGGAGAAAGAGAAAGGTTTTAGAGGATGAAGAGGGGAGGGAAGGCTGAATTCCGAATTTGGGAATCCTCCTCCTACTTATAGGGTGTGGTTAGAAGTTATAGTCCCTTAGGATTGGGTTAGGATAGCAATAGATTGAGTCGGGTCGAGTCTAGATAGAGTTTATCCAAAGTCACCGCGGGTTAGGGCTCTCAGAAGGAGAGTCCCGTTGTGCTTCTCAGTGCATACAATTGAATGGTCTGTCGATAGACCACTCCATTTTTGAACGGTCCTATGTTGATCACTCCATAATGGAACGGTCAGTTATTGATTGTTTCATACGGAGCGGACGATCATTGACCATCTCTTATCAAATAAGCGGCCTTTTGGTAGACCACCTAATACCTCATGGTGCTTTCATCCCTCTCTCGTCTCTCGCGTCACTCAAGTCGGCGTCGCTCTCTCTCTCTCTCTCGCGTCGCTCAAGTCGGCGACCCTCTCCAGTCTCTCACGACGCTCAAGTCGGCGTCACTCTCTTGTCTCTGTGCACTCACACCCATGGAACCATCCTTCCCTCCATGTGTCCCTCACCCCTTGAGTCCACGTGCCGCACTTGGTGGCGCATCCCTAGTTAAATATTCGGTTCCACGGGTGATTGTCAAGAAATCGACTGGCACGCCCGCATCCCAGCCATGTTTCCCCTCCAGCCTGGAAACCTCCCGTGTCACTCAGTCTCCCCTCGACTCTCTGAAAAGGCGAGTGCTCGGTGCCACTCTGAGAAAGATACGGTCATGAGAGGGAGTGCCCAGCACGTGTCCCATTTTGGCACCTCTCTCGTAGCTATATCCTACCCCTCTCTCCGGTCACCACACACGTGTTCGCTGTGCCGACAGGCACCAAACCCCGCTTCCCCGTGCGTGAAACAAAAAGGATGGCATGCCCAGTGGGACATCTCCCGCCTTCCTTCTTTTTGCTGAATAGAAAGTCCGTGCCAACCTTGAAGCCTTGGTGCCCTTTTCCTGTCCTTGCAGGAGAGGTAGAAGAAGAGCACATGCGCGCACTTCCCAGCAGCTTCCAGTTCGCCTTCCAGTTGCCAGATCGAGTTCGATGACTATCATTGGCAGTCACCCCTACTCGTCTAGCGCACCCACAACTATGGCGGCCGTCCCCTACGGTCCCATTGTCGTCACCACCCATGCACGGGTGGGCTACTTGGTAGTGCCGATCGCTTTCGATAGCTTTGCCCTGGTTGTTGGATCGCCCTACTTCTTGGGTGTGGTCCCCGTGGCAGCTCCACTGCCACCCTCAACTCCCGTCTCTTTTGGTGCCATCAACGCGCCACACCAGTCACTAGCCTCGACGGCCAGACCGAGCATCAGGCTCGGGTCTCCCGTTATCGGTCCTCGTAGGGGTTCCGGACTAGCCCCAGCCCGGGCAAGCGCCAGCCCCTAGGCCCAGTTCCGACCAACTCCCAACGCAGGCGTCGGGTCCCGAGTTTTGGTCTCTACTTCTGTAGTTCGCTTAGGCCTCCAGCCCTGGGCCGTGGCCAAGTCGGCATCCGATGTGGGTCTCTACCCCAAGGTGTTTGACTCCTTAGCACCTTGCTCGGGCCGTCAACCCCGAGCCTCCACTAAGCTGGCTCCCCACACGGGTCCCCTAACCCGGGGGCACGGCTCCCCAGCGCCCCATTCAGGCCTCTCGACCCGAACCTCAGAAGAACAACCACCTCACTCGGGTTCTCAACCCCTAGAACACGGTGTCTCAGCACCCAGACTGGGCATACAATCCCGGGGTTTCTCGCGGATGACGTCTGGCACGACTGATCCACGTCAAGCTCCGAATCTCTTGGCTCTGTCTCGGGGGCATTGCTCCCACACCTTGACAATGCTGATTCCCAGCACTGGTCTACCTCTATGGGACGCGGCGACCCCTGCATGGACTGAGGGCCTCCTATCGCGCCTTCCGGTCTCGCCAGCCCCAGTCTAGGATCAAGGCCTCGGGTCACCGGCACCCCGGTACCCCCTGCAGCGTCAGCTCCAAGTGCAAGCACATCGCTATGAGCATCTGCAACACTACTATCGGCTCGGGCGAAGGCCTACACTCGAGTCACCCAGCCACCAACCTCCGATATAGACTTTGCATCTTGGGGGTCCATTCTGATATTCCCGATGAGCGGCCTCGCGCCACCAGCATTCACAGACCGGGTTTTCTCGATCTACCACCTTGGAGAGGAATCATCTTCGGCTCCCCGGAAGAAGCAGCGTCGTTGCCGTAAGGGCAAGCGACCCGCTGCTGCCACCAGCAACTCCGGCAAGACCATTCTTGTCAGGGACTTCTGGATTCACCTGGATAGGGGCCAACCCATTATACCTCCAGAATGGATCGTCTCTGCGGTCCCTACTACCACCCGCTTTAGCCTCTTGCGTCGAACACGGGAAGACAAGGCAGAACGCCGATTGGGCTGATATGCAGAAGAAGTTCGTCGACCGCTTCCAAATGGTCGAACGCAAAGTCTCCCTGGCGGAGCTCTGTTCCCTCCGGCAGAAGAAAGGTGAAACAGCGTTGGACTTCATCAAGTGATGGAGGGACGTCAGCATGCACTGCGATAATCCTCCGACGCCCGAAGACGCGATCACCATCTGCTGTTGAGGCTTATCGGCGGAAGTCAGTGAGAAGCTTCTGGGCTGAAACATCCGAGACTTCGACCAGCTGAATACGGTGGTGGCGGAGATTGAAATGTTCTTCGCCGACCACCCTGCACAAACTTCTGCCAAGGGCAAATCCTCCAAGGACCGTCTGGCTAGCAGCAAGGAGGTGAATGCGGTGGACTTCTCCCCAACGAATGGAGATAAGTGAGAAGAAAAATCCAAAGGCAAGGGTAAAAAACCTGATGACAAGACAAATGCGTCTGTCTTAGCAAAGCGCATGAAGACGCCCTATTCCTTCAGGAAAGAGCACACTAAAACGCTCTTTGATCTATGCATGAAGGAGCAGCTCATTACTCTGCTCGATCCGCGGAAGCCTTCAGAGGTGGACAAAACGGAGGACCCTACCTATTGCGTGTATCACCGAAGGTTGGGTCACACCATTGGCGACTACTATGTTTTCAAGAACATAGCAGAGGACCTCATTCAAAAGGGCCTGATAAACATGCTGAGTCATGCAGTTGACCCACCCCAGCCTCATGCCTAGAGCCGATCGGGCCGGTCGGCTAATGTGGTCTATATGGCGGCAATGGCTTTGAGCTCTAACACTTCCGAAGCCGGACCCTCAAATCAATAGTCCAACACTGGCCCTAGAGCCACCCCTCCTTCGTTTACAGAATGCCTGGCATTGCGAAGGGTCATTCGGAAGGTCCAATGGGAGATCCGTCAATTACAACTGGAACAGAGGCGTCTGCTGTAGTTCTTGGAGAGCATTGACTAGCGGCTGACCACCTTCCCCTTTGGCCCATTTGCCAGGGGGTTAGCTCCAACCCAAGTATGGGAAGCAGGTGCATTGCCTACTGGCCGGGCTCCGCTCAGGGGTTGGCTCTCTGAAGAATCCTCAGATTCATCCGAAGACGAGGAGGACTCACCTGAAGGCGAGGAGCGTGCACCCGCAGGCGAGCAGCCCGAGAAGTTGTACTCCTTCCGGCTCGAGAAGACTCTCGACATATTTTATGCATGCCAACATGCGGGACTGATCACTCCGTCGCCTATTAAGCAGGCACCAAGGGCTGCATGCCATCAGGGCTATTGTCCCTATCATGAGGTGGTTGGACATATTATCTATAATTGCCAGCCCTTCAAAGACCTCGCCGAGGACCTGATCAGGCGAGGGAAGGTCAACATGGGGGATTCCCTGGTAGACCCACCGCAGCCGCACGCACGGCGGACTCTTCATTTCTCCGTCCATGTCATACATGCGGCAGCAGCTTTTCAGCTCCCCGAGCTGCAGGAAGAGGGAGTCAGTTCCCAGGGAGCCAGTTCCCAGCCACCTAAATCTACACTCTGGTATCCAGGGTGGCGACCTTCCCATCAGTGTTCTTTTCCCAAGGAAGACACTGAGAAGATCTTTGACAAGCTTCTGGATGATGGGCGGGTATTGACCCATGATCTGCCGGCCTATTACAATGAGACGACCAAGAGTCACCCCCGCAACTGCAAATATCACGCTAGGGTGTCTCACCCTACCCGGCAATACCTAGAAGTCCAAGACTGTATTGAAGTCCTCATCCAAAGAAGTGAGATCGATGCGCAAGGAAACTCTATGGTAATGCGGCGTCTCAAAGAGGCCGTCAAGATGACTCTCCAACAAGCTCGGCAATAGGCTAAGATTTTCTCTCAATTAGCCCGACCGAGGGAGCCTGCGGAGAGCCTCTCTCGAAGGGTTAGAACTCAGATGGCGGGGGATTGTGGTCAGCCGTTGAAGCGCCCCGCGCTCCTTCCTGGCCAGCTTTGGCCCCTCGTAGCTCGCCCCTTCCATGGAACTCCCTCCTAGGGCCCTCTTTATGATGTCTTAGCAAGGAAAGCAATGAGTTGAGGGCTAGAAAAGTGAGGAAACAATGAGTCACGAATTTGGCCCTCTCTTCCTTATATAGAGCCTTGTCTAGAGGTCTAAACTCACTAGGATTGAGTTGAGATAGGCTTAAACATGTTTAGATAGGATTTGGGTCAAGTTAGGATAGAGGCATCTCGGATTGGGACTCTCCGATAGAGTCCCGATCGGGTTCCCTGTGTATTGAGTTGGGCGGTCTAGCGATAGACCGCACATCCTGTGGTGCGGCCCTTTGTCGGCCGCACATGTGTTGAAAGATCATCACGTCATGCGGCCGGTTACTAGCCGCACAACCCCTATATGCGGCCAAGGAATAGCCGCATAAACCTTGTGCGGTCTAAGAGCGGCCGCCCATCCTTTACTATGTTATTTAAAACTTACCTCTCTCCACTCTCGCGTCGTCTCTCCCGTAGGGTCGGTGTGCCTCTTCCCTCTCGCGTCGTCTCTCCCGTAGGGTCGGCGTGCCTCTTCCCTCTCACGTCATCTCTCTCGTAGAGTCGGCGTACCTCTCCCCTCTCACGTCATCTCTCTTAGGGTCGGCGTGCCTCTCCGCTCTCGCGTCGTCTCTCTCGTAGGGTCGGCATGCCTCTCCCCTCTCGCGTCGTCTCTCTCGTAGGGTCGACGTACCTCACCCCTCTCTCGTCGTCTCTCTCGTAGGGTCAGCGTACCTCACCCCTCCCGTGTTTCTGACCCGTAAGTTGTCTAAATTTGCATTTTTGGTTTGTCATACATACATGCATGCATCACATAAGAAAATTCACAAAAAAGGAAGAAAGATAAAACTAAAACACTATCATATCATGTCGTGTCATATAAGAGTACAAAGAAAATCAGGCCCTACCCTCTGGCCTGTCACTGTCCCCACCTCTCTCCTACCTCTTCGATGGCAGGCCCATCGTAGAGGTCACTCCCTCCTCTCGCTCTCGGCGTCGGCATCTGTCCTCCTCCTTGTTCCTCTGCCGCTGAGAGGAAGTCACAAGAAACTGGCCGACTGAGTCGTGAGTGGCCAGACTCCCACTCGGAGCTGCACGGCTACCGCTCATCAAGCTGCGAGAGTGGCTCATCTCCCGGTAGGCGCGTACCTCACCACGGAGCTCGGACACCTCCTGTCGGAAATGTGCTAGCTTTGAAGTCATGGTGCAGAGTCACTCCAGCTCCATCCGGAGGACTGCTAGCTCCACCATCTCCGACGGTCTACCCCATGCCAGCTGCTCCCGCAGGCGGGCTGCCTCCTCCTGCGCCTCAGCTCGCTGGCGCTCAGCCGACTCCTACAAGTGGGTGCTCCGCTCCAGCTCTGCGCGCAAGCAGGACACCTCCTCTCGCAAGCTGTGGCCCTGCGCCAGCTCCTCGCACAAGCGGGCAGCCTCGTCCTGTGCCAGCACGAGCTCCTCTCGTAGCTGGTCACCCTCGTCGATGGCGGTGGTCAGCTCTGTCACCTGCACACATGCATGTCACTATTAGTCAACTACATTTTAATAATAAGAACATAATTCACAAAGGAGAAGTGTAGAAAGTACCCGCTCGGCGAGTGCCGCCTCGGCCATTGTGGCCCGATCCACCATCCGCCTGAACTCAGCCTCTCGCTCTGCTTGGTCGGCCAGAGTCTGTGTCGCAGAAGAAGACGGAGCATTGGCCCCCTGCCTCTGGGCCTCCTCCCCCCGCTGAGAACAAAGCTCCAGGTCAGTCGTGTCTCAGTTATAAGAGTAATGCATTTAGTATAGGAAAGGTTGTAGATGCGGCCGTCGAACAGGTCCTTCTCGATGATGGCGAATCTAGTTCCCCGTTTCAACGCCCGAAAATTGGGTGAACCTGGATCATTGCCCCCTGTACCAGTACGTGGTAGGGAAGAATCAAGCAGACTAATGGTAAGTGGTCGCTAGTCCCTGCATCCAACACTGTTCCATGGAACAAGAAGTGGAACAACTCAGTAAATAATAACATCAAAATCCAGAATTTGTCATTAATACTCTGTAAAAGGGAGCCCAAGAGATGCCCTTGGGGTAACAAAAGATGTACAGTCCGGATAACAAAAAAGAGGGGAAGAAGTGATACAATCACAGCCCAAGCTCGCTCCACTTAAGCGCCGCCAGGCGAGACTCCGTAGCGGCCAGCTCTGCCTCCAAGGTCGACACAAGCTGCATGCTCACCTCAGCCCCTATCTTGGTAGTCCGCCACTTGGCCCTAGCGAGCTCCACGTCTCGCCGCTGCTCCTCTAGGGCCTTTTCCAAGGCCTCTGCCCTGCTCTCTGCCTCGCTCAGCCGCACGGCACGATACCGAGCAAGTGACACGACCACATTTGCGCACCTCCTCTGCTTGGCAGTCGCCAACGCGAGCCTAGCTCACTGCTCCTACACCTCCCGGATGGCCGCTAGCCGCCGAGCCCTCTACTCCTGAGCCTCCAGAAGCCGTAGGTACTTCGCCTAGATGCCGGCCAAGCTAGACATCCAGAGCTCAGGAGGGACTCCAAGGCCATGGTAGCCTTGTGTACAGTCCCTCAGCCGCTGCCGAAGCTCTTCTGGAGAAGGTAGGGGATCACCTCCTACGTAGTCCCGGACTCGCTGGAGCAAGGCCGCACCCATGCTGGCATCCAGCAGTGGCTCCGGTGGTGAAACAGACATAGGCCACTCAATCCCCAGCTCTAGGGAGGAGTGGCCCATCTCAGCCAGCACACCGGAAGAACCTGCACAACCCCACCAAACACAAAATGGATCAGCAACGTTCAGGGCTTCCCTATGACAAGACAGGGTGAAAAACCTGAGAAAGGTCCTAACTCTCACCTGGTGTGGCTCCCGCCGTGCCTGCAACATCCCCACTCGGGGTCGGTGAGGGTAACCTCTCCTCCACCTTGACAGTATCCCCTGCTAGAGTCGGAGAGGGCAGAGGCTCCCCTGTAATCCGACCGTCCCCAGTGGCCATGGGGGAGATGAAGGGCTCTCCTTGATCCTCCTCGATGGGAGCCGGCACGTGCTCCTCCTCAGACTCCAGTCCTGGACATAACACAAAATGTCAGCACTCTGCCATAAACTCTACATCAAAGCTAATAAGGAGGAGAGAAGGAGCTGTATATACCTTCCAATGCCGCCTCTATCTCGGCATCCCCGGCAGAAGAAGCCTCGGAAGAAGAAGATCTCAAGCTTGAGCTCTTGCCGATCTCCATCGTTGCACTGCCACTGCCTGAAGAACCAGACGAGGTCGCTGGTGAACCCCCAACCATGGGCAAATCAGACGTACCTATGCATCGAGAAGCTAAGTTAGACAACTATCAAGCCCAGCCTCACATGAAGATAGCTCCCTAGTCAAAGGTGCTGGGCAAGAAGCTCACCAGCTGGGGCGCCCCCTTCGGAAACCCCCTCAATGTCGACAAACTCCTCATCGCCCCCAGTAGCAGCTGCGATGGGAGGCTCGTCTCCTGATACCCGGGCCATTGTGGACGTCAAAAAAATGACGATGAGGATCCCACGGCCCCTGCGGCACCCGCGCCTACGTGCGAGTCAAAGGCGGGAAGGCCGAATAAACTCATACCTCACCCGGTCAGGACGAGAACTCACTCGGCAGCCCGCTACCCATTAAGGAAGCCCCCGGGCAGAAGATATCCACGACCGGCCATGTCGGGAGGTGAATCGAAGAAAAGTCTTAAATTACTTCCGCATTGATGTTAATTTGGCTGCTTAAATTAATATGGTGCGTCTGTAATTCTAATTCGTTATGTAACTTCTCGACAAACTCCCCCAACCCTTACGGAGCCTCATCAGCCTCTTGGGCGGCGTCCCCAGTTCCTGACTTTGGTATATCAATTTTATCAGTATATCGGTGTTCGGATCTCTGGGTCCCTACAGCTGGTATCAGAGCTGTGTTGGGGATTTGTATAAGGAATTGAAATTACATCGTGTTCGTCCAGAGCAAGTCCACGTGAGTTGTCTATTGTTGGCTTAGGATGTTTTTCCGTGATTACTGATGTGTTTTTCGTTGTCGTGTGTTTCTTAGATTCAAGATGCTGCCTCGTGGATGGAGAAGGGCTCCAGCTCCTTGGGAGGAAAGCGACACTTCTTCGAACCCAGTTGTGCCATCTCCCGTTAACCCTGCTCCGCATGAGGAATTGCTAGGTGGTCGTGGTAGAGCATTGAAGAAATTCCTACTATTCCACCCACCGACCTTTGAGGGCCAATCTGACCCAGAAGCAGCTTGAGGGTGGCTAGATGCGATTGTACGCACATTCCAATCAATGGAGTGTGAGGACGATGAGAAAGTTATGTTGGCCACTTATCAGCTTCAAGGTATGGCACTCACATGGTGGACCACAGAGTGGGAGGTCGCCTTCCGTTCCCGTCCGCTCCGACAGATCACTTGGACGGAGTTCGTTGCTGCTTTCGAGCGTGCCTATATTCTGGACTGTCTTAAGATAGTCAAGATGTATCAGTTTTTGGAACTGACGCAAGGTGATATGACCGTGTTGCAATACCGAGATAAGTTCATAGAATTGGGCCGGTACGTGTCCCATATTTTTGCTGATGAAGCTATAAAGACTCAGTAATTTCTGCGAGGGCTGAAGGCGGAATTAAGCCTGCCGCTGTTCGCGACCCGTGTATATGAATTGGATGCGGCGTACCAGGCAGCTGTTGCATTGGAGCTAGAATCGGCAAGGACTCGAGCGCTTTCCCAGGCTGGGATAGTCCAGCCGATTGTGCAGCTTCCGCCGGCTTACCAGCCGTCTGTTCCAGGGGTTCCTTCTGCTGTCCCTACTATCAGCGGTGTTTCTTCTCTCTCTAAATCCCATTTTAGGCGATCCATGAATAAGAAGTCTAAGAAGAGAGCTGAGCAGTAGGCATCTTCCAATTCTCCCCAGCAGTCAGCTTCTTCGTTTCAGCAGCGTCAAGGTTCTGTCGTTAGTCAGTCGAGACCATGTCTGAGGTGTGGTGGCAGCCATCCAGGCGTACCTTGTTCTCTGCCAGTAATTTGTTACCGATGTGATCAGCTGGGTCATATCTCTCGAGACTGCCCACTAAGGCCGAAGCTGGTGTAGTTTTCGCAGGTCACCCAGTCGCAACAGTCTCAATTTCGACTTCCTCCGCCACCTCAACCTCAGTCATACTATCCACAAGCTCCAGCTCCTTCTCAACAGTCTTCTGCAGCCAGCCAGAGGCCGAGACGCAAGGTCACTCATATTACTCGTGCGGAAGCGGTGGCGTTGAATCTCATGGAAGGTACGATTTTGATTTATGGTCGTTCAGTTCGTGTTCTTTTCGATTCCGGTGCATCACATTCTTTTGTTTCCGAGGATTTTATTGCTTGCATTGAGGAGCTGATAACCGAGGTGTTCTGTGAGTTGCTGGTCGAATTGCCGTCAGGCGATTTCATGTCCACTCCATTGTGCCTGGAAGATTCCCATGTGGTCGTCGGTGATCGATAATTGCCAGCGAGTGCGATTGGCCGATTATGATGCTATTCTAGGCATGGACTGGTTGGAATTATATGGTACCGTGGTTGACTACAGATCCAAGCGAGTCTATTTTAAGCCACGCGAAAAACTAGCTTTTTATTTCCAACCATTCTCGTCGTAATTAGTGTCAAATTGACCGCTGGGATGTCAGGATCCCAACCCCACCAGTTTTGTGTCGATCGGTTGTCATTTGGGGCTGGTAGGAGTCCGGGAACCCCGGTGACTCGTTTAGGGTCGATTCGTTGGAATCACACCGATTTCGTGTTTTAGTGGATGCCTATGGTGTTTTTAGCCTCCAGGGGTTGTTTTTCATCACGTGGCATTATTTCCCCTATGCTTCGGTGTGAATGGGGGGTGGAACGGGCTGATTCGGCCGTTCCCCTATTTTGCTAGCTAGATTTGTGTAACGGTCACTCCAGTGATCGTCATATTGTGTGACGGTCCCCTGATAGACCGCCACAACCATGGTCATTTCACGTTCTTCAAGGTTGGGGTCATGTAACGGACTAGTACTAGACCGTCACATGACTTTATGGTGGTGCATTATGCCCTTGGTGTGACGGACCAGTATAGGACCGCCACATGCCTATAACGTGTCTGGCCTGGTGTGTTACGTGCTGTGATTTTCGAGGCCTACTACTGTGTTAGACCCTCGACGATCGTGTCTGCCTCAAAGACCGTGTCAGTCAGTTCACTGTAACAGGTCTCTCCCCCAGTGTTATGGTAGGTAACGCACCTGTGTGGGTCCGTTACATTGTGTTTGACTAGCATTTGTCTGGCTATGGTGGCTGGTGTGACGCACCTATCCCCATGCGCCATGTGGCTGTGGCGGACTCAGCCTAGTCCGTTATAAGCCTCTTATCCATGTTAGTGTTTTGGGTTTGTTGGCTTTAACGCCCATATCATGGTGTGTTAAGCTTGTGTAACGTGCCCATGGAGGTCCGTTACATGCCCTTCATTTGAGTTTTGATCTGTTGGCCATAACGCCCTTGTCCTAGTGCGTTATGCTGATGTGGTGCTCCTGTCTTGGTGCATTACATGGTCTGCATTGGATTTTAGGTCTGCCTGCCCTAATGCCCCTGTGCTGGTGCGTTATAGCAGTGTAACGCCCCTATGCTGGTGCGTTACAGTCCTGTTGTTGGCCGTGATGGCCGTTGGTCTGTTCTATGTCTGTTCGTGTGTTAGTCTATCTTAGGTTTGTGTTTTAGGGCGGTGTCTGTGTATCGGTGGTTTTTGGATCGATCGGTGTAGGTGACTGGGTGTGGTCTTTTCCTTGACTGCGATAGTACCCTAACGACTTGATCTAGACCTACCAGTGTCTTCGTCTCTAGTCTTGCAGCAGCTGTTCCTTGACTGTCGGGTTCGCCTAGCGATTGAGTGATAGTTTGCTCTACCCAGAGTGTAGTCGTCATCCACCGCTCTAATTTCTGCTTGTCTTGGCTTAATCTCGTGGTTTGCCCGTGACCTGTGGGGGTCTGTTGACATCCTATGAGGGCAGTGACAATGATGGGATGGCCAGGAGTGCTTGTGCATGCAGTGTCTGTGTCTGAGTGTGTCTGTGTGTATGTGTCATGTCAGGTTCCAGTCAACCCGGTGAGACCAGGGGTTGACATGTGACCTTGTCTATGTCTCGACGGTTCTGTCCAGCTCGAGACAGTGTTTCTGGATGCCTCGAGGTATCGATCTACCTCAGTTTGCGTGTCCATATGTGTTGAGGGTTCTCGGTGTCCCCTCAGGTCTTCGCGTGCCGTTTCCTCCGACAGCGTTGTTTCCTCTGGCTTAGGAATAGACTGTTTAGCGGCTTGTTCAGCTGTCTGTGACGATCTTACCTCTGAGTCGTATAACTCAAGGATCGTTACGTGAGTAGGTCTAGTTGCCTTGTTCTGAGTTGTCAGCAGTGGCTGTGCTGCCATTGGTGCCACCAACGCCGCCTCGATCCGACATCGGATCTAGGCGCAACAGCGATCTTCGTCCGGACGCGCGCTGCTGGCCAGCAGTTTCCGTTCGTGGCCGTGAGGGGTTTAGGAGGACCAGACCAACCCCCTGGGCGGGTTCGCCTAAACCCTTTCTCCCCTACTCAGCCCACTATTTCAAGGGTTTACCCGGGCTAGGTTGAACCATTCACCCTACCCGCCTAAACCCTTCCCTGACCTTTCAAATTCCCTATAAAAGTCTCTTAGGAGCTCAAGAGGTGGGAGAGAGACATGCATCAATCAAACAAGGACCTGCAAGCTTCAAGCTCCACAGCAAGGCAACCAGCAAGGAGAATTGTGTGTGGGTGACTTGGTCATCGGCTAAGGACGTCGAGGGTATGTTGCTCGTACTTCCCTCACATGGTCTTTCGCCATGACACGCAAGTCTATCCCCACCATGGGTGAGACACTATGACAAGGGTGCAACCATGCGCGCATGTAACGTCTCGCTTCTTCGCAGTCACGAGGCCATGTCTGACTGCCCGACCTGAGCCTTGATTGATCCTCGCCCAGGCACCAGTCCAATGCTTTCGCCAGTCATCCAGTTACAAGCCCCTCACTCGACGGAGCAGACACAGCCCACACCACGAGGGGAACCCTCTGTAAAATAGGCAGATATCCGCTTTGTCACGCATTGACCCGGGGACCGACCACTGTGTTGGACTTGTCCTGCGGCTTGCTCCTATTGTACCTTGGCCACTATGGCCTGCCTGTAAAGCCATATAGCTCTCAAAAATTATATTGCCATTTGGACGTATGCGCTCGCATCCACATTCGGGCCCCCAGTCCCCCTTTTTGTGTCACCTAGCGTGAATCCCTCAGCACCTCTGATCCCAGCTAACATCGTCCTGTCTAGTGCGAACCCACAGCTGCAAAGTCCTCCCCGCTCTCCACCTAGGACTTCAGGCCTATGCAGACCTCTCTTCAGGACAGAACGAAGGTGTTCGGATTCAAGCCAATGTAAATAAACACCAACTGCTTGCGATCGGTGGGGAAAGACGTCCTATACACGACTCCCCACAATCACTTGCGCACTCGCACCCACGGAACCGCCCTTCCCTCCACGTGTCTCTCACCGCCTAAGCCCACGTGTCGTGCCCTAGAGGCACTTTCCCTACTCAGCTCTCGATTTCACGGGTGATTGTCGGGAAATCGGCTAGCATGCCCACATCCCAGTTACGTTTCCCTCAAAACCAGGAAACCTTCCATGCCACTCGGTCTCCCCTTGACTTTTCATAAAAGGTGAGTGCAAGGTACCGCTTTGAGAAAGATATGGCCATGAGAGGGAGTGCCCGGAGCACACTATGTTCTGACATCTCTTCCGTAGCTATATCCTATCCCTCACTCTGGTCACCGCACACACGCCACGCCTCGGCCCTCGCTCCCCGCCCTGCTAGAACAAAAAGGATAGCACGCCCAATGGGACGTCTCCCGCCTTCCTTCTTTCTATTGAAGAGAAAGCCTATGCCAGCTCTGAAGTCCTAGTGCCCTTTTCCTGTCCTTGCCAGAGAGGTAGGAGGAGAGCACTTGCTCGCACTTCCCAGCAGCTCCCAGTTCACCTTCTAGTTGCCAGATCGCGTTCGACAATCATCAGCGACCGTCACCCCTGCTTGTCCGACGCATCCACGACTATGGCAGCCGTTGTTGTGCCCCTTGGGCTTTGATGATGGAGTGTTGTTTTGATGATGGCAACACACAATGAGTCACACTGACTCGTCAAACAATTCTCCCCCTTTGACATGATCAAAAAGGAGATGGTTGGCGAGAAAGATAAAATAGTGCATGAGACAGTTTTCCCCCTTTGATTGCTCCCCTATTGAATTAAAATCCTCCCCCTTTGACATAAGCATGTGATCTTATAGAACCCAGAACTCCCCCTGTGAGCATGAGTAAAAATAAGAATGCAAGTGCAAGATGTATCTACAAGGATGAGCTCTGGTTATCTCTGTCTTTGGTTCCTCTGGCGGCCATAGCTTGAGCCATCTGAGTCCTCTAGTGGCCCTCCATTGGACTGATTGAGGATGTAGCGGTCACTGGAACGACCGCTACTCTCCCACCGGAGGGGCGTTCTTCTCCCTGTTTCCCCAGGTCATGGAAATGGGCCAATAAGGCCTACAATCATTTCCATTGGGTCCTTGGACCCATTTTCACCCCATCCCACATACATGCAAGGGCTTAAATGAATAAAAATGCTTTTTTTAGGGCTCGGCCTACCTCGGAGGACCTTCAGCCGGTCGCCACCGTCGGTGCTTCCCCGGCCTCCTGGGCTTCTTCTCCCTCTTCCACGGTCTCTTCAACACCTTCCACGATCGGGGGAGGGGCTTCCTCCATTCGGACCACCGCCGTTGAGCCTCCTTCTTCCTCCATTTGTGTTGTCACCAGGGAGGAGTCATCCTCATCCAAATGGCGTTGGAGGTGCTTGATTGCCCTCTTCTTCACCATCTCGGTGGAATGGGGGTGGCCGCGATGGTCATCGCTCGTGAGGGCTCACCACGGTGGTCGTCGGGATCGCCAGAGTCACCGGGGGTTTGGATGTTTTGGTTTGAATGTGTTTGAGTGGGGAGGGAATGAAACGATCGGTTATTTTTTTTTAAAACCCAGGAAAATTGGCGGTCTATCATAAGACCGTTACACCCACTTTGGCGGCCCAAATGTTATCATATGAAAGCAGTCGTCTGAATTTATGACTGGAGAGTTTAAGAATTCAGTACGGAGAAATCTCAGAAATCAGCCTTTTTGGTATTTTCAATCTGAATGACATGCAATGAAATCTGACATCAGTATATGCACACAGAGTCTTCAGAATATGACATGAATGCATGCACTTAGCACTCTTTTTGGTGTTTTCAAAATTAATGAAATGCTATGCAATTTACTACATGTATGCAAGTGCATTAACCACTCATGAAGAACATGAAAATAATGCAGGGAATTAGCCTCAACAAGTATGCATGATACACAAGAAATGCTTTGACTCCCCCTGACAATGTGCATTTTGACACAATCATTTAAGTACTACAACCACACAAACCATTGTGTGAGGAACATCATGAGGTATGCTCATGGAACAAATATGCACTTCCAACTGAGACAAGCTACAATCATCTTGATGATTAATTCAGATTTTTAGAGAAGATCAGTTAGAAGACGCACAGATGAATTAACGTGGTATGCAAGTGATATGCAATGCATATAGTGCTGAACTAAATTTAACATGCTATGCAATCAATCAATTTAGCTGACAAATTGAGCAATGAATGTAAAGATAGAGAATACAGTGAATTTACCTGGAAAGCTCAGAAATGGGGTCATTTCAGGTGCCCTGGTTTATTACCCCTTTATTCCTTTCCAAGGCACACCTGCAACAACTGGGTTATTTTGATCCAGCAGGAACCCAAGCAGCCTTGGGTCCTGTATTACCCTCAACAGGTGTTCTAAATAGTTTTTGTGCACGAAGGTCATCAATTCTCATCAAATTGCAGTTGGATATGGAATGTCCAGACTGACCATAGTAATGACATGATGCAGCCATTTGAGAATTCTTCCTATGCACATTATTATTAACATGGAATCTATGTGCATTAACATGAAAGTTCTTGTTGTTTACATGAACGTACTGTTTTCCATAACCTGTCATCCAGCACTCAGTGGCTCGGTGGCCAGGTTTCCCACATTCACGGCATACAAAACTCTTTTCTTTAAAACCAAGTTTATTCTTACCAGAATTAATTTTGTTTGCAGGAAATTTAGTAAATTTGGAGTTGAATCTCTTTCCCTGAGCATGCCAACAGTCCTTGACTATGTGGCCATACTTTTCACAATGGAAGTGCACAATGTGCTTGCCTCTAGACGTGGTTAGTAGGAAGGCAATCGGTGGTTCTCCGATTTGCGGTTTGGTGTGTTACACTAGTGAAGCCTCACCGGGGTTTGGTGAGGGGTGGACGTAGGACTGGGGATTCAGTCCGAACCACCTTAAAATCCATTGTGTCGTGGTTTGCTTGTGTGTTTGATTCGTTCTAGATGCATGCTTAGGTTCGGATTGATACATTACTTATTCATCTTGTCAAGCTAGCTTAATTCCGCTGCAACTAGCTATAAAGAGGGCTGCATTGCGAAAAGAGGGGAAGATCTATTCACCCCTCCCCTCTAGATCCGCCATCCACTACTCAACACGGGAGCCCTACGGTAACCAGCCTACTCACCGTCTCTCTCGGGTATGCCGCACCACCACTCCCGGTGGGCCAGCACACGCGTACTGTGGAAGCTACGACTAGTGGGGGCTCACAGACTTGAACACAGAAAATCACGCATGCACCCATCGCAAGTAACACGAGGGAAGAAGTGGCTCATATCCACTTGGCTCTGGACAGCCCACTAGACCTATTAAACTCAACAGTCCTTGAGTCATAAGACTCGCGTCAAGACCGTCGTACACGACAACACTGAGCCGTCAATCTGGCCTAATCCCTAGGTCCAAAATCACGGTGACACGTGGAAAATTCCTAGCCCCAGGCTGGTCAACTAGACTCATAGTCCAAGGCCATACACACGGCCCACACAAATACTCGGAGCACACGCATGGAGTTACCCGGATCCTAAAACTCACGAGCATGCCAATCGACACAACGCGGCACCTCCGGACACCCCCAAAACACAAACACAGGTCTCACGATGTCCAGGAGATTCACGCGGCTGAAGGTCAACCACTGGGTCACAACCGGGTCGATCAGAGACAAACACAACGCGCAACAACACGGTAAACATGGAGAATATCCTAGCGGTCCAACCTTGGGCCGCCACAGTCTCTAGCAGCCAAACTCTGGTCCGCCATAAGGACTCTAGCGGTCCAACCTTGGTCCGCTAGAAGACGAGACACGTTGGGTCTGGCCGTCCTATATAGGGCCGCCAAGTTGCTCTAGCGGTCCAACCCTGGTCTGCTAAGATCCCTCTGGCGCGCGTACCTACGGCCGCTAGAGGGCACGTGACCCCAACGGTCAGAACACGCGCCCCAAAATGCAACGGTCAAAACCGAAAGTAGCGACCAAAGCTACAGCCACTACAATAGTTGGCGGTTTATCGTGCGGTCGCCAGCCGATGAAAACCCCTGCCGACAAAATAGTAACAGGTGGCGCACCCACCTTAGGCCACCAGGGCATCTGGCGCACCTACTTTGGGCTGCCAATGAGTGTGGCGGTCTCTGGAAGGGCCGCCACACCCACCCCAGAACAGGACGGTGGGAAGAATCTCAAAAACCCGTTCCACGCCCCGATCATCCACGGATGAGGGGGAAAATAAGGGGGAAGCTCCCCCGACACCTCTAGCATGTATCTATGCCCTCGAATCGGTCCAAAACGCGATGAAACGGCAGATCGGCACACAAGCCCTAAAACATAGATTTTCCCTAAAAGGCCTAAATAAACCCGCTCGGCTCACCACGACCTATGAAACTCGTGGGAAAGGAAGTGCACGAGTCAAGGTTCCGTCCCCCTACCTCCACCTAAGATTCGACACGCCGTGGACGCCGTTCCACGAAGAAACGCCCCACGAAACCCCACCGGCGCCCCACACTCGCGAACTAGCTTCATCGCGCCCTCGTGCCTCAATCCTCAGCCCATCCTCGCCGTCCTCGTCGCCCACACCGCCCCGCCTCACCCCCGCCCCAGTCCGTCGATCGCCGGAGGGGTGAGAGTGAGAGGAGAGTGTGAGAGAAGAGAGAGAGGGTGAGAGTGAGAAATGAGGGAAGAGAGAGAGGGAGGGGTGGAGCGGCCGAGCCAGAAAGTATGTTCATGATTGGAAGCGCAAAGGCAAGGCTGTGACCGAGCAGGCGGACAGCAGCGAGGCATATTTGCAGGCCTTCGCTCGTTGGCACGGCAGCCAGATCTATCGGGGCACCCGACGACCGGTATGGAAAATGTAAAAGCTTGATCTTTCCCTAACCTACCTGGACACTATGTTTGACATTGCCCTAAATGCAGCTAGACCCACAGGGGCGGATAGCTGAGCTCGAGGGACTCCTTCATACTACGGTGCAGCAGCGGGATGAGTACCGGGCGGCCCTTGAACTTCTAGTGAGTCTTCAAATTTCAAAACCAAAATGCTTTGTGCAAAACCTGACTGGCCCCTTTAAAATGCAGCGAGCCGAGGGAGTTCAGCGGGCTGGACCGGACGCGCCATCCTCTTCCTCTCAGCCAGCCAGGGGACGGGCTGAGAGGGATGCCGAGTTCACCCGGGTCGTGGCCCGGGCCGAGGAGGCCGAGGCTACTCTTGCAGAGCGGGTAAAGTACTGGACTTCTCTAAAAAACTTTTATGATTATGCTGACTAACATGTAAGCTTAATAGGCAAAGGAGCTTGCCGTAGCTTTGACAGAAGCGGCCGAGGTACCTCACCTCCGGGGAGAGGTGGACCGACTTCGGGGGGAGACGGCCCGTTTGAGTGGGGAGGTGACCCGGTTGAGCGGGGAAGCGGCGGATGTGGACCGGTATCGCACCGAGACTCGGGAGGCACGAGTAAAGATTTTTGAACTGAAAATCAAGCTCGAGACGATGGAGCGGACCGTCCGATTGATGGGCCGGGCACCTGAGCGGACGACGTCACGGAGTGGCGCAGTCGGCGGCTCGCGGAGTGCGGCGCCGAGTGCGTCGGTGGGCGACATCCTGGCCAGCTCTTCCACCCACCGGAGAGATGAGGAGAGAAGACATCGGAGGGAAGAAGGGGAGCATAGTGCCATGGAGCCACCGTCACGGCAGCGCGAGGGTACCGGGGATAGCGACAAGCCGACGGAGTGACCCGCCCCTTTTTTGTGATTTTTCTTGATCTTTTTAGTTTTTTCTGATTTTTTTATTATTTTTTTGTTTGGTTTGGTTTTAACTGACACAGTATGAAAAAATGAAGAAATTTGTGAAAATGACATATGTGCATGAATGCGTGTTTGATATTTGTGAATGACGAGGCGCGTGACTTGTGGAAATGGTTTTGTGAAAATGAATTCGTGAGGTGAAATGCGAGAATGAGTGTTCGTGGAATGGCGTGAGGGAGCGGATGTATGTGTTGATAACGAGTGGAACGAAGGATGTGAGTGTGACTTGTAGAAAAAAGCCGGCAGGGTGATTAAGGAAAAGGCAGTTTATTTCCTGAGTTCGGGTGGATATAACGGACCTATCTAGGACCGTTACATTTAAATGACGGGTTTTTATTGGTGCGTTATGTGAAATGGGGAGTGCACAGTTTAACGGACTCTTAAGGATGCGTCATACATTAGATGACGGGCCATCGAAGGACCGTTAAATGAGTCCGTGACAGACTCGGATTGGGACTGCTAACAAGCCATCCGGATTTGAGGAAAAGGAGTCCTAATGCTCCTTGAAACCCTCCTAAGCCTAGGAAAAGATTACCTAGCCATAGAAGATCAAAATCAAGGCTTTATAAATAGACATCAAACCTCGAACTTCACAACCCATCCTATTTTCTGCTTTGAAATCCAGAACAAGCAGAAAAGCTTGAGACGTGATGAAGAGGAGCTCCGAGGCCTTGGCTATGGAAGAGAGGGTTTATGCTGGGCCCAAAGCGGCTAGGAGGGAGTATGGTGACCTCCAGAGGTTGACTTGCATCCCCAAGCATGTGAGCTCCAACCCTCTAAAAGAGGTAAGTCATCAATAGCCATAAAACTGTTGAGGCTATTTCCTTAGCTCTGCTAGGGTTATCCGTTCCCCAGCTGGACCTGCTGGACGAGTGGGTCACTCCCGAGTTGACCGGCCTGAACAGCCGCGGCGCGTTCTTCACGCGCGTCTTCGAGCTGGCCGACGACGCGATGGCCACGCCCACGAAGACCGGCATCTTCGGCTCCGTCGACGTGCTCCCCAAGGGGGGCGCGTACGCGCGCATCGCCGAGAAGAAGGCCGAGTTCGGGACGAAGGTGGCGATGGCCACCTCTCGCCGGGCCAGGGGCGAACTGATCCACGCGGGATGGCTCTCCAGGCCCGTCTACGTGCTCCACAGCCTCGCGGGTGACGTCAAGGAGGGACTCACCCGCGGCAACACCCCCACGACGTTCTCCGCGGGCAACCCGGAGTCCTGGCGGACGATCGATGCCTGGCTCAAGCGCGTGCGGGGCCTGGACCCGCAGACGCGCATGGAGTGGGTCCGCAAGTTCATGGGCGCCACCGACGAGCAGACCAAGCTCACCCTCCTGGAGAAGGTAGAGGGCGTCGTCGTCCAGCACCTCCTGAGGACTCACGGAGTCAAGGACGACGCCACGATCGAGCAGATCGTGGCGAACACCATGGGCAGCCACAAGGCCGTCTTCGGCCGCATGGCGGACGAGGCCCTGGCCGCGGCGGAGGGCCGCGTCCCGCGCGCCGGGGATGCCCAGACCTACAACGCGGTGAAGCCGGCGACTCTGGGTCTGGACGGCACCGCCCTGGTGCCGGGTCCTCAGCTGGTGAAGCAGCTGGTCAACGAGCGTCCCCTGCTGGACGTGGAGCTGCTGGACCGGGCGTTCCGCAGGGACCGCACGGTCCTCCAGGCGATCGCTCCGGGGTCCAAGCTCAAGGACCCGGTGATGAATTTGGCGACCTGGACGGGGCGCTTCTGGAAGCTCTCCGTCCTGGCTCGCGTGGGCTACGCCATCCGCACCGTCTCGGACGAGGTGCTCCTGGCTGCTGCGGCCCTGAACTCCTGGATGTACATGGCGGGAGCCCTCCCCGGCGCTGGCCGCCTCGCGGCGAGCCAGCCCGCCCGGGTCCGCAACCTGGGCGCCAAGGCGAAGAACCGGATGGCGGTCAGGACCCGGGACCTCCCGGAGGCGGAGCTGAAGGAGGTCCCGCATCAGCGGGGCACGAAGCCCGTGGACGTGGGCGACTCCCTGGCCCACGGCGTCTACGACGGCCCCACGGGGTCCGTCACGAAGGCGCTGACCTCCGCCGACCAGCGCAGGATGTTCGGCATCTACGACGACGTTCTGGAGCTTTTGAGGACGCGGACGAACTGGGGCGTTCTGGACCCTGCGGACCCCACGCAGGAGCTCTCCTGGCTGAAGGCGGCCTCGCATGCTCTGAACCACCAGATCGGCCGTGACGTCGTCGGCCGCAAGTTCTTGCGCGGCGAGACGGTCGAGGAGGTCCTCGCTTGGACGAGGACCCATCAGGGCCGTCAGTACATGAAGCGGATGGGCCCGCAGGTGCGGGCC
This sequence comes from Amorphophallus titanum, assembly GCA_024336825.1. Lineage (NCBI taxonomy): Eukaryota > Viridiplantae > Streptophyta > Magnoliopsida > Alismatales > Araceae > Amorphophallus > Amorphophallus titanum. The sequence goes on along the minus strand of JANBPO010002190.1, from coordinate 3,197,400 downwards.
AACCGGGAGGACTGGCTCCGCGGCGTCGCCGCGATGGTGGACCAGTACACGCTGGGCGACCCGGACCTGATGAAGCTCGCCCTTGAGGGCAAGGTCTCCACCAAGCAGTTGAAGACGATCCCCGTGGATCGTCGGATGCCCGTCCATGGCGGGCAGATCGACCACGCCCTTGGCACGGGCGCTCTGGACGAGATGCTGAACGGCCTTGCGGACGGCTTCTACACCGTCGCCTCGAAGTTGCCCACGGACGCCCTGGTCCGCCATCCCGTGGCGGACCTGATGTACCAGGCCAAGCTCCGCGAGCTGGTCGCCATCCAGGAGGCGCAGGGCGTCTCCATGAGGGCGCGACCCGACCGGCTGTACCAGCTGGAGGAGGTCGCGCGGCAGCGCTGATTGGTGGATACAATATGGAGATACATCGGACCTCATGAATATTGCTTTGAGAATTTTAGGACTCTGTTGTAGAATGAAAGAGGTGCATTTGGAAACTGTGTCAATTAGAGCTTGTGATAGAAGATTACCAAGTGACTAATTTGACTATTTTTTTAATTTTTGTATTCTTATTGAATGAGGAAGTGATTTTAACTATATATTTTTTTTTATAACCAAAGTTCATACGTAGAGAAGGACTGATGTCATTCTGATATGAAAGAGCACGCCAATTTTTCTTATGACCAAATTTCATGATCCAGTGCTTGAAGGATTGAAAATTTCATGAAGAAAAACCTTTGGATGCAGAGTTCTTGATGCCATTCAAAGAAAGAGCACTAGCACGCTCAAATGTTTCCTGTTGGCTGGTGATATTCGAGAGATAAGGGACAACGATGATGATTGACTCGTGATGGAAATGCACCAGAAAACTACTCTGCATCCATTTGTCATTTGTAAATCTTGACGGGTGAGGTGTCGAGTATTGATAATTCCTTGACATGTATAAGAGTGAGAGAAAAGTTTGCTACTTGACATGTTTTCTACGTAGAGGCCGTTTGTTTTGACAAAAAAACATGACAAAACATCATAAAATATTGTATTTTTATGGCACATACAATGTAACATTTCGTAATCGAGGAGGGTAAATCGGCTCGACCCATACGAGGCCTAATACGACAGGCCGACTTCAGCCAGGCGCCCACAGTACCCGTAAACGGGCCCCGATAGCCGTGAGGCCCACAACAGACCACTGAGGACGTATCCTCCTCGGATTCGTCAACGCACAAAGAACATCGACCCAGGCGCAACGACCAATGGATGACCCTCCGATGGCTGAGTATTATCTCCCACGACATCGGCCTCAACTCCACTAAGATCGAGCACGCCCTACGGCCACCGTAAAACTTGTCGGAGAACCGTCCGACTCCGGAGAAACGGATCCTCAATAGAAAACTCCCCCCGATCGTGAGGAGACGTTACTCCACGACTTGCGCCCTTCCATGCTAAGAGATCGACCCTCACCACCAGGACAACCCCCTATAAATGGGACTTCGACGGACAAACAGAGGAGACGAGGATCCTCACCAAGAGAAACACGCTCAATTCTAGACAAGGAGAAAGAGAGGCCAACTTGCTACTCAGAGATAACACCCTCACCAAGCACCGATCGCCGTCCAAGCACTCTTATCGCCCAGCGAGCACTCTCCGAGCACTCGCTGGTCACGGCAAGAGCTCCTCCCAGAAGGTAGATAGCCCCGATCAGGCTTGTTACGCCACTCTGTAATTCTCTCTCTCTATTTTCTGCTTTTCCGTCTCTCGAGTGCTGACTTAAGTATCATAGGGTTGTCCCTTGAGATAAATCTCGAGACTCCTTCTGACGTTCTCCTTCTCTGGTGTTTGTAGGCTTCTACGAGTGTAAGACGATCCTCTCTGATAAATAAATAGAAAAATGTGATACGAGAGTTAGAGTCCATATTTTTATCTTAATATTTCATATCAAATCAAACAAGCTAATAATCCCATCCCATTGGTTGTTTGAGTCATGGCCATGCGGTAGCTAGTCAATTCACATATTATCGGAGCATAATGTACGTGTGTATGTATAAACCAAGAAAACTTTCCTCTGCCATCTCATCCAACTGTCAAAGATACGATTCTATGTGCATATAACAAGGTTGAGACATATTAAACATATAGAGTACGTTCAGCACATATAGAAGCTTTGTTACCAAACATGTCACGTGGCCGAATTCTGATCCTCAGTCTTGGGCGCGCCCCGCCGTGGGTGGGGGGTGTGTGGTGATGGGGATGTATTTGTCGGCGGGTGGGTGTATGGTTTGGGATTGAGTTTTAGTCTATGTGGTATGAAAAATACCACCACAATAGCCTTTTAATACCAAGATAGCCATTTCTTACGTCCCTTAAAGCAGAGGATATAGAGAGTACATCTTGCAATGTATAAGCAGTATCTCGTGGACAATTCTGAAAAAAATTGCAGTGTACTTGGGAAACACATTGGAGCAGAAAAAAAAACAGAAGAAGACGATATGAAATCCCAGAATTATATAACAATGGTTTCCCGTCCGAAAGCATAGGAGATCCAATGTTATGATAGACTTCCTCCATCTACCCTATGCACCCTATCTCCTTCTAGGAATCTTTCCCATACTCATTCCATCATTTACAAGCACCACATGTCTCCGGGCAATAACCATCCATAGAATGGAGCCATCAAGTAAATGGATCATAGAATTGCTCCAAGCGTGCCCAACGTAAACAGAATGAGCGGGTACCTTGCAACACCCACACTCAATCTTCCACCTCAAGAACGAGAAAGTGAAAATGGCAAAACACTTCAAGAATAACAAGGTGCTTGCTATAAATCTTCAGATCGGTGCATATCTCCGATACTATATCAAACGGAAAACCACCAGTTCGGTGGAGGATGTCAAGCGACACCGATGGACATTTCTCTCCTAGAAAACGACATAAACATGAAAAGCATGAGTCAACCCCCACTTCCCCCGGTGGATACCCTACTCTTCTGCTCACCAAATCTAGCTTTCCCCAGCAGCAGTGCCACATTAAACATGGTCTCTCAAAAAAACCATCCACCGGGGTCATCTTCTTTTCAAAACTCAAGCCTTTGCGCATCCAGAACTAGATAGAACCACAAATGGGTACTCCATCAATGTTAAGACATGGTCAGTTCTTATAAGCACAACTCCATCCTCATTTCATCCAACTGAGACAGCACAACTTTTCAGTAGGTGCAACGACTAGTACGGCAAGACCAAGCTTAAACGCCCCTTAGAACCCATCAAGCACATGCGCCTCACAGCAATGGCACTCGACAAGCACGCAACCCAGATGCAGATGACAGAAAAAAATGAAAAAACTACCCGGTAAAATTACGTTTATATCATCCTAAAGATCCGGGTCTCTCTACTTTCATAAATCAAGCCTTCTCCCGCATGCCACCACACATTCCCATCAGAGTTTCCTAGGGATTTCGACAGGACAGACAGATCCAAGAGGAGCGGGAACAAGATGAACAAAGAATGTCAGAGCAGGAGATCCCGGGGGAGAGAACAACAGAGAGGGAATTTCCATTGGAAGAAGAAGCAGAATAAGAACAGAAGAAAGGGGCAGGAAGCGGACCATTGTGGCTGAAAGCAGGGGAGGATGCGGCCGCCGACGGTGGAGATGAGAGGCTGCGCGCCACAAACCCCGTCTTTCGCACCGTGAAAACCCTAACAAGGTCCATTCGGAATTTATACAGCACGCTCCGAGCCCTCTTTGGTGTGGCGTCCCTGTGCTGGTTCGCACGCGGGAGTTGATCAACGCTCGCGCTGCGCACCTGCCCAATGGGAAGACACCACTTTTTCACTAAATAGACAACGGACTTTTTTTGCGCATATATCTCTGTCAAAACTGCATTTGTGCGAAGATCTATTTTACATGTATATTTGTATATATATCATCAGTGTGCTACTTTATTGTTGGCAATCCCTTTGCCATCGCCTTCTACTTGTACACACTTGGACGGTCCCATTTAACCACAGTTAATGACTACTTAAAGCTAAAAAATTCCATGAGATACTCATATAGTGAACGTGTGCGTGCGCGTGTTAATAGCGTCCCGAGTGGGTCATATTATAAGGTCACTTTGATAACAGATTAGGTTAGAGAAAGGTTTGACGACCCGTTCGTATCGATCATCCCGATTTTTCACTGAAACGGTATAATATCGAGACAAAAAAATATATGATATCGCAAGGTCGCCGAGCAGCATGAAGGTAGGAACGGGAAAGGTCGGAGAGGACGTGTCGGTGGTCGCGTAGACCGCCTTATTCCCCTCTTCCGATGGGATCCACTGGGTCATGCGTCACCGCCTTTCTTCTCATTGGCCTTGCCGTCCGGCTTGTCCTCCTTGGGAGGAGCTGCCTCGACGTACTCCGGAGCCAGGCGGACGATCCGCTGGTCCTCGGGAAGCAGGGCGTCGAACTCCGCTTCGGTCAGATCGGTGGCCGGGACGCCGTAGTAGAATCCCGGCCCGGTGTATTTCCATGCGATGCGATCGCTCATTGCTAAGGCTCCTGGAGGACCGTCGGCGGAAGACTGAGCTCCGGCGTCCGGTGGAACTTGGGGTCAATCACGAGGTCGGCGACGTAGCAGAACTCTCCGGCGTAGACATCGGTCCAGCTGCGGGTGACCAGCACCTGCGACCAGAGCCGATCCACATGCCCCGACAACCCGACGATCATGCTGTTGATGCTGCCCCCGAACGCCACCGGGTCGAGGGCGTCGATGATGGGATCGATCAGGGCGTCGATCCGGCTCTTCTCGCGTGGCGTCTCGGCGTTGCTGCGGACCAGCACGCGGATGGTGACCATCGGGAGTTCGAGGTGGCGCTTCATGTCCTTGCGGACCACGCTTTGCAGGTTGTTCGCCTCCGGAACGACGAAGACACACGGTGATGCCGGGAGCCGATTCTGTTCCGGATACCCTGCGTAGGCGATTCCTGGCACCTCCCCGATCCGCTTCGCAATGGCGGCGCACAATTCGTTCACGTTCATCCGAGACTCGCAATCACACGCTGCACCGCGCCCGCGATGCCGTGCATGACCCGACCCCGGATCTGATCGAGCGATCGCGCCATGTAGTGACTCCCCTTCTGGCTCACCTGCTTCACGGCGACCATCCCGCCGTTGCGCCCCCGGAAGACGAGGTACTTCGCGTTCTTGGCCCGGATGACCCCGCCGTACTCACGTTGCATGGCGTAGATCACTTCGCCCTTGCTCGTGCCGTAGCTGGCGGAGAGCGATCCGGCCGAAGCGAGCGACCGCGTCTTGATCGATCCAGCCAACCGACCGGACCGGCTGTTGATGTTCCCCTTCGCCGCCGTGACCCCGAGCTTCGCCCCGGTGTTGATCTCCTTGGCGACTTCCTGCCCGAGCTTCTGGGGCGCCTTGGCCATGACGGCGCTGAACTGCGTGACCTGGCTGGCGTCGATCTGGAGGTTCACCCGTCCACCTCCGTCAGGTAGACCCACATCGAGTCCGATTCAGCGTCCGTGACGACGGGCTGCGTGACCTCGAAGGTCCGCGTCCCGACCACCAGCCGATCCTGCGCGGTGATGTCCGCCCGCTTGTCCATCCGGAAGCGGAACGGCGTGATCGTCGTGATCACCTCCATGACCTGGTCGCCCATCCCGGCGACCCCGCCTTCCAGCAGGCGCCCGACCGTTGGCACGCCAGCCGGTTGGGTGACGACCTGCCATTCCTCGTCGTCGGTGCCGACGTCCCACCCTGCCGGGCGGTCGAGCCGCTTCACGGTGTAGGCGTCGGCCCAGAACATCCGGGCCGTCGCGTCACCGCGATGCCGGATCGTCACGAGCTTCGCCGCCGTCGCCGGGGAGAAGAGCGGGCTGACCATCACGGCCACCTCCGCGACGCCCGGTATTCAGCGGCATTGCTGCCACCGCTCCGGACCATCTGGACGGAGGTCGCCGCCGGAACCGCAGCACTCTCGCTGGCCACCTCACTGCGGAGGCGAAGTGCCAGCGCCCGCAGGCTTCGCGTTCGATCGCCCCACCCCACCGCCATGATCCCGACGTCCGTGTAGCTCGTCGGATCCTGTTCGATCAGCACCGCCACCCGATCCGCCATGTCCGCCGCGGCGGGTCGGGTCATACCTTAGTCGGACTTTATATTTTTTAAATAATATCGGGTCTGGCCCGGCCTGACCTGACATAAATCGGATCTGAGTCGAGCTCGGGCCTTAATCTTGATAAGTCAGACTCAGACTAAGTCAACCTAAGTCCAACTCATACCTGATCCATTGATAATTCTGTATCACGCAGATATCTCATCCACCGTTTGGGTCAGGTTAAGACCCGTGAGTCGAGACGTCTCGTAAGGGGTCGCAAAGGGACGTCAAACTCAGAGTCATACATTCCCAAAACCAAACCTCCTGGACAGCTGCCGCAGTAGCGCCGTGTCGCGACGAGAGAGGGGCAGTCCGAGGCCACTGGAAGGCGCGCGAGCCGTGAGGCGAATAACGCACAGACACACTCTCCCTCCCTCCCTCCCTCTCCTCCCACTCCCTCTTTCTCTCTCATGGCGACTGCATTCTCCAACCAGCTCGTCTCCTTCTGCCCTCGCCCTTCTACCACCGGAAGACACCTTCGGACGGTGAGATCTCTGCGAACGCCGGTTAGCCTTAATGGAAACCTTAGCGGTTGGCCCCGCCGGGACTTCCCAGTCCTCTCTTCCCTCTCTGTGGTCCGCCGTTCTTCCAAGGCCGCCGTAAAGTTCTCCGAATCGGACACCACGGTGCGTCTTGCTCTTGTTTTTCTCTCTTTCTCTCTCTCTGTGTGTGTGTGTCAAATATTGCAATTTCCTGTTATGCTGTTGCAATTTGTCTGTATAATTCGATAGACTGGGAGTTACATGTCCAGATTCGTCCCGAAACCCGGATTGGGTTTTCATTGGGTCGTCCTATTTGTTTAGCGTTGTGGTGCTACCGTTCTAGGATGTCTAGTTGTTGTAAAGACTTGGAATTGATCGTAGCGGCCCACTGAGTTCTGTCCTGCATCAGTATTGCAATGAGGAGCATGAAGAGATTGTAGAACAAGTAACTCTTCCATTGACATTGTGATGCGTTCCTTTTTATATGGGAAGATGATAAGAGAAATGGAGGACTCAAAAGTGTAATTATCAACGAGAAATGGGTATTGAATTCCTATTTCAGCTGTCACGGGGCATTGACATTTAAATGCCTTTGCTTCTGTGGTTTCTGTCCATTTATATACACTCACAGGGTTTTCCTATTTGTTCAGCTATTACGAGCATGATTCCTTGTCACTGGCATCCAAGATTAGAGAACACGATGCATTTTTTTGAAATATTACTAACTAATTTCATTACCGTACTTCAGACAATCGACGGAGAAGAAGATAATCAGGTGAAGGCAAACAATTTTGCAGACAACACAGAGCAGAAGGACTCACCTACTATGAAGGCCCTCATCCAGGCTTACAAGGAAGCTGTTCTAAGTGGCGATGAGAAGATCGTTACTGAAATAGCGGTTGCTATTTGCATCATGGAGAAAGAGAGGGATGAGCTGTTTAATAAGGTTACTGAATTAACAGCAGATATAGCATCAGGGAAGGAGAGCTTTCTTCGCTTGAATGCTGATTTTGAGAATTTCAGAAAACGCTCCGAGAAGGACCGCCTTAGTTTGACATCTGATATTCAAAAAGAGTTAATTGAGAGCCTTTTGCCGATAGTGGACAGTTTTGAGCGACCAAGACAACAAATAAAGCCAGAAACTGAGAAGGAGAAGAAGGTAGACGCAAGCTATCAGGGTATCTATAAGCAGTTTGTGGAGATCATGAGAAGTTTGTGTGTAGCTGTAATAGAGACTGTGGGCAGACAATTTGATCCGTCAGTAAGTATTTAGGTGCTTTTGCCTTTTCAAGCAGCACTTGTTCTGTCGCATTGTTTCCTTTTACACTGGCATTTTCTGTGTTCTTTCTGAATCATGTTGTTTTCTCTTTGCATAGGGGAATATATAATCAGCATCTATGCTTGCATGTTTAGTGCGAGGTAGGGATCTGCGTGACTCCTACTGAGTCTGACTGTGACTCACCCTTCCTACTTTCAGGTGAATCACTACCGCCGTCTCTTGGAGCTTTGTGAGATTTTGAGTAGCGTGCTAGCAGTAGTCGAGTGGGTCCGCTTGTACTTTTGGCTGGGGTCTGCCCCGTGTAGTTGTACAGTTAGACTTTTGTTTTGTGTTGGACTTGTGGCGATTGTTAATCTGGACTAATGTATATATTTTATCACTCTGATAGTTTATTTTGCTTCCACACTTAATTGTTATTTGTCGTTCAATTAATATTGCGCGTTGTAATCCCAATTCGTTATACAACCCCTCGACAAACTCCACTAACCGTTCAGGGGCCTCATCAGCCTCTTGGGTGACGTCCCCAGTTCTCAGTAGCGGTAATCCAATGTTATCGGGTTATCGGCACTCGCAGCTCTAGGACGTTACAACCCAGTCCACCAATTCTGGCTCGAAAGAAGGCCATGTACCAATTGCACTAGAAATGGGGTGGGTGTAGTCTTCGACTGCGCCAAATTTATACTCCCACAGATGGTTCACCAGTGGACTGGAATGCACAGCTAAACTTCAGAAGTGTAAGGCACCTGGGGTGTTCATGGGGACTTTTGTCAGTTGCCCGCTGATGGAGAATAGTTGGTCTTTGGGTTGACTCGCTTCCACACTAGCGAACTCTAACATTCTTGGTAACAAGCTCGATGACTGCAACGTCCACGGAGCAAACTAAGGAAACAAAGTACACAGACAGGCGTTGAAGAAATGAAGAGGGCCTATAGTCCACAAGTTTCTCGGGAGACGTGAGTGATGAAGGTCTCCCACAATCCTATAAATCAAGCACAAGGCTGCTGGGCAGAGAGACGGCTTCACCCCCCACGCCATAAGACACACCAGATATATAGCTTCGGTGCGAATTATAATATCATCGCCCTGGGGAAGAGCAAATTCACATAGCCAATATGTTAAATACACTGCATAATGTGTGATGAAATATACCCCAGTCGTCATTAGAATTGGGCCATTAGTAAATTCAATGGCTCCAGCCCGAAAGCCATGACCATCAGTGGCTTTCAAATTAGCAAACCATCCAATTGTCATCTGGTACTTGAATCGCATCACCAAATATTCAAACAGGAACGGTTCCTCTCAGAACCCCTACTTCAACGGGGCCAGGAACAGGTCGAATGATGGTTTATCTTGGTGCACATTATTGGCTGACAAATCCCACTTGGCAGGGGTAAATTAAGGGCAACTCATCAACATACCCTCTGCTGGGGCCAACTCTGACACTCCAGTGACAGCATCCCACTTCTGGGGTTCTCTAGGGAAGTATATAGGCTAGCCCCTCACTGCCAAATCTACCATGCTACCTCGGCCTAAGTGGATACTCTGTTCAGCCACTCGAACCACATGGATGTCCCTCTTGCCCAGGAGATTGAAGGCATGGAGAAAAGACAGTATATGCTTCTCCTTCAGGAAGTCGACTCTATAATTCCAGCTACGGTCAAATTCAAAGCGACTGCTATTTGAAAGTGTCAACCAACTGGCATCCATCGTGTCTATCTTTAAATCAGAAGAGTCAGCCACTACAGCAAGGTGATCCCGCCCTTTGTCAAGTTCATTGACGTTCTACCAGGTCACAACAAGCCTTATGGATCCTCTAGATGGATCACTTACTTTTTGTGCAGTCGAGGACCGCACTGCGGAAGCCATTTTCTACCTGCAGTAAAGATATTTAAATCAGAAAAACACTTCTATGAGCAGAAGGAAATTTTTGAGGAAATTTTGGCAGAGTCTCCCCTTAACCAGGAGCGTGCCAAATGGTGTTGTAAATATCCCAGTGATTTGTGGCTGTGGCGGACTCAGCCTGGTCGTAGGGGTAAGAATCATGAAGCTACTGAAAGGCTCTCTACAAGATTCACTATATGGGAAATTCTTTCCCTAAGTAAAGAAATCCAGCAAGCTATAATTATTGCTTTGCAAACACCAGCATACTATGAGAGCTGCTTTATAGAAATGTATCTGATGGCAATCACCTTCTCTAAAGAAGTCATGCTTCCACCTTCTACTAGCCATAATTGGTCGTTGTATATGAAGGGATAGTTAAATGATCAACCACTAAGTAGAATACTGGTGGATTCAGGGGTAGCAGTCAATATACTCCCATACTGGATTTATCAGCAGCACTACTTCAATGTGCACCCGACAGAGGTCTGGGACATGAGGATAGCAGGTTTCAATAAAAAATTTGAAGTTTCCCTCGGTGTGGCAGAATTTAACCTCCCACTTGGTAATCTTGCTACCAAGGTGTAGTTTCATGTGATTAACTCTAATACTTCATACAAGGCTTTGTTGGGTTGCCCATGGCTGCATTAGAATTTGGTGATGCCTTCCACTCTCCACCAGTGCATCAAGTACTTTCGAGATGGGAAAGTAGAGAGAATATTTGCCAACCAACACCCTTTTGAAGTATTTGAATGTCATCTTTTGGATACTTCATTGTACCCGGAGAAGCAAAAGTAGGTTCCTGTTAGGAAAATTCAAGACAAAGGAAAGAGGGTGGTGAAAGTTAGCAACCGGTTCCCTCCGCCGCCACCTGGCTATGCAGCATCGCATGATAAAGGAGCACCCTCTCTAGCTGAAAGTGTGGCCCGGACAGTCCCTCCAGCCATTCACTCTGATGTAGAGGTATGTGAAGTTGAAAGCTTGTTCGAGCATATCAAGGTTCCGCCATGGATCACAAGACTCGTCACAGATGTTGACTGTCAAATAGTTGAATTATTGAAGATTCTAGAGGTTTCTCATCCTAAGGGCCATTCCACCGTGTTTTGTTCAGTGAAGGAACAACCAGTAAGAAGGGATGATGATTGTAGACTCACTGATCAGATATGTGACCCTGTTGTCCCAATCATGGGGCTTCCTGATATAACTAGTAAGGTTGTCAAGATGGTGAGGAAACAGCAAATCCCTTTCTTCCAGCCTGCAAGCCAGAAGAAGATGTTCAAAAGCTATGGTATCCACCAAATCTAGATAGGGAGTTGCTGCAGATCACTGAACACCCAGGCTTGGGTTTCTTTGTGGAAGAATTCTATGAAATAACTATGATCTCTATTTTTGCTTCTACAAGTGAAGATTCCCTAGGGCCAGTGTATGATGAGTGCCTAGGGGATTGTGAAGTAATTGAGTCATCCACAAGATCAAAAGAGCTCTTCCTACCTTAACTACAGGTGTATGAAAGCCAAGAAGCCAGTGCTCCATACAAATGCTAAGAATCTATTTCTATAGAAGCCATGACTTCTCAGGTTAATCCTGAAGCCACCACAGCTACCAGCGGTGATTCGTGAGATTTGATTCAAGAACCTAACAATTCAGAAAAAAGAAGAATTGGAAATATACTAGTAGGTGAAATATTACAAGAAGATCTGTATGGTGTGCATGAAGCAGAAGAAGATAATGAAGACTTCATAGATCTGTAGCCAGCACCCCCGAAAATAGAAGATAGTGGCAAAGCTACTGTGGATGAACTAATAGAGGTGAATCTCGGTATAGAGAATGAGACTAGGCCAACCTTCCACACAACCATCTTGGTGAATGAGGCCAGAACTAATAAGCCAAATATGTAAAGGGGTCGATAAGCTCATAGATGTTGACTTCGTCATAAAAATCAATATACTACTGTGGACGCACTCTGGGGATTCATTTATTTATTCATTTAATTATTTATTTTCTTATATTTATTTATTTATTTAGTGCGTAAACGTGCTAGTCACAAAGTAACAATGACATGCTAAAGTGTCGTCAGGCTACGACTAGTGGAGGCTCACTAGACACAAAGACTCAAAACAGTAAAGTACGGATATGATAAGCACTCACCTATCGCACGTACTACGAAGCATAAGGCAGTATACAAAACTATCGCCAGACTTAGGATAGTCAACTAGACTTACACACAATGATCCTTGAGTCACACGACTTGAGTCCTCAGCCCCAAGGCTGTACACAGGACTCTCGATTCCGCATAACATAAATCACGGAACATGAGGGAACATCAAAGCCCTCAAATCACATAGACACGTAAATCAAGGTAAGATAATATCTCCAAACGTCCAAAACTAGAGTCTCGATCCATACAGGATAGTTGAGACACTCATGAGGTCACGTGTCAACCACTGGGTCACAACCAGGTTGACCAGAAATAATAATGACCATCAAAATACACAAAACACTGCTCGATATCATGGCACTTTCAAACACCCTATAACACGGTCACAGCCCTCATAGGACATCCATGACATCCACGGACAATGGGCTAACCGAGGGGTCGAAGCCAAGCCAACGAACACGGAAGAAACACCACACACATAGCTCGGGATGAAGCCACTCTTATGGGATCCCTCGACACATAAATATGACTCTCACGGAACATCCAAGGCATCCGTCGAGTCAAAGGCCAACAAGGCAGTGAATCTTGGGCTCACCGGAGCCCGAGACAACTCAAATAATACTCTGAAAATAGAGAACATTAATGCGCTCATTGCCTGCGTTGTGATGATTAACGCACCCACACAGAGGGTCGTGATGTCAGAAGAATGCGTCCAACACCTATAGCGCGTTAACGCATTAACGCGGCGCATGCTTGGGTCACATTAATAGAATCGACCCGAAGCTCGAGCGTAATAACAAGATAGTCGTGGCCATCGCCGGGGTCGTGATAACACTAACGCGGCAATTAGATGGGTCGTGTTAACACAAGATCGCGGCCATCACCTTAGTCGCATTCTACAAGATAGTGTCCAACACAAGGACTGCGTTCCTAATCACCCAACTTTTCATCTTCTCTCGTTGAACGCAACTACACAATATAGTGCGTCTCTTCTGAGAACGTGTCCCCTGATAGTTCCACGTTAAAATGCCAAACCTAGAAAATAGGAAAATCTGTGGAAAACATCGTTCCATGACCCAATCGTCTCCAAAATGATGGGGAAACATTCAAAATCACATTGTCGACCTTACACAAGTCGAAAGGGGCCAATAAACCACAAAACGACTCAGAAACTGGTGATTTCCATAAATCAACCCAAAATGACTCACGAGGGTAACCAGAGTCCTACCGGCCACGAATCACAACCAAATGTAGTAAAATTGGTAGGAATGGCATCCGAACATGCCAGAGGTTCATATGAAACCATTTAAACGACAAACCGTCACCTGGAATGGCGAACATGGCTCATACCTCCCGAACATGCCTTTCACCCAAACGAAGTAAAATCCGCTCAAACTCACACCGTTCGGCTCCAAATCACGAGAAAATGTAGGAAAATAGTAGGGCATCTATCCCCCTACCTCCACCGAAGATCTCACGAGCCAAAACGGCCAAACCTCGTCGAAAACTATCACACAAACAACCCACGCCGACTTTGAATCCACGAATGGGATCGCGCCAATGCCACGCTCTGATACTCGTGCCATCACACCTCAGGTCAACTCCACGGCATCACCACCACATCCAACTCCACCACGGTCGTGCTCCCGGGGGAGAGGAGAAAAGAGGAGAGAGAACAGAGGGACAGAAAGTGAGAGAACGTGAGGGGAGAGAGGAGAGAGGAAAGGGTTAAAAGAAAAAGGAAATAGGAAATTAGTAAATTTCCTCAATTCTGATTTTCAGCGTGAAATTCTATAAAATCAAAAAAAGCAATGCCTGTATGATAGACTTAGCCTTGTAGCCCATCTTTTGTTGGTCTTGTTTACTGTGTCCTGATTTAAGGATATGAATGTGAAATATCTAATATATGCGGTCTGTGTACTTTCATTATCTAGAACTACAATCTTGTTCAGTTTCTTGATGAATGTACTCCCTGCCATATGCTGTCACTGACTCACTATGAGTCAAGTTCAGGGGTGTTGCACTTCTTTCTTTCGGTGTGAGAGGAGAGTGTCCAAGGAATTCTTGTCCAAAAAGGCTTTTGTCTTTTAGAACTTAAGAAGTTGCATATCTCATCATATAAAGGCTTGGGACTTTCCCATCTTCAGCTTTTTTCGTGGGGGGTTGTGTTTTGAGGGGGGGCTGGGAGGATGGGGTTGCGGGGTTTGACACCCCAAAGTTCCTACAAGGGACATTGAGAGGCACATGTATCGACATGATGCATGTACAAGTCAAAACAGCTAGTTTGTGAAAACACTGGGATTTTGTTTTCTCATATGTACATTTTGTAATGGTAGTATATGTTCTAGTCCAAGGTATTGGATGATGCGAGGTAATGCATTAAAACCTATGACTTATTTATTTCATGAAGAGAAAGGATATCATAGGCCATGATTGCTGTGTATTCCTGGGTATACTCGGTTGTGTGCTTGGGTGGTGGTGCAAATCACTTCATTAAAGTTTCATCTTAGTTATTTTGCATAATGTATGAACATTCTATGTTACTTTACATGTAACTAATATCACAGAAGGTGAAATAAATCAAACGCTATGTAATTCTATTTTTTAAATCTTAAATTCTTTGCATCTGTACATTGTGGAGATTTTGGTTGTGACAGCTCCAAATTTTTAAACTAATTAAAAAATGACAAAAATGTTCAAGTCACTTTTGCTGATGCCTGCTTTCATTTGCATACTGTATCCAATCCCACACTGAAGTTGAGGTATCATGATGAGTTGCATGTAATGCAATGTGCATGATATTGGGAAATGATTAGCTTAATAACTTGAGTTGATGTGGCCATGGAATCTCCATATCATGCTACAACTTTACAAATAGAAGTCCCTCCAGGGAGGAGGCTAGGAGTATTATGGGAAATGGGCCAGGGTGATTAAGGGGGGAGAGTTGGGCAGGTGGACAGCGGAGTCCCTACCAGTGATAGATTGGCCAGGTTCATGTCAGACATTCTCAGGTTGTGTTTTCTTTGTGGGGTTGAGGAGTCTTTGGATCACCTCTTCGCAGCATGCTCCTTCATGAAAGAGGTATGGACTGATGTGATGAGCAGATTCCCAGATGCCGGGCCAACTCAAGATTGTGTACGTCTCATAAGGCTATGGCATAGGCGGTGGTAGCTGAAGGATGATCGCCTCATCTGATGGCTCATCCTTCATGCTACCCTCTAGGCCGTATTGGGAGAAAGAAACAGCAGGATCAGGAAGGAAACTAGAATAGTGGATAGAGTTGTTTCTTTTGTCTTGGAGAGAGTGAGGGAATGGGCTTTGACTCTATGTAATGTGAACTCACAAAACTCCTTTTTGCTTTTGTTGGGGAGATAAAAGGTTCCACACCACCTTGGCGTTGTCTTTGTACAGGGATTTTTTGGGAGCACACAGCTTACTCTTGTATTATCCCTTCTTTTATTTTAATATAATTCATGGTACCAACCACTTTCAAAAAGAAAAAGAAAAAAACACTGTGCCTGCCTGCTAATAGGTCATTCATTATTTGTGACTGGCCAGACTCCTGATAAAAGTTGCCTTATCTAATATTTCTACATGACATTAACAGTTAGAATCATGTTGAGGTGCAGCTAGCTTTTCTCAGACCGAGTCATTTACATCCTGCACTGGCCACTTGTGCCCACTATTAATATGTAAATCATTAGTTTTTGAAACGGAATTGGGCCGCTATGTTCCTCATCTGATGGCAAATGAAGTCTTGAGGACTCGTCAGTTTCTTCAGGGTTTGAGAGTTGAGTTGTGGTAGATTTTGATTGTGACTCGAGTTATAGCTCTAGACATAGCATTCTAGGCAGCGACGGCTTTAGAGGCAGACATTTTGAGGACCCGAGAGTCTCAGGCAGAGTAGTTTTCATCGAGTTTGGGTCAACAGATTGATGATCAGTAGATGGAGGCTCAGCAGCCTTCGAGACAACTATCCTTGATGACATCTTCACCTTTTGGTAGGTGTCCTCGTGGATTGGGATCGAGATATAGGCAGTGGCTTAAGGGTCAGAAGCAGGTGCTTGAGGAGAGCGTGCCGTAGTCATCAGTCCAAACTCAGCGATAGAGTGTGTCTGGATGTTAGCAAAGTTAGGGTTTGAGTTGTGGCAGGCTGCATCTAGGCAGATCATGCTCGAGTGCTGGGAGGTGCTACAGGTGTGGTCTAGTAGGACACAAGGCACAAGATTTCCTTGAGGGGCCATCCCAACTGAGGTAGCAATTTTCGAAGCAATGAGGCATTATTTTCTAGGGCATGTGATGCATGGCCCTAGTTATAGTGGAGGCGTCCCACCTCTTGGAAGGTATATGTTATTTATTTTTGAGTTAATTCTATGCTGTGTATTTTGATTTAATTCTGTGGCTTTCTCATTTTAGTTGTGTTTATAGTCCTCCTTAAGCATTTAGGAGTTTGTAAGAGCGTTCTGTGTTGGCAGTGGAGCTGCATGTTGGGGGTTATATGTCCATTCCCTCTTGGTGTTATGGTGTGTAAGTACTATTAAGACGGTGTAGGGTCGGTTGCGTAGAGTTACCAACTGGGCTAACGTGTCGTGTCGTGAGGCCGACATTGAGCCTCCCGAGATGTATTGGTATTAAGACCTACAATGTTATAGGTGGGTTGTCTAGCATGAAAGGAGGGCTTGAAGTCCCACGATCAATGGCACCCAAGAGGGGGGGTGAATTGTGTGATTTTAAAAAATAAGAAATTTTTAGCCGATTTAAACAGATATGATAAAATGGCAACTTAGAAACTCAGATCTATTACAGAAAAGATTGATTATGGTAGATCTGAAAGATCAAACATGGAAGAAGTAATATACACGAATGATTATGCAGAATGGGGGTAGGAGAAATGGACCAAACCACACAATCCAAATCACAAGGCACAAGGATTTTTAAGGTGGTTCGGGATCACGACGGGCTCCCTATGTCCACCCCTCACCAAAATGTGGTGAGACTTCACTGTTGGAAAACCAGCACGGGGATATATCCCCAACACGGAGCCAAGCTCCAACACACATAGGATGATACTTGCACATACACGGGGACATACCCCAACACACACACACACAGAGACGGAGTCTCCAACACAATCTGATAATCGGATCAACAACACACACACGCACACACACGCTGTGAATCTGAAATCCACCAGCTCACTTGCACAAATTGTGGATCTGAATAGATCCCCACACCCACACGGATCTAAGGAGACCCACAGACAAACACAGATCTAAAATAGACCTCACACACACACAAAGATCTAAAGAGATCCACACACACACTCAGATCTAAAGAGATCCACACACTCACGAGTGTTTATAGATTTGGAAGGAAATACACACTTGAAGCTCAAAACAAATTTGATGAAGAAATGAAATGAAAAATTTATATCTAGGCCCCCCTTGTTTGATTGATGCAGATCTAGGACTTGATTCTTGAATCTTTAGTTGAACATCACTTCTTTGGCTTCAGAAGGATCTTGAAAAGCTTGGTCTTTGATAAAGGAATGCTCGATGGAGTACTGTTCATGCAGGTGTTGCAGCAACCTTCTTTCTCCCTTGATATTCTCCTTTGAATCTCCCCCCCCCCCCCCCCCCCCCCCCCCCCCCCCCCCCCCCCCCCCACTAGTAATGCGGAAAAAAAATGTAAGTTTGGATTTGAATCCAAATCTAAACTCAAATCTCACACACTGTGTAGGTCTGAGTATCACTGTGCCTTAAAGAGGCATATTGGTTGTAGCTTGGTATGGAGAGTCTGACCCAGTTACGTTTAAAAACTCTGGAGGGGGTTTCACCAGGTTAGAATGCTACCTTCACCGCTTCAAAATTTCGAAATCTCCTTCAGATGTGGCCTTTGTGGGGGGGATGAGGGGTACTGCGCTGGCCCTCTGCAGTTGCAGAGACCTGCGCACCTGTAACATCAGAGAGCCCTTCTGAGGAATCCCCCCCTTGCACCACCGTTCCCTTCTTTTTCGCAGCTGCTGGTGGGGTTTTGGCGACGGAAAAAAGCTAAAGTGGTGAAACATTGTATGGCCCCGCTGTCGGCTATCGTTTGGAAGGGGGTAGGGGGTAGGGGAGGAGACCCCACAGTTCTCCCCCAGATCCACCACCACATGCTTGGATGCCAAGGCAGGTTAAAGCGTAGGAATATCATACATGTGAAACTTATATGCACGCACAGCTCTTTCCCAATCCTCCGATCTGCTTTTGTTCTTCCCTTCTTCCCCTCCCCCCTAACTCTTTTTCTGCTCTCTCTCTCACTGTATGCTTTCTTTTTACCCACGTAAGCCTTTAACAAGGTAACGATGCCCTCCCCGAAGGGGAGGATCGTCGGGGCCGCAGGCCATTGGACACCAACATTAACATACATGAGAGGGGAAGAGACTTCAAATAAAGAATGCAATCACACACACAGAGAACAACGAAGGAAATGCTCAATCAAAAGCTGGGTTCTTTCCATTTCTTCCCTTTTTTTTCATCTTTTCTTTTCCCTATCAGAACTGGGAAATTCATGTGAAACAGTGAATACTCCCACCCATATCACCCCATCTGGATCCAACAACCCCGCAAAAAAAAAAAACAGGAAGAAAAAAAATTTACACAACCCTAAAATGACCCTACTTACTTATCTCTCTGAAACCCTGTCAACTCTCTCTCTCTCTCAAGGAAGCCTAATGCCTACGCTAACACTATTCTGTCGATGGTCGTTTTCTTCTCATTTCCTCTGTTTTTTTCATCAATATGTACAAGTATGGTACACTGCGTCGCCGCCACCAGACAGCCTTGGAAAACTCCATCAAAGGAGGCCCACTTGACAAGCCATCGCCAGCCCGGATGCATCATCACCGCAGCAGCGCCCACCAATGACCCGTCTCCCACCCCCACCCTCCAACCAGCATGAGGAACCTGGGGGTAGGGACGGCCTTCACCAATCCAACCAGCACTCGCCCAACAAATCCGGCTACCAGCGGCCGTTGCAGCTGGGCAGGCTCTTCTATCTAAATTCGTTCTTGGGTCCGGGTCCCGGGGGACTCGTCAATGAAATCGATCTCTCCCCGGCACCGCAGTGCCCGATTCCTTGCTACCCAACTGCCGGCGATTGCGCATCGTCCGCGTCCGAGTCGCTCTCCGATGAGCTCCGTGAATCGGAATCTGCGATAGCAACAAAGACGAGGGTTTGAGGAGAAGGCGCACAGGGGGGGAGGGGGGACAGCAGTGGCGCAGTGGGCAAATGGCGTTGGCATTGTTGTTATACCACTGGAGGACGAGGAATCGCTGCTTGAACTGCTGGAGCTGCTCGATTCGCTCTGGTACCCGGCGTCCTTGTCTATCTCTACGGGAGGGAAGTGGGAGGACGGCATGTCCTCGCCAATGTCGACGTCCTCATCCCCAGGTTCACCGCCCCTCTTGCCCTTCTTCTCGTATGGAGGAGGTTCGGGCATCATCTCCATTGCCGGCGGCAGAGTCTCCTGGAGATATAAAACAAGCGGAACAACAGGACAACCGATTAATAAAATAACAATCAAAGCCGACCAAGAGGAGAAAAGCGCAAGATTTCTCTGAAATTCCAGGGGGAATCACCGTCTTCTCCGCGTTCTCGGCCTTGGCAGGAGCGGCGGCCATCATGGCTTCCTGCCTTTTTATCTTGTTTATCATCTTCTTGCAGTTGCAGACAAACCGGTCGAGCTCCCAGAGCGTCTCCGTGTCCAGGACCTCGAAGTCCAGCTCGATTTCGTCGCCTTGCAGAGCAGGGTCCGCGTTCCGCCTCTGCACTATCTGGAGCACTTGGGTCATTTTCTCCTGGGGCAAACTTTGCAACCCCAGGCTCAGCTTCTTCTTCTCCTCGAAGCTCATCTCCCTCTTGTGCGGATCCTTGGCCTTCGGCTTGGGCTGCTTCCCCGTGGCCGGTCTGGACGCAACGGGCGGCGGTGGCTGTGGCTTTGACGGTGGGGGGACCAGCGGTTGGTGGGGAGCAGGTTGATGGACAGGAGAAGGGGAACGAACAGGACCCGCAGCTGGGACAAAGGGCACAGCAGGAACTGGGGCGGGTACGGGGAGGAGGATCGCCGGGGAAGGGGAAATCCTCCCAGAAGGAGCCTCCGCTGGCGGCATTGGGGCATGAGGCCTAGCGGAGTTCTTCTTCTTCCTCTCCTCCTCGCCGCCGCCGTTCGCATGGCCATGCTTGCGCTTGTCGTATGTCTTGCACGCCTCGGTGAACAGCTTCTCGAACAGGTTGAGTAGCCTCTGCGCCATCACGTGCACCTCGTGGCCCTCCGGGTTGTAGAGAAGGGCGTTGTTGAATGTAAGCCTGATGTCCGCGGCAAACTGCATGGGCGACGAGTAGGCGTTCTTCTCCAGCTGCGATTTGACGGTGCCGAGGTCCATGGGGCGCTTGACGATCTGGTGGTAATCATGGAGCCCCATACCGATCGCGTCCACGGGGGCGTTGAACACCCAGCCGTGCTTGTGCTTCATCAGCTTCATCAAGATCTGGCCGCACTTCCTCATCATGTCCACCAAGATCTTCTCGGACTCCGCCGCGGTGGCCTGCCGCTTCAGCTCGCGGGGGGAGGTCAAAGGCAGGGACCGCTTCGAGTGCTTCCTGTGCTTGTCGTCCGGCAGAATAGGCGCCCCCAGGGCATCCCTTCCCGAGACGGACTCCATCGGCGACTGGAGGTAGTGGTCGCCCCCCGTAGTCGTCCGGCGATCGGCTCCGGCGAGCAGCGGCGGTTCTTGGGGCGATTGGTTGAGAAGCAACGGAGGCGGCCGGCCGGCTGCGGCGGAGGTCACCTCCCGCCCGCCACCACCGCCGCTCCCCACGCCGTAGCTGGATGCGCTGAAGCCGGTGGATCTGGCGATCTGGAGGTTTCCGGACTCGATCCGGCTGCTGAGCCTGCGGACCTGCTCCAGCTCCGAGATCAGACGCCGCTTCAGCTCCTGCAGGTCCCTCCTCGAGCAAGCGGCGATGTTGAAGGAGACGTACGCCCCGCCGAGGCCAGCCTCCTTCCTCGACGGCCTCTGGAGGTTGTACTGCTCCCGGGGCAACCCCGAGGGCTTATGGTGGTTGAACGAGGAGTCATCGGAAACGGCCGGCCCGACGGCGTAGCCGGCAGGCGTGGGCTCGTCAACCCCGGCGGCATGGTCGATGCGGTCGACGAATGGGGAAGACGCGGGCGCAGCCCTCGGCCGGTCCTTGCCGGGGTTTTCGGGGACCGGCCTAGGGTTAGGGTTAGGGTTCTTCCTCATGTAAACCTTCTGCTCCCCCCAGAACGGCTCATTCCGGCTGCTAGCCAGTAGGGCGGACGCCATGCAAGGACGCCGGGAGGTAACGGACGGGGGTATTCTGCTCAGATCAGGCTGATTCTGGCGTTAGGGCTACCGGGAACCATCGCAGGGGACGGTGAAATTTGGGGGAGGGGGGAATCGGCTAGATCTAATCGAATCGGGAGGGCTCCGGGGCGATTACCCACCGGGGGAAGTCAGCGGCGGTGGCCGGAGGTGGGGACGAAGGCTTAGCGGCAGGGGACGGCGGTCGGCCGGACGGGGCGGGGGCGGGGGCAGGAACGGTAATAAACGCGGCGGCTGAGCGAGGGGAGGGGCAGGGGGGTAAAAAAGGGAGGGAGAAGGGGGAAGCCGCGCTTCTTGCGAGGAACTCTGGGTCGGGGGCACCACCGGTTCTTAAAGACGCCGAGATTTGCCCGCCCCTTGTCCGGGCAGGCCTGGCGCCGTGGATGGGGTTCTTACCCTGCATCCGACGGATGAGGTGGATTGGAGCCCTGACCGGACGTCTGACCGTCCTATCTGTCACGGACGGGGAGGATGGCGTGGGAACGGAACGTGGCGTCCATCGGAATGGGGGAGAGGTCGCAGCGGAGAGGAGCCTTCGCCCTTCCCCGGCCCGAACGGAAGGTGGGCTCCGCTCCTTTTTTTTAATTACATATAAATAATAATGATGTAATATTTTCTCTCTCTCTCTCTCTCTCTCTTTCGCTTGGGGGAGGGTAGATGAGAACCCGATATTTGAAACCTGGATCTGGTGCCGAAAACTTGGTCAATGAACAGCATTAATAAATCTTTTTAAAACTAAGCCAATGGGGTAGGTTGCTTACCCTCTCCTGGAGGGCAGCCTCAGCCGCCTCGGCACGAGCCACTGCGCTGGCAAGCTGGCTCTCAAACTCAGAATGGCCGCAGGCCGACTGTGTCAAAGAAGAAGCGCCATGGGAAGAGCGGACTCTCTCTAGCTCTCCTCGCTAAAATTAAAAGGTTTCATATCAATTAACAATCAAGCTCAAAAATTATTACAAAGTTGCAAGTTAGAATCTTACCCGTTCCTCCACCGTACGCTGGAGGCCATCGCGCTACTGGACTATAGAGTCAAGGAGCCCCTGTAGCACGGCTAGTCTACCCTCTGGGTCAAACTGTGAAACCAACATGTAACAAAGATGTTAATCACACAATCATGAATCTTTAAGGTTTGGACTTTGCTAAATGAATCAACTCACCTGTCGGCGGGTGCCACGGTAGACCCGAGTGTCGTAGGTCTATGTGTAGGCCTGTAGGTAGGCCTTGTCTGAATCTGCTCCTATTGGGACTGGTCATCCTCGCCTCTTCCAGTAGACCAGCAGGTCGTGTGCACATCGACACCAGTCGTCCACTCCCTGGAGGCCCCGAAACCTCCGCCCGGGCCGATGAACGGTCTCCCTGGTCAGGAACTGAACCGCCGCCTGGTGGATCCCCAAGGTCCGCATGATCAGTCTGTAGTGTAGAGAGTCCACTAGGTTGATGGCGTGCAACCAGATCTCTCTCCCGAAGTAGGGAACGACATGCTCTGTCCATGGCATCTCCCCGATATCCCTCTGATAGGGAGTCCACACCACCTACAAGGAAGATTATTAGTGCTCATGTCATCATAATATCAAATTTGAAAATTTAAAAGTAATCTTACCTCTGCGTGTGGCATCACATCTATCTTATCTTGGATGCCTGCCACCTAGTCCTTCAGTGACCGACTGTCTCACCACGGGGTCCACCGCCATGCTAGGGGAAGTAGATCTCCTCGATCCTCCAAGCCTCGCTCAAGGGTGAGAAGGTACAGATAGCTCCAAACCTGAAAATCATTTTCACATTTGATTAACATAAACAAATAAGTGCGTTCACAGGGTTTAAGAGTTTAGAGTTTACCTGAAGAAGAGGGTAGAAACCACCGAGAGAGGATAGGTGAGTGGAGATACCCAAACTGTCAAATAGGTGGGCTAGCACTACCGTACCCCAGGCGTACTGACCAACTCGCTCTAAGTCCTCGAGCAGGGGTAGGAATCGGTAACTCACGGCATCACCCCGTGATCCTAGCAACAACCTCCCAATCAATAAGATGAGGAACTGGCATAGCTCCATGTCAGCCTGTGGTCCCGCCTCTGTAGAAAAGCTCTCTCTCGCCTCACTCACCAACCTCGCGAGGTAGTCCGCTGCGGACTCCCCTACCTCTCTCTACATGTAGTACAAACCTAAGCTCTCCTGTAAGGCTACCCTGGGAACTAGAGAGGTCCATCCTGTGCCCTCCAACTCTAACCCTATCAACCTACATGCCATCTCTCGATAGTAAGGGTACGTGAAGCCACTCGCTGTCGTCCCGTGCACTCGCAATCCTGTGATGCGAGTGACGTCCTCTAAAGTCGGGATCATGTGACCCCAGGGGAAGATGAAGGCCTTGCACTCAACGTCTCATCTGGCCTTTAGGGCTTGAATCAACCCCACATCTATCATCGGCACCTCTATGGCTAGAAACTCACCAAAGCCCATCTGGCGAGGCGAGCCTGTTGAAACTCTGGCAGTGTGAGGAAGACGGCCCAAATAAGCGTCCGCGAGATCCGAGTACATGTCGCACCCTACATCATTTAACAAAAAAGAGGAGAGGTCAGTCTTCATTTTATCACAAAAAAATATTCTTTTTTATAATGGAAGAATCTGAAAATCAATCAATTCTGATTTATGAAATTAGTATCAGATTGTGAACTTTCTTGAATTATCTAACTTGAAAATTTCTGATGGGGTTCAATTCTTCCAAACTTCTTATGCCTGTTGTTCTCATCTTCTCTACTAGTCTGATCATTTCTATCTACTATCTGGTCATGCCATGGAATGTGGCTTCAAGAACATACTTGTCTACATTGATCTTCTCACCTGAGTCATACCTGCATCTTGCCATTTTTTTGCTCACATGTCAAAGGGGGAGAAAGTCTCTACTCTGTATGCATTTCTGAAAATAAACTGTTAAGGGGGAGAAGTTTCATCCATCTTCTTTTGTTGTCAAACTTCTCTCTTTTTGCTGATGTCAAAGGGGGAGAAGTTTGATTGTTGAGTCATTAATTATGGGGAGTGAGTGCTTAGGTTGAAGAGAATGTTATGATTCTAATTTCATATTAGAGTGTTAGTTGTTATGTGAGTGTCATATAATGACTCATAGTGTTGCCATCATCAAAAAAGGGGGAGAATGTTGTGCCCCTATGATTTTGATGATGTCAAACACTATGACTGGGGGCTTTTGATGATAACAACTATACATGTTGATAATGCCTTTAGTGATGTTAATTTTACATTGGCACAAAGATCTTGCTAATAGTGTTTTTGAAGTTCAACTGGAATGCAGATATTCATGAAAGCATCTCAAGAGTAAAAAGGTCAAGAAGTTGCAGAAGCCAACAGTACAAAGGGCAAGCTTAATGCCAAAGTCGATCGGCTGACTTGCTTATTTCGGTCAACCAAAACTACCAGAAAGACAAGAAGCAATCTTAAGCATTAGTGCATCGACACTATGATAGATATACGTTGACACAGTCTTCCCTGCCTTGTAAAGCTGATAAGAAGAGAAAGAAGAGAGTCGACTACCGAGAGTCGACTGTCGATAGCCGAGCAACCACAAGCTTGGACTTCACGAAAGCTAATGCTCAGAGCTAGAGTCGAGCCGAGCGACCATAGGCTTGGACTTCATGAAGCTTAAAGCTCGGACATCAGAAAGCAGTGGAGTCTATGGCAACATGCTCGGAAGTCGACGCCTATGGAAACTAAGCTTGGACTAAGCAATGAAGTTAAGCTCAGACTTAATGAAGTGAAGCTCAGACAACATGCTAAGCTCGGACACAATGAAGCAAAGTTGGACGACCCAACAAAGCTCGAACCCCTTAAAGCAAGGTCAGACGACCCAACTAAGCTTGGACTCCTGCAACAACTAGCTCGGACTAGCTCGGACGCCATGAAGCAGAATCGAGCATGAAGCTGAGTCGAGCCTGTGGCAACAAAACTAGAACTTCTTAAAGCCAAGGCTCAGACTTCATAAAGTAAAGCTCAGAGTGCCCACGTGGATTCGAATTCAAATCATTGGCACGTGATCCAAGAACACCTGGACCAATGGGTTTTCAGATTTGGAGATAAGATTAATCAAAAAATTCCTATTTTCATTCTATAAATATGAACCCTCTTCCTTTGAAGAGGAGCTACTATGAAGGCTGCAAGGAGCTGCTATCGAGAGAAGAAGAGGGTTGCTGTGAGAAGAAGGGGCTGTGAGGAGTTGCCAAAGGGCTATGAGAGAAGGAAAGAAAGATACATTTGAGTAGAGAGTTTGAAGAAGATTAAAGAGAGTCTAAGAGAAGTGGAAGAAGAAAAAAAGAGAGATTGAGAGACCAGAGAAGAGTAGAACCAGTTCGTGAGATTGAGTACAACCAGAGTTCATTGAAGATCTAATGAAGTCATTGACTCGTGGATCAAATCCAGAGTCATTCTGCTCTTCAAAACTATATTTTTTCTTGCTTTCTTTCATCATTTTGTTTTGTTCTTTTTCATTTCTCCTTGTTACTTTCGATAAGCACCTTTTAAGGAGCTTTTAGAGATTGTCAACTCTTCACTCTTTTCACCCTATATCTCTCTAGACCTCGAAATCCACCCAAAATAAAGCTTGATGGGACATTGTTTCATTTGGAAAGGATTCTAAAAAGTGGGGGATTCCAATGATTGGAGAGGGAAAAATCCCTCTCCAACATTGATACCAAACGCGCCCTTAAAAGCTGTCGGGTGATTTACACACCAAAAGCAGTGCCCATCTTGTTTCCAAACGAAGCCTAAGGGTGAGATGTTATGAACAGCTGTTTATGAACCGGTGGCCATGTCTCATGGTTCGCCCATATGTGTCAATGGGAAAGCAGCCATCCTGCAGCCAACATTAATAGCACATGCTTCAATTGCCTCCTAAAGAGCAATGCCCGTAACAGATCCCTTCACGAGGTCAACTATTAGCCTTGTTGCCTTAAGTTAAGCGACAATCTGCGGTTAATTTCACCGCAAGGAAAAAGGGCATCTGAGCATTTTGAAGGTGTAGTCGTTTTATTTGGTTCGCCGTGCTTGCATTATGTCGTGTTTTTTATTGCTTCTGTTGCTGAGTTAGAGCAATCGCTTGGTGAACCTAGTTCTCGGGGAATTCGATCTTAAGGTCAGATCAGAGCATGATTAATTTTGAGTTCCAAGCCGCTCCCTTTTTCCCGTCATTGTATTGCCAAAATTATGATCAGAAGCTTTCACAATTAACTGGCTTGTGGGTCAACAAAGGAAAAAAAAGGGTTTTTGGACGGATGGCTGTTCTCTCGGTGGACTGTTAAACATAAAAATTGAAAGCATTTCATGTTATTGTAATTTCTCTGAGGATTTATTACACGTTTGTTTTGTTTTCTTGCAGAGTTCTCACCCCAGCCGAAATTGATGATTACTTGGCGGAAGTGGAGTAAGGTTCACATTCACCTTGATGTCATCACGACATCCTTGGAAGAGACCGTGCGCCACTGCTTTTGTCTGTACCCTAGTGATCTATGTACGAGCAGCGGTACATTTCTGAGATCTTGGCAAGTCGATTTATCCGGTTATGGTGTTTAGGATAATTGTTCTCGATGTTTTTATGCTGTCCTGATTTGTTCCAGGGTCTGGTTTAAAGGTCAAGACTGACCGCTTTTTATCGGAATACAGGAAACTTTTCTAGATTATTAGACAACATTAAGAATAGGCACATGCGTGCGTGTGAGGCGGTACCAACTTGTTCTCTAGGCTCTACTTTCCATGTATGATGATTAAGCAAGTGGCGAGTTAGGTGTGCCAAGAACAGAAAAGCAATTGGGCGCGAATAGAAATGCGTCTAGGTCTGGAGGTCATCTTCTTTTCCTATGTCTAGTCGAACCGACACGATGCTGTTAGCCACCACCCTACATGGACTGAGAGATTTCTTGGACATAATAGGGGGTTGCATTCGCGTGCGAATATGTAGAATGGTGGCATCTTTGATTCATTTGAGTACAGATCGGGGTGGTGGTAATGTCAGCCGGTCAGACATGTCTTGCCACGCCAAAACCGACCAAGTTACCAGCCATTTCCGAAAGGTATGGTAGCACGCGAAGAGCAAGTAACGTGCCGGAGTCAACCCAGGGGTACTTCGCTTATCCTTGGCCAAAAGGTCGCAACGACATGGTCCCGTTGGGTAGAACTAAGGTGCTCCTACATTGGCTAACATTGCAAATTTATTTTAGCGAAGGCATATAAAACATATAAGAAATCAGTATTTTCAACGTGAAATCAAAGTTCTCTGGACCTTTTATTTTCAACGTCGAAAAATCAGCAGCGGGCTATTTACAGATGACTGTTTGACGTCCTATAACCCGCCGCTGAAACTTCAAGGGGCACCTTCTTTTGCTTTAGCCACTAAAATGTAAAGAGTTCTGATGTCTTGATTCGATGTATTGAGGTGTCCTGGAAACTTGCTGCTCATTCCAAACATTCTGAATCCCTGAATTGAATTCCGGATGCTTTAACAACATATTGAAAAACTTGAAAGATTTCTTACCAGTCTTGACTTCCTTTTCAGAGGTAATTCTAAGCTGAGAGTGATCTGAAAGAAGCTCATTGGTGTATTCTGCCTAAGAATCTGAATAGTTACTCAACCATGTGTCATTAATGAGACATCTATCTAGTTTTGCCACAATCCTTTTAAAAGGGAGAGAGCCATTGGTCCAAGAAAAACTTGCAACAATGGTTTTAATGTCCAACAGGTTTGCAGCTAAAATCATATTATTGAATTCCTCAAGAGTTCCTCTCGGGACAGGATTACCTCCTAGTTTTTCAGATGGGTAACGAATGGTGTTGAAGTCACCAATAACGATCCAAGGAGACCCATTGGCAGAGGCTGACAAGTTGATGACATCTTTCCAAAGAATTTTTCTAAAAGTTAAGAAATTTAAAGCATAAATAGCTGTAAGATTGAAGGATGAGGATGTTGTCATATCAGTTGCCTTAACATGAATGAACTGATCTGTCATAAATAGCAGCTGGATGTTTAACTTGTTCTGGTCACTAAGAATCCAAATTCTGCCCCTTGGGTCTGTAGTATGAATGAAGTTTGCATCCGGCCATATACTTTGCTTGAAGGTATCAGCATTTTTTTGTTTAACCTTTGTCTCAACTAGTACAGCTAAATCACATTTAGACTGTCGAAGGATTTGTTTTAGCTGGGCTCTTCTCCCAGCTTTATGTATTCCTCTTACATTCCAACTCACTATCTTCATTAAAGATAAGTAAAAGAAGAAGGAAGGAATTAAGAAGGTAGACGGGGAGAGCGCCTTGGTTTATTACCTGTCCTTTCTTTTCCCTTTGAAGATATTTGAATCCACTCTTGGCTTTCATTACATAATTTCTCATCCGCTTCCTCAAAATGTGGAGAATTTATTGTAGTCACCTTAGGATAAGGAGGTATCCTTGAGCCCGCAAAGGAATCTGAATTCAAATTTGAATTTAAATTCTTGTTGCACACATTCTGTTCTGGAATTTCGACAGTAATTGTCTGTTGAGGAGCATTTGAAATTCCATGTTTGTTTGCCAATTTGGATATGGCAGTATCAACATGAACTGACGACTGATCTGTTATTTGCTCTGTGACTTCCACTAGTGAGCTGAATTTATTAGATGTTGGAACAGAATGGTGATCCTTAGAATGCATCCGTTCCTTCTGAACTAACAACAATTCTCCATTTTGCTCTGTAGAAGAAATTAATGAACTATCCTTGTTATTACATGACACATTCAAATTTCTTTTTTTCACTTGCTCATGGAACTGAATGATTCCCTAATTCACAGGAATTTTCTTTGCTTGAACGCATAAACCATCAATGTGACTAAAAGATTTACAAACAGAGCATGCTCTTGGTTTCCAGGGGTAAGAAACTTGGATTCTGCAATTCCTTCCCTCCAAGTCCTTGAAAAAAACTTCATCGGGAAGATTGGTTTCAGCTGACACCAGAACACAAGCCCTAGCAAAAGCAAGCCACTACCTTGAAGTAGTAAGTTTATCAATATGCAATGGTGTTCCAATGATGCTGCAGATGCGACTAAAGAATTTCCTAGTCCAGAGATGCAGAGGAATACCATGCAAAGTGACCCAGAGCGGAATGCTCTTCAAACTATCTAATTCAAAACTAATCTCTGGGGACCATCGCCGCAGAATCACAGGATGTCCCTTGATCATCCAGAAACCTTCTTGTATATGCTGCAGATCCTCTTCAAGATCGAATTTGCATATAAAGAACCCATTTTATAACATGTGCAGTTGAAAACCATTGGGGCTCCATCTATTTTTAATAAATGCTTGCAAATATAAAAAATTAACAAAAAAAACAAACAAAAGTTTGTTAAACATCCTCTCCTTTTTTTTTAGGATCTGGTTCCCTCCCATTATTGCCCAACCATCTGCTTATAAAACCCAACCCATTCCTAACACTCACGTCACCGGGGGGAGATAAAACACACACACATGGTTCTCTCCTTCTCTCTCTCTCTCTCTCTCTCTCTCTCTCTCTCTCTCACCCGCGCTCTTTCTCCCTCTCCTTCTCTCTCTCTCTTTCCCATGATCTCTCTCCATCTCTCTTTCTCACTTTCTCACACCCAGTCGGCCACCTCCGTGAACCATCCTATTCGCCCATCACCCACGCAGCCCGCCTCATACAGCACCTCCTACACTCTCTCCCTCTGTGCATGCAACACCAGTCGCCCCTCCACCTCCCTCTCCCCTGCGAACACCGCACCGTCCACACCCGCACACTCCATCGCCGCCGCCGTCGCCCTCCCTCTCACCCTCACTGCACTCCCATCTCCCTCACCCATGATGATCCCACGCCGGCCAGCCCCCACCGACCACACCGCCGACCGTCGTGACTCCCCATCGGTCACCGGCACACCTCTGCACACATCACCCCCTGCCTCTCCTCTCTCCCCCTGCACCATCCGCTGCCCACGACTTTGCCACGACTGCGAACGGACCCCCCTCTCGCCCATGACTCCCTCCTCTCGCCACTGCCTGCTCCACCTTTCCCTCTCACCTCCTCCACAACCCACCTCCCACCTATACATCTCTCCCTCTCCCTCCATCTCACAGTCACACGCACCCCATACAACCTCACGGACAACATTCCCCTCTCACTCTCCCTAACGCCAGATTCATAAACCTTCAATACACACCATTGTCTCTCTCCATCGGCCTTTGCCTGCACCCTCCATCACCTACACCCACCACCGCGTCGACCCCATCTCCCTCTCTTCCACTCCACCTTCGCATCGGCCACAGTTTCCCTTCTCGTCGTCCCCCCCTTGCCTGCCTCTCTTTTTTCACTGTCTCTCTTCACTGCACACATAGGCATACATGCACACACCATCGACCGCGAGCGAGCTCCCTCTCCGTTCAGTGGTATCGCCTACTTCTCCTTCGCCTCCTCTCCCGTTGCATGCATGCACACACCGACTCACATGTAGCCACCGCGAACCACCCCAACTTCTCACCATCTCCCTCTGCGCACCTGCACCCTCCGCCGTGCTCCCCCTCACCGTTGTCCCTCCATTTTCCACTCTCTCGCTCTCTCTTTTTCTCACTAACTCCCCTGTCATTCTTCCCCCTCCACCGTTGCTCTCTTTCTCTCTCTCACAATAACGCACAGACACAGACCACCACCGGACGGCCTCCCTATGACCCCCCTTCTCTCGGGGTCGACTGTTGTCCCTAAGAATCTCGTATGGACAAGAAGGGGGGTTGAATTATCCCCGCCAAGCACAATGGTAGTTTTCAAAATTAACGCGGCAAATTAGATAACTACCAACACAAATGATGATAGGAAGATATATAAGCTATGAAGAAATTAATTCTCTCAAGCTTGCCATTCTCACACGATCAATAAAAATAGTGTACACATGCAAACCACAATCAACCACAGTGCGAGACAGATTTTTATGTGGTTTGGGACCGCGACGGGCTCCCTACATCCACCCCTCACCAAAACGGTGAGGATCCACTCGCTTCAAATGAAGCGCACGGAGCTTTTGCTCCAAAAGACATGGAGACGACGTCTCCTACATGATCCACAATGGATCTAACCACAAACACAAGCTGCAACACCGCAACACAACGATCCACCACCGTTCACAAATGGTTCAACACACACAAAGTCGAAGTTCAGAAAAATGAAGGATATGTTCAATACATGCTTGTGAACCAAAGGAAAATGACTCAACAACCCCCTGGATTTGAGTTATTTGTGCTACCTAACCATGTCTTCAGGTTAAATAAAGCCTTGTATGGATTGAAGCAGGCCCCATGGGCCTGGTATGATAGGCTAACTAAATTTCTGATCAGTAAGGGCTACAATAGAGGTAAGGTGGACCAAACTCTTTTTATGAAAAATCTGAATCATCAACTCATCATAGTTCAGGTATATGTAGATGACATTATTTTTGGCTCAACCTGCACTGAACTTTGTGATGAATTTGTAAATTTGATGTCGAGTGAGTTTGAGATGAGCTTGGTAGGAGAACTGAATATTTTCTTGACTTACAGGTTCAGCAGATGAAGCATGGCTGCTTCATTAGTCAAACAAAGTACACATTAGAAATCCTAAAGAGGTTTGGCATGGACAAGGTGAAGCATATAGCTACTCCAATGGGTACAAATGCCTCCTTAGATACTGATGAGTCAGGTAAAGAAGTAGATGCAAAATTATACCGAGGTATGATTGGCTCCTTACTATACTTAATAGTCTCAAGACCTGACATTCAATTCAGTGTATGCATGTGTGCTAGATTTCAATCTAGACCTAAAGAATCTCATCTTGCTGCTATCAAGAGGATATTTAGATACATTGCAGGCACACATAATCTAGGTCTTTGGTTTCCTGCTGCACACACATTAGACTTAATTTCATACACTGATGCAGACTATGTTGGCTGCAAGTTAGATAGGAAAAGCACAAGTGGTTTCTGTCAATTCTTAGGAGAGTGTTTAGTTTCTTGGGCTTCCAAGAAACAACATTATGTTGCCCTCTCTACTGCAGAGGCAGAGTATATAGCTGCAGGGAGTTGTGATACACAAGTCATTTGGATAAAACATCAGCTCAAGGATTACAATGTAGACCTTGGTTGCACACCCATATATTATGATAACACTAGTGCAATAAACCTACCTAAGAACCATGTTCTGCACTCACGCACCAAGCATATAGAAATCAGGCATCACTTCATAAGAGATGAAATTTCTAAGGGTAACTTTGAATTAATCCATTTAGGCACAGCACAACAAATTACAGATATATTCACAAAGCCTTTGGATAATGAAAAGTTCTCTACCTTGAGGAGAGAGTTGGGCATTTTCAGATCATCCTGATTACTAATCTTCATTACTTGTCAGTCTGAGTTTTCTGTGTGTCCATAGCCTACCTCAACGCACTTAAGTCTCTGCCTCGACCTGTAAGTTTAAACTCTTCTCATTTGCTATCCAGTGTATAGTCTATGCATCGATGCACCCTTATCCCAGGTCGACGCGTCTGTGGCTTTCAGAGTCTTCCATTCTTCTACTGCTCATGTTCAACCACCCTTGGTATATAAAATGGTGTTAGGAGAAAGGCAAAATTTCTTTGCCTGGAAACCTGCACTATGCGTGAGGTGGTCATTGACCTAAGCTCTCCACCAAGTGCCAAGGCTGATTGACTCATGTAGTCAGGGAGAGATACCTTCTTAGGTTTGGTTAAAATTTCTCTTGGTCCATGAAGTCAAATTCACAGGGGGAGTTTGTGTGATCTTTGAGTCTATCAGTGTTCATTGAGATCATTGAGAATCTTATATAGTCCTTTCACAGATCTTGAATTTTAGATATCTCTTAAAGACATTAAGCATGTTAACTGAAATTCAGCTAAGAAGTTTAAGCCTTCTGATCTTGTATAGACAAAGATAAAAGTTTCTGAAGAATATCTTCCTACACGTCTTAATGAGTAAAGAACCATATTGGAATATCATGCCCTGAATTCTTCTAAAAGTTTGAACATTAAACATAAGGAGGCAACTCTAGCTGAAGATCTGTACATTTAAGTATTGTTCTCAAACATTTTGCTTCAATAAAATCAAGGGGTAAAATATATTCAGAGCAATGGAGGACTAGGCGAAAGAATCACTATACTCCCTCAAGACTTTGATCAACTCCTCTTCAACCTGAGGAGGGAGATTAGCTAAAATTATGATTGACCTGGGGTCCTCTTCGGTCCCAAGGTTGATTTTCTTAGTGGGTTCATCCACTACTGATGATGGTTCATCAAATCTCTTTAATCCTTGTGCATACAGATCAGTAGTGTCATCCACGTCACTATCCTCATCTCCGGCTAGGTCCTTCTCATCCACAATCTCATACACTCCCAAACCGTCATTGCACCATACCCCGCTAATTCCTCATAGTCCTCTATGACGATGGAGGTTGCTACAAACTTAGGGCATCTAAGAAGGGCGTGACATCACTGGGCTAGATCTTGAAGGAACCTATCTGGAATAGATTTAGCGTGACACATCACAGGGTGCATCACAGACGTGGATGGACAAACAACACTAGAATGAGATTCTACCCCAGCTAATTCTTCTAACTTAGGAGACTCTACAGACTGCACATCTAATATAGAAGACAGGAAATCTAATGGAAAAGAATCAGGGGCCTCGTTCCCCTAGGGAGAGAATGGATGAAACATAGCACAATCTTCCACTGAGATCTCGATTTTAAATTTGGCATTTATTTTTGTCGAGCTCAGTGGATAACATATAGCAAGAAGAGGAATCTGTCAGAGGAGGAGGAAGGGCTCGAGGGCATAGAGTGGGAAAAATCACATCGAAGAATGGGTCGGAGGACCGAAACCACATCTTAGATAAATCAGCGGGTGTGTCGGGCAACCACCTGGATACCAAATCAATCGGCGGGCAGCGCCCGCATGGACAGTTAACGATCAAGAACTCAATCGGCCTCTCAGACCAGGAGGGAGACTGAAACATGGACGGATCAAGAAGAGGAGGTGGGCGGGGAACAAAAGTCAGCCACTGAAGAATAGAAATAAGGCGGGAAAGAGACAAGGTGGTAGTCGAGCTCTCCATCTCCCGTAGACGTTGGGCTGGCTTCCTGCGTGTGTACTGCATCATCCGCCCCTCGGGCTTTTTCGGACTTTCCTCTTAAGTAAACATCATGGAAAAAACTTTGGAGTAATCAGCAACATCATGGACCAGGCCATCTGACAAGGGAGGTGGTCTAGGCATAGCATAAGCGGCACTTTCCTTCTTTTTCTAGCATGGCGGTGGTGTCTTCAATGTACCAGGCTATAGCAGCCCTTTGACAAAATGCTGGCGATAACCCCATGTCAACGGCCCAGAGTCTCCTAACATAGACAGTGATGACTCTTGGTAGCTGAGGCCTCTTCAGCTCACCTTTTTGCCCCTAGGGACGGGCTTGGTCTGCCCCTACAATTGCGGGCCGAGGCCCATGCCTGGCTGATAGCCTAACTTTAATATCATACACCATCCCTTGTCATCTCTAATCTTGGACTTGATTTTGACATCAACGGGTGCAGTAGTGGGCTTGCATGACGCATATGCCCATGAATAGTTCAAGTCCATTACTGATAACATCGGTCTATTGCTTGGCCACAAAGTAGGTAGAATTTTATCAGCTATTGCATCAACGGTCTAGACTGTGGAGATACTTTTCACCTTGACTACCGGGCCCGGTGGGCAGTCGAGGGCACTACATTCAAACTATCAATCCATGGACGACCCAAAATTACCTTGAACATTGGGTCTATGTCCAATACATAAAACTCCACATCCATTTTTAAAGGCCCTAGCTCGGCCTGGACTGTCACAACCCCATGGCAAGCCCTCTGGGAGTTATCGTAAGAGGCAATTATTGTTGGTGTTGGCCGTAGCATATCCTTGAAAATATTGCAGGCACGTAACATGCTTAAGGGACAAATGTTAATAGAAGCTCCGGTGTCCACAAGAGCTGAATCAACTGCTACTTTGTTTAAGGAATTTTACTTAAATGGGCACATCCCACCACCCGGACGCGTTCTTTAGATATGTCCAGGAACTCAGGCGTGCCCAATTTCTTTCACGAGAACGGTGCCAAAAGCCACCGAAAGCGTCGAAACTGAGAGATTTCGACGCCTAACCTTGACTTTTAAAAGTGACGTCTGGACAGCAAGATGCTTCTTATTTTGGATTTATTTGAAATGTCAAGCTGAATAGTGTAGCAGGTGCTGCGCGCATGCTGCGCGTAGACTCATGAAGGCGTCAAAAGGACTGGACTCATTCTTTGAACGCATCCACACCCTTGGACACGTTAATCTTTAAGCAGTGAGGCTGACGCCGCCCTCGTGTGACACGGGGGCTAAAGAACGTGTCCTGTGGCCTTGACGCCTTTTAAAGAAGGCGTCAGGGTCCCCCGTTGTGTTCAATACATTTTTTTAAAAAATTCTAAAAATGATAAAAAATTCTAAAAAAATAAGAAATCACTTAAATAACTCAATGTAAAAAGTCACTTTGGGACATTATAGTGGAATATGAGATTTACTTAATGAAATGTCAAAGTGGCGTGTCTACAAGGTGCATGAAACCGATTTACTATGTAAGTAACACCCTCTAAGGGGCGGAATTTTGATATTTGTGAGCTAAAAAGTTTGCATTAGCCCTAGTCATGGCTGAACATAAATTGCGACCATATTTCCTCTCCCACACCATCTTGGTCTTAACCGACCAGTCCCTGTATCAGATCCTCTAGAACCCTGACGCCTCGAGATGGCTGGTGAAGTGGGCCATAGAATTTGGAGAGTTTGACATAAGCTTTCACCTGAGGATTACTGTCAAGGCCCAGGCTTGGTTG
The DNA here is from genome assembly GCA_024336825.1 of Amorphophallus titanum. Classification (NCBI taxonomy): domain Eukaryota; kingdom Viridiplantae; phylum Streptophyta; class Magnoliopsida; order Alismatales; family Araceae; genus Amorphophallus; species Amorphophallus titanum. The sequence goes on along the minus strand of JANBPO010002190.1, from coordinate 3,161,174 downwards.
ATTTCATCGCTGAGTGCATGCTTCCTAACGAGGAAGGGGCCATGCACTCCTCAAGACCTACATGGGAGCTGTATGTAGACGGATCCTCTTGTGCAAGTGGAAGGAGTGCAGGCTCAGTCCTCTTGTCGGCTGATAGAGTCGAGCTATAGTATGCCCTACGCTTCAACTTCCCAATCACGAACAATGTGGTCGAGTATGAAGCATTACTATCTCGCATTCGTATGGTGAAGCACCTCGGAGCCTCTCGGCTCCGTGCATATAGCGATTCCTTACTGGTGGCCATCCAAGTCCGTAGAGAATTTGAGGCTCGAGAACTTGCCATGTACATCTAGAAGACTAGGGAGGCCTCTTCAGGTCTGTCACTTCGAGGTAGTGCACATCCCAAGGGCAGAGGATGTCCGAGCAAATACCCTTTCTCATCTGTCCTAATCTGTAATGCCCCAGATATTTTTCAGATATTTTTTGGATCTTTTTCGGGGGTCCCGGAGAGCATTTTAAGGTTTACGCGTGTTTTTTCATAATGCACCTATGGAACCCTGTACAGGGTGAACTGTTGCGTTCTCCAACTCTGGGACGTTACCAGTGCATTGTGCATTTTTTGAGGGTCGTGGGGGAGTATTTTTCCCTATTTTTGATATTTTCAAAAAAATTTAGATTTTCTATATATAAACTCCCCTTCTTTTTTCTCTCTCCCCATCTCTTATTTCTCTCCCTTTTCCTCTCTCTTCTCTCCCACGTTCTCTCCACTCCCCCTCTCACTCCGGGCGACCGACGGAGACGGCGAGGGTGAGGTGACGATGCTCGTGGGGTGAGGAGCGGCACGGTTGGGACAAGGAATGCGATGGTGGAGGTAGTTCATGGGTTCGCGAGCTGGCAAGAGTTTAAATGGTATTTTCTTAGTGGATCGGCGTCCTCGGCGTGCGGAATCTTCGGTGGTGGTAGGGGGATAGATCTTTAACCTCTGTACTTTCTTTCCAGTGAGTTTTGTAGTCTATGGTGAGTCGAGCGGGGTTATTTTCACGTTTCAGGAGACATGCATGATTTTGGGGTGTGAGCTAATCCATAGGAACTCATAGTGTCGGGTTAGCCATTCTAGTAGCCGAGTCGTTGCTGGTCGAGTCGGGTCCATTTCATATAGAGTCGGTTTCCTCGTGTCCGTCCCGCATCAGATTATTGTACCGACTCAAATATGCATGTAGGAACTTATGCACATGAGATGCAACGTATGCACAGACTCTGCTCGGACTTAGTTGCATGCTGCAGCTAACGGATTGCACCGACTCAATGAAAACTAGATAATTGTTGCACCGAGTCAATCTTATGCATAGACTAAATGTAAATGTACAGACAACATTTAGATGAACATCTGACAAATAAACAACATTAAAATACATACACCATCACTTCAAAGAAAGGTTGTCTAAGTCAACTATGCAGTCAATGAAGTCAAGCAATAATGTTGCCAATCATCAAAACAGGATTTACAACAAGCACTTCCTAGCGCAACTGCATCAGACGAGTGCACCTTGACAGGAGAGAAATTGTTGGGGCAAGAGAAAGCTTTTGAGGTGCTGAGTACTGCTATTTATTGGCTTTGCCGTCTTCTTCTTTGGCCACAGATGCTAACCTATAGACCAACGCTGACAGTGACGTCGAATTCAATTTGCCTCCAGCAACATCCTTTGGCATCACCTCTTCAAATGAGTTGGTCTGGCAACATCTGGAGACATTGCGATAGTTGGTCTTGTCTCAACTGGCCTTGACTTACCCCAGACTATGGGGCATTACTGAGTAGCTTTTGGTTGGCCTTCAGGCTTTGGGATGTCCTACAGAGCTATTGACTCAGAGGGTGCTACTTTTGCTGAAATTTGTAAATCGTCGGGACTTCCTATGGTGCATAAAAAGTGACAAAGTTGCTGCGCTGAGAATGCAGAAAGCTGATTGCTGAGTGGCTCTGGAACCACTAAACTGGCCGTTCAACAGCACCACCCTCTCACTGTAACTCTCTCCTCACACATTTAATCATTGCGGGGCAGGCTGGAGGAGTTGCAGGTAGAGCTGGTCTCTACTAAAGCGGAGCTGCACCTTGCAGAAGGCATGAAGGTTGAGAGTGCTGAAGAGACTGCCCTACTGGAGGGTCAAGTGGCTTGACTATGCAGCAAGCTAGCTCATCTTCAGGAGGATGAAATCCATCTTGGGGAATAGGAGGCTGCCCCTTTAGTTGGGCTTTTAGAATTTGAAGATATCTTTCGTTGGCAATAGTCGCACCTTATGTAATTTTGCTCCTTCAAGGGGAGCTCTTTTGTAATTTCCTTTCTATTGTAGTGAAAATCAGAAGTTTATTCTGTTGCAGCCTCTGAGCTTCCTTTATGTGTGGTCTTTGTTACTTCTTGGTCTGATGACCAGGTGTCAAAAGATTCTGTTACTTTTCAAGGGGTGCCTCATGTAAAACACAGGAGAGTGCTCACTCTTTCAGAGAAAGGGTGAGGGGTTCGCTCCACCGCGTCGCGAGTGACTCGGAGGTCCAAAGTTCTGCATATGGTAGAACTTATTTATTTAAGCGGCCAAGGATGCCGAGATAGAAGGGGTATAGACCCAAAGCCCTAGCAAAGGGGTATAGGCCCGAAGCTTTTAGCAAAGGGTGATTTTACTTTAGTGGCTTTAGTTGCAAGGCTTTCACCAGGGACTTTAACATCGATCCCGACGATGATGTCGGGGAACCGACGGTAGTTTGATCATCGACATGGGGTGAATGCCAAAGTAAAAAGATTTTTTTTAGCAGCATAAGCGTAAGGCCTACACTGGCGGGTTTTAGCATCGGTCCTGACGACGATGTTAAGGAATCGACGACAGTTTGATCATCGGCACGGGAAAAATGCTGAAGTAAAAAGGTTTATTTTTAGCAGCATAGGCGTAAGGCCTACACCGGTGGGTTTTAGCATTGGTCCTGACGGCGATGTCAAGAAATCAACGATAGTTTGGTCATCGGCATGGGGTAAATGCTGAAGTAAAAAGTTGTTTATTTTAGCTGCATAGGCGTAAGGCCTACACTGGTGGGTTTTAGCATCGATCCTGACGATGATGTCAAGGACTCGACGGTAGTTTGAACATCGACACGGGGTAAATGCTGAAGCAAAGAAACAGTTTATTTTAGCCACATAGGCGTAAGGCCTACACAGGAAAGTTTTAGCATCGATCCTGATGATGATGTCAAGGACTCGATGGTAGTTTGATCATCGGCATTGGGTAAATGCCGAAGCAAAGAAAATGTTTATTTTAGCAGCATAGACTTAAGCCCTACACTGGAAGCTTTTAGCATCTATCCTGACGATGATGTCGGGAATCGACAGTGGTTTGATCATCGACATGGGGCAAATGCCGCAGTAAAGACATAGTTTGTTTTAGCAGCATAGGCGTAAGGCCTACATCGGTGGGTTTAGGCAACGATCCTGACGATGATGTCAATGACTCGATGGTAGCTTGATCATCGGCATAGGGTGAATGCCGAAGCAAAAGGTTTGTTTTAGCAGCATAGGCGTAAGACCTACACCGACGGGTTTTAGCATCGGTTCTGACAACAATGTCAAGGAATCAACGGTAGCTTGATCATCGACATAGGGTGAATGCCGAAGCAAAAAGATTTATTTTAGCAGAATAGGCATAAGGCCTACGTCGACGGGTTTTAGCATCGGTCCTGACGACAATGTCAAGAAATTGACGGTAGTTTGATCATCGACATGGGGTAAATACCGAAGCAAAGAAAATGTTTATTTTAGCAGCATAGGCGTAAGGCTTACACCGATGGGTTTGAGCATCGATTCGATGATGTCAAGGACTCAATGGTAGCTTGATCATTGGCATAGGGTGAATGCCAAAGCAAAAAGGTTTGTTTTAGCAGCATGGGCTTAAGGCCTACATCGGGAGGTTTTAGCATCGATCCTGACAATGCTGTCAGGAATTAACGGTGGTTTGATCATTGACATGGGGTAAATACCGAAGCAAAGGAATGGTTTGTTTTAGTAGCGTAGTTGTAAGGCCTACACCGATGGGTTTGAGCATCGATCCTGACGATGATGTCAAGGACTCGATGGTAGCTTGATCATCGACATAGGGTGAATGCCGAAGCAAAATATTTGTTTTAGCAGCGTAGGCGTATGGCCTACACCGGCGGGTTTTAGCATCGGTCCTGATGACAATGTCAAGGAATTGATAGTAGCTTGATCATCGGTATAGGGTGAATGTCGAAGTAAAAAGGTTTGTTTTAGCAACATAGGCGTAAGGCCTACACCAACGGGGTTTAGCATCGGTCCTGACGACAATGTCAAAGAATCGATGATAGTTTGATCATCGGCATGGGGTAAATGTCGAAGCAAAGAAAAGATTTATTTTAGCAGCGTAGGCTTAAGGCCTACACTGGAAGGTTTTAGCATCGATCCAGACGATGATGTCAAGGACTCGATGGCAGCTTTGGACTTCGCGGTGGGACATAGGGGGAGTACCATGCTGAGTGTTTCTATAGCAGGGTTTAAGAATAATGATGTCTCATCATTTTTTTTATATTATCACATTATTGACTCAAGCGCCCTTTTAAATTTTCACCAAAGCTAGCCCCCTCTTGCTTTTGCCCACGCGCCCTTGCGGGTTTTCACATGGCGAGGTACCCAATTCTGCCTGTAGCGCCCTTTCGAGTTTTCACCACAGTCGAGCTATAGCCATTCTTGCCTTTGCTCAGTAGGGTGCTTGAGCAAACTCTATTTTAAGCCCCACTTTTTTTTGAAAAGAAATGCGTGGGTCAAAGTGTAGTGTTCTAACCCAATACTCATACTGCGAATATTGGTGTAACAGCTCAGGTGCAGAGCCCTTTCCCGGACGATAGATGGCTGCTTGCTGTAAGGTGTATTTTCATTGACGTGAGGTTAACATCAACGCAAGGGAGGAAATGTTTGAGCATCGATTGAGACGAAAGGTCCAAATCGACGATAGAACATATCGGCTTAGGCACGAAGTCGTTTGTCGAAATACGTATTTTCATTGATGTGGGGTTAACATCAATGCAAAGGAGGGAAGGTTTAAGCATCGATTAAGATGAAAGGTCCAAATCATCGAGAGAGTATAGTGGCTCGGGCACAAAGTCGTTTGATGAAGTACGTGATTTCATTGATGTGGGGTTAACATCAACGTAAAGGAAGAAAGGTTTCAAGCATCGATTAAGACGAAAGGTCAAAATCGACGAAAGAGTATAACGGCTTGGGCATGAGGCCGTTCACCAAAATATGCATTTTCATTGATGTGGGGTTAATATCAACGCAAAGGAGGGAAGGTTTAAGCATCGATTAAGCTGAAACGTCCAAATCGACGAGAGAGTATAGCGAATCGGGGACGAAGCCGTTTGTGAAAGTATGTATTTTCGTTGATGTGGGGTTAACATCAACGCCAAGGAAGAAAAGTTTTAAGCATCAATTTAGATGAAAGGTCAAAATCGACGAGAGAGTATAGCGGCTCAGGCACGAGGCCATGGCTCTCGATGGGCCGGTTCTCTTCCCGCTCGTGCGCGGCCTTGATCGCGGTCGTCTGCGACTTGGTGAACCGCTTCGACAGGAAGGCGTCGAGATCGTCATCGACGCGCTTCTGCTGGGCTGCCCTGATCGTCTCCTCGACCGGCCCGGCCGAGGCGTTGCTGTACTCGATCAGCACCGGGGTGATCTCTTCGAGCCAGCGGTCAGGAGCCGACGACGTGTGCCTGATCCTGATCTCGTTGAAGCCTTGTGCGCCCCAGACGATACGGTTGCAGCAGACGTAGTCGAAGAGGAAGAACGCCGCCCCGCAGGACTGCGATCCGACCTCCGAGTTCCAGACGAAGAAGCCGCGCGCGAGCGATCCGCCCTTGCCGTCTCTCCGGTCCTTTATCTCGACCCGGTTGTGCTCGTCGGCGAGGAAGACGAACATGTCGCGATCCGAACCGTAGAGCGTCGTGTTTTCCCGCGTCACCGGCACGTCGCGACCGAACTCGCCGGGCACCTTGAAGCCACCGGGCGTGACGCCGTCACCGAACTTGGCGATGAGGGCGTCTACAATCTCGGCGTTCCATATGCGCCCGTAGTTCGGGCCGGTTGCTGCACGAAGCTCGACATGGGTGTCGTCCTTCGTCATCAGCAGGCCGACATCGGCGATGTCTCGCTCGAACTTCAGCCCGTAGTTGAGGGCGTCAGCCGCGATGGGCGAGGGCAGCTTGCGCAGGTAGCCAGCAGGAGCCCCAGCGAGGCCCGCCAGCTGTCCGAACGACCAGTGAGACAGCTCTGCCACACCGCCGTTCGGTCCCTGCACCTGCATGCCACGCGTGGCGTCTGCAGCAGATGGTATCAGCTCGATCTTCCGGCTGGACACCACCTTGCTTGCCGAGCGTTGCCGCTGGTCGTTGTACTTGGCACCCATTTCGAGGAGCGAAACGAAACGCTCGTCGTTCGGGCGCGAAGACCACTGGCGGGAAGCTTGCATAAGGGTTGTCATTGAAGTCGTCTCCATTGTGACCTGCCATCATCAGGCGGTGAGCGGTCACTCTCACCACGACCGGGCCGGAGCCCGGTTTCGGCTAGTTGTTTGCTGCCTGCAATTCCTTCTGCTTCAGCTCGGCGTAGCGGGCGTTGATCCGCTCGGTTGCGCTGGGCTCCTCGGTCGGTTTCAGCGCGACGCGCTGGGCGTCGTAGCTGCCCTTGCCGAACATCCTCGCGAGCCACACGTTGCGCTTCTCGGTGGGGACGTTCGTCTTCAGCCCGATGTGGTTGACGAGGTCATTCCGGTTGCCGACGAAGCGCGAGCCGTCGCCAAACTCAGCCGATACCGCAGCACCGCCCGTCGCAGCCAGCAGGCCGAGACGGAAGCACCACTCGTCGATGTTGTCTTCCTCGATCTTGCCGAGGCCGACAGACATCGTCGCCCAGATCAGGGCGTCGGTGATCGGATGCCACAACTGTTTGTCGCTGCCGAGAGTGGCAGGTGACGTCGTGATGACGTCGTAGCGTTCGCCGAGGTTCTTCTTGCAGGCAGTCAGATCGAAGTTGAGGGACATGGGTCCATCTCCAGTGGTTTGCCATCATCAGGGCCAAGGTAACCAGCCTTGACCGACCGGGCGTCACCGCCCGGTTTCGGCATGTTGGAAGCGCTCGACGAACAGTTCGCGAGCCATTCGCGAGTGATCGTTGAGCATGTGGGCGAGGGCATCGCGCTTCACTTTGACGGTGGTGCTCGACGACCGAACCTTGTCCAGCTCGGTCGCGATGTGATGCAGCTCGCTGTCGGTGGTGGCGAGGTCTTTCTCCTTCATCAGTAGCCCTCCTGCATGACCACCTGCTGGTGGTCGAGGGCGTGGGCGAGGAGGATCATCATGCCGCCGCCGTAGAGCAGGCTTATGACCGTGATCAGGACGAAGCGTTTCATCGTGCTTCTCCTGCGGGTGCGATCTCGCCGGCTTCAATCAGGGCGACTGCGGTGCGGCCGAAGCTGCCCTGCAGTCTCCAGCAGAGGCCGGTGTCGACCAGCTCCTGCCAAGCTTCGAGGTATTCCTCGTAGCTGTCGACCGGGATGAAACCTTCGGCCTTGCCGACTGCTTCGTAGGTTGTCATGTCGAAGTCTCCATTGGTTTGTCTCATCAGCAGGCCGGGAACCATCCGAACCTGTAGGCCACTGCGTTGCTGCAGCAGCCTTTCGACTTCTGACTTCCTTTTCGCGGCTCAAGCGCTGACGCATCCTGCGTGGGCGGTGGCCGTCTATTCGATTGTCAAAGAACTCAGCCAGTGGCTGTATGCGGTATTGAGGCTACATCATAGAACACTAAATGGTGCTTGTAAAGCCCCCTCTCAAGCACCTTTGACGCACCCTGTGGAAAAAACTATCCTTCTGGCATGCGAAAAGTGCCTTACGACGACGTTCTGCCGGTGCCTACGAAGGTAACGCCAAAAAGGGAGCGGACACGCCGGCCGCGCTCGTGGTGCGATCACTGGCCTGAGCGAATTGCTGAAGCGAGAGAGCTTGCCGCTGCCGGCGCGACCGACCGCGAGATGGCTGACCACTTTGGCGTAGAGCCGAAGACGCTCTACGCATGGCGCGCCGCTAACCCGAACTTCCACGCCGCGTGCAAGATGATGAAAGAGATGCCCGACGCCCGCGTGCAGGGCGTGAGCTTCACCATGACGCAGGGCTTCCACTACACCGAGCAGCAGGCGATCAAAGTTAAGACCGGCGAGCATACCGAGGAGGTTGAGGTAGTTGAGGTCGAGAAGTACATGCCGCCGGACAAGACGATGGTGATCATGTGGTTGAAGAACCGCCTCGGCTGGCGCGACAGCTACGAGGCCAAGGTGCAGGCCAGCGTCGAGGGCAGCGTCGAGCATCGGCACACTATCGAGCACGAGCCCAAGCGCCTCGCCATCGCCCTGCTGGCGACGCTGCGCAGCGCTATCGAAGCGCCGACAATCGAAGGAGAGGTCGTTGAGAGCGACAGCGCAGACGTTCAACGGTAGCAACACCTACCGCTACCTGAAGAAGCCCGCCTATGTCGGCCAGTTGCGCCTGAAGGGCTGGGCTTATGTCGTGCCGCCGAAGAGCGCTGGCGATCCCGAGTGGGTCAAGCGCGCCGCCGAGTTCTGGCAGCTGCAGGCCGAGACGTTCGGGCTGCGCTTCGACGACAACATCCTGATCAGCGTCGACTACGCGTCAGGCGTCGTCGTCAGCGCGGTGCACGTTGCCGAGATACTGCCCGGCAAGCGCACCACGAACTACGTCACGCCACGCGTTGCCGAGCAGCGCGTGCTCGACCAGCTGGCGGCCACGGACGAGCCGTCATGAGCTGGCTGTCGCGCATGCTGTGCTGGATAGGCTGTCACGACTGGCGGGAGATGAACGGCTACTGCCGCGAGTGCGGCAAGCGCGACAGGATGATGGAATGAGCGACTGGATTTACTACGCCGGCATGGTGCTGGCCCTAGCGGTGATCGTATGGACCTGCCTAGCCTAGACGAGCTGGAAGCGATGATCCGCTCAGGCAAGCTGCCCGCCAAGCAGGTGGCCGAGCAGATCGCTCAGGAGTTCGCCGTCTGGGCACCGCAGGAGGGGCCGCAGAGCGAGGCTTATTTCAGCCAAGCGGACGAGCTGCTGTACGGTGGCGCTGCCGGCGGCGGGAAGACCGATCTCCTCCTCGGTCTCGCGTTCACGGCGCATCAGCGCAGCCTGATCTTCCGCAACCAGTCGACCGACCTGAGCAGCCTCTTCGAGCGTGCGCTGGAGATCATCCCGAACCCGTCGAAGAAGGACATGAGCGTCAAGAGCCTGACGACGCCCGATGGCCGCAAGCTGGAGACCGGTCACCTTGAGCTGCCCGGCAGCGAGCGCTCGCACATGGGCCGTCCGAAAGACCTGATCGGCTTCGACGAGGCTGCGCTCCTCGACGAGTTGCGCGTCAACTTCGTCGGTCAGTGGCTGCGCTCGACCGACCCGAAGCAGCGCAAGCGCATCGTCTACGCCACCAACCCGCCGATACCCGAGATCAAGGACGGCGTGATGACCGACACGGCAGTCGGCGACTGGCTGAACAAGTGGTTCGCGCCGTGGCTCGATCCGACCTTCGAGAACCCGGCCGAGCAGGGCGAGCTTCGGTGGTGCTACATGCAGGAGGAGGGCGACCGCCTTGTGACGGTGTGGGTCGATGGCCCCGGCTACTACGACCGTACGACGGGCGAGTTCGCCGGGGAGAGCATGAGCGACGACGACATGATGACCGGCCGCTACGCCAGCGCGAGGTCGAGGACGTTCATCCGCTCGCTGGCCAAGGACAACGTCTTCCTGCGCGGCACTGGCTACATAGAAAAACTCAGCTCGCAGCCCGAGCCGCTGCGCTCCATGCTGATGCGCGGCGACTTCACGATCAAGGGTGCCGATCACCCGTTTCAGGTCATCCCGACGCAGTGGGTGCTGGAGGCGCAGGAGCGCTGGGAAGCCCGCCCATGGGAGGAGGTCAAGCGGCTGCGCCAGCTGGTGCTCTCAGGCGACGTCGCGCAGGGCGGTGCCGACAGCACGGTGCTCGCCCCGCTGTACGAGACCGATTACTTCGACGAGCTGACCGTTCGCCCCGGCAGCGACACGCCGACAGGTGAGGAAGTACAGGCGCTGATCATCCTCGAACACATGGACAACTCGATCATCGCGCTCGACGGTCAGGGCGGCTGGGCGGGCTCGACGCGCGACCTGCTGCGACGCGATCACAACATCGAAGCCGAGATGTTCATCGCGAGCGCCAGCGACGGCAGCTGGGACCCGCTGCAAATCTACAAATACCTGAACTTCCGCGCCATGATGTGGTGGCAGTTCCGCATCGCGCTCGATCCGAAGAGCGAGTACGACATTTGCCTGCCGCCTTCGATCCGCCTGCGCGCCCAGCTCACCACGCCGCATTTCATCGTCAAGGGCAAGGTGTTGCAGGTAGAGGACAAGGAGCAGATCAGGAAGCGGCTGAAGAACAACAGTTCGACCGATGAAGCCGACGCGGTGCTGATGGCGTGGCATTACCGCGATCAGGCGATAGCCCGGCTGCACAGCCCGGAGTACGACATCGTCGAGAGACTGAACGGGCGCGCCGGCCCGGAGTTCGACAAGCGCCTGCGCGGCGAGCCGCTGGAGCTGAACGACCCGAGAGGAGACTGGTGATGACCAGCGAAGTGAAGAGCACGTCAGACGAGCGCGTCGTGAACAACGTGATGCGTCACAACTACCGCGTCCTGACCGATACGGAGAAGGACCAGATGGAGAAGATCAAGGACATCGGCCTCGACTTCCACACGCTGCTCGACGCGATAGCGCCGACCAGCCGTGAGCTGTCGCTCGCCAAGACCAAGATCGAAGAGGCCGTCATGTGGGCGGTCAAGCACATCACGAAGTGAGGCTGTCATGGGCGACAGCTGGCTACTGTTCGGTGCCGCGCTCGTCGCTGCGGCGATGCTCGGCTACATCGTCTACGACTGGGTGAAGAAGGGCTCGCCATGAAGATCAGCGCCGCCGAACGCGTCGCCACGACCGTCTACGTCTACGCCGCCTCGGCCTTCGCCGTGCTCGGCGCGGCGACGACGCTCGGCGGCCTGATCTTGCTCGCTATCGGAGCGCCGAATTGATAGAGGTCGTCGACGCCACGCTCCGCGACATGAGCTACGTGCTCTACAACCTCAACCCGGCGGACGAGGCCGAGACCGCGTGCCAGATCGACCCGGCCATGCGCCGAGACCATCTCGCCTACATGCTGCTGATGAGCGGCGACAACTTCGCGGTCAGGATCGACGGTCAGCCGGTGGCGGTCTTCGGCACCGCGCCGCTCAATCGGGCGACGCTCAGCGTCTGGGCGCTGGGCACCAAGCGGATGCGCAAGGTGCTGCCCGCGATCACACGTCACCTGATCGACGTCCACCTGCCGGCGATGGTCGAGCAGGGCTACCGCTACATGGAGGCGCGCAGCATCGAGACGCACGTCGAGGCGCACCGCTGGCTTGAATGGCTGGGGGCCAAACCGCTGGGCGAGCCGCACCCCTACGGACGCGACGGCGAGCGCTTCCTGCTTTTCCGCTGGACATCCGACGACTTAGGAATTATTTCTCAGCAGCGCAGGAGAGCCCCATGATCATCGAACAGCTCGCAGCTCTGGTCTACGGCGTACTGGCAATCGTCGCGGCTCTGGTCTTGTCCTCTCAGGTTGGAAGCCCGCTTGCCACTGCCCTCGCCTTCGCCGCCGCCGGCTTGACCTACGTCTTCCAGATGTTGGCCGTTGCCGGTGAGAAGGCGTCCGTCCTCGGCCTGATCTGGATGGCGGTCGTGGCGGCTCTCCTCGCTTCTGTAGCCGTCTCACTGGGGAGCGCCTTCTGATGTGCATCAAGACGCCGAAGATACCGAAGGCCAAGGACCCGGCTCCAGCGCCCAAGCGCAGCGACACCGACACTGGAAGCGAGCGGCGCAAGCTCGGCGACCGATCCGGCGTCTTCGGCAACATCCTCACGTCGCCGCTGGGTGACAGCACCTACGGCGGCAGCGCCCAGAAGCTGGCCGTGTTAGGTGCCAATTGAGCTACGTCCACGACATTCTCGACGAGCACCAGCAGCTGGCGACGGCGCGCCTTCCTTGGGAGACGCACTGGCGCGACATAGCACGCTATGTGCTGCCCCAGACCGAGGGCTTCGACACGTTGCTGTCGACCTACCCGCTGGCCGCCGTAGACACCGTGGTTAGCACGCCGGCCGCAGCGACCAAGTCGAAAGACCTCTACGACATGACCAGCCTGTGGGCCATCGAACGGCTCACCGCCGGCCTGCTCAGCCTGAAGACGCCCGAGACCGAGCAATGGCACAACAACCAGCTCGACGATCCGTTCGGCAGCGAACCGACGCATGACGAGGAAGTCTCGCTGGAGAGGCTGCGCGACTACCAGTTCCGCGTCCGCGCCAACCCGAAGAGCGGCTTCTGGCCGGCGCACCGCTCGTCTATCAAGTCGATGTGCGGCTTCGGCGACGGCTGGATGTTCTGCGAGGAGGTCACCGGGCGCGGCCCGAGCCTGCCCTACCACTACAGCCATGTGCCGATCATCGAATGCTTCCCCGGAATGGACCCGAACGGCATGCCGAACCGCATGTTCCGTCCCTTCCTGTGGAGCTGCGAGCAGATCACGCGCAAGTTCGGCTATGACAAGGTCTCGAAGACCATCCGCGACAAGGCCAACGATCCGAAGACGCGGCACAACCGCGCGACCGTGCTGCATGCTGTCAGGCCGCGCGACCAGAGCGACCGCTACGCCAAGCTCGGCAACCTCGGTGCCGACTTCGCGAGCTGCTACATCCTGCCCGACGACAAGCACATGATCGGCGAGAGCGGCTTCTTCGAGTTCCCGTTCATTCGCTACGCGTGGTCGAACACCGGGGTGAGCCCTTACTCGACCGGCCCGGTTGCCTACGCCATCGGCGAGCTGAAGAGCTTGCAGGAGATGGCCAAGCAGGAGCTGATCGGCGTCAGCTCGTCGTTCCGTCCGCCTGTCGCGACGTCGGGCAAGAACTTCGCCCGGCTGAACTTCAACCCCGGCGCGGTCAATCCGGGGCTTATCTCGCCGGACGGCAAGCCGCTGTTCGCCACCTTGGGCACAGGTGCCCGTCCCGACTTCGCGCAGGCCGTGATGGAGAGCCGTCGCGCCAACGTCCGCGAGATGCTTTACCTGAACCTGTGGCAGATCATTATCGACACCAAGCAGGGCGGCCCCGACACGGCCACCGCCGCGCTGATCCGCGCTCAGGAGAAGGGCGAGATGTTCGGCCCGGTCGGCATCTCGCTGAACGAGGGCCTGTCGATGATGACGGATCGCGAGATCGCGATCCTCGGCCGCAAGGGCGCGTTCCGTGAAGGCAGCCCGCTGGCGATGCCGCAGTCGATGGCTGACAAGAACGTCAGCCCGGCTTTCTCCTCGCCGCTCGACAGGCTGCGCCGCATGGGTGAGCTGGTCGGCATGCAGCGCCTGATCGAGTTCGCCCTGCTGCTCACCGGCAACGATCCGCAGCGCGCCGCGACCGTGCTCGCCCGCTTCGACATCGACGACATGCTGGAGCGCGCGCAGGACATCCTCGGCGCGCCTGCGACCAACCTGCGGTCTCGCGAGGACGCCGACGCCGACCGCCAGAGCGACGGCCAGATGCAGCAGCTGCTCGCCGGCCTGCAGAGCATGCAGATGGGCGGCGAGGCGGCTCGCGCCATCGGCGAGGGCGGTGCCGCGCTGGCCGGCGGTGCCGAAGCGGTCAACAGCTCGCCGTCGCTGCGTCGCGGCATCAGCAACATGCCGGCCGCGATCCCGGCAGCTCAGAGCGCCGGTAACGCCATCAACGCGATGACAGGTGCCTGATGGCCAAGCAGGGACCGGCGACCAAAGACCTCGCCTTGATGGCCGCCTACCAGCACGTCTTCAAGAACCCCGGCGCTGACGGTCAGGTCGACCTCGTGCTGGCCGATCTCGCGGAGACGTCTGGCTACTACTCGGTGCCCGACGCCGACGCCACCGCGCTGGCCTATGCCCGCGACGCCGGAAGGCGCGAAGTTTTTGCTAGGATTTTGTTCCTACTAGGTGTATCAAGCGACTACCGCGAAGCGCTGCGCAAGGTCGCATTGATCGAGCAGGAAGCGCTACACGGAGAGAGTTGAGATGGCTACTGACGACGGAACCAAGACCGGCGACGAGGCAACCCAGAATACGGGCGACGTCAACGACGACGGCAAGGCGACCCAGAAGCAGGGTGACGCAGCTGCGCTAGCTGCGGCACAAAAGGCGACTTTCGGTGAACTGGACACAGAGACCTCCGAATGGTTGACCCGCCGCGAAGTGAAGGACGTTCCTTCCCTCGTGAAACAGGCGTTCAACAGCGACAAGATGGTCGGCGATCAGGCGAAGAAGCTTGGCGAGGCCATTATCCGACCCGGCAAGGATGCGAAGCCGGAGGAGATCGCGGCATTCAACGAGAAGATGGGCATCGGCAACACCGCCGACGACTATGTTTTCGAGATGCCGAAAAATCTCCCCGAGAACCTTCCTTACGACGGCGAGCGCGCCAAGAGCTTTGCGGCTCTCGCGCACGCCGAGAAGTTGTCGAAGAAGCAGGCGCAGGCGATCCACGATTGGGCCGTCCAGAATGGCGTCAGCGACTTCGAGAACGCCGGCAAGGAGCAGGCGACCCGGATCGCCGAGCAGGCCAAGGCCGCGACAGCAGAGCTGACGAAGGTCTACGGCCCGGTCGACGGTCAGCAGTTCAAGACCAACGCGGCGTTCGCCGACAAGGTGCTTGAGCTGGGCGGCGAGCGTGCTGTCGAGGAGCTGAAGGAGCTGGGCGCGATTGCCGAAGTCGATGGCAAGAAGTACGTCCAGAGGCCGGGGCTGTTCGAGTTGTTCTCGAAGATCGGATCGACCCTCTACAAGGAGGACGATGTGCTTCGCGGAGACCCGACGTCGTTGAGCAACCCGTTCATGGAAGGCGAAAGCGAAAACCTCACCGAGCAGGCGCGGATGATCAGGTCGGATAAACCCCGCGCGCTGTCGCTGATCGCGGCAGCTGGCAAGAAGCCGTCAGACTTCGGTGTGACGGTCTAACCCTGAACGGAGAACGACGACAATGGCTACTACCCGCATTGCCGACGCCATCGTGCCCGAGCACTTCGCCAACTATATGTCGAAGAACACGGTGCAGACTATGGCGCTCTACGGTGCCGGCATCATGCGTGCCGACGCCGACCTGTCCGCCAAGCTCGGCGGCGGTGGACTGCTCTTCAAGGTGCCCTTCTGGAAAGACCTTGACGACGACGAAAGCGACACCGGCTCGGACGACCCGGACAGCCACGCCGTACCGGGGAAGCTCGGTTCGAGCATGGACGTGGCGCGCCGCCAGTTCCGCACCAAGGGCTGGTCCGCCGCGAACCTGACCAACGAGCTGGCCGGCTCCGATCCGATGAAGCGCATCGGCGAACGCGTGAACCCCTATTGGGGCCGCCAGTTCGACACCATCGCGCTGGCTTCGGTGCAGGGTGTCTTCGCCGACAACGCCGCCAACGACGGCGGCGACATGATCAACGACGACAGCACGGATGCCGGCGGCGCGCCTTCGGCGACCGAGCTGTTCAACACCGAGGGTTTGATGGACACCGCCCAGACGATGGGCGATGAGAAGCGGAACCTCAAGCTGCTGGTCATGCACTCCGTCGTGCATACCCGTCTGGGCAAGAACGATCTGATCGACTTCCGCCCGGACAGCGAAGGCAACTTCTGGCACGAGCAGTTCGGTAACTTCCGCGTGCTGGTCTCCGACCGCACCACGAAGGTCGTCGGCGCGAACCGCGTCCGCTACCACACCTACCTGTTCGGTCAGGACGCCATCGGCTGGGCCGAGAACCCGCCCGCCAAGCCGGTCGGTATCGAAGAGGACGAGAGCGCTGGTGACGGCGCTGGCGTCGAGACGCTGTGGACCCGCAAGCAGTTCGCGATCCACCCCTACGGCATCAAATGGACCGAGACCGCCGTCTCCGGCGAGTTCCCGACCAACGCCGAGCTGAAGCTCGCTGCCAACTGGGATCGCGTCTACACCGAGCGCAAGCAGATACCGATGGCGCTCTACATCACCAACGGCTAAGGCCGCTGGGCGCATGATCCGGCGGGGCTGGTCGCCTCGCCGGCAGACCTCCAGTCCACAGGCGGTAATGGTGCCGTCCTGAAAAAGGGAAATGAGACAATGACCACCTATCGCAAGTTCTTTCAGGATCGCGACAGCAACGCGTTCGCGACCTACTTCAACGACTTCTTCGCCTACGCTGCGGCCGACTGGACCCTGACCACGGTCGAGGCTGGCGGCGGTTCCGCGACCGAAGCTCTGGCGGCTGGACCGGGCGGCATCCTGCTCGTGACCAACGACAACTTCGACAACGACGCTGACTGGTTCCAGCAGCCGAACGAAGCCTTCAAGTTCGTCACCGGCAAGAAGCTGCAGTTCACCATGCGCTTCAAGCTCAGCCGTCTCGACGGCGACTTCATGGCCGGGCTGCACATCACCGACACCGACCCAATCGGCGGCGTCAGCGATGGCATCTACTTCCGCAAGCTCGCGGGTGAGGCCGGGCTCAAGCTTATCGTCGAGAAGGACGCCGCCGAAAGCGCCGTCACCTGCATCGAGACGCTCGCTGCGGACACTTGGTACGTCGTCGAGTTCTACTACGACGGCGAGGACGACAAGATCAAAGCCTACGTCAACCGGACCGGTGCCGGCTCCGTGGTGCTGACCAACGCCCCGGACGACGAGGACTTGGCCCTGTCCTTCGGCTTCCAGAACGGCTCGGCGAACGCCAGCACTCTGTCGGTCGACTTCATCGGCGCTCAGCAGGAGCGCTAAGCTTAACCAGCCCCGGCGGCCCTGCCCGCCGGGAGCAGGAGGAACTGAACCGGAGAACGACAATGCCGAACCCTGAGAGCATCCGCAAGGCGGCCGAGAAGCGCGCTCAGCGCAAGGCTGCTCGTGACGGAAACGAAGCCAAGGCCAAGCAGGAGGCGCAGGAGACCGCTGTCCTCACGCAGCTGCAGAAGGCCGCCAAGACCGACCCGAAGGCCGCCGCCGAGCTGCGCGTGAAGCAGCCGTCCAAGCCGGCCGTGAAGCCTGTGTCCAAGAAGGAAAAGCAGCTCGCTGCCCGCAAGGCTGCCGAGGCTCAGGCCGACGCTGACGCCCGCGTCGTGGCGAAGGTGGACGAGGACAAACTCGATCTCGCCTACTACCGCGACCGTGGCATCGAACCGCCGCTGCATGTGCTCAACCAGATCGCCAAGCGCAACGACGAGGCGACCCGTAACGACGCTCGTGATCTGGCCCGAGCCGTGGCGGAAGTGGCCTACGAACAGGCGACGACACGCGACGCTCGAAACCGTCATCTGCGCGAGCGGAAGATGCAGCGCGCCATCGCCGATCAGGCCAAGATCAAGGCTTCACAGCAGCAGGGGTAAGCCGTGGACCAGAGGGCTGTTGCGGCGTACCTGAACAACGTCAAGCGCCGTAGGCGGCGCTTGTCCGGGCAGTCGCTCGATGATCAGCTAATTGCCATCATCGGCGATGGGGCAGGGGCGTACTATCGGGTCTCCGATCTCGACACCCTCTTCGTCGAGCGTACCGGGGCCGCAGCCACCACCCCGGCCGAGGTCGATGGACCTGTAGGCACTATTCTCAACAAGAGCGCCTTTGGCGTTCATCTGGTCGCGGTGTCCGACGCATCGAGAGGTACCCTCCGCTTCTCCGGCGGCGTCTACTACATCGAGAACGATGGCGTTAATACCGCCTACACGAGCACGCCCGTTGGCGGCCTGACGTCCGTCGCATGGCAGCACTACATCGCCATGTCGGCTCGACGCAGGTCAGCAGCCGCACTCAATTTCCGCCGAGGCGTCAGTTCGTCACACTATGTCAGGCTCATGCTCGACAGCACCAACAGCCGGGGCGCGTTCGTCACTCGCAACAATGGGGTGGTGTCCACGCTCAACGGTGCGACGAATAGCGTGCCGGTCGATACGTGGGCGACCGTCGACGGTTTCTGCAACGTCGGCACGAACAAGCTCGGCATCAACGGCGCAGCTCAGACCACCGCCGTAAATGGTAACGAAGCCACCACCGCCGCAGGCGGTCTTTCTATTTTCACGAGCACGACAGGTACACCGGATAGCGTCCAAGGAGATTGGGCCGGCGGTTTTTATCTGAACCGCGAGCCCACCGCCGACGAGCGCGCAACTATAAACACTTTGCTCACCAGCCTGTACGACACCATGGTGTTGAGCGATCTAGGACTGGTGGTGGAATGACCGTCGAAGAAAGACTTAGCAACCTCCCAGCGGCAGACGGGGTCGAGCCGACAGACGTGCTCTATCTGCTCACTGCGAACGGCGGGCGACAGGTGGCTTCGTCCGTGCTCGCAGGCGTTGCCGCAGCCATCGTGCCGACCGGCGAGACCGATCCTATCACGGTGCAGCGCAAGCTGGAGCACTACATCGATCTAAGGGACTACATCCCGGCGGGTCAGCACTCTGCGATATACTCTGGAACGTCTGATTACGACGCTATAGACGACATAAACTGGGCGTTGAACGAGACTATAGAAGTAAACGGTGGCGCTGGCCCAAGCATAGTGTTCCCGTACGGCAAGCTTCTACTGTCCGAACCTCTTCAGTTGAAGAAGGTCGTCTCCCTGCGAGGCCATGGCAATCCCGCCGATGGCAGTTTTTCGGGAACGATCCTGTCTTGGCCGGCGCTTACCGGCGCTGCCATCTACGTCAACCGCCACGACACTCTGGGTGAGGACACCGTGGAGAGCGGCGGGCGCGCGGACGGCGGCCTTATCCAAGGCCTGTCGCTGGAAGGCCCCGGAGGGTACGACGACACAGGTCTGTCGGCCGGTATCCGCCTTCGTGCTCGTGCTCGACTGGTCGATGTCTCTGTGAGCGGCTTCGCTGGCGACGGCATCAACGGCAAGGGTGCTTCCGGCAATGTCAACACCATGTGGGTCGACAGGGTGCGCTCCGGGGGCAACGGCAGGCATGGCATCTACATGGATGGCGGCGACAGCAACGCCGGCACCTTCGTTGGCGTGTCCTGCAACGACAACGGTGGGTACGGCATCGCCGACAGCAGTTTCCTCGGCAACACTTGGATAGGCGGTCATCTGGACGGGAACGGCCTGAAAGGTCAGGTCTCCCACGGCGGCAATCGCTACTACCTGCTTTCAGGCGACGGAGCCGCTACGGAGCCGGGAACGAACTCGGCCGTATGGGTGCTGGTCGGCGAGGGTGGCGTGCACGCCCAGTATCCGGCGTGGTCGAGCGAGGGGGTCTACATCCGGGGCGGTTCGATCATGTCGGACAATGCCAACGCCCGGAGCCTTTTCATCGGCCACTACATGGAGCCGTCGCAGCCCCCTAGCTACGTCCGCAACCCGGCGATCTACATGCCCGGCCATGATACCAACGGGCTGACCCCCGACAGCACATGCCTGAGCATCAAGAACCGAACGCTGGACAGAGCCAATTTTACACGCACCACCATTCCGACCTATGCTGACAACGCTGCTGCCGTTGCCGGCGGGCTCTCAGCAGGCGATATGTACAAGACGGCGACCGGAGAAGTAAGGGTTAGGGTCTGACAATGCCTACCGGACACACTCAAGTCACGATCTACAACGCCGCGCTCGACATCGTCTCGTCGCGGCCAGTGTCGAGCATCGCCGAGATGAGCCCGGAGTGCCGCTGGCTGAACCGCAACTTCGAGCACTACGTTCGCACCGCGTTGCGCACCGAGCTGTGGAACTTCGCCAAGGAGCTGCACGATCTCGATCTGCAGGTGGCCGAGCCGCCCTTCAACTGGAAGTTCGGCTTCGATCTTCCGGTCGGCTGGCTGCGCGTCATTCCGCCGCGCTACGGCGGCTATAGAACCGGCAGCTTGATCAAGTACGAGGTCGCCAGCAACACGCTGTACGCCGAATACGACGCGGTGAGGACCGGGCTCATCATGGACCGGCAGAACCCCGGCGATTGGGACCCGCTCTTCGCCGACTATGTCGCGGCGCGGCTCGCCTACGGCATGTCGCACACGCTGACGCACAAGGCGTCGTTCAAGGCCGAGACCAAGCAGGCAGTGCAGGAAGCCTACGACGTCGCCGCCACCGTCAACGCGTTCGAGAGCCCGGTCGAGGACACTGAGCAGCACGACGTCATCAGGGTGAGGTACGAGTGACCGTCTATCCGCTGCAGGCGAACATGACGAGGGGCGAGGTAACGCCCCTCGTTCACGCTCGCGCCGACACCGAACACTACGCCGCCGGCCTCGCCGAGGCGCGCAATGTCGTCGTTACGCGTTACGGCGGCGTTACTCGCGTTCCGGGCACGCTATACAGCGGAGATACCAAGATTGCTGCCAAGCTTTCTAGGTGGCTAAGGTTTGAGTTCAACAGAGAGCAGGTATACGCAATAGAAGCAGGTGACCAATACTTCAGGTTCTGGACGGCGGCCGGTCGCATCGAAGACCCACCGGGCACGCCTGTCGAGGTCGCCACGCCGTATCTGGAAGCGGACCTGAAGTTCCTGCGCGTGCGCCAGCTCGGCGACGTCATCTACATCTGGTGCCGCAAAGCCGATGGCAGCCGCTACAAGCCGAGGACGTTGACGCGCAACAGTGAGACGTCGTGGACGCTGGCCGAGCATAACGTCATCAACGGTCCCTTCATGAAGGAGGACACCAAGGGCACCACGCTGACCCCGGCCGACTACGGTTCGGTGGTGCCGAAGATGACCAGTAATACCTTGCCGAGTGGCGCGGCGGCGAACGACGACACTGACGCTACGGCCTACACGATCTTCGACAAGGACGTGGCGACGAACAACCAGAGCGACGGCACGTCGGGCTGGTGGTCCTACACGCTGCCCGGCGCATCCGTCGCCATCGCGGATGCCTACTATCTGGTTTCATCTTCCAACTCCGGTTCGATGGTGTCGACGTGGACTATCGAAGGCCTCGACGGGGGCGGCAACTGGATTGTGCTCGACACCCGCAAGGAAGGCGGCTGGGTGGACCGCGAGACGCGTTTCTTCGACTTCGTCAACGAGACCGCCTATCGCGGCTACCGTCTGTCATGGACGTCGGTCAGCGGCGGCGGCTCGGACGGCAACATTGCCGAGTGGGGCATCCACCGCAAGGCCGAGGACCAGACCCCGTTCAACCTGACCGCGTCGGCGACGACCGGTATCAATGGCGGCGCAGGCTTCCAGACCAGCGACGTCGGCCGCGTCATTCGTCTGCTCGGCTCTGACGGTCGTTGGCGCACCGCAGTCATCGCCGCGCGCACGTCGACGACTGTCGTCACTATACAGCTCTACGATCAGGCGCTGCCCGATCTGGCTCCGATCACGCGCTGGCAGTTCGGCGTGTTCTCGGACGAGAGCGGCTGGCCGGCTACGGGTGCCGTCTACGAGGACAGGCTGTTCCATGCGTCGACGTCAGGCGATCCTCTCGGCCTGTGGGGCTCGGTGAACGCCGACTACGACAATCACAACATCTCGACCCCGCTGGTTGCCGACGACGGCGTATCGGTTCGCCTGACAGGTGGTCGCATGGACGACATCAGCTGGCTGCTGGAGATGCGCGACAGCATCGTCGTCGGCACCGCCGGCAGCCTGCGCGCGGTAGGCCGCAACAACGACAACGAGGCGCTTGGGCCGTCGAATTTCCGACAGCGCGCCCAGACGCTCGCCCCGGCGTCGTTCGCCGAGCCCGTCGTCATCGAGAACGTGCTGCTCTTCCTCGACCTGTTCGAGCAGCGCCTTTACGAAGCTATGTACACCTACGAGGTCGACGGCTATCTGGCGCGCGAGGCGTCGACGCTCAGCGAGCACCTGTTCGCGGCGGGCGTTGCTGAGATCGTCTATCTGCAGCACCCCCACAGTATCGTCGTGGGGCGGCGCTACGACGGCAAGTTGATCTTCTTCACCTACGACCGCGCCAACAAGGTAGCCGGCGGCACGCTCGTCGACTTCAACGGCGAGGTTGAAAGCATCCTCGACTTGCCCGGCGAGACCGGTACCGATCTGTGGATGATGATCAAGCGCACGGTCGACGGATCGACAGTGCGCCATGTCGAGCGGCTAGCCGAGTTCTGGCGCGAGGAGTTCACCGTGCAAGGTGTGCCGGTCTACGGCTCCTCGTCGCTCGTCTACGATGGCGTCGCCACATCATCGCTGACCGGTTTCGGTCACATGGAGGGCAAGACCCTCGGCGTGTGGGCGGATGGCCGCGACATCGGCGATGTCGTCGTCGACGCGAGCGGCGAGTTCGACCTGCCGGGCGGCGTCGAGGCGACGCAGATCGTGGCCGGCGAGCGCATGCCGTGGAACATCAAGACGCTGCGGCTGGCGCAGATCGGAAATCAGGACGGCTCCGGTCTCGGCCGCGCCGTCACCATCGTCAGCGGCTATATCGACCTGTACGAGGCCGCAGGCATCGAGTATGGTGCGCCGGGGCTTATCGACCAGCTGCGTTTCGAAGACGAAGCCGAGGAAGACCCGGACCAGCCGGTGCCGCTGCGCACAGGAATGTTCTCCGGTCCTGTCGACGACAGCTGGCGCAGCGACGGAGTTCTTGTTATTCAGGGTACGAAGATGTACCCCGCCACGATCCGGGCAGTGCAGCTAAATATCGATGGAGAGCCGTAATGTGCATCGCTCTTGCTGGTGTTCTCGGCGGTGTCGTCAGCGGCATAGGCGCGGCCATGGGCTTGCAGGCGCAGGCCGCCAGCCTCGACGCCCAGAGCAACCTGAAGAAGCGGCAGGGCGATCTCGAACAGCAGGCCGGCGCTGTCGAGGCCAACCGCATTCAGGGGCAGATCGACCGCGTGGGCGGCGCTCAGCGCGCCGGCTTCGCCGCCAATGGAATTTCGCTCACCGGCTCGGCCGAGGAGACGATCCTCGACAGCGCCGAAGAGGGTAAGCTCGACATAGCGACCGTTCGCTGGAACAGCAAGCTAGCCGCTGACAACCTCCGCTACTCGGCCAAGATCGACCGCATGAACGCCAAGACGACGAGGCAGTCAGCACCGATTGCTTTCCTCGGCCCGACGCTCAGCGGTCTGGCTTCCTACGGTAGCGACTTCGCGAGTGCTGCAGTCTGATGGCCCGTATAGCGCAGGGATACGTCGCACAGGTCGGTCTCGATACCGACCGTGGAGGCATGCCGCGTCCGCAGCTCTCGACTGCGATGGCCGACGCCATCGGCGGGCTCGGCCGTCCTATCGCCCAGTTCGCCGACATGGCGAAGATCGCCGAGGGCAAGAAGAAGCAGAAGGACGAGTTCAAGTCGGCGGCTGATTACCGTCGCCTGCAGCTCAACCTCGGCCGCCAGCTAACCGAGCGCGCCGACGACAGCAACATCATGCCGGTCGACGGCGAAGGCTTCCACGACGACTACATCACCAACGTCTACAACCCCGAGCGCCAGAAGTTCCTTGACGGCTTGCCGAGCGACGAGCTACGCGAGCGCTACTCTACGCTGCTCGGCGACGATGGCGTCGACCGCGAGGAGTGGTCGATCAAGGCAGCTGAACGCGAGAACGGCCAGACCCAGTCGTGGGCTATGCAGACGCTCGGCGAAGGGCAGAACGAGCTGGCGAACGCGATCTCGCTCGACCCGTCCGGTTACGATGCGCTCCTGCAGCAGGGCCTCAACGAGATCGACGCAGCGCCGCGTCTGACGACCAAGCAGAAGCAGGACCAGAAGGCGGCATGGGAGCGCATGGCTCAGGTCGCGCATCTCAACCGCCGGCTGGAGATCGACCCGGAAGGTGTGCTTAAAGACCTCGGTGCCGATCCGCGCTACCTGTCGCCGTCGACCCAGTACGACATGCTGGAGCGCGCTCTCATCGGGCAGGAGAGCGGCGGCGACGCCAGCGCGATTTCGCCGAAGGGCGCTGTCGGCTTGATGCAGGTGATGCCGCGCACCGCCGTGGAGATTTCCAAGGAGCTGCGTGACGGTCTGCTCGACAGCCGCATGAGCGACGAGCGCATCACCGACATCATGTCGAACGAGGCGCTGAACCGGAAGTACGGCCGGCACTACCTGCAGAAGCAGATCAGGACGTTCGCCAAGCAGGGTGGTCTCGAAGCCGCGTTGATCGCCTACAACGGCGGACCCGAGCGTGCCAAGAAGTGGATCGCCTCCGGCTTCGACGATAGCGTCATCCCGAAGGAGAGCGCCGACTACTACAAGGCGATCATGTCGCAGCTGCCGGGCGTCGCCGGCACCGGCAAGGGCGACCCGAAGAGCGTGCAGATCAACTTCCGCTCGCCGGGCGACAGCATAGAGCTTAGTCAGGACTTGCAGGACCGCGTGAAGACGTCCTTCGCGTCGCTCGGCATCAACAACATCAAGGTCAATTCCGGCCACCGTACGGCTGAGAAGAACCGTGCTGTCGGCGGTGCCAAGGGCAGCCAGCATCTGCACGGCAACGCGATGGACATCGACGTCACCGGCTACACGATCCCCGAGCGCGTGCAGATCATCAAGACGCTGTCGGCCAACGGCATCACCGGGCTCGGCATCGGCTCGAACATCATCCACGCCGACCTCGGCGGCCGGCGCGCATGGGGTTACGCCCGCAGCTCCGGCGGCGGTAAGGTGCCCGAGTGGGCCAAGTCCGCCATCGACGATCATCTGGCGAACAAGTCGGTGGCTCCGGCGCGTGGCCTCGGCGGCATCGCCGGGCGCTACGCCAGCATGTCCTACGACGACCGGCAGAAATTCATTGGTCAGGCCGATCAGGCGGTTACGCAGCGCTTCAACGTGGCGTCGAAGGAGAACGCCGTGCAGCGCGTCGAGACGCGGCAGGCGATGCAGAACGAGCTGGCCTCGCTGCAGCGCTCCGGTGTGTCGACCGGTTTCGACGAGACGCAGGTGGCGACGCTGCTAGGCGAGGACGACTACGTCAAATTCGCGCGCGACAAGAACGTCGCCCAGCGCATGTTCGGTGCCCGTCAGGGTATCGAAACGATGACGATATCTGAGATGAACGACCGGCTCGAAGACTATCGCGCCGATGCCGGTTCGGAGACCTACGCCGACGACCAGAAGATCGAGACCGCCGTGCAGCGTGAGATCGACCGCGTCACCAAACTGCGCTCGCACGATCCGAGCGAAGCGGCGATGCTGTACCCGGACGTCAAGCAGGCCTACGACGCGGTGCAGTCGAGCATGCAGCAGGGCAACCTCGACCCCGAGCAGGTGCAGGACTACGTCAGCCGCACGCTGGAGCGGCAGAAGGAGTTCAACCTGAAGCCGGGCAGCGAGGCTCCGGTGCCGCAGGCGTGGGCGATGGAGATCGGCCGTTCGCTGTCGCGCATCCCGGCGGTGAGCCGTGAGATGAAGCTGACCGACGTCAACGCCGCGATCCTGATCCAGTATCAGGAGCTGCAGAAGCTGTTCGGCGACTACACCGACGAAGTTATCCTGCACGCCCTGTCCGAGTACAACGGCGTCGGCGAGAACACCGCCAACCTGATCACCGGCTACATGACCGCGATCCAGAACGGCGGCGACCCCCTTAAACTGATGCGGACAGGTGACCGTGCCGCCGACATGGACCAGCAGGAAGGTGTCACCGACGACGGCTGGTGGACGTCGATCAAGCGCGGCGCGACAAACTTCTGGTACGGAGACGACGTCTACGACGAGCAGGACACGGACCCCGGCGATCCCGATCTGGAGCTGGCCCCTAGTAGCGAGACGATCCTGCGCGTCGTAGGAGCCCTGAACGGGGCGACACCGGAAGAGGAAGCTGATATAGCTGCCCGCTACGGCCAGCGTGCCTACGAGGCAGCGAAGCGCCGCATAGCGGGTGGTGAACAGTGACGAACCCTTTCCAGCCTAAGACCGTGCAGGTGCCGGGCCTGCTCTCGGACGACGCCTTTCAGGAACAGCTCAAGCAGTTCGCCAGCGCCAAGAACGCCGAGCAGAACGCCGCGCCGCCGCCCAGCAGCGCGGTCGAGTTCGCCGACAAGATCAACAACGACTTCCTGAAGCCCGGCGCGGTGCCGGCTACGCGCAAGAGCCCGACGCTGCAGGCGCAGGATCGAGCTATCGAAACTAGATCAGGCATACTGTCCGATCTGGCACCGGAAGCGACCGGGCCGGGCCAGCAGGTGCTTAGGAATTTAATCCTCGGTCCCATCGTCGGCCCGTTCGGCGAAGGCGGGCTGGCGGATCAGCTTCTGTTCGACCCGAGGGAAAGGCAGGAAGAGGCCGACAGGCGGCTGCAGGACGCTCAGCAGCAGGAGCAGGCCGTCCGCGATCACGCAGCCACCAGAGACAAGCTTCGCGGCCTCACGGACGAGCAGGCGGCTGCCATGGGGCTTCCCGTTGCGCCGGGCGGCACCAACGTCGACGAGCAGCGTGCTGCGGCCGAGCGCGACGTGCAGCAGGTGGAGACCGCTCAGAAGAACACGGAGCAGGCAGAGAAGGCCGTTGAGACGCCCGCGCTGCAGCCGACCATGCCGTGGTGGCTCAACGTCGTACGCGAGGGTTACAAGTCGGCGGCGGGCATGCCGCTGAGCACGGTCAAGGGCGGCATCGCCGCATGGGAACTGACGGCTGGCCGCGTGCTGAACATGGGCGACATCGAACGCTCCGACATGCGCGCGTGGGTGGACACCGTCGAGAGCACGCTCGACAAGATGATGCCGGGCGACAAGGCGCGCTCGAAAGACTTCGTCACGCAGCTCGCGCAGGGCGGCGGCTCGATGGCCGGCTTCATGATCGGCGGCTTCGTTGGTCGCACGCTCGGCCTGCCGGCCGGGGCCGTGCCGGCGATCATGGGTGCCGCCAGCGGCGGTGCTGAGAGCCTTGAAGACGCAGAGACGTTCAACGCTGTCGGCCTGCACAAGTACATCGCCTTCCTGACCGGTGCCGGTCTCGGCGTTCTGGAGGCAGCTCCTATCGACCGCATGTTCATGGTGGCTGAGAAGGCGACCGGCGGCCTTGTCTCGCGCATGCTTAACAACACCGTGCAGTCAGGTCTCACCGAGTTCGTGCAGGAGTTCAGTCAGGCCGCCGGGCAGGACATTGTCGCCAAGTGGACCTACGACGCCAATCGCGAGCTGGACATCAAGAAGTGGGCCAAGGCCGGTGCTGTCGGCTTCCTGACCGGCGGCGTCTCCGGTGCCGCTGTCCAGATCATGCAGGAAGCCGGCGTCATGCCGCAGCCGCCGACCGGCAACCCGGTCGACGACGTCCAGCGCGAGGAGGCGGCCAACCTCGTCATCGACACCCTGCAGGATCGCTTCGACAAGATGACGGCGCAGCCTGCCCCGGACATCGCACTCAGTGCAGAGGAAGCCGCGACCGCTGTGCTGGAAGGCTACGTCTCGGTCGACGAAGACGGCGTCAACTACGCCGACGTAACGCCGGCCGAGACGCAGTCTTTCGTGCAGGGTCCCGGCGGCACGATCCCGGTCAACGAGAACGGTCGGATGGAACTGCGCCACTACAGCGACCAGCAGCTTACCGAGATCGACCCGGCCCTGCGCGGCACCGGCCCGCTGCGTGGTGAAGAGCGCAACCGCCTCGGTGAGGTCGGTGCTGATCCTGATGTCGTCGACCGCTCCTACTATGGTGCCGGCACGCCGCCGACCGCCGACGACCGGCGCATGCTTCAGATGGCGCTGCGCGAGGCCGAGAGGCAGCCGCAGAGGGCAGGAGAGGCCGGCGCGTTCACTTACCCGCGCTTCGAGGCTCAGGACGCCGCGTACAGGCGCTACGGCCGGCAGAAGGGTTACCAGCCCGAGGGCGGGCTAGGCCCGTTCCGCCACACTGTCGAGGCGGACCCGAGCACGATCTACAACGCGCTGGAGGACCCGCTCGGCCTGCGCGCCCAGCTCGACCCCGAGCTGAAGCCGAACGAGCGCATCACCCAGTTCGAGCGGCTGGTCCGCGACGCCGGCTTCAAGGGGCTCTATTACGCCGAGAGCCAGCTCGGTCAGGTCGCCATGATGTTCGAGAAGGCGAAGCCGACGCAGGTGGTCGACGAGCGCACCGGGCTGAACCTGAACTACGAGGTCGCTGATCCCCGCACCGTCGAGCTGGATCGTCGCGACACGCAGCCGCTGCCGGGCCTCACGACGTCGTCGGGACCTGTGGCGACTGTCGTGCAGGCGGCGCGTGCCTACGCTGCTGCTAGGGGCCTTCCTGCCCGCAGGCAGGCCGAATACGTCAAGGCCGACCCCGAGCGCGGCAAGCGCATCGCCGAAGCCTATGAAAAGATGAAGCACGCGCCGAACAACCCGAAGGTCAAGGCCGCCTATCAGGCGATGGCCGAGGAGACGCTGGCGCAGTACCAGTTCGTCAAGGCGACCGGGCTGGAGATCGAGGCTATCGAGCCGGGCATGCCCGACCCGTATCCGGGCGGCCCGAAGGAAGTTCTCGAAGACTTGGCGCGCGGCCACCTGTGGTTCTTCCCGACCGATCAGGGCTTCGGCACGCTGAACGAGGTTTCCGACAACCCCCTGCTCGCCCCGACCGACGAGTGGGTGGGCGGCCGGCAGCTCCTCGTCAACGACGTCTTCCGCATAGTCCACGACTTCTTCGGCCACGGTATCGAAGGCTCCGGCTTCGGCGCGCGCGGCGAGGAGAATGCGTGGCAGTCGCACATGCGCCTCTACAGCGAGGCAGCCCTGCCGGCGGTGACCAGCGAGACACGCGGCCAGAACAGCTGGGTTAACTTCGGACCCTACGGCGAGCAGAACCGCTCGAACCAGCGCGACACCGTCTACGCCGACCAGAAGACCGGCATCATGCCGGCATGGACGTGGCAGGAAGGCGTCGCCGATGACGACAGCATGACCGACATGCTGGCGCGCGTCGGCGATCCGCTGTCGCCCGAGAAGCAGCGCGAGCTGGTCGACAAGGTGCCCGGCATCGCCAAGGTGCTGCCGAACCTGACGCCCGAGGAACAGGCGCGCGTCCGCAAGGCAAACGCCCAGAAGATCGTCGACATGGTCGAGCAGCTGCCGACCGCCGAGGAGATGGCCGCCGTGGCGTTCTCCGGCCGGGCCAAGCGCGGCTGGTACGCCAAGAGCGCGCAGGCGCTGCTCGACATCTTCGGCCTCGAAGACGCGCCCCGCTTCAGCGCCCTGCTGGCGGCCCTGTCGCCGCAGACGTCGGTCGAGACGAACACCATCAATGCGCTGAACATATGGACCGCGTGGCTTAGGGCGGGCCGCCCGACCGACAAGGCCGGAGCGACGCGCGCCATCCACGCCGGGCTCATGGGCGGGCAGGCGTTACCGGCTTGGATGAACAACTCCATAGAAGCGCTGACCAACCCCGACGTGAACGCTATCCAGCTGTCGGGGCCGAAGGTCTCGTCTTTCATGGCTAACCTCAACAACGTCACGCACGAGGTCACCAACGACGCGTGGATGACGAACTACGCGGGCGTCACCGACCGGTTCGTGAAAGGGCAGTCGAGCAAGGTCGGCGACAAGACCTTCACCGGTAAGAGCCTCGGCTACATGGCGATGTCGAGCGTGGTTCGCCGCGCCGCCGATGTCGCAACGGAGCTGACCGGCGAGAAGTGGACCCCGGCTGAAATTCAGGAGACCGTGTGGAGCTGGGCGAAGACGCTTTACGAGACCGCCTACAGCCGGCAGGATCAGAAGTTCTCTGCCGCTGCTGCAGACAAGCGCCTTAACGGCGTCACGGCGGAGCAGGTGCTCGCTGCTGGCGGTCTGAAGGCAGAAGACATATCTTCGACACCGGACTTCGCGACGCTGTTCGTCACCGGGGTCTACCGAAACATACTGGAGCGTGGTGGCTATGACCTCTCAGCTGTTGTCAGCAATCAACGGGATGATGGACGCGCAGGCCGAGGAGGCGACCCTCGCTCGGCCGAAGGCTCAGGCTTTGATCAGCGCACTTTCGACGCAAACCTCCGACGCGCCGCTCAGCGCCTCGACGCGCTCAGCGCGGCCCGGCAAAGTGAAGCGCGGCAGTCTCGCACTGCCGAAGAAGCGGAAGTAGCCCAGCTCCCCGAGTGGGTGACGGACGATGACATCGACGCGTTCGCGCAGGTAGCGCCGCCGGTAGACAGCCCGGCGTTCGAGCGATGGTTCGGGGCCAGCAAGGTAGTCGACGATGCTGGCAATCCGTTGGTGGTCTACCACGGTACAGTTCGCGAGTTCGACGCATTCGATGAAACGAAGATAGGTGATCGAGACGCTGGCTTCTTCGGGCGCGGCTTCTATTTTACGCCCAGCGAGAGCGAAGCGCGAGATTACACTGACAGCTATAGTGAAGAGGATATGCAGGACGACGGCTCGCCGCCTCCTTCTCGCGTCATTCCAAGATGTGCCCGTGCCGGGTCACTCGGGTCTTCCACTGATACGCCCTTCGGCACCTTGTTCTGAGGGGCCAGAAACATTTCTTCACCTCAGGAGGGTTTCTTATCGGGTGATGGGTCACCGAGTACATTCTTATCCTGATCGGATGACAGATAGGGTCTGTTCGACACGACAGAGTCGATACCGGTTCGTTGGGCAGGCCGAACGGCACTGCCGATTTGTTGTTGATTTCTTTCGACCCTCCTGAGGTGGAATCCCTGACATTTTGGTCAGATGACTTGAGACTTCAGCAATTTGAGAGGACCCTCGTGTATTAGTTTTCTTTGACTTTTACACTTCGGTGGGCCGCATCCTTTTTGTCATTCGAGTGTGATTGCCATTGATCATATTTCGGGTGCCAATAATGCCTTAACCTTTTCTTTACGGAGATGGACCTTGGTTTTAGAGTTAAGCGGTGTTCGACCAGGGTGGGATCCAATCGGCATATCCTCATAGCTCTATGCTAACGTGTCCTTGTAATCCTTGAGAACCTCAATCAATGCCTCTTCTTTAGCTGATGGCAAGTTATTACTTATGAGGACGATCCTAGGGTCTTCTTTGGTTCCCAAGTTTATTTCTTTGGTGGATTCTTCTACGGTGACTGACGGCTCGTCAAATCTCCTCATCCCACTAGCATATGCGTCAGCCACATCCTTATATTCTTCATCCCCTTCTTCGATTGGGTATTCTTCATCTGTAATTTCATAGACTCCATACCCTTCATTGATTGTGCAATTCTCCTCACATTCTATCTCTGAAAGTTGGATGGGATTTTTTAGTAGCTGAGGAATGTCTAGGCATGTTTGGCACATGTTGGCTAGATCTAAGAGGAACCGACGATGGATTTTCTTGTTTGATATATGTTGTTTTGATGATGTCTGAGTTTGATTCATTGCAATAGTGAATTGATTCAACTATGCTTCATTATGCATGATAAATATTTTTGATACTTTCATACTATGCTCATCATGAAAAGACTCTCCTATGTAAAGATCTCGGGATTAAAGAGTGACACTCTCAGATCAAGGCACTCAGCCAAGTTGACTTGGGGAGCAACTGCAAGCAACAGCAAGATTAGCAGTAGTAATGGCAATTCAAATGAGAAGCTTTGTGCATGGTCTATCTATGGTGAGAAGGGTTTCCCCATATTGATATGAAGCTAAAAATGATTGGGAAAAACTTCAAGGACAAGGAGCTGTGCATATGGTGGAACTTAGTTGCAAAGGTTGAGCAGAATTCAGATAAGAAGTGCAACTTCAAAAAGGACTGCTCCGACCTCACAAGAGAACTACTCCGACCTTACAGCAGAGCTGCTCTGACCTCATCTCACGCTGCCCCAACATCATCTACAAAGGAGTGGGCAGCTTCTTAAGATAGGTCGACACTACATTTACAGCATGTCGACCTCATGTGTCTTCCAGAACCTGTTATACTGGCAGTTTTCTTAAGATAGGTCGACACTACATTTACAGCAGGTTGACCTCATGTGTCTTCCTGAACCTATTATACTGGCAATTTTCTTAAGATAGGTCGGCACTACCTTTATAGCAGGTCGACCTCATGCTATTTTCAGAAACTTCTTAAGCCTTGCTCTGCCAAACACGTCAGCTCTTCCAGAGAATATAATATTTAGGTGCAAACCTCCAAAAACACCTCTTTTGAGGTTTGGAAGAAGATCCCAGGTCAGAGGTTCTGCCACTTCATTATAACAGCTCAGAATATCCTTGTTGAAGAAGACCATGTCAGGGACCAAATCTGCTAAGGTTTTCTCTGCTTGAAAACTGTCTCTTTTGTCCTAGGAAAGGGCTAGTCAGATGGTCTACCCTCTAAGGTATACTGGACAAAGCCTTTCCCTTTGCCTCAAGATTTCAAGACAATGTTAGAGATGAACAAACCTTCATACGACTGGCTGTTCGGGACATCGATGAATGCTGCGAAAGAATCGATCTGAATTATTGGTAAAAAATGGGTGTCAACAGCGTAGAGGCTTCGTGGTTCCTCCGTTTACCGTCTTTATTGGCCTGACCGCTGTCGTTATTTTATTATTGTTGTTGTTGCCGTTACTGGTGTTATTGTGGTTATTACTGCTTATTGTTTTGTTGTGGTGGGGATCCGTGGGAGCCCTACTGAGCTAATGAGATGAGACTCACTCTCTGCTTTTTCAGGTGTAGTGTTTCCCCTGGAGGTGAAGCTTTTCTGTCAGAGGACCAGTAGTATGCCAGCTTGCCAGTGCTGGGGTGTGCCCCATAGCAGTGTACGTTTTTCTTTTCGTTGACTGTACTTGTGGGCTGGACTTTGTAGTTATATTAATTATTGGAAAATGTTAATTTTATTTCTACTAGTTATATATTAATCATGTATTTTATTTCTTGCTAATTGTTTATAATTTCAATGCATAACCACAACATCCCAAATAACCCTTTCGAGCTCTCCAGCTTGTGGGTGGCGGCGTAAGATCTGAATGGTATCGAGTTTGACTCGATATCCAGATATTGAGTCATTATAGGTGGTATCGGAGTGTGGTTTGGAAATGCATGAGAATTCAAAACGATTGGAGTGTTTAAGTGT
This sequence comes from Amorphophallus titanum, assembly GCA_024336825.1. NCBI lineage: Eukaryota > Viridiplantae > Streptophyta > Magnoliopsida > Alismatales > Araceae > Amorphophallus > Amorphophallus titanum. Next base: position 3,128,122 of record JANBPO010002190.1, on the reverse strand, counting down.
CCAGAGAGTCCAATATAGTCGACAGCTGGCATAGGATGTTTTGTTTCATTCACCCCCCTTATTTTTTGTGTTGTGTTAAGGATCAGATAGCACCGAGGAGGCAGACTCGATCATTGCTTGAGGTGCTGATGGGGGCTCGAGCGGAGCCAAGTAGAGAGGAACAGGGTGGTTAGTCATCTCCCCCCGTTATAGTGGTCCCGAATGTGCCAGGTCAGGCCGAGTTTTATGTCGGCATTTATCAATTTTTCGCACAGCAGATGAGTCGACAGTGTCATGGTCAGGCGGCTGGCAAGGGTAGATCGTCATATGGTGGCCGTGGACATGTTTTGCGAGAGTTTCTATAATTTCACCCACCAAAGTTTGAAGGATAGTAGGATCCTGATGCAGCGAGATCGTGGATTGATGCAATGGAATGCGTGTTCCGGTCGATGGAATATGCGGAGGATGAGAAAGTCTTGTTGGCGAGTTATCAGTTGTAGGGATCAGCTTTGTCGTGGTGGACTATAGAGTGGTAATCGGCATTCTAATCGCGTCCTCTACGGCAAATCCCGTGGCAGGAGTTTCTTACAACTTTTGAGCGAGTTTTTAGCCTGGAGTATGTCAGGACAAGGAGAATGTATCAGTTTATGGAGCTAACACAGGGGGACATGTCAATAATGTAGTATTGATCCAGATTTATAGAGTTGGGTCACTATGCTCCCATATCATGGCAGATGAGAAGTTGACTCGACAATTTATGAGAGGTCTGAGGCCAGAGCTTAGACACCTAGTAATTACAACTCATGTGGCAGACATGGAATCAGCCTATCAAGCCGCGACAGATGTAAAGGAGGATTAGCTGAGGACCCAAGAACAGGCCAGTGCAGGGCAGTCCCAGTTAAGTCAGGGTCAGCATAGGACCCTTAAGCAACAATGTGATCTCTAGTAGTCCTTGAGGAAGTTAGAATTGACATCTCTTCCACCTCCTAGCACAAGTTCTTCCCCTCCAGGATTGAGATTCAATCGGGTGACGAGGTTGGTTAGAAGGAGCAGGTCTAGTAGGAGGTGCCAGGAGTAGGAGGAGTAGGTTTTAGCAGTGTCTGATCAACAACTTGAGGTTTGACCACTGCGGCATGGTATGAATGAGCAGCCAGGATGATGGGGGCATCACTTACCCCTCCACATTTTGCAAAGCTCAGATGGATCGACGGCTTGCGCCATTGTGTTCTCCAGGATAAATTATTGTAGTGAAAAAATGATGGATGAGCCACTGTAAGGGTGGAAAAGTATTTGCATTTAGTTTGGAGAGCATGGCTTGCTGGGCATCATAAGATTTTTTTAGTCATGGTTCTGTAGGCTATTTCAAGATCCATCTTAGCAATCTATGGTGTTACTCCCTAAATGGGTAGGTTCAGAGATTACTGGAACAAGACCGGATTGGCAGTAAATGTTCTGCCCTTGACTTTGGTCGTAAGGATCTCGTCATTGAGTTTCAGATTCTGATAAAATTTGTGGACTAGGTTAGGATAATACTGACAATGCTTACATAGGAAAGGGATCCACCCTTGACCATTAAACAAGGGATGAAGTGCTGGGATCATATCGAAAAGCTCCTTATCTTGAAAGTCCACACTTCACGGAGGGAGGATCTTCGGCATGAATACTGGTTCCGGAGCTTTATGTTTCTTGGATGATGGAGACACCATTGAATTAAATCGCTGGAGACTGCTAGAGACTGCAGGTGAAAACTGGAGGACTCTTGTCTGTGATAGGAGAGAGAGGTAGAGGCCAAAGAGCAAATAACTGTGAGGTTGAGAAGAGAGCTTAGGGCAATGCTTGCTTTCGATGGGAAGAGGATTTTCGGAAGTGAGAGAGAGGTGGACGACGAATGGGTTTTCAAAACCCTTGTCAACTGGAAAGGGGGTTTTAAGATGGAACAAGTCGACTAGTCCATTGATCATTGTTGATCAGTCAGGCATAACACTAGTTTGGTCAACCTGGGCTAGCATTAGGTCGACAGACCTAAGCAGACAAAGAGCTTGAATAGGCCTATACCTTGGTTGGGTCAACATAAGATGGTGAGATTCAAGATCCTGCCAACTAAGACTCAATTCTGAATAAACTGATTTATTTAATTTTAAATCCATGCACTGAGTATGCAACCACATGACACGTCGGCTACATGGGTGTTGTTCGCATATTCTCGAAGCAACGCGATAGTGCACGTCAAGATAAATGATGACGCTGACTTGGACTTCAAAAATAAAAATGGCTAATTCCCCGATTTACCCTTACCACCATGTTTTGGGCTTTATAGACATCAACAAACTAACAAAAGGTGATTCGTCTCCCCTTCATCATGCTCGACATCTCACCTTCCTCACGGTGCTATAGTCTCCCCTACTAGCCATTTGTGAGGTCTCTGCCATTTGCTGTGCGATCACCCTCATTTGTGAGCTCATCGTCATCACTGACAATCATGGAGCCACAGGAGACACTCATGAAATACTTCATCCGCCATAAACGGGATGTCCCACCTACATCTGAGGAAGCTAGGATTTCTATGGCCGAAGAATGAACAATTGAGGAATTGAGGGTTTCTAAGGTCTCCACTTCAGGATGAGAAGTTAAAGGTAGCGTAGTTCTATATCTCTATTATATAGCTATTTGTCCCCCTTATCGACCTATTTGTCACCCTTAGATTGGTCTTTTGTCACCCTTCTTCATTTTTCTTCCTCAAAAACTTATCACATTTTGATAGATAGTTGTACCATTTTTCACCCACTTGTCACCCTTAAAAATCTATTTGTCACCCTTTTTATACAATTGTTGCCCTTGATTTTACCATAGGCACCCTACTCGTTATTTCACTATTATCTACCTATTTGGTATTCTTAAAGATCTATTTGTCACCCTTAAATCCCTATTTGTTACCGTTGTTGAATCATTTGTAACCCTTGTAGCGTTGTTACATTGTCCCGTTACTTGTCACACTTATATAGTTATTTGTCATTCTTAAGGATTTATTTGTTACCCTCAATGATCTATTTGTCACCCTTAAACCCCATGTATTACCCTTGTTAAAAAGATTGTCACCCTCTGACTTGTCACCGTTATCCATCTATTTTTCACTCATATCGGAACTAATACGATTTAATTAATAGATGTAGGAAAATAAATGATTAATCACTAAATAGATACCTAGTCCAGAATATCACATGTCTATAACAAGTACAGTCAATAGAGGGACCGAAAATTGACTCAACCAGAGACCAAAATGACACAATTGGAACCCGGTCAAAGTGGAAATCAGGTGGCGGTCCTCCCCAGACCATCACCTCAGGTGGCGGTCCACTCTGGACCACTACCATTAGGTAGATGTCTACCCAAGATCGCAACCACCCAAAATGCAGTCATCCCCTGACCGCAACCTGGAGGACCCCAGGCTACGTAGCGGTCAGCACCTAACCGCTACCGCCAAAAAATAGTCATCCCCAGACCGTAACATGGCGGGGACCTCCAACGGCACACTAACGCCCCCCTACAGTGCGTCAACCTGTCCAAGTAGCAGTCGGTGGCCGATGGCTACTACAGGTAGCGATTAGTCACGAGACCACAATTTGGAACCGATCGTCTGACCGCTACCGTCAAAAAATAGTCATCCCCAGACCGTAACATGGCGGGGACCTCCAACAGCACACCGATGCCCCCCCACGGTGCGTCGACTTGTCCAGGTAGCGGTTGGTGGCCGACGGCTACTACAGGTAGTGATCAGTCGCGAGATCGCAACCTGGAACCAACCGTCACGGACAAAAGGCGGCCTCTGGTATGATTGCATCCAACATCCAAGCATGAAAATAGTGAAAATTGTGAAAAGATCCATTCCATGCCCCATTCACCCCCAGCAGACCACCTTCTTCATGAGGCGGTCTGCTGAGGGCCGCATTTTGGCTCAGTGAGAGTCGGTTCAGGTTGCGGTCTCGTGATCAACTGCCACCTGATGGTAGCAATCGATCGCCGACTGCCACTTGAGCGGGTCGACGCACCCTCAGGGCACGTCGACGTAACCGTCAGGGGTCCTTGCCATATTGCAGTCAGGGCATAGCCACTTTCTGGCGGTAGCGGTCAGTTGTTGATCGCTACTTGATCGGGTCAACGCACCCTTGGGGGACGTGTCAACGCAGTCATCTGGGGTCCTCCAGGTTGCAGTCATGGGATGACTGCATTCTGGTGGTTGCGGTCTTGGGAAGACCGCTACCTGATGGTAGCGGTCCAGAGTGGACCGCCACCTGAGGTGACGGCCTGGGGAGGACTATCACCTGGTTTCCGCTTTGACTGGGTTCTAATTGTGTCATTCTGGCCTCCGGTTGGGTGGGTTTTCGGCCCCTCTATTGGCGTTTGGCTCGACGGATGCCTAGAGCACCCCGTGAGAGCCGTGTGTGTGCCAAAGGGGTCCCGAAGGAGTGATTTTACCTCGATGAGTGTGCCAGTGCGACTTAAGGGTTGTTGGACCTTATTCGCATTCCGGGCTTCTGTGTTCCGCTGGTTTATGTAACCGGGAGTCGGTGTTGATGCGGTGGGTCATTCTCGCACCTCGTTAGTGTGACGAATGGTGGTTTCCGTTGGCTAGAGAGTTCTTACCTCCAGTGACCCATCCACTAGTGATGTTTATGTGCTACCCCCGCCCTCAAACTATGCAAGTATCATAATAACATAAAAGGCATGAACTGGCATGAAGGTATGAATAAATGGGGGTAAATAGATATGAAAATTAACCGTGATCGCCACCAAGGATTAACAATGCCAAGAGATGAAGAGATGAAGGAAACGGCATCGTGTACCTTGGAAAAGGATGAAGACTTGATCGCGCTTGACAAACGGGGTGCGGGTAACTTGTGGGATCAGGCCTCCTCTCCTTCCAGCCGACTAGAGGAAGAGGGCCTCACGTTCAATTATACTCTCCTGCAAAACAAAGCCAAGATAAAGGAGAAAAATCTATTAGAAATATGTAAGTGTAGCATCAATCTCGCGGTGATAAAATAGCATGACATATCCCCAATAATAGGGGTATTTATGCAATCATACCCTTTGTGGGCTTTTACAAAAGAACAAAAGTCTTCAGGACTTCAAGTATTCCAACTTCTTGTACCAAGGGGGAATGCTCCAAGCTCCTCGTAGCTCCTTGATGCTAGGTGGTGGATGTTAGATGCCTCCAGTGGGCCAAGTGCCTCTCCTTTTATAGGAGTTGAGGTGGGTTGCCCGCAGGAGGTGGGCATGGGCCAAGTTCCTCATGGCAAAACCCATCTAATGCCTTTGCATTGACTTCTAGTTGGGTTCCTCATGGCTGCAAATGGAGGAGATTGGGTTTCTTTGAGGTAAGAGAGAGAGAGAATGGAGGGAGTGGGCCGCGCATCCCCCCCCCGACCTCCTCCGAGTTGCCGGAGGAGGTTTCCTCCTTTTTTTTGCTTCATTTTTCTTCTCTTCTCTCTCTTTTTTCTTTTTAATTAAAGGAGGGGGAGAGAGAAAACAGGAGGGGTGGGGCCCATAGCACCACCCTTCACTTCCTCCAGGCAACCGGAGGGAGGCGGGGTTGTGGGACCCCTGCGATCCCCCCCAACTTTCTTTGGGTTGCTGGCGGAGGGAGGGGGTGTCGGCACCCCCTCTACCTCCTCCTGGTTTCCAGCGGAGGGAGAGAGGGGGTTGCAGGAGTGGGTCCCGCCCTTCCTTGCTGCTGCACAGCCTTCTCCTCCTTGGCCAGCCCTAAGAAGGCTTTAAAAAGCCCTTGACCAGTCCTTTTCAAGTATTTTTTTATTGCTCCACGGTCTGAGGTTGCAGCACGTGGGGATTTCTTGATTGCTTGTCTTCTCCTCGACGCCGACCTGCTGCCCGGAGTTTTCGCACTGCAGGGACCACACCCCGGTGCACCAAGGGCGGTCTACGAAGATCGGAGAAGCTCGTTTCTTGCTGGTTTACATCGTGGGTGTGCTGCTTTATGCTGCCCACGAGGTGCTTGATAACATTCCAACGTGTAGAAACATGCGGATTTGATGTTTATATACCTATCTGGCGGAATTCCCAGGACGTGTGAATTGTCCGTTCATGCAACGGCGATGGTTTTATACTATTCTTGCGCTGCCACGGAATTGATTTAATTTTTATTTTCCTAAATTAATCAGCAAAAATTATGGGGTCCAACATGGGTATATAAATTGTGAGGTGTGAAGAATCTGGCTTCCTAGAAAGGAACTATAAATATAGCAAGTCAAAATATAGTTGGCTGCTGCCCTGTGTTCAAACTTTTGGTCAGATTCAGCATGAGTGCCTCGTGGCTTATGAATATATAGATTGTTGGATCTGCAAATATGGAAAAGTCAATATGCAGTTGGCTGCTGCCCACATCCCATCCTTATTTGCATATCAAGTATCAATTTTGAATGCTGCAATGTCACCACATATTTCTTTGGATCTCCCAATTTGAGATCTGAGCTTTGCTCACTGGCTTTCCATTTAGGATGAAGTGCCTAGTATCCAAGTCAAAAAACTTGGTCTTCATGTCTGCCAACTTCTGCACTGTTTGATAATGATGAAATGACACTAGCTACTGAAATGGTAAATTGTTTGTTAGGTACTGTTTGGCAAATGTCTTTGAAGTGCAAAGCTTTTCTGAAATAGCATGTTAGTGTAAATTTTCTTTGCGATTCTTGCATAAAAACCCTAATAAGTTTTTATTTACACAAAATATCTCTTAAAATAACAATGCTATAAATGCCCTTAGAGGTTAAATGCATCATGATTGCCCTCTTCAGTGTTGTCCAAGGCACAGTTTGTCGTGCCGTACTGGGTTAAAAATTTTTGTGGCTAAAAAAACCTTCTCAAGGGATGCACTAGTTGATGCAGTGAAATGTTTTTTTAGAGAGTTTCATGTACCATCTACCGCTGCACATGCACTATCGTTTATGTTGCATTCATCTGATAGATGTTTGATCGAGGCTCATAGTGAGCTACATCTTGTTCAAGTAGTTTAACTATTTGTCTAAGCTGTTAACGATCTGCTTGAGTAGTCCTTTTAGACATTTGTTTAGCAATCAGTGTTACAGCTGGCTTTCATTCAGGTGTGTGATAAAATTCCTACAATCTTGTTTTTCCAGTTTAGGTTGAATTGAGCGATTTTAATTTGGCCTTTGAGTTTCCTTGCGAGCCCTTTAGCCGAGGCAATCCTCCACTAGTCCTCTTTCACCTCGAAGAGAAGGAGGTCATTTAGATCCTGGAGCACCTCATTTCGGCCATCTTCCCAAGCAAGCGCAGACTGTCCCTGCCTGAACCAGATCGGACCCCTCTCTGCTTCCTGAACCACTGCACTCACCTCTGACCTCAGAACGATGTCCTGTCAGTTCCTGTGCATCGCCAGCTCGACCACGGTCGCTTCGGCACCAGTCCCATGTCCATCAGAGTTTCGTGGAGACCATGGCAACCTCTGCAACAGCTCATTGTTGTTCTGATCCAGACAGGAGCATTCCAGACCGGCCCAGTTCCCAGAGCTGTAGCAGCCCTCATCGTTCCCCATTTGATCACAAAATTATACGGCGTCTTCCTGGGCCAGTCCAGGTCATTCTAGGACTGATCCCACTTCCAGAAGCATCCGGACGAGTTCGTGGTCGCCCCAACACTGGCTCCCTGTCACTCTGCCCTAACAGAACCGAAGTAGAGTAGTATGTGAAGATGAAGCTGCAGCACCCCAGCCCGGCCTTTGGATGACCACCTGATTCTACTGCTGATTGCCACCTCATCCCCAGATGATGCTGCACTGACCCCGCTCCCAACAGTGCCCTGAGGTGTCCGTGGCACCCTCTTCTTTGGTTTGCTGTCCCTACAGGACCCTCCCTGGCAAAATTTGCTTCCCCAATTGTCCCACCCCTCGCTTGGCCGGATGACCCCCCCTCCCCGTGAGGAGATAGTGTTTGACTATAGTTAATTATCCCCTATCCCTTGTTCAACCCTCCTATGAGAGGTGTAGTGTTGTAATGCCATAAATTTATGGTCAAGCGACACCGACACAGCGTGCGGGTGCTTACATACGCTTCCCCGCTCGCCATTCATCTCTGATCAGAGTCAGCTTCTTCAAGCCAGCTAGGTGAGCCTAGAACCCTCATCCTGGTTAATTCCTGCCATTCATTATCGTTTCAGAGCTCCGCCGGTGAGGGAGAGAGAGCCCAGCCCTGGCCAACCAGCTACGTTGAGTAGCCATCGTGGAGAGTGAGTGTGAGCGTACCCGCACCCTCCAAAGCATGTGGTCTGCCCCATTGCCATGGGAACCTCCGAACCAAAGGGTGGAATCCCCACTCAACATTGCCCCTAACCCCAACCAGCAAGGGTCTGGTCCCCCAGACTCGACCTACCATCCCCGAGTCACCTCGGGAAAGGAAAGTGCGCCGTGTGAATTAGTCCACCGACGTCAAGTTCGGGCCTTTTGCTAGTGTGCTTGCGCATCTAGGTCCGAGGATCATCATTACATCTCCGCTGTCTCCATTGCTGTGCCACATCAAGTGGTGTCAGAGCAAGTCATTGACTTGTTCTCACAAGTCAAGTCCTAGGGCACGCTTGCATTAGAGTCATTATCGGGCCACCCCGTGCATTATCACTTCCCCGTTTGAATGGCTACCTCATACTGGTCACACCCTTCCTCTTTGCCTCTCCCAATGGATCCCAAACCCCATGGAAGCCCTACTGTCAACAAGGTTGACCGCATCATCTCCCTCATGGAGGCCATGCCCAACATTTTTGGGCAGCTTGATGATATCACTGCCTGACTAGATCAAATTAGGGGAAATGGACCCCCACTAAGAGAGAATGAGAGTTACCCCCGAGGGAAGAACAACCCAAATGGCTGACAATGCTCTCGAAGCTCCAGTCAAACCTCAAACACAAAACATGAAAACACGATACCACGATTCTCGAAAACACTATGCAGAGGAACACTACCAGACCCTGATCACAAACAAGACCATCATGCTCTGGATCTCAAAACACACCAATCCACAGAACGAGCACGACACACAAAGGAACATAAGTCTGGCACCTCCAAATCATGGCAGCATCGCTATCGTCTCATAGAACAAAGAGACACGACCCATGCCACCAAAAAGCCATCGAGAACTCATTCTCTACAGACAAGACAAGCATCAGACAAGACAAGCATCAACTCCCATGAGGAAGATGAATATCTTAGCTGACTGCTCTAACCATCGACTTCTGTGCCATAACAACTATGGAAACTGGCATGCGGAATGCCAATGACAGCACTGGACCACAAACACAATCAAATTAGTCCTCACTCAAACCTTACATTTGATTCAAGTTGCATGCTAACTCTACCACGACAGAAGAGTACAACACAACTAACTGACAAGATCACAGTCTACACAATGCCAAACTCAGACTCACAGGGAACTCCTCCCAGTCTGACCATAAATAACAACCGAATATACAACCTCAACAACACCTGCAAAATCCCTAGATCCATTCTCAACACAGAGCCACAGGACACAACCGCAAGTTGGGTCACATCAAGGCACAATTACAGCTGACCACACGGCTAAAAAGGATCTAGCCATGCTGCGAGCGGCTTGCCAACAAGGACCCACAAGCACCTCTCGAAAATGCATTTATAGGACTACGATCATGTCTTGAGAGCATAGCTTCCAAGAAAAATAAAGGGTACTCAACCAGCATATCCGCTGACATATTTCCCCAATTCTCAAAACCTGCCAGTGCCAACAACCACAATGGCTCAAGCAATGGTACGGCAACCAACAACATCAAGGCACACATAGTCAAGATGAAGTCACACTAAGGAAACAATCCTCTCAGTCGGTCAGAATCTTCCAACCTCGATACTCGACCTGTGGGTTATGTGCCCACACGCTTCCGTTGTGCACTCAACACAACATACACAGGGAAGATAGACAACTCGGCATCTGCATCTCAGCACACCTCTCGGCGCCATCGCAACTCACGAAACTGTAATGTACCATGCCTCGAGTACCGATCCTACTAACAGCAGATCACAAGTCGCCATAGTGCAAACCATCGTGCCAAGAGCCATAGCACAAGCCGCAACTTAACCTCAGAACAATGCCACAAGATAGAATGAGAAAGATCAAGCTCGGCTAATAGCAACTCACTAAGAAGAGAAATCCTAGGTTCGCCTGAGCACTCTCTCAAACAAGGCATCCACACAACCACCTCAACACCTCAGGGGCTAACTAAACCTCAAGTTGGAATGGACAAAACATGATAATCTCCTCCAGAGAACATGCACAGCCATCACACCAATGACAATTCCACTAGCCACCTGAACAAACCACGTAAAAACGTAAACATTGCACCACAGATTCACACCTACTGGCAAACTCTGCCCAGCGCAGCACAATCGAGACCAATACCACAACAAAAAGAGCACTCTCTGTCACATCCTGACGAGAGTAAAAGTCACCTCACACAGCGCCAACACAGCGTAAGCAAGCACTCACACAAGAAGCAAAGCGATACCGAAACACAAAACCTATTCCAGCTACCGACTGTACTGGACCTTATGGACTCTGAGCACTGTAATATCTCAAATTTCCATGTACTTTCACAACTAGCTCAAAAATAACTCAAGCTAGCTCTGATGCCACTTGTGACGACCCAGAATCCGGGCTCGGGTAAACCCGAAACCACTTGGATCCTGCGAGGCATCCCAAGAGTGGGAAAGCTTCGAAGGGATAAAAGGACAAAGGCAGAAAATATTTGAATAGATTCTCACGCCAATAAGAAGCAGATAAAGTAATTCACAGAACTAGCCAGAAGATTACTGTAAAACTGCAGATCATAAGGAAAGAAATTCCAAATGCAGTAAGAGATGAATATATTTCAGCAGATATCAAGACAGTAGATAATTGCAGTTAATGTTCATCCCAACATCCAGGTACAGTACGATGGCGGAGGCTAGCCTCACGCAAGAGCTAGAATTTTAGATAGGTGTAACCTATCCTTCCAACCACACTTTTTGATATACCTACTGGATGAAGGGTTTAAGCATGGAAAGTAATTCAAATACTGAAGAGCATGCATTGCCGTAGGCATTCTGATGCATTTATCTAATGGATAAGCAAATTTGAAATGTAAACACATAGGAATTAAAACAATTCACACAAGTGGCACAAGAGATTTTTAGGTGGTTCAATTTTCACCTACATTCACCCCACACTCAGACCAGAGTGTAGATTACTAATGACGCACAGCTTCAATCCGCTGATCCACAGCTTCGGGGACTAAATCCCTACAGATCGCTGATCCACAGCTTTGGGGAATAGATCCCAGATCGCTGAGCCTCACAGCTTGCTCTGCTGAGCCTTACAGCTTGTTGTTCGGGGATTCAGCCTCGCTCGTTGATACACAACTTACATGAGAATTTAATATTAGAAAAATGAAAGATAAGTGGAATAAGAACAAAACAGAAAACTGTAGCTCTCTAGGAGCAGATTGACTCTGGATCTGATCCAGGAGTCAATTACATAGACAAGCTATCACAACCTCTCTTTACTCTCTGACCATCTACGGCACTCTGCTTTTCTGAAGACCTAGCAGACTATTTCTCTCAATCTCAATTACTCTCAAACTTTGGCTCTCCTTCTTTCTTCTCCTTCTTTTTCTTTTTCTTCTCGCTCTACTTCTTTTTCGTACACTGATCTGAGCAATCAAGCCTCTTATTTATAGGCTCGAAGAATTGGGCACGTAGAAAGCTCGTTCCCGCCCAAAGACTCTGGAAAGAGAAGCCTTGTTGAGATTCCATGTGTAAGGATGAAGGATGCTTTGTCCGCATGGCAGAATCTCCAAAAGAGATCCCAGTCTTGGATCACGTGCCTGTGAGATCAAAATTTGAGCCATGTGACTGAGCTTAGTGAAGGCGCGCTGCTTCTCATAAGTTGATGCTGGGTCCCTATGACTTAAGTTCTTGCCAATCAGAACGAAGTCAATCTGTCAAACACCTTGTGTGCTTAAATTCATTTCTAGAAAATGATAGGGGAATTAATTTGCTCAGACTTATTTCATGAATGTTCTGAAAATGACTCTAGACCATGAATTGATACTTAGACCTTAAATGCAGAATATGCTCAAACTTGATAGGCAATCTAGCATATATGCTCAGACTTTCAATGCATATGCTTAGACCAGGTGCAACATGTGCTCTGATTTTAACTAAGCATTCTATGCATGTGCTTGGACTTGAATGAATATGCTCTGACATTTAAGATGCACGTGTGCTAACTTAAATGCATGTGCCAGACCTTATGCATGCATGTGTGTAGACTTCAGTCACAGACAATGTATGGTTCAAAACATGTGTACAGACCTTGTATATGCACAAGACATAATGTGCATAGACCCTAGAGGATGCATAGACCTATGTAAGTAGCCCTTACCAAGCACATTGAGAAATGTGCATCGACCTTGGTGTGCCAAAAGCAAGGTGTGCTTCGACTTTAGAATGCACAAGCAGAATGTGCATCGACCTTTATGCACGAAGCACAAATGTGCTCTGACCTGTATGCACGAAGCATAAATGTGCTACAACCTTGAGATGCACAATGCAGAAAATATGCGTCGACCTTTATGCACGAAACACAAATGTGCTCCGACCTTGATATGCATCAAGACGGCGTCACTCCCCGGCCAGCACCGCCACCGGTGAACCCTGTATGGCATGATACGGCCCCTCGGCTAGTCATGAGGCGGCGCACCTACAACAAGAAAGAACACATCCCGATGCGGATGTACAAAGAAGTCAGTCCAGCGGTTGAGAGACTCTAGGCCATTATTGATGGGCTTGAAGATTATGAACAGCCCGAGATCTGGCATGTCGAGCTGAAAGAATATGTCCCTTGGGAGGAGTTCGAGTCCCTCGAACTGGTTCCCAGAGCAGAAGCCCAGGAAGAACAAGAGCCTCCCTTGTGGGGCAAACTCCCCCAGGAGCAGCTACCGGCCGCAGCAGAAAAGAAGAAGAAGAAGAGAAGACCTAGAAATAAGAAGAAAAAGGAGGTCATCGTCGCCTGCAACACCCTCTCGGCACTATTCAACACTGCCCTCTCTCTGGAGGAAGAAGAAGAAGGGACATGCCCCTCACTCTGTCAGTCCTGCCCCTCTCCGTGCATGCCCCCGCCACCACTAATTCCGGCGAACCCGCGGTCTTCTTCTCGCTGGAAGAGGTCCAGCTCACTTGCCAGCCACTAGCATTTGCTATCATCGCCAGGACTCCCAAGGGCCGACCACCATTCGCTGACATCCGGGCGCACCTCGCCCTACGTTTCCAGTTTCAACAGGATTTCCTGCTTAGCGCCATGGATCACCGGCACCTTCTTCTCCGCTTCTCCAACCGGGAAGACTATTGGAAGGTCCTCCTCAAGGAGTCTCTCCTCGTCCAGGGCCGCCCCTTCTGGTTTTTCCAATGGTCACTTGACTTCTCGCCCGAGCCTCCAAGCAGGACTCGCCCCTTGTACCTATCTGGATGGAACTTCCAAGCCTCCCAGTTAACTTCTACCACGAAGTCGCCATCCTCTCCATTGCCGGTAGCATTGGGCCGACCCTCAAGATCGACCGAAACACGCTCTGCCTCACCCGAGCGCATGCTGCGCGGGCGTGTGTCCTGTTAGATATCTCCAAGAAGCTCCCCCACCGTGTGTGGGTGGGCATCGACGGTGGGGGCTACTGGCAGCCGGTGGTCTTCCCCGACCCTCCGCTCTTCTGCTCTAACTGTCACCATCTGGGTCACCTCGTTGGTGACTGTAAGAAGAAGCCCCCGCCTCCTACGCCAACGAAGGGGAAGGCGGCCTCTGCTTCTAGAGGTCTGCCTCACCATGATGTCCCCTCTGCCCCTCCTGGCCCGACCTGGAAGGCCCGGTCTGGCACCGAGACCCTGCCCCCCCTGTCACTCCGTTACCACCTTCGAGCGCACCTGCTTTTGGTGGCCCTGTTACTCAACTCCAAACTCCGCATGTTCTTGCTGGGGAGAATCTGTTGTCCGACGATGCATGCATTGTGCCCGCCACTGCTGCTCCGGGCCCGCATGCCCTGCAAGCTTTGCTCCCGGGTGCTGCCGCGATCATTCAGGGGGCCACGCCCCCAGCCTTGGGTGCTGCCAGGATTGCCCTCTCTCAACCGGCAGCTTGTTGGCCTGGTACTATTCCAGGGGACCCCACGGTGAATGCTCCTACTGTCGCCCAGCCCCATGGTATCCCTTCCTTCCCATGCGTTGGTGTTGCGGATGGTTCTGCATTTGGGAGGCCTCGGGACCCATCCTCTGCAGCCTCACCATCAGAACTGGGCATTTCAGCCGTAGGGGGCACCTCTCCTACTGCCCCACCTGCCACTAGTTCCGCGGTGCACGCACTGTCTGCTCCGCATGCTGATGGAGATCATTGCGCTGCCTCCACAAGCCTTCCAATTACCTCTGTGGCTTTGCCTCCGGAGCAGCCCTCTGTTGCAGAGGAGGTTGGTGCCTCCGACGATGTGGTTGAGGGGGCGCCAGTTGATGCGGTGGTGCCTAGCCGCCCCGACCTTGTGGTTGCTCAACTGAAGGCCCCTCACCTCGGTGCCTCGTCCGGTCATCTCAACTCAGAGGCGGTCGCTTGGTCCCCGATTTCGGGAATCGCGTGTCAGGCGGCCTGCGGTGATCGTGTCGAGGCCTCCCCTCTAGCTTCAGTCGCGTCTCCCCGACTCTCTTTCGCTCAAGCCTTGAAGCAGAAGATCAACCGGGAGCCACCGAGGCCGGTGCCTCCTCGGGACACCACCCCCATCCCATTGGTTCCTCTACCGGCGATGTATCCTCCATCCTCCGATGGCGTGCCCACCTTCCACCCAATTATCCAAGTTCTCACCATCCCCGGGCTCGAGCCTTGTACGTGGCCTTTCAACCTTCACACCGAACATGCTCACTTCGTTAGCGCTCTTGGGAGTGATCGGTAGCGGCCGACGGCGCGGACTGATGCACCGAGGTGCTCGCACATGCGGTCGAACTCCTCCTCTTCTACCCGGGATTGATCATGCTGCTTGTCTCCATGGTCCCCTTGTATTAGGCTACGTCTGCTCCCGTTTGTCTATTTCAGACTTGTTTCCCCTTGCTTCTCTTGCCCTCCGTGTTTGGGGCTTCTCTTCTTCCCCCTCTTCCACTTTTATGTACTCTTCCTCTCATCTAAAATTGCAGCAAGGTGAGTTAACTGCGATTTAACTCTTCTAATTTTAAGTCTAAGATATAGTTGCAAAGCTCACTAAATTGTGCTCAAACAGATGCAAATTGACAAACTAGTGACAGGATCCTTGTGAAATGAGATAGGAGAAATAGAGCGCACCACAGGACACAAGAAATTTTAGGTGGTTCGAATGCACCCCTATGCACCACCCTAGGTCCACCCTTCACGATGTGTGAGGATTAAACACACACACTCTGATGCTCGGCATCAATAGGCACAAAGTCACACGCAGAATGCAACAGTGGCCTAGCACACACACTCGGAGAGTGACAATCTCCACATCCATGTTCGATCTCTAATCAAAATGTACAAATTGAAACACACAGGATAATCCTAACAAGAAGAAAATAGTAATTTCGAGCTTAATGAAATCTCCCTTTGTCGATGGAACGGTTTGCCTTCTTCTGCGAATGAGTGTAGTTTTCTTCCTCCTAGCCGCAACAGGTTCACTTGAGCTATCAATCAGGTGTTTCTTCTTGCAATGGATGTAGAACTCTGGCTAGAGATGGATCTCCCTTGACTTTGGACCCTGGACACGTTGCTTTCCACATGTGGTTCTTCCTTGCGGCGGCTGCTTTGTTTCACTCGCGCACCCCCACAAAAGGATGCCTTAATATATATATATATATATATTCTCCCCAGTAGAACCTTTTATTCCCCTTATCCTCGTTCCTTGCACGTGGGAGAGGACAGAATAAATGCTGAAAAGACATATAAAGGCTGCCCACACGTGGTACAGGACTGGTACGGCCTGAACGAACTGACCCGTGTTCGATCGAAACCGTTTTCGGTAGACCTACCATCTTGCACAGGTTGACCTCTGCACAGAGCTAAAAACTGTTCCAGAAACACGCTTGAGCGTCGATCGACCGATCTGCTTGCATAGGTCGACCTCTGCTCAACTCTGAGATTTTCCAGTAAATGTTACTTAGATCGGTCGACCTCAGCCATTTCAAAGGTCGACCTCTGCTGAACTTGACCGTATCCAAAGAGGAAATTTTGCATTTGTCGACCTTCATTTGCAATAGGTCGACCTACCCTGCAGCAAGAAGAAAACTAACACACTGTAGGTCATTATCTGAGATGTTAAATGAATTTTACCTTAGACATCATGTATTGATTTCTTGAGCCTAGGACTTCACTTCTCTGCAATGCTGCTAAACAACGAGGTTAGTCTTGTGAATACCATGGCAGTCACAAAATTAGGCGATTATGATTTCAATAAGAACACATCGCCCACGATGCTATTTTGTCATCATCAAAACAAACACACCATCAAAAGATACACTGAGAGATCAACACTGGTTTGCTAGATTAAGACCATCCCATTCCATAATCAAAGATAAGATATCTGCTCTACCAGTCCAGCTGCCTTTCATGGCTTTGGAAAACACCTTCCGAACTGTGTCAATGACAAACAAAGTCTACAACAAATAATAAAGATCCCGAGCAATTTACTATTAAAAAACAATGAAAAACAAATAATCAATAATATATTTAAAATTAGGCTGGTGGTTTGCTTGCCTAGGTTGGCACCATGGGCCCATAAAAACACCTGGCCACCTTGACAAGTATGGTTACCATTCTCTGAAACAGAAGGCACTCTGATTAGGTGAGATCGATCTATCTAAGATTCTCATCAGCCTTTAGCCAGTGCATTGATGATGATCTTGCATAACCAATTTAGGACACCGATCATTATAAAATCTACTTAGAGAAGGACAAACGGAATTGGCCTAAACATGCCTTGTATAGAGTTCTTATCAGTTTGAATGATTTTTATCACTTATGTCTTTAGTTTTCTAATTTCTAGTGTGGATATATTTCACTTTGGCTTACTTGGTGGCATGGGTTTTCGTAAATCAAAAAAAAAGAAAAAAAACCCCTAAAAAATATATGCACTTGAAATATACAAAAACACAAAAAAACACGCATTCATTCTAAAGCTCTGTGTTTATTTAGAACAATAAAAGGATTACATCAGGGGTTTGGGCACTTAGGGCCTCAGTTTCCCCAATTCAGTTACATAAGCTCGCCATAGCTCACATTCTTCCTCTACATCCACCATTGCCTTTCTTGGAACGCTTGTCTTCCATGATGCTTTGATAGCCTTCACATCCTTTGCATCTCTCTCAGTACCCAAATCTCTCTTCCGCAGAGGAGGAATGTCAGATAACGTTGGGAACGAAAGGCGAGGAAGGCCGATTTGAGTGTAACACCGGTGTACATTGTAGAGAACGAACTCAGTCGCACCAATAAGCTGGAGCTCTGCGTCAGGGGAAGACCTTGTGAGGAGTTCATACGGGAATAAGCATGACGGCGTACAAGTAAACATGTTTTGCATCATAGTGCTGAAGTGAGCCTGCCAGTCTTCGCGTTTCTTCAGCCAAGGAGCACGATTTATCACATTACCACCAAAGCCTAACACATCGCCTATGTGATAGAGATGGCTTTGTTGGAAGAATTTTGAGGCAGTCGGCATCCCCTCACGGAGGTCAAATTTGAAATGCAAGTCAATCCAGTAATTCAAAAGAAGTATGCAACCGAAAGGAGGCTTACCCATACTGGACGCTGTGAGACCACGGTAAAGATAAGCAAGAATGGCGGGCCCAACTCTCTTGTCATTCAAAATCCCATAAATGGCACTCAATTGATCTTTCACCACTATGTTGTCGATGTAAGGGAATAAGAGAGCACCGGCTAAGCAGATTGTGAATCTCTTTATGATTCCTTCCATGCGATCATCATCTCTCGATCTTCTCAGGGCAGTCATGACCCATTTTGCAAGCTTTTGTAGATTGATTCCCTTCTGAGTTTGGACGCTCCTAATAGCACCAGATGACATGAAGCTTCCGAGCACCTCCTCGAAAGTTACCTTTGTCAGCATGGGCATGATCTTTATCTTGCCATCTTTTCTAAATCTCTTCAACCCCAACAGAAGTTCTACTTCCTCGAGTAGAATAGTCACTTTGAAAGCAGGAAAAATGAACGTGTGAGTCTGAGGATGCCAAATTTCTGCTAATGCGCCCATAGCCGCCCAATTCATGTGAATCCTGTCATAATGCTTGGCATAAATTACGAGCCCTTGGAAGTGCCACGTTGTGACGATAGCCCTCGTACCAATAGAAATATTGGAGGTAAGTCTCGCAAGTCAGGGCATCTTGGAGAATTTTCTTGGGCCCGGGAAGAGGGGGTATGGCTGAAAGAAGGAAAGAAAATGGTGGAAGGTGAAGCAGAGTCGTACAGGAACTAGAAAACGCGCCAAATCACCATCTGTGAGTGAATCCTCTAGCTCAAATGCCCTTCAAGGTTGCTAAGTCGTTTGATCTCGTTGCTAACCCTACTTCTCTTCATGGCACGCGAAGCTTCGCCTTCCATCTCAAAGAAATAGCTAAAATCACTCCTTTCCCTCTCTTGCTTCTCTTCAGAGAATTTATTCTAATGCTTTTTCCTAGATCAAATCAGAAGTATTTATAGATTGGGAAGGAATCAAGAAATGATAAAGAAGTTGGGGTCGCCATCACTTTATTAAAGTAGTTTTGTCCTGTTATAATTATTGGCCCCGTTATGATTGCGCTAATTATTGGTCATGTTATGATTATGTCTTCTATGATTGTGCTAATAATTCTGTCTTGTCATGATTGTGCTAGTAATTCTGTCCTGTTATGATTGTGCTAATGATTGTACGTCTTATTATCATTTTGTTAATTATTGCATGTAAATTTTGAAAAGAAAAGAAAAAAAAGAGAAAAAGAAAAGACCGCGGCGGGCTGGGTGCGGGGGTCGGACTTGCCTAAAGGAGAGGGTTTAGGGGGCTGGCCTGGAGAGAGAAGATGTGGGCTGGGTCCTACATGCACTAGTCCACCTAGAGGGGGTTTAGGGGGGCGCATGTAGGAGAGAGAATGAGTGGGGTCCTCATACCACTATCCCACCTAAAGGGGGTTTAGGGGGGGCATGCAGGAGAGAGAATGTGGGGAAGTAGCAGTGGGTCCCACTTGATATCGTCCCACCTAAAGGGGGTTTAGGTGAGGAAGATGGAGAGAAAGAGGGGTTAATGTGGGGAAGTTTCCTTTCTCTTTTCTCTCTCTCTCTTTTTATTGGATGAGGTGTGGCCCGCCTAAAGCACCCCCCTCAAGGGGGTTTACGCGGGCAGGGTGCCCAGTGCGGGGCGCTGAGTGGAGAGGGAGAGGGGGGGTATTTAAATGGGCCCCACCCCTTCTCTAGGCTCCACTTGATTGAGATTTGACTGGTTTTTGGCGTGTTTGGATTGGTTTTTTTTAGACAGATTTGAACCCCAGGAAGACAGGGTGCTCGGCGTGCTCGAACTTGCTCCTTGGACTACGTGTTTCGTCTTAGATGCTACCCATACACTTTTCGCACGCTCCACGCTATAAGTTGACTCTCCACGGACTAAGATTGAACTGGAGTAGTGGCCAGACAAGACTGGGAGGGGGCACCTAACGTGGGGTCTGCCCCTCGCCGCAGGGTCAAGGGGCAGCCCCGTGGTGGTCTCCCCTCGCCCTTTTTCTTCCTTTTGATGATCGGGACGGGGCTGGCCTGCACGTTTCACGGCTTGCATGTTGACATGAGCTTCGAAACGGAGTTGATGCGGGTCGCGTTCAAGGTGTTCGGGGCAATTCCCCTTGCCTCGTTGGCGCGTTGTATAAGCTACATAGAGGCCCGGATGGCCCATTAGAACTTTGAATTCCTATCTGGCATACCTAGGACAGCGAGAGCAAGGTGTTGTGAGTATGAAAGCCCGGCCTTAGCGTGCAAATGTCGTGCTAGTCGACAAGCTGGTACGTAGCCTCGGTTTGGCGCGATGACTATAAAGAAAGCAACCGAACGCCTCATGTCTGGGAGTCGGGGGGCAGTCCCCTTCTTTTGTAGTGTCACCGCATGATGCGGCCAGTATTCCTGAGTCGTGGGTTGCCCCCGACTCGTGGTGAAATAGCTAAAACTATGAACGCCCGACGCCCGTAAGGTGTTCGGGATAATGCCCGACTACCATCTACAGGTCGTATGGGTTAGCTAGTAACCCTCCGGGCCCAATTTTGAGTGGGTGGCCAAGTACACTAATGTTAGCTGGCTGAAAGGAGACTTTTTCAGGGGATCCTCAACCCCGTGGCTGGTGCCGGATGTCACGGCATATTGCTGCAAAGCCCCGGGTTGGCCCGGATAGTTAAATTGTTAGTGGGCGAATGCTGCTTGTCGAGAAGTCGGGAGTAGTCCCCGCTTTATGTAGAGTCACCGCATAGCGCGGCAAGTGGTCCAAAGCCTTTGGTTGGCCCTGAATTGACGTAAAATGGTTGGAGAGTAGACCGCCTATAAGGCGTTCGGGATAATTCCCTTACCCCTTGTTAGGAGTCACATAAGCTGGGTGACGATCTCCGAGGCTCGAGTTCACCTCTTGTTCAGAGATTATCAGCGTTGAGTGACTGAGAAGAGGCATATTGGGCTGGTCCCAAGCCTCACTGCTAGGCACCAGTTAGCACGGTGTGTTGATGGGGCGCCCCCGGGTTGGCCCTGGTGGCTAAGTTGTAAGCGAGCAAAGCCACACGCCAGGTGATCGGGGATGGTCCCCACTTGTTGTCGGAGTTGTCGTGGGTCACGACTCACGACAAGCTAGTTTGAATCCCCGATTGGGTCTGAGGTGTTGAGAAGATGCGAGGTTCGAGGGTGTTGCGTGGAGGTCCTTAGCTGTCAGCTCACCAGGCTGAGTGTTCACTTGACATCTGGTACGTTTTACTGCTTTAGACTATACTTTCTATTGGACTGGACTCTATTGTACTTAGTTATTTATTTCAATTAATTGTTGAATTATCTTACTTTATTTCCTATTTCTTTGTGCCTCTACACTCCTTTTTAGCCCTTCTGAGCCCTCCGACTCGTGGGCGGCGGGCTAGGATTCGAATGGTATCGGGCTCCTCCCAGTATCCGGATGTTGGGTCGTTACAGGTACCCTCCGTGGCGTCCCTTCCTCCTATCACCAAAAACTAAAGTTTCCTACTCCTCGCGGGGTGGGTGAAGTTCGAGGAGATCAGAGGGAGTCTAGGAGGTGCTATTTGATCTCCACACACGATCGACAGAATGAGGAAGTGCCACCTGAGATGAGGTCAAAAATGGAAGGCCTAGGTCCAAGCACGAGCACCCTAACGGAGCATCTGTACCTCATCTAGGTGGGCGAGGACCCAAGTAGGACTCTTCGGATCGGCACGACCCTATCCGAGCAGGAGAAGGAAGCCTATACGAGCTTCCTAAAAGCAAACTAGGACGTGTTCGGCTGGTCTGAGGATGAGCTCCCCTAAATCTCGCCAGAAGTAATAACCCACCAGCTGAAGCTGGACCCGGGCTGTCACCCAGTTCAGCAGTGCAGGAGGCGCTGCAACCCCGAGCGACAGGCCATCATCAGGGAGCAGGTGAGCAAAAAACTACGCTCGAGACAATTGCGCCCAACCCAATACCCCGACTGGCTAGCTAATGTAGTCCTCATCCCTAAAAGTAATGGGAGGTGGCAAATGTGTGTAGACTATACTGACCTTAACAAAGCTACGCCAAGAGATAGCTTCCTCATGCTATAGATAGACCAGCTAATCGATGCCACAGTCAGGCACGAGATGTTGAGTTTTCTGGATGCCTATTCTGGGTACCATCAGATCAGCATGCACGGGCCCGATCAGGATAAGATAGCATTCGTCACTGATCATGGCTTATACTGCTACACTCGCATGCCATTTGGTTTGTAGAACGTAGGGGCCACCTACCAGCGCCTAGCCAACCATATGTTTAATGCACAGATCATCCGTAATATGGAAGTCTACATTGACGACATGCTCGTCAAAAGCCTCCGAGCGGCCAAACACCTCAAAGATCTGGCAGAAATATTCGCAACACTCAGAAGGTACAACATGAAGCTCAACCCAAGCAAATGTGCGTTCGGAGTAAAGTCATGAAAGTTCCTCGGGTTCCTCGTCACCCATAAAGGAATAGAGGCGAATCCTGACCAAATCCAAGCGGTGCTGGAAATGAGACGGTCGGTGCGGGTGAGGGACGTACAGTGTCTCACCCGTCGTGTCACTGCCCTAACTCGGTTCCTATCTCGGGCAGCAGAGAGATGCCTTCCCTTCTTCCGACTCATCAGGCAAGCCAACAAAGCACTAGAGAGGAAATGACAGATCGGGTGGGATCAGGAATGCGAGCAGGCATTTAAAGAGTTGAAGTAGTACCTAGCATCCCCTCCTGTGCTCTCCAAGCCACAGAAGGGAGAACAATTGCTCTTGTATCTGTCATTGACTCTGAGCACGATGAGCGCAGTGCTCGCACGAGAGGAAGGGAACATCATGAAGCCCGTCTACTATGTGAGCCAGGCATTACAGGGGTCCAAGTTCCAGTATTCGTAGACTGAGAAATTCGTACTGGGCCTGATTACGGCCGCTCACAAAATGTGACCATACTTATTGGCTCATCCAATCACCATCCTCACCGATCAACCTCTGCGTCAAATTCTCAAGAATCCCGATGCCTCGGGAAGGTTGATCAAGTGGGCTATTGAATTGGGTGAGTTTGACATCAAGTTTTTTAGGTGGTTCGATCTGCTAAGCAGATCTATGTCCACCCCACACTCAAACCTGAGTGTGGCTTCCCTTGCTCCAAGCAAGAACACATACTCAGTCTGCAAACATCTGTTGCTAAACAGCTTGAACCAGAGGGAGACAAATCCCTCAAGCCACTGATCTAGCACACAACTAAATTAGCACCCCACTACAACCGTAGTGACCAGAGAGACCAGACAAATCCCTCAAGCCACTGATCTAGCACACAGCTAAATCAGCACCCCACTACAACCGTAGTGACCAGAGAGACCCACTCTCCATTCTTCTGCGATGCAGAAGGAACCAATGAGACAACACCCAGCTGCTCACAAACCCAGAGAGCTAAAGCCCTCTCTTCCTCTGAGTCCACAGTGGGGTTTCGGAGATCAATCTCCCTTCTTCTGATTTCTATGAAGGAGCCCGATCCCTGAATAGGAAATCGGAAACCAACAGAAAAACAACAGATGGTCCCAAGAAATCAACAAAAGAGAAACATAAAACAAATGACTACAATGTAGCTCAATGTGAGCAAATTGACTCGGGATTTGATCCACGAAACTAGCCTTCCACTGAGCTTCAGAATGCTCGAACTGCTTCTGATCAAGCTCTGTCTTCCTTCTTCTTCTCTCAACTCTTTCTCTTTTTCTCCTGGAGTGGTACTCTCTCAGAATATGCAATGGGAATGACAGCCGCTGCTCTCCTCTCCTTTTTTTCTCTTCTAAGGATGAGGCAATCTTTAAATAGAATAGGGTCTCCGTAAAGATTTGGATGAGATAGAAAACCTAGTGAAACCTCATTGGTTCACCTAGCATTATGAATATTCTTCCTTTAAAAATCTTTAAAAAAGCGTGCCACTCTTTCTTGGATTGTGTGTCATTGTATCACTGGAGATAGTTTTCTAATTGAGTCTGATTTCAAGTTACAAAATTGAGATTCGGATCTCTAGACCTGTTAGCGCATGAAGATCTGCATCGACATGATTGATGCATTGCTTGTACTGAGGCATCAATGCATGAACTGGTGCATCGACCTTTCTTCTAGAATAATTGAGATGCATTGACCTTGTATTGCCAGTACTTGTTCAACTGCATCGACCTTGCTTCTTTAATTTCTTAAGTGCATCGACCTGGTATTGCCAAGACTTGTTCAGTTGCATCGACCATACTAATAGATTTGAAATAGTTGCATCAACCTTTTGTCTTGAATAGCCTGAGTTGCTGAAGACTTGAGTGGCTTGTGGTCTTGATGCATCGAGGCATCACAGATGATACGTCAATGCAACAACTTGATCTTCGAGGCAATCCTTCTATTTCCTTCTGATGCTTCGATGTGCTATGACTCTGTTCAATCTTGGACTGAATATGTCGATTCATTGGTGACTCTGCCCTCTGATACGTCGATGCATCGCTGCAGATGCGTCGATGCATCCACCTTCTGCGTTGAGATAATAATGACCTTTCTCCACTACTGCGTAGAGGCAATGACCTAATTTCTCATAATGCGTCGATGCATCGTGTCAGTAAGTAAACTTGAATTTGTGTGATCCATTAGATACTGAAGGATCAGTGTACCTATTCACCATGTAAAATGTTAGTCCATCATGCTTATCAAGATCAATAGTGTGTCATCATCAAAATCAGAGATCCAACATCTTCATGTGAAATGGCGAAGGAGATCGTGGATGGATTGACCAATGCTCTGAAGACAAAGCTGGATGATCTGTGTTTCATGGTTGATAAGGTGGACACATCAAGTAAAGAAAGTTTGGAGGTAAATTATGCTGATGATGAATTTTCACTTGAGAAACTTTTAGATGCTTATGAAGACCTATTTGGCAAATACAAGAATTTGAGACTAAAAATAAGAAGCTCCAGATGAAACTTGAAAAACTTGAGAATATTTTTTGGCTTCTCGCATTAAGAAGGCACTTTCAAACATCATAAAATCTTGAGAATATTTTTTGGCTTCTCGCATTAAGAAGGCACTTTCAAACATCATAAAATCTTGAGAATATTTTTTGGCTTCTCGCATTAAGAAGGCACTTTCAAACATCATAAAATCTTGAGAATATTTTTTGGCTTCTAGCATTAAGAAGGCACTTTCAAACATCATAATATCATCCTCAAATCCACAGAATATGACGTGTATGGGAAAGAAACACAGTCAATGCAACATATCGAATGAGAAAAAGGCTAACCTCAGTGAAGGCAAGGTTTACTAGGTAGGAAAGGAATTGCCCCCCAGTAATCATGAGCACATTAGTGCTAACCAAACCCCCCCTTATCTCTGAAGGGGATGCCTCCGCAATATATACTGGAGCAGTGACAGATGCAATGCCAATTCCCAAGCCAACCAGGAGCCTTCCGAATATTAGGACATAGGGATCTGGCGCGGCACACATGACTACAGATCCAACCGCAAAAACCACATCAGCAAGAAGTGTAGCCTTTTTACGCCCATAAGAATCATTCATCCACCCCCCTCCTGCAGCTCCAATAATTGCCCCCACCAAAGCCATGCTCACTATCGTCTCCTGAAGCATAAAGAAATTAACCCTTTAGATGGGGAATTGGCAGGGCCCGATCGGGTGATGAGATAGGTCACCCTCTAGATTACTAGGCTTTCCACGATTTTATGGAGGCCAACAGTTGCCCAATATCTGGCGTCATCCTACTGCCTTTAGTCAGTAGTGGACCAATGAGGAGCTTTGATCATTCGGAGGTTAACCTAACTCTTTCACCCTATCCGGCCCAAAATTCACATTAAAACCGTGAACTTGGCCATCTGCGAAGATAAGGGAAGCAGAAGGCAAACCTGCAGAAATTCGTTCTGGCTGACGACCTTAAAATCATCTTTGATATAGAGCAGGGCCCCCGAAATTACACCTAACAATGAACAGTTTCACTTATAATTTAAGATTGAATCAAGAAAAAAATCGAACATAAGGTAAAACTTGCACCCAGATTAATAACACGTCGCTAACAACGAGATCGGAAACGGTGAGAAGCACCGTAAACGCCCAGTAAATCCTCAAGTTGCACAACAGAGCCTATGCAGGAAACGATAATAAACTACTAATCGACCAGTGGGTGAAAAAGGAATATTTGAGACAACCACTACTAAAAGGGGCACGACAAGCCACCATCTCATCTACAGTTGGAAGTGCTGGAGCGTGGGACACACCAGCCCAGGAGGCCACAAGCAACGCAAAGCATCTGACTCTTTAAATCACCAATTACAGTACCGGCCCAACTTTATGCATGCAAAGAGATGACCCAATTCAACGATCCACCCCCCGCCCCTCCTCGTCGTCGTCCCAGAGAAACGCTCGGCCAAGGGAAGACGCACGCACCTGTGTCATAGCCGAACAGCAGCCCCCCGATGCCGGCCGTCACGGTCAGCCCGAGCACGTATCGGTTGCTGAAGTAGGACGCCTTCGTACCCGGGCCGGCGGAGTCCAGCGACCCCGAGCTCCCCGGCAGCGTCGGGACCGTCATCGCCCGGCGATCGCGGACACCTCCAGCCGGACACAGGCACACCTGCGCGGCCTCACCACCCCCTCACCTCCGATGGCAACAACAACCCCAGCAATCCCCAACACGGACGAGACAGCCAGGTGAAGAGGAGGGACTAGGGAGGGTAGATGACGAGGACTTTTATACTTACGAAGGGGAGGGGAGTAGTTTTTCTTTTATTTATAACATCGGAGAAGAGCCGGGAGGGGGGGTAGCGTGAGCCTATAAATTATTATTATCGGAATTGGATAACCATGGTTGTCAGCTCACTTCTTTCATCGGCATGTGCAAATTTCCCGTGTCAACCCTCGCGCCAGCTTGGGCCACGGTTTGGAGAGCTTGGGTGAGACCCACAACAGTCTGTTGCATCTCATCCCAGTTGACACGGTGAGCCATTTTGAGAATGAGGGGTACCTCAGAGAGGAACAATTTGTTAATTCCTATGGAGTGAAGGGGAGTTATCCTAGAGAAAATCTCTAATTAACTATCTCATCCCGAGCTCTACCCAAACTCCCATAGGTGAAATTTTTCTTTCCTTAGTTCATAGGTGTGGGTCCTTAATCATTGAACTTAGCCTATGACATGATATTTTTTCAGGACTTATTTATGCCTAGGCTCTGATACCAACTTAACTATCACACCCTAAAATACGTGTACAGCGAACGTAATATCGGGAATGTGGACAGTTGGCAAGATAAGCCTCTCGTAATCAAGATAATTAGAGCGCTAACATTCACATAGATAATAAGAATGCACAATGGATAACAAAACTAACTTTTAGTATCGACTCTTCATTTCACTAGACTCAAGAAAAATAAAATTACATAGCATGACTAGACTCTTGGACAACTCTATGTCTTTACTCGGTCCTCAATCATCGCTCTCGGACCCATCGCTAGCATAATCTGAATCTGACCCACTTGAGCTTCCTGAAAAGATTGAAAAAAATAGGTATGAGTACACTTGCCCAGTAGGTATCTTCGCATCAACATGGAGGGATGTTTTAAGTAATTACATTTTTGCTCTAGATAATAAGGTAATGGAAATGCGATGAAACACACGAATGAAATCAAAGTATATCAAGATAGGAACCATAGAGATAGCGAATGAATAATAGAACATGATCAAGCAAGATATAAAGTAAAGTGACCTTTCATTAACATGAATATACTTCATAACCATAAAGACTATGCACTAGAAAGTCATGAACAAGAAAGTACTAGTAAGCATGTAAATTATCACAAGATTGCCTCATGGATTTCACCCGTTTATAAAAAAGGTACTCCCAGCACAATGCAATGCCAGTGTTCATCATACCCCAAAGTTTTCAGCACGTTTTCGACTATCTGCCGAGGGGGCTAGCTTGGAGCCCTTGGACACTGTCCGTGCCCGCTCTTGCATCTTCATGTTACAGATCAAGCTACTTCAATGTAAAAATAATAACATTTCTGCCAATAATATTCAATTCAACAATATTTTCATGGTAATGTAACCAAGGTAAAGAATGCACCAATGCAAGATCATGAGAGTTAAAAGAATGATTTAAGACAAGGCCATGCTATGGGAGGAATCTGACAGCATAACGGTATATTTTTATAGTTCCATAATTCATTAATAGCTTATTAAATAAAGTATGGAGTTCCAGACCATCAATAGATCATCTAGGAACTTAGGAAAATCAACCCTCGGGTCAAACCTCGGGTTAGACAGGATCTTAGAATATGCAGTCATTCCTGGACCATTTTTAACTTGACGCGGTCATGCTAGGACCACTATCATGAAGAGACAGTCAGGTTAGGACTATTTCTTATATGGAGTCGACGCTAGAACAAGAAAAGGCTCGACGCAAAGTATCATCTGGACAAATGCGATCATGTGATGATCACTAATTGACATTAGCGGTCGCCTGATGGCCGCTATTATCCAGGGCACAGAAAAATGCCAATAGTTTAAGTGCTTTCTAGACAAATAGACTTTGAGGGTACAACCAGCTTGACGTCCTAGTGGGAATCCCAATCTCACGTAGACTTACAGAGGCCTTGAAACATGATCCCCTAATCCGACAGAAGAAATATCCGATAGAGAGGTTCACAAGTCCAAGAGGTGTACCTATAAGTGCAAAGTGTATCTAATAGACACGTACCGAAATACGTGCTATGTACTTATGAAAGACTGAAGATGAGAATAAGACACACATGGCAATATTTAGCACCATGAGCTTTTTATTTTGTTCTTTCATATTTTTATTTTCTTCAATCAAATCATCTTTAGCCATCAAGCTCAGCTTTTTATTTAACACTTCTTCAATTTGTTCAAATTCTTTCTTTCTATTTAATAACTCTTCATTCTCTTCCCTAAGGGAGTCAATCATCTCTTCTTGTCTCCGCATTCTGCATGTTTTCCCTGTCTCTGTGCATAGTTTCGTGGCCGATCGGGGGAGATCGAGCCAGTTTAGTATAAATCGTAATTTTTGGGGTTTGTAGGATTTGCCAGAAAATGACAATCATTCGCGTTGTAGCTAGTGTCAAACTGATCGCTGGGATGTCAGGATCCCAACCTCACCAGTTTCGTGTCCGTTGGTCGTCATTTGGAGCCGGTAGGAGTCCGGGAACCCCAGTGACTCGATTTGGGTCGATTCGTCGGAATCGCCTGGAACTCGCGATTTAAGGCATTTTGTCACGTGTATGTGGTATTTTTGGAATCCCTGACATATTTCCCATCGTTTGGGTGTATTTCCCCTACTCTACGGCGTGCATGGGGCGTGGAATGGGCCGATTCGACCATTTCACCGTTTTCATCGTCAGATTGACATAACGGTCCTACCAGATGCCGTTATGTGCATAACGGTCCCCCGATAGACCGTTATGCATCGTTCATCGATTTTTATCTTCAGAGGTCTCGGAGCATAACGGATCAAGACTGGTCTGTTATGTGGAGCATAACACCCCTGTCTAGGCGCGTTATGATCGGGTGGTTTTCGAGGCTGACTGCCATGTCAGTCCCCTCGACGACCGTGTTCACCTCAAAGACCGTGTCAGTCGGTTAGCATAATGGACTCTTCCCCGCGCGTTATGGTTAATATAACACTCAGGTGCAGATCCGTTATGGTCCATTGACCGATGTTTAGTTGGATATGGCGGTTGATATAACGCGCCTCACCCTGTGAGTTTTGTGGCTATGACAGATGGGTTCTGGTCCGTTATGTGCCCTCGGTCTGTGGCTAATGTGTTTTTGTGTCTGTTGGGTATAACGCACCTACCCTTATGCGTTATACTAGTATAACGTATCGATGGTGGTCCGTTATACTTCGTTTTGGTCTGGTTGACATAACGCCCTATACGTGGTGCGTTATGTTGATATGACGTCCCTATGCTGGCGCGTTATATCATCTGTTTGTAGTTTTTGGTCTGGTTGGCATAATGCCCCTCCCGTGGTGCGTTATGTGGGTATAACGCCCCTATGCTGGTGCATTATAGTCCTGTTTGCCATGATGACTATTAGTTAGTTTTGTGTTGTGTGTCTGTCTGTCTTAGGTCCTTGTTTAGGGCAGTGTCTATCTGTCGGTGGTTGTTTGGATTGGTTGGTTTAGGTGACTAGCTGTGGTCTTTTCCTAGACTACGACGGTACCCTAACGATCCAATCTAGAAGCTGCCATTGTCTGTGTCTCTGGTCGCATAGCAGCTGTCTCTTGACTGTTGGGTTTCCCCTAGCAGTTGACTGACAGGCTACTCTGCCCAGTGTGTTGTCGTCATCCGCCGCACTTGTTCCTATTGGTTCTGTTTGCCTGTGTTGTTGTGGCAGTGGATGTGTTAGTGTGTCAGTCTTGTGTCTGGTTCCGGTCAACCCGGGGTTACCTAGTGGTTGACAGGAAGCCTTGTTGTGTCTTGACGGCCTTGTCCAATTCGAGACATTGGTTCTGGATGTCTCGAGATACCATTCTATCTCGATTTACGTATCCAGGTGTACTACTAGTTCTTTGTGTCCCCTCAGGTTTCTGTGTGTCGTTTTCTCAGAGTGTCATTTTCCTGGCTTAGGATTAGACCGATTGGCGGCTTGTTCCGCTATGTGCGACGATCCTGACTCAGAGTCGTAGGACTCAGGAGGTTGAGTATACCTCACACGTGTCTGACGTGCCACCCCGGCCTCTTGCCTCGCTTGCAAGATGCCTCCCCTCCCCGAAGCTTGCTCTCCTTTGTACCCCCCTCCTCCACGCTTTAATTTTTGCATGCTATATATAAAATCCGCTTGCCTAGTGGTGGTCGGGGTGGCACATCTTGTCCCTTTCGCAATGAAGGGATGAACGGACTCTCTCATTTCCCCCCTTGCAAGTATTACCTTTCAATAAAAAAAAGAGAGGTTGAGTATAGCCATTTACACCTTGGTCTAGGCTGAAGCTGAAGGTTGGGGGAAGAAGTGAGATTACTTGAGGTTGAGACATGAGAGAGTGAGAGAATAGCTAGGTAAAACCCCTAAAAGGGGGGAAATGCTGGGCACCAATTACTTTTGGTGCCATCAGGGGTCACCGCCAATTTTCTATCGCTTTCACTTTGTTTTTAGTGAAACAACATATTCCTACATTTCGTTAAAAGTAAAACTTCTATGGTACGTAGCATATATACCCACATTTACTCACAAAGTGTAGGCATACCTAACATCTTTTGACACTTTCCATAGAACTGTTGGAATAAGTTGGGTATATACCTACACTACAAAGAATCATAGGAATAGTTAGTTGTGGAAATATTAAATGATAGGTAAAATAAATCTTTACTACGTATTCCCCAGCCGTAGGTAAAATCCATGACTGTATATAGGTTTGTTGTAGTGAGACTAAGGAAAGGCATACCGTAGGGGCACGATGAGACCCAAGTTCCATGGGATTTTGCATTGTTTACACATTTACATATATGTGTATCTTGTTTCTTTAGTATCATTCAAATGGCATGACTAATGGACATATCTGATACATTCTTAAATCCAATAACCCCATCACATTCTATTACTATTGATTAAACTACCCTACAAGTATAGGAAAAGAAGCATTTAAGCTTCATTTTAAAGCGGTATGTGTAGCGATCATGAAATGGTTGTCCACTTCACGAACCTTGTTTGATTGGAAAGAAGAGCCTCACTGGAGAGAGAGACCTACAACCACTAACGAGAGGTCAGAATGAGCCCTAGGAGTTACGTCAGGGGACAACTGTCAGACAGTCAAGTCAGACAATGATGGAGAAGGAGACCAGCACTGGAGAGTGGGACAGACAAAGTGAGAGAGAGAACGTGTGAGCTTGAGGAAAGAGTCTACTCCGTTGGGTCAAGATCCTATTTATACTATTGTCAGAGGAGTTGACGGTTGGGTTGCCGTGACTAGGGGAGACGTGAGTGCTCACCTCACGTGCCTGATGAGACAGGGAGACATAGCCATTGACTCGCCGTCTCCCGCAAGGGAGTAACACGCTCCGCCATTAATACGGTAGGGTCGCTAGTCATTAATGAGACATGGCTCGCCGGAGAAGGTGTGAGTCAGTGCTGACATGGAGAGTGGCGTGGGCGTGGCATCCTCACCTCGTCGTCGGACATTTAAAGGAAGGGATCATGCGTAGAAGGCTTGAGTGCCTGCTGAGTACTACCTGGCCTATATCCCGAAAGGTGGTTCTCAACATTTGAGAGCCGATTACAACTGCAACACATTTATATCCACTCCCATAGATGTTTAAATAATTAAAATTGGTACCTTTCGATCTGTTACTCCTTAATGA
Source organism: Amorphophallus titanum (assembly GCA_024336825.1). NCBI lineage: Eukaryota > Viridiplantae > Streptophyta > Magnoliopsida > Alismatales > Araceae > Amorphophallus > Amorphophallus titanum. The sequence continues at coordinate 3,095,990 of JANBPO010002190.1, read as the reverse complement.
CTGAATCCCATGTAGCATTCATACCTGGATTCTTATCATAAATACTTGCCCTTCTTTAAATATGGCCAAATAATTAAAGGGCCACGTATCACTTCTACTAATAAAAACGACTGTTTTTATTTTTTGGGTCTGTGATCTCCAGTGACCCCTTGCCATCCAAGTGCTGCACTGGGTATACTCCGAGAGAAGAGGGATGCCTTCCATCTTCTAATGATCAAGGTTCAAATGTCGGATGATATAGATGCATTCTTTCCAGGTAAACCTCTCTCCGTAGGGGGTTCGGGTGGACCAGAGTGACTGAGTTTGACCTGTAGGAGAGAGAAAGGTCATGTGGGTCCCACTGGGAGTTAAGACGGGCTGGAGCATAGGGTTTTAATGGGCCGTGGCTGAGTGAGTCCGGGATTTAAGTGGGCTAGACTGATTGGCTAGGTTCAGGGGTTTGGGCGAGTTAGGTGAGCCATATTTTATGAGGGTCAGGTGGACTGGGGGTTTATGAGGATAGGATGGGCCGAGAGAAGAGAAAGAGCTTACTTGAATCTGGACTCGGAATGGCCAAACTCAGTGTTCGTCCAAGCTCCGTCTTGAACGTGGTGACCCCAGGTGTGATTTGACTATTGGGGTTGCCGATGTCATGCTACTTGTAGAAGGCATGTCAGGAGTGTTCCCTACCTTTCTGTCATGCACCACATGACACGATGGGTTGCTGGGAGTCCGAGTTGGCCCAGCAACTGGGGTGTTAGCATGATGATGTCGTTTGTCTGGTAGTCGGGGTGACCCCCGCTTCTTGGCGAAGAGCTGTATAGTACATCAGGCTATTTTGAGTCTCAGGTTAACCCAGCTGTTGAGTCGACGATGGTGTGATACCATATGCGGGGTATTCGGGGGTGATCCCCGAATCTTTACAGAGTGTCGTGCGGTATGGCAGGTTGTCCTGAACCTTGAATCCGACTCGGTTGTCGGGAAACAGGCTGGTATAGTGCCCTTTGCTCGGGGACGATCCCCGCTTGTTATGTTCTACAGTCTAACCTGACGAAATATCTCAATTTTCAAGCTCAACTTGACTGGTAGTGCACCTTTGGCATTATCCCGTTTTGCTCTGTTTAGGGAATATTTCCATATGCTTAATCCTCGATTAATTCGAGAAAATAAGTAGGTGTCAACAACCATCTATCCTGAAGGACAGGTCTCCCCACTGATCTCCCTTGGCACTACCCCGCAGTAGGTCACTTTCATGGCCAACTTCACGGCCGTCAAGGGATGACTGGGTACAACACCATCATCGGTGGGGTGATCCTGGGGATCCTCAAGAGAGTGCCATTATTGTATCACCAGTAGGTCAAGTTTCTCACTCCTCATGGAGTTGGGGAGGTCAATGGTAACCAGAAGGAGTCCCGATGATGCTACGTGATCTCCCCCATGGAGAAGATGGCTGAGCAAGCCCCGCTAGAGAAGAAGCCCAAGGTGGATGAACCTAGACCTAGCGGAGGAACCCCGGTCGAAGACCTCTTCCTCATAGGCATTCGAGAAGATCCTCACCACACCTTGTAGATCGGTTCACTCCTGTCCATGGAAGAAAGGAGGATCTACCATGACTTCTTGGAGGCCAACCAAGATGTGTTTGCCTGGTCGGAGGATGCCCTCCTCGAAATTCCTCCTGAGGTAATCACCCACCAACTCATGCTCAACCTACACTGCCGCTCGGTTCTACAATGGAAGCATCATTTTGGAAGCAAGTGACTGAGAAGTTGCACTCCATGCTACTAAGGCCTACTCAGTTTCTAGAGTAGATCACCAACATAGTCTTGGTTCCCAAGAGCAATGGAAAGTCGGTAATGTGTGTCGACTACATCGACCTTAACAAAGCCATCCCGAAGGATAGCTTCCCCATACTGTGCATCGACCAGCTCATTGACGCGACATCCGAGCATGAGATGTTGAGCTTCCTCGACATGTACTCAGGGTACCACCAAATTTGTACGCACAGACCCAACCAAGAGAAGACTACCTTCATCATTGACCATGGCCGAACCGGGCAGGTTTTAGCGTTGGTCGGGCGGCATGCCGGTCGACCAACAGTTAGCGTCATCATCGGTATTGGGTTTATACTGATGCAAAGGAATTTTATAGGTTTCATCAGAATAGACGTAAGGTCTAAACTGAAGAAATAAAAAAAATCAATCAAAGAAAGGAGAAGAAAAAAACTAACCAATCAAGAATAAAAAAGAAGAAGAAATAAAAATAAAAAAATCAATCAAAAAAATCACCATCAATCAAAAAGAAAAGAATAGAAAAAAGGGAATAGAAAACAGAATCAATTAAGAATAGCTGAACATCAATGGAATTCAAATCTCTCCCCTCCAGCCCAGATAATCTTTCTTGACTGAATAGCCAAACAACTCTGCTTCATACAGTATCAAAAACCTCAAAAAAATAGAGAAGAAGAAGAAAAAAAAAAGTAATACTACAACCTCTTGTCCCACCGACGAATAAACTTAAGGCCCGGACCTTCCGTCTAGAGCCATGAACAAAAGGCGCTTCCACTCTAGATCAAACCCTTCGTCCGGCTAGAGAATAAAAAGACCTTTCCACTCTAGATCAGGCCTTCCATCCGGCTAGAGAACAAAAAGATCCTCCTACTCTGACTCAGACCTTCCGTCTAGCCAGAGAACAAAAAGACCCTTACTTTGACACTCACCTCGTGTCCTTGAATAAACCACGTCAGCTCCCGGCAACCCGTCGGCGTTGATAAATAAATTTATATCTCCTTTCACCTATGGCCCAGACCCTTTGTCTGAAGCCAAAAACAAAAAGGACCTTGCTTTGGCATTCCTTCCATGCCAATGAATAAACCATGTCAGTTTTCGATGCCCTATCGGTGATGATGAAGAGGCACCTGGCCTGAACCTTCCGTTCGGGTGAAGAATCAACCCCCCCTTCCTTGCACTGACACTAGCCCATGTCAACGACTTCACCACCTCTTTGTCCCTTCGGGGTCACGAGTAACCCATTTTGACCGAGACCTTCCGTCTAGGTCATTACATGAACAAACTCTTCTCTCCATCCTTCAGGGTGACGAACAACCCATTTTGACCGAGACCTTCCATCTATGTCATTATTTGGGCAAACTCTTCTCTCCGTCCCCTTTCGGCGATGAGCATCCCTTTTGATTCAGACCTTTCGTCTGGATCATTAAAGGAACAAACCCTTCTCTCCATCCCCTTTCGGTGACGAATACATCCCTTTTGATTTGGACCTTCCATCCGGATCATTAAAAGAACAAACTCTTCTCTCCGGCCCTTCGAGCGATGAATATCCCTTTTGAATCAACAAACTCTTCTCTCCGTCCCTTCGGGCGACGAATATCCTTTTTAATTAACAAACTCTTCTCTCCGTCCCTTCGGGTGATGAATATCCATTTTGAATCAACAAACTCTTCTCTCCATCCTCTCGGGCGACGAATATCCCTTTTGAATCAACAAACTCTTTTCTCCGTCCCTTCGAGCGACGAATTTCCCTTTTTAACCAACAAACTCTTCTCTCCGTCCCTTCGGGCGACAACCACTTCTCTCGAATCAATGAACTCTCCTCTCCGTTCCTTCAGATGATGGACAACCCATTTTGACCGAGACCTTCCGTCTAGGTCATTACATGAAGAAACTCTTCTCTCTGTCCTTCAGGGTGACGAACAACCCATTTTGACCGAGACCTTCTGTCTATGTCATTATTTGGGCAAACTCTTCTCTCCGTCCCTTTAAAGTCGAATCAACCCGCTCGGGTCGAGCACCTCAGTGGCCCCATTTGGTAAACTGCACGACTGACACGGTGGAGTGAGCCCCTCATCCCTCCTCTAAAAGGGCGAGCACTCCCCCAATGCACCCACGCGAACCCCACCAGGCTCTCCCTGAATGAAGCGCATACAGAAGAGGCGCATGAGGCAACAATATTTTATTCCTCGTTAAAAAAAGGGGGGGTTACATGTGTTCTGGGACATCCCCCTGTGTTACACGTCAAAAAAAAAAGAAAAAAAAGAGAAAAAAAAAAGAGAGACAAAAAAATGATCAATAATCAGAAGATACAGTTGCTTGTTTGGCATTTTTGGGCTTCGAATTCTATCCTTGGAAGCCTTGTCATATATTATCCGATTAAGTGGTATAGATACTGCTCTCACCAGTCTGATGCTGGTGGTTCGGAAGCATGGGCTAGCTTAAAAACTAATCAAGTAGGAGAGCTTCAGTTGCTTCCTAGGTGGCATACCCCTGGCGTGGAGGAAATATCTCTTGCAGACGAGCTTATGGATTTGCATTTAAGATCTACTCTGGATGACCTTTTGCGAATACATCATGTGAAGCATTCTGAAGGTGGCAATAGTTGTTGCTCGGCGATTTGATAATGAACACCAGAGTTCTTATGCTAACTTAGCTCGGAAGGCTGAGTGCAATTCAAAGACTGCTACTGCACTTGCAGTCACGAATGAGTGTTAAAGAGGGGTGATCTCGTGCCTGGTCCTGAGCCATCGATGAAGTTGACATCACCACTGATGGGGATCTGTAAGGTAGGAAACAGATCAGAGGAGCCCAGGGTTGGAATTCTGGGGAAAACCCTCCGATGCTTAAGTCAGCAAACTGGCAGAGCGTAGGTGGAAAAATAGAGTAGGAGAAGAAGAGGAGGGCCCGAGATCGCTCTCCACCAAGGGGTGTGGTGTTGAGTGCTCAAGTTCCTTCCTTCCAGAGGGTCTCCTTAGAGTTTATATAATTACCGCTGTGGGGTACTTGAAGGGACTGGGGGCGTTATGTTTTAAGGGAAGACCTTTCCTCTCCCCGTGCCCTTTGGAGTTTTCCCGTTCGAGCGGGGGCGAGATCCCCGCCAGGAGTTATGCCCTGTCCGATGGGGTTCCGAGCGTTAGAATATCCCTCAGTGAGGCGCTTGGGCTTCTCCTGAGTCGAGGATGGCGTTGTGTCGGTTACGCTAGGGCGCTCGGACTTCCGGGCCCAGCGGCCGCCTAGGAAGATCTGTTTCGAGAGTGTTTAGGCTTTGAGATGGGCGGGCCCGTGTGTGGGGCTGTCACCTTGGGGGGATTTGGCCTGGTTGGGTCACGTTGGGCCTAATTGGGCCAGTCTGGACCTGGTTCAGCCGCCCTAATCCTTGCGTATAGATGGGCTGCGGATTTTCCCATCTCCACTTGCCCCCCTACTCCTGAGCCAAAATCTGGACTCGGAGAGTAGGAAGCTCTGGGGTAGCGTTGGTGGCTCAGGTGGGGGTGTGGTTGCCGGCAGGGGCCATTTAATGCGCTGTCCTGGGGGCATATGTATGATGACAACGCTTCTCCTTGAGTCGGCACGGGGGAACCCTTCTGGGAGATTGAACGTCGCGACGCATCCCGCCAGGGAAATTGAGATAAATATGTAAATACTCTCGTATGCTTACGTCTCACGTTTTCTCCGCTAGGGCTTTTTCCCTCTGTCGTGCCGATGTGAGAGGATTGCGCCGTGAGGGTGATCTGAGGGAGCGCAGAACAGTAACAACGTTTGGGGAGTTCAGCGGAGATCACAGTGGCAGCGGTCCGTCTGCTTCCGCCTCCCCTAACCTCTTCTGGTTCTGTGGTCCCTTCTTCCTCTCTCCGTCCTTCACGACCTTCCATGGTGGAGCTCGATCCAGCGGTCGAGACCCAGGGGTTTGAACAAGGTGTGGGGGGTTCGGCGTCCAGTCATCCTCCGCTCAGTGAGTTAGGTGAGGCCGAAGTGAAGGAGATTGAGGCTCTTTACGAACTGCCATCGCGGTACTTCTTTTCTCTGGCTAAGCCTCACGAATCGTGCTTGGATACTCGTTCGGGCCTCTTCTGTATTTTTGATGGGGTCATCACCATCCGATCCCGCACTCGGGGCCCGTCTCCTCGCCACGGGGACATCCAGGATGGTCTAGCTATTTATCTTCAAGTCCTATGTAATTTTTATTTGAGTCATTTTGATGTAATTTTTACTTCGAAGCACCAAAGATAGCACAGGAGACTGTCCACAGACTCAAGACAAGGCAACTAGACCTACACCTACAATGATCCCTGAGTCCTACGACTCTGAGTCAAGATCATCGCACATAGCGGGACAAGTCGCCAATCAGTCTAATCATAAGCCAGGGAAAACGACGCTCCGAGAAAATGACACACGAAGACCTAAGGGGACATCGAGAACCCTTAGCACAACTGGACACACAAGACGAGGTAAAATGATACCTCGAGGCATCCAGAACATGGTCTCGAATTGGACAAAGCCGTCGAGACACAATAAGACTACCTGTCAACCACTAGGTAACCCCAGGTTGACCGGAACCAGACACGGCACTGACACACTAACACAGAGCATGCATAAGCACTCCTAGCCATCCCATCATGGTTACTACCCTCATAGGATGCCAACAGACACCCACGGGTCATGGGCAAACCATGAGATCAAGCCAAGACAAACAGAAACCAGAGTAGTGGACAATGACAACACTTTGGGCAAAGCGAACCATCACTCGACCGCTAGACGAAACTGACAGTCAAGGCACAGCCGCTATGCAACCAGAGACAAGGACAATGGCTGCTTCTAGATTGAGTCGTTAGGGTACTGTCGTAGTCTATAAAAAGACCACAGCTAGTCACCTAAACTGACCAATCCAGACAACCACCGACAGACAGACACCGCCCAGAGCAAGGACCTAAGACAGACGGACACACAACACAGAACCAACCAACAGTCATTATGGCAAACAGGACTATAACGCACTAGCATAGGGGCGTTATACCCACATAACGCACCAAGGAAGGGGCGTTATGCTCACATAACGCACCAAGGGAGGGGCGTTATGCCAACCAGACCTAAAACCACATACATATGACATAATGCGCCAAGCTAAGGGCATTATATCGACATAACGCACCAGAACATGTGCGTTATACTCAACGGACAAATACACTAACAAAATGAAGTATAACGGACCACAATAGGCACGTTATACTAGTATAACGTACAAGGGTAGGTGCGTTATACCCAACATACTTCAAAACGCCAACGAGGACAAAAAGCATATAACGGACCAAGGCTAGTCTGCCATAGCAACAAAACGCATTGGGTGAGGCGAGTTATATCAACTGCCATACCCAGGCAAACATCGGTCAACAGACCATAACGGATCTGTACCGAGGCATTATATTGACCATAACGCAAGGGGAGGAGTCCGTTATGCTAACCGACTGACACAATCTTCGAGGTGAACACGATCGTCGAGGGCTAACAATAGTAATCGGCCTCAAAAATAACCAGACCATAACGTGCCTAGACAGGTGTGTTATGCTCACATAATTGACCAGTCTTGGTCTGTTATGCTCCAAGACCTCAGAAGACAAAAAAAAATGATGAATGATGCATAACGGTCTATCGGGGGACCGTTATGCACATAACGGCCTCTGGTAGGATTGTTATGCCAATTTGACGGTCAAAACGGTGAAACGGCCGAATCGGCCCGTTCCACACCCCATGCACGCCGTAGCGCAGGGGAATTACACCCAATCAATGAGAAATCACTTTGGGAGTCCAAAAATATCACATGCACGTGGCAAAACGCATTAGATCATGAGATCTGGGTGATTTCGACGAATCGACCCAAATCGAGTCACCAGGGTTCCCAGACTCCTACCGGCCCCAAATGACAACCGATCGACACGAAATCGGTGGGGTTGGGATCTTGACATCCCAGCGGTCAGTTTGACACTAACTACATCGCGAATGGTCGTTAGTTTTCGACAAACCCTACAAACCCCAAAAACTACGGTTTATGCTAAATTGGCCCGATCTCCCCCGATCGACCACCAAACTACACAAAATTGTAGGGAAAATGTGCAAAACACTAAATATTAAAATTCAACATGCTACAAGCGGCCTGGAGGCTTTGCTAAAGCTTCTCCTAGTGATTTCACGAAGCCGCCATGAGATGAAGGATCAAGTCAACTCTCGGAGCCAGTCTGAGGCCCACAAGCCAACTTCTGTCCGAACAAATGCAGCAAAGCTGTAAAATCGGCGCGCCCCTAAATCGGTGAGCTCCACTTCCCGGCGTCGTGTTACCCGACACGCAAAAATGTAATGAGCAGCCCTTGATCCGGTGCGCTCACCCCGCGTCGGGTGAGGTCACGCCAGTGATGCGCTTATAAGAGGCCCGTCTGCGGAGCAAAAGAAAAAAAAAGAGAACAAGTGAGAAGGAGCAAGAGATGAGGGAGGAAGAGAGAAAAAAATGGATCATAAGGAGTAGCTTGGGGAGAAAGAAAATCTGAGAGAGGTCCCCCTAGGCTTTTCGTCCGCCATTCCTCAACAGAGAAGGGAAGTCCAGTTCGAGGAGAGAAGGCCACGTTTCCAATACCCTGTTTCTGCGGTGAAGAACAGAGGTTGGGCATCAAGCGTTACTTCTTCAATCTCCTCTCCCCCATTTCTTTTTTTTTTACTTATATCCGTGTGAGGATCTGTATGCAGACGGGCGGTGATATGAGCCCGCAATATCATTTTATTTCTTCCTTCATTTAGCCCTTGCTTTTGTGATGGATGAAAGATACTGTAAAATGGCTCTGTGTGATAACGCCAAGCCGAATGAGATATCTAATCATTTCTTAAGCTATTTTTGAATCCCTCTCTTTCTGATTGCATTAATTTGCATGCCGCCTATTATTGTTCATTGATTTCTTCCATCGACACTGAACTTGCCCTGGGCTACCCCGAGGGCTACATTAACACTACCCCCTCCCTGGGGTCTTCTAATGGCTGGGTTGTACCGAGTACCTCCCATCTTTACTGTGGCTTTCTTCCTCGTATGTGCCTCTGTCCGCTCCCGGGAGTGACCCCCTCATTGCCCATCCATCCGCAGTCATGACCTGGAGGTGGTGTGGTCGTCCCCACAATCTGAGTATTGTGCATCTAACATGGAGGTCGCCTCCCCAGCGTTACCCACTAACCATTCAAGCGTTTGCCTCATATAACTCTCTGCATGCCATCCCTTTTCACTAAGCTCCGTAGCTTATGTGCCCACTACTAACCCCCAAATGCTAACCAACTAATCCCTTTTATGTCTGATTAATCATCGATAGTTTAACATTTAAATGATTAGGCCTTGCATTTCTTTTGCCCTGAAAAGGACACGGAGAGGGTCTGCTTAATATGGCTAACCCTGCTTTCCGGCATACTGGCGATAGTCGCTTTGTTTTATCTACTCGATGATGATCATCCAATGACCGGGGAGGGAGACATTCCCCATCAACACTCCTGGTGTCGAATCCTTCTCTGAATCACCAGAAGGTCATAGAGCCTTGTCTTAATATGACATGTACCTCTATGAGCCATTAAAAGGTGAATAAGAATAGGGCTTATGACCTGACATTAAATCCACATTTCTTTGCGAAATGGTGGTGGCCGTGGGTTGTGTGCCCCTCGTAGGTTAGCCCTTGGGATTTCCTCCTATCTCGGTCGTCCCTTTTAAACATGTTCTGGCCCATGGAACATTGGTGCCCCTCGCAGGCTAGCCCTCAGGGTTTCCATCCATCAGGGCCTGCCAGTCGCTATTATGGCCTCCCGATATTCAGGAGTTTACCCCAATTCTGTGGGTATGTCTCCGCTTCTCCCCCGTGACCCTCTGGATATGGGGAGATGTTGCCCAAATTTTGTTGGGTTAATTCAACCAATTATCATTATAATACAAGCTATGATGACTTTAGATGTGCCTTAAACTAGCTTGTGCTCAAGTATGAACCTCTCACAAGTCTTGGCCCTATCTCATTTAGTGCAATAAACATGAAGTAGACATAGGACATGTTAAAGTAATATTCTTCAGTACATCTTAAGCATAAAGTAGGTTCAAGCAGTACAATAAACCTAATTAGACACATTAAATGTTAAAGAAATTAAATGATCATTGCCCAAATGATGATGCACTAATATAGATAATAGCTAGAAGAACATTCTCCCTCATCGTCTGGATTCTGATGTTGATACTCATAAAAAGGAAGCATATATTCTGTATATTCACTGTAACCAAATAATGATGTAGCCAAGTCTTTGGATCCCTCTTGGAGTGTAAGGTTGTTGACTTGATTGGAATCCAGAATCAACAAAAGAAGTAGAACTTTTAGGATGAGAAGAGGATGTTGACCCATAACTACTATTGGGTAGAACTGAATGGAAATGAAATTCTGGTTGATGACCCCACCCATATATATCTGCTTCCTGGTGACCACCTCCATAACCCGATGGATGTCCATATTGGCTCTGACACTGTAAATCATATCCTCATTCACTATGATTGTATCCTCTACCTGTGTCAGCATGAAAAGAGGTAGTAGGTGCATATGTGCCACCGCCAATAGTAGCACTTGCAACTGCATTGGGATCACATCAGAACCATAAGAAACCAATTCCCTTTTAGCCTTTGGTGATGTTTTTTTCTCTTTTGGTGTGATCATTTCATTCATCTTTGAGAGGAGTCTTTTTTCCCTTGGCGTGTGCCTCACATAAATTTGCTTCAATTGCTCAATTGTCGGGTCCTCTCGAGTAACAGCACTAGTCCTCCCAGTTAGCTCATGCACTGATGTACTTCTTCTTAAGGATGGAGGTGGCTTGACCATTCTAGGAGTGATTGGCCTACTATCTGATTATGAGTGTCTAGCTGGCTCAAATTCTGGCTGCTGCTCAGTGTCATGAACAAACAAAGTTGGGTCCCTTCTCTGGTGCGCATGAGTCTCTCTGGCCCTCTTTGTTGGTCTTCTGAATTCTGGATCTTTTGGCTCAACTTCATCTAGTATGCCTTCTGCCCATGTTCTATCATCAACATCAAAAACGGGCTCATCAACCTGCTCTCGTATCTCCACCCATGACAGCAAGGGATTGTCATCATCAAATAAAGCGTCCACATCAATTTCTGGAGTTGTATCCTCTGCGATGCGTTTGTCCCTCAGCTGTTGTCTTAACTTCATGTTCCTTATTTTTAACCTCATATTATAATGGCAGTAAACTAATTTTTCTAACCGTTCAACCTTTAGTCGATTACGAACCTTTGAGTGTATAAGGCTGAACGTGTTTCAATTTCTTTCACATTAGCTTGCTGATGTTGTTTGACTGAGCACCCTAATTGCAATGAAAGCGAATCCATTACTGCCCATATCTCGGTTGTTCACCTTTATCCACCGGTCAGTTGTTCCACCAACCATAAACAAATAAATGTAAGGTGTAAATAAAGATCAAGTCTCCATGATGTACTAATACGTATTAAGGTTAAGAAAGTACACAGATAAAGTATACCTGGGCTCACTCTTCCCACAGCGTATTGCAATTGGGAGTCAGAATATGTCCCAGTCCTCATTCTCTAATAGTTCATCTACAAAGATAGAGTATAAATTAACATAACTACTCAATTAAATTCTATACGTCTTATTGATAAAATGAATAAAGGCCAACCTTTACTTCGGCTTGAAGTCTCTTTTTTGGTGTCCTCGATAAACGACCAATGACTTTTAAAGTGTCTTGAAGCACATTGTCATCAACATTTGCATTGGCATTGTACATAAATTGAGGGTTGAGGAAATAACTTGTATTTGTGTATAGTTAACTAAATGTTAAATATAAATTAAACTAAAGAATAATATATCAATACAATTAATCACTCACCAGCTACATGCAAGTCATGGTGTGGGGTCCAAAAGACCATTGACTTAGTTGAAAGACAATTCTATTGGCCAAGTCTCAAGAGAGATGTCGCCAAAATTTTGGGTCAATGTCGCACTTGTGCTTCTGCCAAGCAGATGAAACAAAACACTGGACTTTACACACCCCTCCCCATCCCAGACCGACAATGGACAACTTTTGATTTTATCCTTGGCTTACCTAGGACCCTTTGAAAGTCAAGTTTCATTTTTGTGGTCGTTGATAGGTTCTCCAAAATGGCCCACTTTAACCCATGTTCCAAAACTTTGGATTCTTCTAGGGTAGCCCGTTTATTCTTTGATGAGGTGGTCCGACACCATGGACTACCTAAGACCATTGAGACCGACCGGGATGTGAAATTTACTAGTTACTTTTGAAAAACCCTCTAGCATCTGATGGGAACCTCCTCAAATTTTCTACTACCTATGACCCTCAAACTAATGGCCAAACGGAGGTCGTCAACCGAAGCCTTGGGAAACTACTCCATTGCCTGGTCGGGGACCACCCCGAGAATTGGGATCTTCTCTTACCTTAGGCTGAGTTTGCCTACAATGATTCTGTTAATAGGTCCATAAGCAAGAGTCCATGTGAAGTTGTGCATGGTTATAGGCCTAGGAAGCCTTCAAATCTTATTCCCCTCCCCCCGCATTCTAGAGTGCTAGTCTCAGCCGACTCTTTTGCACAGCATATCAAAGAGTTACATGATGACATCCGCAAGCATATAGGGAACAGCAATGAGACTTACAAAATGCAGGCAGATGCTCGAAGACATCACTACGAGTTCCAAGTGGGAGACTCAGTGATGTTTAGGATGGAGTAGCTCCTTTTGGGGCTTGCCTCCAAGTTGAGGGCACGTCGGTCGGGACCTTTTTGAGTTCTGAGATGACTAGGCAGTAATGCATCTGAACTAGACCTACCTAAGGGTTTTGGGGTACACCCTACCTTTAATGTGGTAGACTTGGTACCCTACAAAGGCCTCGCAGTGGGACCAAGTGAGGAGCTCGAGCCTTTACCTTCCCTTGTGAGAGACACCACCAAAGGGACTCCACCTACTAGCTTGAGAGGCTAACGTGCGCAGGTGGTGGCGATACTGGATGAGTAAAGTACCATTACCAGGAATAGGGCATACCAGCGTTACCTAGTGAGGTGGAAGGACCGTCCCCCGATAGAGGTTACCTGGGTGAGTTGGGAGGACATGCTGCACCTTGACACAGACATTTTGGAGCACTACCATAGCCTGGCTAACCCATACTCAATCGGGTCGAGTTCTCCCCACCCTGGAGATTTGATGAGGATATCTCACGCCACTCTCTCTGTCTCGGGTCACCTGCACCACCTTGAGGAGGACCAGTTATGATTCGCATATTTTATCTTTACTTTTGAGTCTTATTTCATGTATTTTTCTTTATTGAGTCATGTAGTTATAGTTTAATTCCCTTGTTTGTGCTTAATTTGGCCCTAATACCCTAGTTTGGGCCCATAGATTGAGTCTAAGATGGTCTTGGTCTTTTGTCTATTTGTCAAGGGCATTTTGGTCAAGAAAAGAGTGGATGCCTATAAATAGGCCCCCTCTCTCCCCCATGTACTCACTTCTGATGAATTATTGAATAGAGAAAATCCCTTGAGAATTCTCCTCCTTTCTCTCTCTCTCTCCATCCAAGCAGTGGCACCCCCCTTTCTCTCTCCTCTCTCCCTCCATATCACCTACCACATCAGCCATCCCCTCCACCTTAGTCCGTGTCCTTTCACCTCCCCAAAGAGCATTAATCACACTTATTACTCCCATCAGTCCCTTAGGCACCGTTTCATTCTCCCACACACCTCTCCACCATCCCTAAGCAACTCTTCATTATCCCAAGCAGCCTTCCGCCTCCCTAAAGCAACCTTTGACCCTCAATCTGGTGACGATCTCCCCGGTGACCTCCCTCAGAGCAACAGCTTCGGCCCAGCGGGAGAAATAATCAGTCACTGCAAAGATGTACTTGCAGCCTGTGGTTGAGGTGGGCAATGGACCCACTACGTCTATTCCCCATTGGGCAAAAGGCCAGCTAGGCACCGTAGGATGAAGTAGCACGGGTGGCCTCCTGGGTATCGTGGCATGCTCCTGGCACCTCTGACACGACTTAGCATACTTGCAGTAGTCGTCAAACATCATTGGCCAATAATAGCCAAACTTCTTTATTTTAATTTTCATTTTCAGCCCCGCCTGGTGTACACCGGTTGCTCCAGCGTGAACCTCCTTCATAACTCTCCAAGCCTCTTCAATGGATAGGCATCAGAGGAGTAGCTTTTGCTTGGCATCTGCCATAATTCAAAATAGTATCCCATTTTGGAGCTCATAGGAATCCTTTGTTCTGATCAGTCTAATCTTCTCTTCCTTTTTTTTTCAATAATTAATGACTCCGTAGACCTGGTGTAGAAGAGTGGATACACTCCGCTAGACCAAAGTCCAGGGTCGAATTTTATTAAAAGAATGGGAATTTACATGTAGCACCGGGGCATACCCCTGAAAGACTACAAATCAATGGAATCCTCAAGCTAGCTATGCTCTTAAGTATGGGGTACCAAGTTTGTCTAGTTTGCATACCCCCTGAATAAAAGGTGGAAGAGAAGAAAGATTGTAGTAAGAGGTGGATGTTAAATTTCAATTGCAAGCTAGATTAGCTAGTCCATCTGTTGCACAGTTACTTTCCCTGAAAGTGTGAATCACAATGGTCTTCTGATTGTGAATGAGGGAGCGCAATTCATGGAAAAATGGCAGAAGTCTCCATGGGCATTTGATTTCTTCTTTGACGATATTAACCAGCAATTTGGAATCAGATTCTGCTAAGTGGATGTTAATGCCTTTGGATGCAGCATACCTCATTCCATCAAGTATGGCGCGAGTTTCAGCCACCAAACTGAAACAAGGACCATAGTAGTGACTGAAGGCAAGGAGGACGTTTCCTTCATTGTCTCTGATCATTCCTCCTCCCCCACCTGGCCCCGGGTTGCCCTTGCTGGCTCCATCGACATTTAATTTGAACTTACCAGCTGGGGGAGTGACCCATCTAGTGATCACAAGTTTCCTTCTCTTGATCTCAGGTGCATGGATTAGAAGATGCCGAAGAGCAGTAAGCACAGAGAGATCACCAGCTGAGGTGCAGGCTCTAAATCGGGTGTTGTTGATTGAATGGATAATTTTGAAGTAAATAGTTGTCGGAGCACTTTGCTTGCCATCATATTTCCTTTTGTTCCTTTCACACCAAACCTCTCAGAGCCAACGAAAAGCAATAAGCATCGATACCTTCCCCTTGAAGCTAGATGTATTGGTATCTTGAACGACTTGACTTAAGAAAACATGGCCTGAGGGACAAGCCTGAGGGTTGACCGAGCAGAGCTGCTTGAAGAAAGTCCATGTTGAGAGGGCTAGATTACTGTGCAGCAGGAGGTGGCAGTCCGATTCCTCTTGAGGAGAAGTGCAACCGGAACACCTTGAGCAAAGAGAGATTCCACACTTTTGAACATTATTATCAGTGGGGAGAATTCCATGAGCAAATTTCTAGAGAAAGTAGAAATTTTCGGAGGCACGAACTCTGCCCAAAGCTTAGAGTAGGGGATGCTAGATTGGGCACTCTGCAACTTCCTCATAGAGCTAATGGAGAAGGAGCCCGAAGAGTTCAGGCACCAAGTTCGTCTGTCCATTTCGAGTGGGCTTCTGGAACAACTAAACTTGATGGCTAAAGCAATGCCTTGGGGTAGAAAATGAAAAACCACATTCCAATAGGGGTGGTTAGAATCACTGAGAGAGAAAACAGTGATGTCTCACACGGTGTTTCGCCATGACACACAAGTCTATCCCCACCACACGTGAGACGTTATGACAAGGGTGCAACCATGCGCGCCCGAGACGTCACGCTTCCCCGTAGTCGCAAGGCCATGCCTGACCGCTCGACCTGAGTCATGATTGACTCTCGCCCAGGCACCAGTCTGATGCTTTCGCCAGTCATCCAGTCACAAGCCCCTCGTTCGGTGGAGCAAACATGGCCCATGTCAGGAGAGGAGCCCCCTATAAAACATGCGGATGTTCGCCTTGCCACGCATTGACCCGGGGACTGACCACCGTGTCGAAATTATCCCGCGGCTTGCGCATGTTGTACCTCGGCCACTATAGCCTGCCTATAAAGCCATATAGCTCTTAGAAATTGCACTGCCATTTGAACGAATGCACTCATATCCACGTTCGGGCCCGCAGTCCCTTCCTATGTCACCTAGCGTGAGCTTACAGTCCCTCTGACCCCAGCCAACATCGTCCTGTCTAGTGGAAACCCACAGCTGCGAAGTGCTCCCTGCTCTCCACCTAGGACTTCAAGCATATACAAACCTCTCTTCAGCATGGAACAAACGTCTTCGGATTCAATCCGATGTAAATAAACATCAATTGCTTGCGATCAGTGGAGAAAGATGTCTTGTACACGACTCCCCACAATCGCCTGCATGCTCGCACCCACAGAACCGCCTTCCCCTCCACGTGTCCCTCACCTCCTGGGTCCACGTGCCGCGCCTTGGCGGCATTTTCCCTGGTCAGCTCTCGGTTCCACAGGTGATTGTCGAGAAATCAACTGGCATGCCCGCATCCTAGTTACGTTTCCCTTAAAATCAGGAAACCTTCCGTGCCACTCGGTCTCCCCTCAACTTTCCATAAAAGGCGAGTGCTCGGTACCGCTTTGAGAAAGATACGGCCATGAGAGGGAGCGCCCGAAGCACACTATATTTCGACATCTCTCCCGTAGCTATATCTTACCCCTCACTCCGGTCACCACACACATTGTGCACCCGCGGCCCACATGCCCCACCGCGCTAACAAGAGCCTTCTAGGGTTTATAAAGTAATCCGTTTAACGTAAGAATCCAGGGAGTCGAATGGATTCAGGGGGGGTTTATGTCCTCATTATAGGCTCTTTATGGCATAAGGGCTCTTGCTCTCCCTTATCCTTTGGAGTTCCCTACTCCTGGAGGATGTGCAACAGATGCTTGGGTAAGCTTCCGATAGTCGGTCCGAGCTTGGGGCACTGGCTTGGAATCCCCCCCGAGCGATTGGCGTGTAGCTCGGACAAGTTGCACTAGGTCCCCGTAGGGACCTTCTCGGCCAGTTTGTCACTCTGACTTTCAGACCCGGGGGTCGCCTAGGAAGTGCTGGTCCGAGTAGGTTTTGCGCTTGGAGTAAGTGGGCCTAAAATGGGACTATCACTTTGGGGAGCTGGGCCTAGTTCGGTCATATTGGACCTAGTTGGGCCGTGCTCTCGGGCAGTAGATTTTCCCCCTCTCCACTTGTCCCCCTACTCCCGAGCCAAAATTGGGCTCGGACGAGTAACGTTTGTGGGGATGGTGTTGGTGGCTCAAATTGGGTGGGGATTTTTCTCCAACAGGGGCCATATAATGTGGCTGTCTTGGGAATACACCCGTGATGATGACTCTTTTGAGTCGATGCGAGGAGTCCCTTTTTGGAATGTAAAACATCGTGCCGCCTTCTGCAAAATCACTGGGAGTATAAACATCACGCGGGTTTACGTTCTATGCCTCCTTTGTTTAGGGTTTTGTCTCTCCATCGCCCTTGTGTTCTAAAAAGTTCATGTGCTACAAGGGGGGTCAGGAGGAGCAAAGAATCGTGGAGGGCTTTGCGGAGGTAGTAGAGATCATGGCGGCGGCGATTCGTCAGCTTCTACCTCCTCCCGAGTCACCTGAGTCGGCTCTCTCCTCCTCTTCCCCTTGTTCTTCTCGTTCAGCCATGGCGGAGCAATACCCCGCTGTTGAGGAGCAAGAAGTCGATCAGGGCATGGGGAGCTTGGCCACAGCTTGAGCACCCCATGCGCAGTGAGTTGGGTGAGACTGAGGTGAAGAAAATGGAGAGGCAATATGGGATGCCGTGGCAGTATTATTTCTCTCTGCCCAAACCTCACGAGTGCAGTCTGGATACTCGCTCAGGTCTCTTCTGCACTTTCCTCTTGGCTTGGAAGTGTAGGTTTCATCTGCCTCTCAACCACTTCATCATCCAGTTGCTTCAGTCTTACCGACTGGCTCCCATCCAGTTGGTCTCCAACTCTTATACTTTTATCATCTCCTTCATCTTCCTCTGTCGTTCGTGCGGGCTTCGCACTTTGCTAGACCTCTTCCATTCCTGTTTTGCATTGAAGGAGTAAAACCATGTGGGTGAGGACTTCTTCTATCTTCAGGCGAAGAGGGGAAGGAGTTGCGTGACGTGCTCTGCCAGTGATTCTTCTCACAAGGGGTAGAAGACCCAATTTTTTTGGGTGGGCTCTTCCTAGGGTGGCGTCTTCTGGGGCTTCCCGATGGATCCCAACTTCCATCCGTCTCTCCCTCCGAAGCAAGTGGCGATTTTCCTGGGGTTGGGGGAGGAGATTAGGATTCTCCAGGGGAATCATCAGTCGACCATCGAATTGATGATGGAGGCTAACATCAAGGAGTATCCTTCCCGTGCGGTGCCATCGCAAGGTAAGAACTTTAAAGGTCTTGCATTATGCTTCTGGGTCAGGCAGGTGGGCCTCCTTCTAAGGATTTGACTTCTGTTGCTCAGATTCGAGGTGGACGAATGATGAGGAGGAGCAACTGCTAGAGCAGGAGATTGCCAACTTGGAGGAGGTGCTTGCTCCGAGTAAGCTTCGAACCTCAGGGGTCCCTTCCTGCACCTGAGATAAGGGCAAGTAGAGGGCCCAGGAGGATGTCCCCGAGCGTCGTGGGGTCAAACGCAAGGACTTTGGGGAGCAGCTACTGGTGTCCTCAATGAAGGCCCTACTCGCTGAGAAGAAGCGATCAAAGAAGGTGGGGACTGCCGCCCGATCAAAGAGCATGCCCGCCTGGCTGAGGGGCCCTTAGTCGAGGGAATCCACCATCTAGATCTCCCATCCACTCGGCCAGAGGCGGCTACTACTAGCGGGGAAGCTGCTACCAAGCATGCCAGATAGCAGGCGGAGGCGATCGGGTCTGAAGTCTCGACCGAGGCCGAGGGAGCGCGGGGTGAGGCGATGACCCAGCCTGAGCCGTGCGATGCCGTCCCAAGAACGAGGATGCTGGGGGGGATGTCTCGGTCTTGGCTCTTCCAGAGAGAACTCTTCCCCCTTCGGCCGGTGTCCCGACCGTTCGGGCTTCTCCATATCAGAGGTGTTGATCCTTGGTTTGGGAGGAGTTCAGGCACAGTCCCCCCTCCCTGCTCTTCGAAAAGATGATGGGGGGTGGCTTGATCGTGGCCCAGCTGGGGGCCCAGATAGCCCATTACTTTGCCCGACTGGACTGTGAGGAGAGGTCCCTCTCTCGGGCCCTCGTTGAGTCAGATCGGAGGATCGAGCAACTGACTTCCGAGCTCGAAGTCCTTCAGCGGGAGGCAGCCTCGCTTCAGAATCAGACTCGATGGAGCCAAGAGGAGGCTCGGACATTGGCCGAGCAGCTTGCCCAAGCTCATTACATGGCCGACCTGAAGAGCAAGCTCCTGGAAGAGGAGCGTCAAGCTCAAGTCGAGCGTTATGAGTAGTGGAAGGCCGAGCGGGAGGAGCTCATCAGCCAGGCTCGAGAGGCCGAGCGAGTGCTGGGGGAAGCTGAGGTTGCGTGGGTCGAGGCCGAGGCGAAGCTGTCTGAGGCTGAGATGAAGTTGCTAGGAGTAGAGCAAAGGGTAGCCGAGCTTGAGAAGAAAGCAGAGCAAGTTAGGGCAGAGGCGATCGACCAATATAAAAGCTCAGAGGACTATCACGTAATTCTCCAAAAGGCCACCTTCTCGTACTACGAGCCAGGCTACTGGCAGGGGTTGTGGAAGCGATTCGCCTAAGACTTCCCTTGAGCGATCACCGAGGCCCAGTAGCAGGTGCTCGACGAGCTCATTTTTGCTTCTGGGAAACGCTACGACTCAGACGAAGATACCATAGATTCTCCCTCTTTGACGTCGAGTGAAGGGGTGAGCAGGGATGCTACCGCTTCAATAGAGGGGTCGCCAACTCGGGTTACCTTGGGGAGCACACGATCGAGGTAGTTCCCATACAAGTGGGGTCAGTGCCTGGATCGACCGCCACTGAGGATGCCGGGGGTAGATCTCCTGGCATTGAAGATCCTTTGTTCCCCGATCCTCAAGACGCCGAGCCTCAAGAAAGGCCACGGGCCTCTCGGAGTCCCCCTATCTCTATAGACTAGGAGGAGCATGAGCTTGATGTACTAGTTCTTTCTTTTTTTGAATGTTACCATGTAAAAAAAAATTTCTTTCTATATACTATGGCAGTAAGTTGGAAAAATACTTTGCTGGAAAATACTTCTGTAAAGCTTGTAATACACTGGCATTGACTCTTCTTCACTTGACATCTTCTTAACCATCTTTCTCCCATGCCACACTATTTTTCACTTCTTGATACCATTGTCTCCTTTGATGTTCTAGCTTGGCTGCGTTGACGCTATGAAGCACTGCGTCGACGCTGCTTTTGTTGTTCTTCTTCCAAGCTCATTTTCTCTTCTTTGTAGGTGCTGGCAAAAACTCAAGAAATCCTCCACTAATCGTCTCTTGATCTTGGATGATGTTTATCAAGATGTCTGATGCTCAAAATAGCTCCAGAATCGAGGTGGTGAGGTTTGGAAATCCCTACATAGTTAAATCCTTCGAACAGGCTTGATAGCTCTTCATGTTTCACTACTAAGAGCTATTTTTCACCACTAAGGAGCTATTTGCCATAGATAATGGCTATTTTTCATCGTTAATGAGCTATTTGTCACCCTTATTCTTCAATAGCCATTGCCCTTGTCCTACTTTCTTCCTTCTTCAGCTTCAACTGATTGGAATCGACTCTAAAGCCTTGTGGAGTCGACTCTAAAGCCTTGTGGAGTTGACTCAGTTTCTGCGTTTCTCTTGTTTTCAGCCTGGCCACCAATTTTTCACCTTTAGCAACCCATTTGTCAGCCTTATCTTCTATTTGTCACCATAGACCAGCTATTTGTCACCCTTGTTGGTTATATGTTGTTTTGATGATGTCTGAGTTTAATTCATTACAAGTCTATTGAGTTGATTCAACTATGCTTCAGTATGCATGATGAATGTTTTGATCATGAAACTCCATGTTATGCTCATCATTAAATAACCCTCTTGTATAAACACTCAGTCAAGTAGACTCAGGAAGCAACAGCAAGCAACGACAGATCAGAAGTAGCATTAGCCACGACAACATGCCTTAGCCTTAGAAGCAGAAATGGGATTGCAGTTAGGAGCTTTGGCTTTGCAAGTGTTTTCTCAAAGGAACAAGAGCCAACCAAGGTTGAACGACACTCAAGGTGCAAAGGCACTTGCTTGCACAGAAACCAAGAAAAGATTGGGAAAAGAAAGGAAAATCAAATACAGCAATCAAGCAAGGCTGAAGAAGAACATCAAAGGCAGTTATCACAAGGGTGGTGTCAACCTCACGAAACTGTAGTGTCAAGCTCACCAGCTCCAGTAGACATCCATCTAATGAAATCCCTAAGGGTGGTGTCGACCTAATACTCTCAGGAGGTCAACCTCAGACCCTCACAGAAAGCGTTATAAACGCCCCTCTACATGATAGTGTTGACCTCGCTCTATCAAGAGGTCGACCTCAGGGCTCTTCCAGAAAGCATTGAAGACATGATTTTACAAAGTCGTGTTGACCTCACCATCTCTACAGGTCGACCTCATGCTACTTCTCCAGAAGCTTCTCTTCTAATTCTATTAAGTACTCCAGGTCATCTAGAGAGCATTAATGGCAGGTGCAAACCTCCAAAAACACCTCTTTTGAGGTCTGGAAGAAGATCCCAGGTCAGAGGTTCTGCCACTTCATTATAATAGCTCAGAATATCCTTGTTGAAGAAGACTATGTCAGGGACCAAATCTGCAAAGGTCTTCTCTGCCAGAAGAATGTCCTTTCTTTTCTAAGAAAGGATTGGCCAGGTGGATTGCATCTCTCTATACTCTGGACAAAGCTATTCCCTCTGCCCCAATATTTCAAAGAAGGTCCACTCTCTGCCTACCACCGTCCTATTCTAGGACTAATCTGAGAAGCAATGCCAGCTCAGAGTCAACCTTCTACAGATTATCTACTTCAGCCAAGAAAAGATTTTTGGAGGGAAAATAGATCTCTCATCTGCTCCCTTATGACCGATGGACCAAGTCTTGCACTGCTAAAAGAAGGTCGGGATGCTTCTTTTCATAAAGAGCTTAAGCGCCGCATTTTTACAAAATGTGTGCGCAATCCTATTTTTCCCCCGCGAGAAATAAATTCCGTGACCAACAGACTGGCACGCCCAGTGGGACCTTTCCCGCCTTTCTTCTTTCTGTCAAAGAAAGTCTCTAAACCTTCTTTAAGGTTGTGATTCCCCTCCTCTTCCTTTTACAGGACGGGAAGAGGAGGGTGCACACATCTCTCTGTTCCTTTGAGAGTTCTTCGTGCACTCGCACGCCACTCCATTCGTGCTACTCACCACCACCAACAACAGCAATAGCAGTGATGGCCGCCAACACCTACAGCCCCTAGATCATCGCCAACCACGCCAGGTTCAAATACCTGGCGACCCCCATCATCTTCGGTGACATCCCTACTGTCGTCGGCTCGCCCTTCTTCCTGGGCATCACTCCTATGGCTGAAGTCAGTTCAGCCGCGCCAGCAGCAACCACCAAGAGTGTCAGGCCCTCTGCTACTTCAATCGGCCGGGTCCGCCCGGCCAAGAAGACAACTGTCGGGGGTGTCAGGCCCTCGGCTCCAGCAATCGACCAGGTCCACCTGGTTAACAAGATAGCCATCGGGGGCGTTAGGCCCTCGGCTTCAACTAGTCGGGTCAGCCCAGCCAAGAAGACAACTGTCGGGGGTGTCAGGCCCTCTACCGCGTCAACCGGCCAGGTTCGCCTGACCAACTCTTCAACTGTTAAGGGTGTCAAGCCCTTCATCCGGACAACCAGCCGGACTTACTCGACTGCCATGTCAATGGCCGAAGGTGTCAGGCCTTCTGCCCCAGTCATTGGCTGAGTTCTTGGTCAATCAAGTCACCACTGGCATCGCTCCTACTCAACAGGGGCAACGCCGCCGCTGCAACAGCACCAAATCTACCGCTACTACCCTCAGAGGTACTGCCCCTGTTCAACGGGGGCAACGCCGCCACCCTAAGGACGCCGCACCTACGGTAGGCGTCACCCCCACTGTCACTGCTCAACGGGGGCAACGTCGTAGCCGTAAGGGCATAAAGCCTGCAGCGATAGTCTCTCGCTCCAGTAAAACTGTAATTGTTGGAGACATTCACATCCGGCTCGATGGAGGTGAGCCGATCTTGCCACGGGACCATCATGTCCCAACCATCTCCACCTCCAACCGCTTCAAACTTCAATAAGTTTGAGAGGACAAAGTGAAAATGAAGAAGCCCGCTGTATCGGCGGCAAATCAGGGTCCGATACAACGGCCCAAACCACCCGCTCCCCGACTGCGGTCAGGGGGCAATTCAATTGAGGAGCGCCAACTCCACTTGAAGAAAATTTGGGTCACCAAGGAAGAGGCCTAAATTATAAGGCGTGTAAGGGCATAGGAGCCCTTCCGCATGTTGGATCTGTAACATGTGCGGAGTCCGATGAGCACTGAGGCCTCGATCTCCCCAAGATCCACAACTCAGCCCCTACGGGGGCAAAAGCATCAAGGTGCCGGCAAGAAGGTGTGGCCGACCTCCCCATGGGGCCAGTTCTATGCACACGGAGGAAGACCGCTCCCCTCTAGCTTCTACATCCTGAGATTCTATCTTCGACAGACTAGGAGAGTCACCCAAGCTGGACTGACAACCGCCCAGGAAGAGGCGGGTGGTTCAGGTGACCAATGACACTGTCAAAGTGTTCACCTATTATGCCACCTCCGATGACAAGCAGCTAGAGGACACCTCAGGGGAGCTTAACCAGCCTCTCTAATATTTGAGGAGGTCAAGGTCAGTCTCCCGAATCTTAGCCCAGACACAACAAGCGCCGGCTACTGGGACATCTCAGCCCGAGCCAGCACGGCAAGAAGAGCGCCAAGAGGACGTCCATAGCATCGATGGGGACAGTAATCCCGCACAGGAGGAAGATCTTGAGTTATTTTAAGTAGATGATAATGAATGGATTATGCTATTATTAACATCTGAATTATGTATATAATTTGGTTATATGGATGCGACTTAACCCCCGATTTGTTTAGGCTACCTACTGAGCGTCACACTTACCCTTTGTGACACACGTTTTTGGGAGACATAGAGAAGGAAGTCGAGGAGGAGGCTGTAGCTGAGGAGTAGTGCTAGTGCATAGTTTGTTTGGGTATGCTATGGATGGATGTCTCTCTTATATGCATAGTTATAGTGATGCGGGACAGACCACAGACTCGACTCCAAGTTGATATGCAAACCTTAGACTCTAAATAAGCTCGCGATCATCCCTTAGCGAGGGAAGCGTCGGACATGCGCGGTTGAGAAACTAGCAAGAGCTAGGGTGGTCAACTCGCACTTTCGTGCCCGGATCGGGTCACGGGACGGTCGCGCTCTCTCTCACAGCAGTGATTAAAGTATTTGGCGAGCTAATATCCTATCACTAGCAGCGGCATACAAACATGTATACGAGTAAAGCAAGCCTACGAGGAGGGTGGCGAGTTTACCTCTACGCTCTGGGCGTGGGGAAGATGACCCCAGCCAGTTATGGTAACTCCCGATACAATGGTAAAAAGTTAATTACAACAGTGACTTATATTACCCACTCCACACAGGGAGGTAAAGGGATACAAATGGGCCCGGGAGGACCGATCCTGGGTTGACGGGCAACAAGCTAGACGGGCTCTCGAGGCAAACTCGGTCTACTGGTCCGACACGATACTGTGCCGACTCGGTTCTGACTCACTAGACAGCAAACTGTGTCCTCCAAAGGAACATCACCTTCCTGACATCTTCTGAAGGCGCCGCTTGGCTGGGATGATGGCAGGACGTCCCTAAATGACTCCCTAAAGTGGCCATTCCATAAGTTGACTTTTGGTATTTTTGCACGAATTATTCACAGACTGCACTTTCTGGCCTACATAGGGAATAGAATTATGTGCCTTGGCGGCAAGAATTATTAATCTCAGATACGGAATCAGATCGAGGCGAGACTAGTGCCGTTGGAAAGATGACTCCTAGATCCACAACATATATTTTGTTTAGGTCGATCCAAAGAAGGATGAGAAATGGGAGGCTCTACAAACAACGGGTTTTCCTATGGATCTGGTTACAAACTCTCAGGACAGAAAGGGATCTGCCTAAAGATAACCTTTGACCGAGGGGAAAATGCTTTTTCTAGGGGCTGGAAAAAGTATGGGAGGTATGGGGGGATGTGAGGAACACTGTGTAATTTTTGTAATTATTTTGAAAATTGCTACGCGGGTGAGAAAAATATGACAAGGGGACACTATCCCGTGGATCTGCAAACTGGCAGATTACAGGAGGGAGAACAAGAAATATGGGAAAAATATTTTTGTGGAGGATGGGGGGAACGTGGGGAGATCACCCTCCAATTTTGGGTGCGACCTGGACTCCTTATGGAGAGCTAAAACTTTCGCATTAAGGTTCTGTCCAGAAATAGACAGATTCTGAAGAAGTGGCGATGAAGAGGCGGTGGCGGCACGAACGACGGTGGCAGAGAATGAATACAGAGGATAAGAGGAGAGATAGAATGGTCTTCACACCCTAGAAGGATGGCAGGAATCCACCTGCAAGAGGGGAGAGGAGGGAGGAGAGAGGGGCGCACCCTTCTTTGCTCTTGGTAAATTCATAAATTTTCTTCTCATCTTTAATCCTTACAAAACACTATACATGGGTTTATATAGAAGGGGAGGAAGGGGGAGGGGGTTGAAATTTCGTGGGAGAGAGGAGAGGGGTGGCATTTTCTTTCCCCATGTGGTCAATTGGGGGAGACCATCCACGCGGTGGCGGGACGAAATCTGAGCAGTGGTGAGGACGTTGTCCCTCGATGTGCGCCGCATCAGAGGATGAAACCTAAGCCAGGTCCAAGCTGGTTCGACGCGATCCTACTGCGCACCAAGGGTCATTGGTAATGACTGGTGCGTTTGTCACCGGTGGCACCGGTCCAAATGATGGAATGCCTTACCGGATAAGGAAGGGCTTGCCATGTGCGGGGCTGAGGGCCTGACGACTATGCCGGGTGGGGCGTGCGTGAGGATGCACCGCTAGAATAATGCTGGAGGGTGTCGGCTGTAGGTACTGGAAGCATGGCTGGTGAGGACTCCAGAAGTGTGCCGGTGAAGCACACACAAGGAGTGCACCGATTGGGGCACTTTGAGGGTGTGCTGGCCAATGGCACGTCCAGGGTGTGCCGGGTGGAGGCGCTGGGGGCATGCCGGTTGGGGCACCCTAGCAGTGTGAAGGCCAACACCCGTACGAAGTGTGTCAGGTGTGGGCCACTGAGGGCGTGCCGTGTGCAGGGCTCTGAAGGCGTGCCAGCTGAAGGTTGTTGAGGGTGTGCTGCTGGGGCCTCAAGGCGAGTGTGCCACTAAGAGGTGTTTGAACCTTCTACGAGCCACTATTGTAGTCTGTTGATGTTCTTCAGTGACTCAGGGATTGTGAGCTTCCCGGGATTGGTTCTTCTTCGCTGTCGTGCTTCCGGGGATGGCTTCACGATAGTGTGCATATTTAGGAAGTTGTTTCCCACTTTCACGTAAGGGCAGTAATGTTCCTCAGAGTCTAGGCGTTCCATCTCTCCGGGGGCTTCTTCACTCAGTTCCATCGTCGATGCGAGACCGAGCGGGATAGATGGACGTGCGATTTTACATGTCCACAAATGCCCCCTACCCACGGGTAGCGCGGGTGAAGGATGAGACAAGCGGTGCACGTGGGTGCACTTGCCCTCATATGGTGCTCCCTATCTTCTTTCTTTCTTTCTTCTTCTTCTCTCTCTTTTTTTTAATATATAACAACTCTGGATAGCTGCTGGCGTGGATGCTGATGGTGAAGAGCTATTGGCTCGAGTGCCAATAATTGGATAGCTGTCGGCTAGGATGCCAATGATTGAAAGCTGTCGACTCAGAGGCCGATGGTTGGAAAGCTGTCGGCTCAGAGGCCGATGGTTGAAAAGCTCTCGGCTCAGAGGCCGATAATTGAAAAGCTGTCAGCTCAGAGGCCGATGGTTGAGAAGCTGTCAGCTCAAGGGCCAATAATTGAAAAGCTGTCAGCTCAGATGCCGATGGTTGAGAAGCTGTCGGCCTAGGGGCCGATAATTAAAAAGTTGTTGGCTCAGGGGCCGATAATTGAGGTCAAGAAATCGGGCTATATGGATCGAAATTCAGAAAATAGGCTAGAAAAGTTGAAGAATGTTGGGAGACGGGCTATGAAAGCCGAAGTTGGGGAGGCGAGCCACGAGGGTGGAGAGAAGGGTTTGTTTATTCAAGGAAAGTGTTGGTCGCCCGAGGGGGCGAAGAGAAGAGTTTGTTGCTCAAATGACCTAGACAGGGGGCCCAAATCACAAGGGAGGATGTTCGTCGGTGCGAGGGGATGGAGAGAATGGTTCATTCCTCTAACGAGAGGTATTCGTCGCCCGAAGGGACGGGGATTGTTCATTCAATGACCTGGACAGGCAATCCAGATCAAATGGACTATTCATCACCCGAAGGGACATAGAGGAAGGTTTGTTCCTTTGGAAGAAGTGTTCATCGCCCGAATGGACGGAGAGAAGAGTTTGTTCCTTCAACGACCTAGACAGGAAGTCTAGATCAAGTGAGGCTATTCGTCACCCGAAGGGACGGTGAGAAAAGTTCGTTGATTTGAGAGAACTATTCGTCGCCTGAAGGGATGAATAGAAGAGTTTGTTGATTCAAAAGGGGCATTCGTCGCTCAAAGGGATAGAGAGAAGAATTTATTCATTCAATTATCTTTTGATATGCGGAGGTGGATGTGGCGTAAGGCTGACTCATGGAGGGCTGACTCATGGGAGCGTAGGGTTGACTTGTGGAGGGTGAAGGTTGATATGTGGAGGTGGAGGTAGATGTAGATGGCAGGGTGTTTGGAGAAGTGGAAGGCGTAGAAGACTCGGGGTCAATGGAATCTTGGATTTGTTGGCGGATGTAGCGGGCTCGACTATACAATTGTTGCTAGGAGGAAATATCATTCAAGGCCAATATAAATTGATACTCGTGCGTTACATTAGAACTCATCATCTTGATCAGCTCATGCTCCGGAATGTGCCCCAGGACTTGTGTGGTGAGGAGACGCCAGCGGTCGGCAAAGGTGCAAAAATTCTCTCCGGGATCCATCTTCTCATGGGCCAAATCCACCATAGAGTACTTGGGCCCAACCTGGTCTTGAAATTACTGAATGAACTTGTCTTGAACCGCTTGAAAGTTCACAATCTACTCTTGCGGGAGGGAAAAGAACCAATCTCGAGTCGGGCCTTCCAAAGACAGACCAAATAGATAGGCTATCAGGTGCTGGTCGTGTCGAAACTGGGTCGACTCATAGAGGAACTCCTTTAAGTGCACATATGGGTCATCGTCTCCACCATAACGACGATATGCGGGAATTTGCGAAGATGGCAGGAGCCGGAGATTTTAAAATGCAAACGAGACACTCAAGGAAGGTTTGGGATCAATCCGACGTTGGAGTTCATCAAGTGGGCGTTGGGTTTGAGCAATCATCTCCTGAGTAGGGAGAGATCAAGAAGAACTTGGGCTAGCTTCAGCAAAAGATTGTGAACCTGGAATAGAATGATGGTAATGGGCCGGATGAGAGGATCCAGACTGAGAAGAATATGGGCCCGTTCTGCGAGTGGAAGGATATGTGGACCTAGAAGAAGCATAAGCATGAGGACCCATTAGACTTGCAGCATAAGCGGGAGGAGGCCCATTAAGATAAAATTGGCCATTAGAAATTGGGCCAGCGGCGTAGGAAGGAGAAGAAGAAGGCCCATTAATATGAGATGAAGGCCCATTAAGGGAAGAAGGCCAATGAAGATGATTTGCAAGAAGGCGTTGGGCCTGGGCCAGGTCCATTTAGTAGACAAGGCATGATAGATGGGCCATGAGATTAGCTTGTTTCTCGGATGGATCAGAGAGACCATGGGAAGATGGGCCCACGTGGGAAGAGGATTCCACGTGGGAATAAGAAGAAGATTGGGGATAAGAATGATACAAGGAGTTGGAATGATACTCCATGAGGGTAAAATGGAGACTTTGTACAAGAATATCAAGGGAAATACAAGTGGGGAAGCAAGGGCTTAATGGGCTTGAGAACAAGGAGGGCTCACCCACTAATGCAAAGACCAATGGAGAATGGACCTATGATAATGGACACACAAAATGGGCTAACCTAAACGGGCCTATGACAGAACATGTGGATGCAACATAAAACACCACTAATGGGCTTGGATAAGCCCAAACAACACAAACAATGTAATGTGAGAGTTTTCACCCAAGTCAAACAAGTTAATATGATGGGAAATATTTTAGAAGTTTCAATAGACCTTTTAATGATTTGAATTAAGTATAATTCCCTCAAGTTAAGAATCTTATGGGAATAAGGTCTAAACTTTAGGTTGACTAAGGTTAACTCCCTCACACATATGCAAATGCAAGCCTAAGGGGTGGAAAGGTACAACCGACCCAGTGTCCATGTGGGAATCCACGACTCACGGGGACTTACGGAGGTCCCGGATAAGATCACCTAGTTGACCCCAAGGAATATGGAGTCGAGAGGATCACTTACCAAGGGAAAATGTAACTAGGATATGAAGAATGCATGGCCCTATGTGCACCGGAGTGCATGCAATTTCTAACCTAAAACTAGCGGGCCATGGCACCCCTAGTCCAAATGGGCCTTGGGTGCACCCAGCCCACTAGCACAAAGAGAAACCCCTAACTCTAGCAGACTAATAATGTCTTAGTGGCCCATACGTGGCCTACAAAATAGTCACGACTGAAATAAAAGAGAAAGTAAAATCTAGCTATCTCCGAGCCATAACGAAGCCTGTGTGGCTCTGCGGGTCCATCGTCGATGGCTTGTCTGAGATGCCTCATGTCGGTCTAGGCCTCTAGTGTCCTCACCAATTCTCCCCGAACGGGAGAAACTCGACCCCGTCGAGTAAGGGTCTCTGTCGCTCAGGTACCACTCCAGCAAGTCTAGATCTAACCTCTCCAGCTCTCCTCAGGTGATCCATGTATCATCGGACGTGGGCCATCCTCTCCAATGCACCAAGTAGCGTTGGTACGCGTCACTCCTAGTGTTCATCACCTGTTCATCCAGTATACATTCTATACACTCTCGCTGCTGAGGTGACGGGGCTGAAAGTGGGCTCTCAGGGGAGGGGTCGCTCACAAGGGTTTCAGAAGGCCCAAATAACTCACTAGGAATCACTGTCGGGTCCCTATATGCGATTAAATCTGATACATTGAATGTGAAACTGATACCATAGTTCTCTGACAAGTCTACAACATATACATTGGACCCAACTCGTCTCAACACTCGAAAGGGGCCAGCACCACAAGCTTGTAGTTTCTTTACGACTCTAGAAGGAAACCATTCAGGTCTAACCCTGATAATGATGTGATCGCCCTCTTGGAACTCGCGGGAGTGTCTATGAGCGTCAGCCACCTCTTTATATCGTGCACTACTGGACTCTATATGGTGATGATGCAGAATCCGAATAAGCTATGCAGACTCATACCTGAGTGAGTGCAGGGGTGGTATTGGACATCCAAACATGGACCTATCATGTGCATGATGCCTATCCGCCTGGACAACATAGGGGGACCTAGACGTCCAAATTTGTCCTTATCATACACAGGTTCCCTTTTAAAGTTGGTGGACTTTGGGGGACCAGGACATCCAAATTCACTCACTTCATCACCCCTATATGAGGCTGGACATGATGATGCATGTAACTCTATCCAAGGGGAGGGTTTCTTCCGTTCCAAGCTTTTGAGTGTGGATGCATGCAGGGTGAGATGTTGACTGGCATGTGTGGAGGGGGTGTGATGATGGACCACGTTGACAAAGTGAAGGGGAGAATATGGTCGAGAGGCTCACTAGAGCGGGGATCGAAAGGGTGAAAGAAATGACAACTCCTCTGGACATGCCCTTTCACTATACTTGCCCATGTTCGACGTTCGGCAAGATGCGGAGGGTCACCTTCCAGCATTATGATTGATGGGGCAAGAGGCTCATGAGGAAGGCAAGGTTCCTCCCTTGGGACAGTAATACCATAAGAGGGGAAAGAGTCAAGCTCATCGGGTATGGGAAGCAACAAAAGGACCTCGGAGGTGATATGACCTATGGTGTACACCGAGGTAATGGAGCCCAAAGTAGAGTGCGTGAAGTTATGACTATAGGGTTGGTCAGACCCTAAGGCCAACATACACGTCAACTCCCTTTGATAATCTAAACTCCTAATAAGGTCCTTCATATTTTCTACAAAGCAGAAGGACTGGAAAGTGGAATAAAAGGAGTTTAGGGGTACTACTTGGATTGCTGGTTCCATGGGTGGGTAGCAAGGGATCGAAACATCTAGAATTAGACTCTTCCTTAACCAGTTAGCTAAAGACTCTCCAATGACAAGTTCGCCCTCGGGAGGCAAGAATGGCTCTAGATGAGGTTTGAAGGGCGCAGCATCTCCCTCGGGTGGGGTAAGGGAGTCTTCAATGATGTGGATGGGACCTTGGCTCTCCATCGAGGGTACTGGGCTAAGAGTGTCAGCCCTGGCCTTTTACAACTTATACACATGCTTTGGATGTTTTGGATCTTCAAAACCTAGAGGTTGTTCTACAAAAACATCCTCTTTAAAGTATCCGTTAAGAAAAGTAGATTTAACATCCATTTGAAATAATTTGAAGTTCAGTGAGCAAGCATATGATAATAAAATTCGGACTACTTCTAGTCTAGCAACCGATGCAAAAGACTCATCAAAATCAATACCCAACTTCTGGCTATACCGTTTAGCTACAAGTCAAGCCTTGTTCCTAACAACCAATCCTGTATCATTTAACTTGTTTCTGAAAACCCAATGGGTTGCAATAGTGGGATGATTCTTAGGACACAGCACGAGAGTCCACACTTTGATTCTTTCAAACTGGTGTAGCTCTTCATGCATAGTCTGAATCCATGATTCATTTTGAAGAGCTTCATGGATATCCTTAGGCTCTTCTTGTGAAATTATAGCCATTAAGTCTTCTTCTTCTACTTGCCTTAATGAAGATCTGGTTCTTACCCCATCTCCAAGATTACCTATGATATTTTCAGTGGGGTGGTCCTTCAAGAATGTGGAAGAACTTGGCAAGTCCAGGTGCTGCACTTGCTGCTCTTGAAGTGTCTCAATTGAAGGATCTTCATCCTCTTCACTCTTACTGGGGATCCCTTCAATTGGTTCATCCTTAGTCCTTGTATCATTTGAACACTTGGGATCTTCATCTGCATCCATAGTTGGAATAGACTGAGTGCTTAGTTTCAATTCAGATTCATCAAAAATAACATGAGGACTTTCTTCAACAACCAAAGTCATTTTGTTAAACAATCGATAAGCTCTAGAGTTGAGTGCATAACCTAGGAAGATTCCTTTGTCACTTTTCTCATCAAACTTTCCTAGGTTAGACTTACCATTGTTCAGGATGAAGCATGGGCATCCAAAAGGTTTGAGATGAGAGATATTTGGTTTCTTACCCTTGTAGAGTTCATATGGGATTTTCTTCAGAATGGGCCTTATCATTGCCCTGTTGATGATGTAACATGTTACATTTACTGCCTTAGCCCAGAAATATTTGGGTAGAGAATTCTCACTTAACATGGTCCGTGCCATGTCTATCAATGTTCTATTCTTCCTCTCCACTACTCCATTTTATTGAGGCATCCTGGGTGATGAGAAGTTGTGCGTGTATCCTTGATCCTGGCAAAAGTCACTGAAATCATGATTTTCAAACTCACCACCATGATCACTTTGAATTGTGGTGATGAGGTATCTTTTGTCATTTTGAATTTTTCTACAAAACACTTGAAACTCCATCAAGGCATCACTTTTATTGGCTAAAAATAGCACCCATGTAAATCTAGAGTAATCATCAACAATTACAAATCCATAAGATTTTCCTCCTAGGCTGGATGTCCTAGTCGGACCAAAAAGATCAAGGTGCAGCAGTTCAAGCGGCCTAGCGGTAGAAACAATATTTTTATTCTTAAAAGAGATGCGTGTTTGCTTACCTTTTGTGCAAGCCTCACAGATCTTATCTGTAACATCCATGATTTAGCGGATTCTTAGTGGTGCGGATCTAGGATTCGTCCAGTGTATTTTCGCTATTTTTAGGAATTTTTCGGCTATTTTTAGGTGATTATTTGAGTTTGTTAAAGTATTTATGTAAATCGTTTGGGCATAAATATAATTTTGCTTAATATAGGGTTTAAACTACTATTTTTAATTCAAAAACAAAAAAAAAATAAGAAAATCAAAATTTTTTATAAAACTCACACGTTTCTCTCTCTCTCTCCACTCACTTCTCTATCTCGTTCTCTCTCTCTCAAACCGCGCGATCACTCACTCTCTCTCCTTTCCCACCTTCATTCGTTCTGGGCCGTGTCGACCCCGGATCGAGGCACAGGAGCTGTTGTTGGGACCGGCTCGGGTAAGGGCCCTTGTAATCGTGCTACATTTTGAAGTGAATGAAGAGACTTCTATTCTTTTTTTTTCACATCCTATGTATCTACATAACATCATCTATACCTTTTGGTCTCCTTGCATCTTGTGAGCTCCCTTACAACGATCGATCAAGGGCCCTCCTAGTATGGTGAATAAGGCCCTGAAGTCTGCACCTCGAAGAGGATGGCTGTCTAAGGTTCCCCATGCGTTCTCTTGGGTTGGTAGTAGTTCACATACGTCCCATAGTATTTTCTTTTCCTTCTGCTTGAGAACCCATGAAGGCCCTACCTTCTTTGTTCCCCTCAGGTCACCAACAATGGACCCTCTCGTTCCTTAGAGTGGATCAGTCCTCTCCCTCATCTGGTTTTGTTAGCATGGTCCCCACCTATGGAGGGAAGGCCCCTTTACGGACGGTGACCTAGGGCCTGTCCAACTCAACGGGCAACACCTTGGGGTCAGGACTTCCCGCCTTTAGCCTTGCTATTTTATCCCCCCTTTCACCGCCATTCTCCTACAATCCACGGAGCTAGGCTCCCTTGGCCTTGTCTCAAACCCCCCCCCCTTTAGGCCTTCGCCAGTACTTCCTTGGCATGATTTTAGCCGGTGGCACAGTGTTGTGCCCCTGATCTAGCTTTTTTTTTTCTTATCCTCATCCCGTAGGCCCACTCGCGCCTTCATCCGGTGGCATCTGAGCAAGCTCTTTATCCGGTGGCTTCGCCATCCACCCATCCATCGGGTGGCTTTGCCACCTTCCCCCTCCATCTGGTGGCATCACCACATTCCTCCTCATTCGGTGGCTTCGCCACCCTCTGTGATCTGGTGGCCTACCCACCTTCTACTAATCTGGTGGCCTTGCCACCCTCTGCTGAGTCGGTGGCTCTGCCACCCTTACCTATCATCCGATGGTTTTTGGGCCCACATTCGGTGGCTTAGCCCACTCTGTTATCCGGTGGCCCTTTGGCCCCATTGATCTAGTGGCTTAGCCCACCCTATCATCTGGTGGCCAGTTGGCCTCTTTCCGGTGGCTTCACCACCCATCACCCTTGATCCGGTGGCCTTGCCTACCTTCCTGATCCGGTGGCTTCGCCACCCTTCTCCATCTAGTGGTTTCCTACTCCCTGATCCAGTGGCCTTCCCCCTTGGCCTTCATCCGGTGGAGTTCTGGTCCCTTTGTGCCCTAAAAGATGATATCACGTCTTAGCCAGTGTCCTCCGCTCGTTGGCTTTCAAGTTCTCTCCCAATTTTCTTTAAGGTGTTGCCGCTTCCGGATGCACCATGAACTTTTGGGGCCGTCACTCCTTGTGGACGCGCACCCTCTTTACCCCCCCAGCGCTCAGGTCTAGGGGAGATGCTGTCGAATTCTCACCAGACTAATACCATGCTAAAAGACAAAAGGAATTAACAAATAAATGAAATAAATAATAATGAGATGCCTCTACTAAAACAATGAAGAACCACGGTGATCTGAAAGAATTGAACAAGAGCCCCATTATGGCGCACTGCTAAACACAGTTGCGGATACAACCACCACATAAAAGTAATTAATTAACTGAAGCTATCCACATATAGCTATTGATGTTTATGTGCTACCCCCACCCCCAAACTAACTATCTATGCAAGTTTATGAATGAAGCATGAACAAGCATGAAAGCACGAATAACGGGCGATGAATAGAAGGAAGAACTGACCGTGATCGCCACCAAGGATGAACAACGCCAAAGGATGGAGAAAGGAGGAATGACGCTGTCACGCCCCGAGCGCGGAAGATTACCCGGGGGTGTCGTGATGAGTCAGTATCGATCATGTCAATCAGAGTGTAGTGCATTCAACACAAAGACAGAGCGCACAATATAGCAATAACCCAATCCTTTATTTAGACATAATCACATTTCTCCTAGCGACATCGAGGGTTATGATCTTGGACCTGTGGGTTATGAGCCCACTAGGGTTCCACTGCGCACTCTGATCCACGTGCGTAAACATCACAGATAACTCGGGATCCTCCATCCTGACGATCCTCACCTCGACTGGCTAACTCTAGAAACAAGGTGAGGAATGCTCCATTGCCTCGAACCCAGAGCATAGATTCTCTCTCTTGGTCTGGCAATCCTCCTGCAACTCTGTTGTCTCCGATCAAAGACGCATCAGGAGTTGCAACACCAGCCAAGAATCCTCGCAAGCACTGCCTAACTGGTATTCATCCTTCCGGAGCAGCGCCAATGCACCCTTTACACATTAGGGGAATGGGGCAACGTTTTTCACAGGCAACCATACTGCCAAAACACCAAGCATGTCTCGCACGGACTTCATGGCACCCTAAAAGGAGGCCAACCAAATCCGAATATGCGATGCAAGATGATGAAACTTGGCAAAAATGTGACTCTCATCACCCGAGGAGAAAACTAACACACCTCCTATAGAATGGAAGATTGCCATCATCAGGTCAGCTCGTCTGACAATGCTGGACAAGTGTCTCATCGGACCACATTCACAGCATCTCTCGATACCTCATCACCGCAATTCGCCAAACTATAACTCGCCACGCCTCGAGCACTAGTTTTGCTGATCGTCACCCACACTCTGCCACAGCGGTTGAGCTAGCCACTACCATGCTCTTTTCCTATGCCTACCTCTTACCTCAGAGCCATGAACGCGCCAAAATGTTTAGCAAGGAGTGAAGAAAATCATCAAAAGATGCCAGGCTCGAAGGCTGCTACACCTCTAGCCATCGGACATCATTCTCTTGAATATGCCCTTGCTAACACCAATCTGTTCTCAATCTCAGGTCCTCAAAATATCCATCTCCTGAGCTACTGCCGTGCGGACCACCATGCCAAGAGCTGCAACACAAACCACGATTGGCACCCGACAAAGCTCATCCTTGAGTCCCGAACCTACCGTAGAACCTCCACATCTCACCTGCTGTGTCGTACGGCGCATCCAAGGCAGTGCACAGTGGCCCCAAATTCCACAATCTAGGCCATGAACCAAGCCACCACCACACAATCTCGGACCAAGGCCAGGGCGAACACAGCCCATTCACGCGTAGAAACGCAAGACTTAGAGCTCACTGGGACATCTCTGCCCAATCCTACCTCGAAATCTATAAAAAATTAATCGGGATCGACACATCATCTCCGACGCCACAAAGCATGATGAGAAAATCAGGCTCGATAATCAGTAGATCACCAGAAGATCCTACGCTCGCCCGAGCACATCTCTCGATCAGAGCATCTGCTCTACCACCTCAAACCACGACCTTCATGCCTCAAGGGCTGGATAAACCTCAAGTTGGGGTGGCCAACCAACATTAACACCTTAGGAGCACACTCATGCTCACCTAACCATAAATAATTCTCACCAGCCACCTGACCTCGCTGTAAATTTCTCAAACGTTACACCATGAACTCATGCCTGTCGGTAACCTCTGCCCAATCCAGCACAACCGGGGCCACCACCAATTGGGAAGATAGCTCTTTATCTCATTCGTCGAGCCCCACGTCGACACTCCGATGAAAACAACAATCGCCTTCACAGCGCCAAAGTCGTGCACTCAAGCGCTTACGTGAGAGGCAAAATGAAAACCAAACACAAAACTTTATGCCAGTTGCCGACTGTATTGGACCTTATGGACTGTGATCACAACAATATCATAAATTTCCATGTACATCCACACCACTCGCTCTGATACCATCTGTAATGACCCAAGATCTGGATATCGGGAATAATCGGATACCATTCGAATCGTGGCCCACCGCCCACGAGCCGGAGGGCTGGAAAGGGCTAAAATGTGTGTGTGGAGATAACCCATTACCTACTAAAGTAAATAAGACTAAAATCTAAGACAGATTAATCCAGGAGGGATAACCATTCTCTTGTCTATCCCTCTATCAAAGAGGGGGTCAGAGGGTCTTGTTTCCTTCTTTGTTTTGGTCTTTAGATGTCCAATCCTTACAGTGTCAAGTTTGCCAATTGGCAAAACATTATAGAACGCAATTTCCATATTCTATGAATAAAATCACTTCTTCTTTCGAAATTGTACATTCTGATGTGTGGGGTCCTCTTGTCTCATCCTTGGATGGCTATCACTATTTTGCCACCTTTATTGATGACTATTCCCATTGAACTTGAGTTGTTTTATTGAAATCTCGAGAAGAAATTTCTCGGGTTGTTTAGTGGTTCTACAAAATGGTCAGAACTGAATTTGGTAAACTTGTTAAAGGTTATTCATTTGATAATGCCCAAGAATAGTTTGCTTGTATCAATATTGTCTTTTTTCAAGGTGAGGACTTCAGCCATGAGTCCTGATATGCTTATTCTCAGCAGAATGGTGTTACCGAGCATAAGTTGTCATCTCCTTGAGACGACCAAGGCATTTTTGTTCCAATGCCATCTTCCTAAAATGTTTTGGACTGATGTTGTCTTGGCTACCAATTATCTTATCAATTGAATGTCATCTAGGACCTTGCAAACTCGTTGCCCCATCTCCATTCTTTATTTAGACAAACCCCTATTCTCTTTGTTGCCACATGTTTTTGATTGTCTTTGTTTCATTCATTCATTTAGACTTGGCGGTTCCAAACTTGATCCACGTGCTGTTAGGGGTGTCTTCCTTGGTTAATCTACTACTCAGAATGGTTACCGCTATTATGACCCATCCACTGGTCATATTGTTACGAGTAAAGACATCACTTTCTTTGAATCTGCGTCCTACTATCCCCCCAACCTCATCCTTAGGGGAAGACCTTGGATGAAGTTGACACTGACACTGTTGCTCCTATTCTAGCTCCCTTGCCTTTGTCCCTTCCTTCTGTCACACAAGGTGTTCAATCTCGTGGTCCCACTGATGATGGTGCACATGGTTCTGAAAGCCTCTAATCACATACAAGAGGAGAACATCCAAAAATAGACCAACTATGGATCTGTAAATTGCAAAGTTTGCTATGCCTCCAAATCCTACTCAGCCAATTCCAGAGACTAATCTTGATCTACTTCTTGTTGTTCATGTTCATAAGGGAGTTCGCGGTTGTCAAGTATCCCATCTCAGAATCAGTGAATTACTCCCGCATCTCTCCTCATACTATCATACCTTCTTGTCTGTCTTATCTTCTTTTTCCATATCTAACTCATTTTCTGAGGCTGTTAGGGATCCAAATTGATAACAAGCAAAGAAAGAGGAGTTGAGTGCATTGAGCAAGAATGGGACATAGGAGTTAGTTGATTTGCCCAGAGACAGGACCCCAGTTAGATCCAGATGGGCCTACACTACCAAGTACGAAGCAGAGGGATGTGATATAAAGATACAAAGCAAGATTGATGACAAAATGATTCACTTAGAATTATAGAATTGACTATCATGAGACTTTTCCACATGTGGCAAAGCTAAAATTCATCAGAGTGATTCTATCCCTTTGCCGTACAACATTCATGGGCATTATGTAAAATGGATGTGAAGAATGTCGTCCTAATGGTAATCTGCAAGAAAAAGTTTATATGTTGTCTCCTCCAGATGTTAATACAAAAGGAAAGGTTTACAGACTCGGGAAGACTTTGTATGGACTAAAACAGTCACCCAGGGCTTGATTTGATCGACTTCGTCAGGCCATGATTCAATTTGGAATAAAACGATCGCATGCCAATCACACACTACTTGTCAAATAAAAGAATTGTCATATTATAATAATTCTAGCGTATGTTGATGATATGATCATTTCAAGCTCTTGTGGTCCGAATAGACCATGAATTTCTCTCCATAAAGGTAGTAATGCTAAATCTTTAAGGCAAATATGACAGCTGTCAACTCCAGATCGTGAACTAGGTAATTCTCCTCATGTCGCTTCAACTGCCTGGAGGCATAGTAGATTACCTTGCCATTCTGCATAAGCACACAACCTAAGCCAATGCCAGACGCATCGGTATAAACTTCGAATCCGCCACCTTCCACGGGCAATGCTAGTACAGGTGCCGTGCTGAGGTGTTCTTTAAGAGCTAAGAAGTTTTCTTCACATTCCCTTATCCACTCGAATGGATTTTCCTTCCTAGTAAGTCTTGTTAAAGGAGCGGCGATTTGGAGAAATCTTTGATGAATTGCCTATAATAACCAGCCAGACCAATAAAACTTTGAACTTCAGATACGGTATTCGGTCGGCTCCAGCTTTTCACAGCTTCTACCTTGGAAGGATCTACTGCAATGCCTTCTTTCAAAAGTACATGGCCACGGAAAGAGACTTCCTTAAGCTAAAATTCACATTTGTTCAACTTAGCATAGAGTTAATGCTCCTGTAAGGTTTGTAAAGTAACTTTTAGATGTTCCTCATGTTCCTTCTTTGTCTTTGAATAGATGAGAATGATATCAATGAACACGACCACAAATTGGTGAAGGTATGGTTGGAACGCATTGTTCATTAGTTGCATGAATGTAGCAGGTGCATTAGTTAAATCGAACGACATAACCACGAATTCATAATGTCCATATCTGCATCGGAAAGCAGTCTTATGAATGTCTTCATCCTTAATCCTCAGTTGATGATAACCTGACCTGAGGTCGATCTTGGAGAAATATTTCACACTAGAAAGTTGGTCGAACAGTTCATCAATACGTGACAATGGGTATTTGTTCTTGATAGTAAGTTGATTCAGCTGCTGGTAATCAATGCATAGTCTGGGGGAACCATCCATCTTCTTCACAAATAGGATTGGCGCACCCCAAGGGGATGTGCTAGGTCAAATGAAAACTTTTTCTAGCAGCTCCTAAAGTTGCTTCTTTAACTCCTTCAATTCCGTGGGGGACATCCTATAAGGAGATATTGACACTAGTGCTGCTCCAGGTGTGAGTTCAATGGTGAAGTTAACCTCCTTTTCGAGCAGTAAATCAGGTAACTCAGAGGGGAAAACCTCAGGGAACTCCCTAAATATGGGGATCTCATTTAACTAAACTTTCTTAGACTCGATAACTACTACGGAGGCAAAGAAAGCTTCACATCCTCGTGAGATGAGTCTGTAAGCGTGAAGAGATGAAATAATGGTAGGGTAGTTCCTATACTTGATACCAAGAAAGGAAAATCATGGAAGACCAAGTTTTCGAAAGGAAATTATCCTACTACAATAATTTATATAAGCATCGTGGTCTACCAGCCAATCAACTCCTAGTATGGCATCATACTCTTCCATGTCAAGGCACACTAGATTAGCGGGAAGATTGTGCCCCTCTATAGTAACTTCACTATTGGGGAAATAAGTTTTCAATTCTGTTCCCCACCCTAGAGGAGTAACTATGGTTAAATCTGATGGTAAGAGAACAGGTGAAATAGGTAATATTTTGCAAAGGAACTAGCAATAAAGGAATGAGTAGCACTTGTATCAAATAACACAAAAGTAGGATGGGAATGAATATGAATTGTACCTTTAATAAGCTCCCCTTCCATTGTTGTTTTCTCTTCTAATATGGCATTTAATCTAGCCTACCACTTTCGTCCACCATTGTTCCTCGTGGATGGTTGTTCTTTCATCAAAGGACAATCAGGCATATGGTGCTCCTGACTTCCACATCTAAGACATGCGCCCCAGCGCTTCCAACACTCTTCGACCGCATGACCAAATTTATCACAAAATAAGAAATGAATTCTCGCAAGCTGGGCTATAGAAGGCTGGATCACAATAAACTATCTCGGAGTATCTCTCTTGAAGTACAAAAAGGGCTAGAATCTAAGCTACCAAGTAGACCCTTAGTCGGGTAATGAAGGGACATGGCTATGCTGTCGGGACAGGACTCTTGAGGATAGCAAGGAAACTACGTCTCGATCACGAGTAACAGGGACATCGAGTCACCAAAACATTGAACCTTGTCAGTTGGAAACTTGAGTTGCTACTCTCAAGTGATAGGAGCACTATCCACTAGAAGTAAGGCCGGATGCATCCACTGATGACTTAGTCTGTAACCTCAGATGCCTCCCTACTCGCCCCAGGCAGAAATTGAGACACCGTGCATAGTATCATAAAACAAGGACTAGCTAGGGTCGCACTCGTCAGCGCGTGTCCAACGCCCCAACCACGTGTGTACACACAGACTATCTGCTCTAAGTCAGATCCTCTAGCCGGTGTTCCCCCGGTCGAACTCAGGCTACAAAGGCAAGGGGCCTTACGGTAACCAACTTAAAAATCATCTACTCGGGTCTAGCCTCCACCACTCTCAAGTGAGTCGGCAGCTATGTGCCTAGGTCAGCTACGACTAGTGGGAAGGGTCACTGAAAGTGAGAACTCACTGTAGAAGAGGAAACAACTAGAGTACCATCGGTTCATGCTAAACTAACTATACACATATAATGCATCACGAGGCGGCTTTACATCACAAAAACCCAAGAACCTCTGATTGGATGGCTGATCTATCGGCTAACGGAGTGTATGGAATAAGCCTAAACTACAAATCATGTGGAAAGATGAAACACAATAGTCTGGCAAATTGGGCCCTGGGTGGCCAACCCCTTAGCCGCCCAGCCTCCTGGGTGGCCACACCAATGACTACCATCCCTGTGGCCAGGGCGGCTAGCCCTCTGGCTACACAGAAACTTGGGTGGCCAGGGCTTTGGCCACCCAAAAAAACACCCTGGGCGGCCACCACATGGGCCACCCAGAAAGATGGGCAGGGAGGCTAGCTGTCTAGCTGCCCAGAAACTTGGGCTTTGGTAGCCCAGACAAGAGGCCCCTGGGCAGCCACAGTAGTGGCCTCCCAGCCCTCTAGACGGTCGAACCACTGGACGCCCATAGTGGGCAAGGTGACAGGCCATTTGGCCACCTCCTAATTAGGATTCCCCTTCCAGAACGAAGTTTGGAGGGTTGTTCCCAAGCCCGACTCGCCCCCAATGGGAGCAGGAAGCCCCGAGAAATATAGAAAATCATTCCCGAGTACAATGCTATCCCTAAGCACGATTTAAACTAAGAATCACTATGAAATTCGGTCGAATCATGCTCTCGACCCTAACATGCATTTTTAAGTGATAAACCCCTCTCTCTCACCCGAATCACTACCAAAAAAAGGGGGAAAGTGCGAGAGAAGTAGTTTGGATCCACCCCCCTACCTCACACGGGGAAACTATGTGCTATGGATGCTAAATCGCCAAGAAACGTCGAACCTGAACCCCG
Source organism: Amorphophallus titanum (assembly GCA_024336825.1). Taxonomy (NCBI): domain Eukaryota; kingdom Viridiplantae; phylum Streptophyta; class Magnoliopsida; order Alismatales; family Araceae; genus Amorphophallus; species Amorphophallus titanum. The sequence goes on along the minus strand of JANBPO010002190.1, from coordinate 3,053,508 downwards.
AACGCGCGAGCGCATCACGCCGCGCTATCGCCTCCTGCTCCTCATGTCCATCCCCGCTGCTCGTAGCCCACGCCGCCCTCAGTCTCACCCACCACCATCCTCCATCGACTGCCAGAGAAGTAAAGGGGGAGAGGGAGAAAAACGAGAGGGTGAGAGGGAGAGAACGGGAGAGTGAGGTGAGGGAGAAAGGTGGGGGGGTAAAATAGGTTTTATTTTTTACTTTTGTTTATTATATTTTTTATTTCAAAAATTCACATTAACTCTAAAAATTCTTAAAAAAACATATTTTGACTCAGAAAAAATCCAAGAAGAAGCAAGAAAATCTAGAAAATATAAAAATAGGGAAAAATCATTCCCATGATTCTCAGAAAATGCACAACGCGCCTGCCCTTCTCTGACCACGTTTGGCCCTCTGATTGCAGATAATTCGGTGTGTTTTTACTGCATCTCCAGCCGATTAGACAACATGTTTTAGGCTAGAAACACATACAACATCTAGGAATTATGAAATAATGTTCACTCTAAAGTCTCTTTCTCTCATGATCAATTGATTAATGCTATTATTCCATGATTATACTTGCCAAACAAGTAGATTAATTGTATCACGATCCGCTCAAAATCTCGATAGCGCTCGAGCTTTACTCTCTATTATAGGTTAAAATTGTAGGGTTGCTTGAGGGTCATGCCAATTTAGTGGTATTGACTCACCGTACACTCCCATTTTCCACATTTTCCACCTTTCAATCTTGTGATAGTCGAGACTCTTCACTGGATATTCCTTCCATCAGACTAGGACCGCTATTACGAGACCTCTGTAAGTCCCTACGAGCCTAGGATTCCCACTAGGACGCCGGGTGGGTTGCACCACCAGAGCCTGAACCCAACGACTCGATCGAAATTCATTTTGGGGCAGCCCACATTGTTCTGCCCAGTCCTATTCAGAACGCGGTCGTACCAGGACCGCCACTAGATAGTAGCGATCAAGGCAGGACCGCGTTCGTCTCCCAGCTCTGGCCTGCAAGCCAAGTCTGTCTTGTTACCTTGGCCTTGTTCTAGGTCAACTTGGCCCCAGGTTGGGTCGACTTGTGTCACCTTGATTGACCATGGTTATGAGGGCTGAGCTCTGTTCCTGCCCAACCATGACACGAGCCGACTAAGGACCCTGACTAAGTCGACCTTGCAACCCGATTCACCATCTTGGTAGTAGTCTTCCCTAGACTGCCACCATCCTATAGTGGTTCCTGCTGGACCGCGTTATCCTGGGTCGTGTGTCGACTCACTTGATTGGTGTGTCAACATAGGCCTTATGGTTGTCTTCCTTAAAGTGGTCCCAACTAGACCGCGGCACCGATAACGGTCCTATTCCTACTGCGACTTTGTTCTAGAACTGGTTTTTTGGGATTTCTTGTGTGTTGTAGTGGCCATGTCAAGGGTGGCCTTGGGCTGTAGATCAAGCCCCCTTAGCGATCTCCTTTCATAAATTTTGACTTTCAAGTCATATTCCTATGACTTCTCATCCAAATTTATTTGGATTTACACTTGGTCTTAGAAATAGATTACATAAACTCAACCTTGGAATTCTTGGCCGATTCCAATGAATGTCTAGATTTTACTTGGGATCTTGGATCCGCCAATCAATGCGAACGCATCATTAACGGCCCAGTCTGGTCGTAGGAGGAGCACCCGAAAGTACTTGTGCCTTGGAGAGTTTGTAATGACAAGGTGTGGCATTGCATCGAGTACTTGCTAGCATGTGTCTACGACATTCATTTCTACTTAAAATTTTGACACTACATGACTTGCTCTACTTGCGCACTCGTTCGGCCAATTCTTGAGTTATTGCTTTACACTATTTTTCTCCTTGCTAGTCCTTATAAGCATTTCCTTCTATTTGATGACTATAGTTCGCTGCTATCCATGTTAATTTCATTGCTTGATGTTTTCATTCATTATTAACTGGTTAAACATGTATACTTTGCCTGACAGACCTACTGAGCGTTCGCTCACCCAATTGTCCCGCTTTTTCCAAGTAGCTCGGACAAGGAGACACAAACCAATGGGGACGGGCGAGAGTAAAGCTTTAGCAAGCCAGTTGGCGTCAGTCGTGTCTATCAGTAGTGTCGATGTAGTCGCTACTAGTAGATGTCATGAGTCCAAATTGAACTTGTATCTCTTCCCTTTCACGTAAACTGATGTAATAGTTAGCTAAGTCCACAAGATGTCATTGTGAACACTTCCACTCTGTTATTAAAATAAAATTTTGTTATTTCTTTTGATTGTCAAAAATTTGAATGTAGGTGCAAAATCACAATGACTTATAGTGTTAGCCATTATCAAAATCATGATATACAAATGACTACAGGGGCACAACACTTGAGCCAGTGTTAATTCTAGTACACCGGTGACGGCTCCTCACTCACGGGCCTCCCCCAGAAAATAAATCGGCTTGCTCCTCACTACCGAGTTAATCATGCTGTCTCGACCCAGGAGTATACTATGCTTAGTTGCCTGAACAACAAGAATGTCTCGCTTCACCATAAGATTGAAGCGGTCGAGAAAAGGCATCAAGTGCTTGTCTTTTGGGAAGTCTTTTCTATAGCCTTGGCTACATTCGAATGAGAATTGGCCTCTATCAGAGAGAGTCAGTCGCTCAACATCCATGGAATCCGTCTCTGAGTCAGAAGATTCTGATACCATCGTAATGCATCTTCGATCTTGGTCGAGATCGTTAACATTCTATCAGGTGATGACCGGGCACACGCCAGATGGAGCATCGGTCCCTTGCATAGCCGCCGAAGAAGCTGTTGAAGCCATCTCTCTAACTGCAATGAAAAAGGGGCAATAAAATTAGAAAGAAAAGAATATATTCAGAGAATTTCTGAAGAAAATTCGACAGAGTCTCCCCTTAGTCGGGAGCATCCCAGAGCAACACGGGAGCACGTCCACACACTAAGGAGGGACAGTCCCTAAAAATAGGTCCATAGGTGATACACCTAGGCCGAATGGACAATGGGGAATGCCGGTTCCAAGGGCTAGCCTACTAGGAACCTCTCCGAAGCCATTGGGTAGAGAAGGGCGACCCCCTTTGGAACATGATGAACAAGGCTTCGAAGCTTGCCCCCAGGTTGCTTTGCTATGACACGGCCTTCCAAAACCCCACGGTGAAAGAAGAAGAGAGGGGGGGGGGGACGCCCCACTCCCTCCACCGTGTGCATCAAAATAGGAAAAGAGGAGGAGAAGGCTTCTCGTCGGCCAAACCCTCACCGCCAAGAGAAGATGGCCACTGCCGCCAAGAAGAAGCCTCACCGTCAGAAGGAACAAACCCTCACCGTCGCTGAAGAAGGGATCGAGAGGATGAAGAAGACGAGGGGTTAAAGAAAACCCTATGTCAGGGTTTAAAAAGAAAATAAGGGGGAGGATGAGTCGGTGTCGGCATCATCGACTCACTGCTCTGCCTTTTTGCCAGCCTCGTCACTAACTTAATGGGATGCCACCGACTCAACAGCTGCATGCGCCACCGAATCAAGGTGCCAAATGAAGTGAGCCCCACTTGTAAAGGTCCCAATAGATCAAGCACATCCGCGGACCCCACTCCGCTCATCCCTCGCTCGCGACGTCTGCGGCTGGGGGACATTTGTTGACAACTAAAATATGACCAAGTAATGATTGTGTGCCCGAAGGAGTCAACTGATGGTCAAAGATGAGTCCGCTCGGATCGCTGAAGCCCCAGGTCACCTTATAAGAAGTCCCGGGGACCATACATTTCATTGTCTTGGGGTAAAAAAACATCCATCACAGCTCACGAAGGCCGGATAACGGTCAGAGCCAATGAACCGTCAAGGAAGCAATCGTGCCGAATATATCTTCACACCCCATCCGCCAAGGACGAGAATGTACCAGGTGTTCCCCCACCTGATAAAGAAGCCCTTTCGAGATGAAGAAGTGCCCCTGGTTCCTCACAATAGGGAGCCGAAGGCTAAATTAGTGGAAAACCCGGATGACTCGTTCAGGGTGCCCGGAATGCCGAAGTGGTCCGTAAGTGACCGAAAAGTTGTCCCGTGGCAATGAAAACTTTCACAGTGGGTGCCTGCTCGATGAAGATGCTTCATGCAAGCGCAAAGCAAGCCCAAAAGCACGATACCAAGTGTCGAAGGTGATATCAGTAGAAAACCTGGAAGTCCGCTAAACACACGCGGAATGTCACCTAACCACGTGTGCACACACAGACTATGCGCTCTAAGTCCGGTCCTCTAGCTGGTTTTCCCCCCAGTCCAGACTCAGGCTGCAAAGATGAGGGGCCCTACGGTATCCAGCCTAAAAATCGTCATACCCAGGAAGCTCTCCACCACTCCCAAGTGGGTCCGCACTCATGTGTGTAGGAAAGTCACAACTAGTGGGGGGTCACTAAACGTAAACACTGAAAATCACTCACGCACCCATCGCTAGTAACGCGAAGTAACAGATGGCTCGAGGCCACCAGACTCTGGATGACCCACTAGAGCTAATAAACCCAACGGTCATTGTGTCACGAGACTCGGGTCAAGACCGTTGCACGTGATGACACAACGCCGTTAATCTAGCCTAATCCCTAGGTCTAAAACCACGGTAGCATGATTTCTAAGGTAGCTCACAAGCCGCCGAGTTGATCCCTCATCCAAGAGACATACAGGAAACCTTCAGCCTTAGGCAGGTTAACTAGACTCACAGTCCGAGGGCACACACATGGCCCACTCAGAAATCACCTTCCGGAGAAACTCACAATGCGCGGGGAAGAACCTCCGCACACATACCGACTCATGGTGACTCGATCTAATAAAAGCACGAAAGCTCAGAACACATGGGGTCACCCGGACCCCCAAAACCCATGGGCATGCTAATCAAGATAACTCTACACCTCCGAAAATACGAACACAGGACCCACGGGTGTTCGGGACATCCACAAGGCCGAAGGTCAACCACTGGGTCACAGCCAAAATGACACGACCGAAACACAGAAATCACGGAACACAAGTGGTGGTCATCTCCCTGACCGTCACTCCAAGTGGCAGTCCACACTGGGCCGTAAAACCCCGGTTAGTAGTCCAGCCAGGACTGCAACACTCCAGAAACCTCGAAGATAGAGGCCGTCATTACCTAGACCACCCAACTTAGTGGCGGTCCTCCCTGGGCCGTCATAGTGAATGGCGGCCCTCTCAGGACCGTAAAACCTCGGCTAGTAGTCTAGTCGAGGCCGCAATACCCCAGAAACACTCGGACCTAAAGCGGTCATCTCTCAGATCGCTAAGCAAAGTAGTGGTCCTCAGCCTGGCCACTGCCATCAAGTGGCAGTCAGTCGCAAGGCCACTACTCTACTTGAACCTGATCGACCAAGAAGCATTAAAACGGTCATGCCCTGACCGCTACTCACTGATTGGTGGTCTCCTCGAGACCGCTACTCTCAATGGCGGTCCATCACGAGACTGCAACTCGTAACCGACTTAAGGGGACCTATGGCGGTCTCCATATGGCCATCCCATCAAGTGGTCATCTCTGGAAGGACCACCACTTCGTCCCGAGCACGAAAATGACGAATCTAGTGGAAAATCTCATTCCACGCCCCGTTCACACCTATGTGAAGGGGAAAACAAGAGGAAACCAGTCCCCAACCTCTCCAGCACCGAGAGGACCCATTTAAATCTTAAAAATACGATCAAAATGCAAGATCTAGCTCACACCCTAAAACATACATTTTTCCCTAAAACGTGAAAATAACCCCGCTCGGCTCACCACGGCTTACAAAACTCGCGGGAAAGAAAGTACAGGGGTTAAGGATCTGTCCCCCAACCTCCACCGAAGATTTCAAGCGTCGAGGACGCCGATCTGCCAAGAAAACGCCGTTAGAACACCATCGGTGTCCCGAACTCGTGGTCGAGCTTTGCAGCACCACCATCCCTCGATCCCCGACCCGTTCTCACTGTCCTCACCCTCACGACATCCCCGCCTCACCACTGCCTATCGTGGTCGGCCACCCACGAAGAAGAGAGGGAGAGGAAGAGAGAAACAAAGGGGGAGAGAGTGAGAGACGTGAGGGAGAGAAAGAGAGAGGATGAGGGGGGGTTTAAAAAAAAGAAAGCACTCAGGTTCTAGGTATATTTTCTTTGTATGACTTCCCCCCTTTTGTTTGAGAGAGGTTGAGTATCTTTATTGACACAAGATTTCTTGCAGGAGACCCCAGAGTCCTTCCCAATCCTTCTGTGATCAGAGAAGGTAATCATTCTGCCCCTGAAAAGGGAGGCTCTTTGGCATGTAATTCCTCGAATGGGGAGAGTTCAGGCACCTCTTTTAGCACAGGGATTACTAGCTCCTCATCTGACGAGGACCTGCCTTCTCCTACACTGAGTTCTCTCAAGACCAGGGAATTGAGAGCTACCCCAGGGTAAAATGGGGATTACTTTTGCTATGTGCATCTGTACTTCACAACCTTCTTGCTTATCCTGTGTTGGATTATGCAACTATCGAGGTGGCGACCTTTGTCGGGATGTTCTTTTGGCTTGTTGTGCCTGAATCATTCACGGAGCTCTTGGACTATCACGACGATCCGAGAGTCGTACCTTCTCAGAGGAGGGTTGGCATAGGCCTCCTAGAGTCAGGAGCTCCTAGTAGTGCAGGGCTACCTTTCGCCGCAGGCCTTCTAGAGTGCACTGCCAGCTTGATGGCGACCAGTGCGGTGGATTCTCCGAGTATGAACTCTGCCTTTTCATTTGCTCTGTCCATACTTTTGTTGGCATTCACCATTTTGCTGTTTCGAATAGCTGCTGATACAATTGAGGGAGAAGTCACCTCACAGCCCAGTGAGATAGGAGTTTTGGAAGTGATTAATCAAACCCCCATGGTGGTGCAAAGCATCCTTGACGACATTACTGTCCCCGTCAGGCCTTTAGCTTTAGGGGATATGTTGATGATAGGCTTGTCTCGTCTCCTTATACTCTCTTTCTTGGCCTTTTATCACCGGTTTCTCCTAAGTTACCCATGGATTTATTTCAAGTACAGAGAGCACAGATGCCGGTGCTTAGCCTACTGGATCGATATTGGCACCTGCTAATGTCCCTCTAGGCCCTCGAGAGGAGCTCCCTCTTGCGGCTGTAGATGAGCCTAGGACCACCTTAGGTGAGGGCATTGCAACTTGTGCACCAGAATTCTACGCATGCTTGTTTTGTTGTGAAAGGACACTCGTTAGATTTTGTTTCTTTTCTTTGTTTCAGCTTCAGCCAGTGAGGCTATGGAGTTGCCTCAGATTTTTCCCACCCTTGGTCTAGAGTGGCCGGACGGTCCTCAACTTGGCGTGGCACTGGTCAATGCTGACATGGCTACCCAGCTTGTTCAGAGCCTTCAGTTGCTGCTTCAAACTGATCCCCTCCCGAGTGTCGAGACTATGAGGAGCAGCCTTGAGGGTTGCACCAGGGGATATCATGCCTTTGGCCTCCCCCGGGATACTTGGATGACGAGGCTGACAGCACTTTGGGAGGAGTTTGCTTGTCTTCACGCCGCCCAGGAGCAGAGACAGAGGGCCCATATGATGATCCAACAAGTGGAGGAGCAGCTTTGCAGACTGCGAGCGACTCATGCCGAGGTTAACGCGTAGGTCGAGGCCGCTTAAGAGCGTGAGCAGGTGGTCTCCCGTAGAGTGGAGGACCTCTTGCAGCAGATCCGGGAAACTGAGGAGGAACACGGTCTCGTGCGAGCCAAGGTAGAGACTCTTCACCGTAGACTTGAGGGGCTCCAAGAGGAGGTTCTTCAGGGTGAGACTCTCCTTGTTGACCTGAGGAGGAGCGAGTCCGGAATTTGATAGGCCTTGCTGCCTTTTTGTACCTAGGGCTTTTGTATTATGCCCATTTTTTGTCTTGGTTATCCTGAGGGCTTGTCTCGGGCTCCTTCTTTGATGAGATTGATGAACAAAGGACAGAGCTCGGTAGTTTTGCTTCTATCCTCTTTGCATATATGCACTTCTTTTTTTTTAATCACTTTACCAGCCCTACTGTCCTTGGAACCCCTTGATCAACCTTGCCCCCTCCATTCTCAACCACACTCTGCTTAAGGTATGAGCTACCAACACGAAAAGAAGGGGGGACATAGGATCACCCTACCTAAGACCCCTCCCGCTATGGAAAGGACTAGTTGGCTTCCCATTGACCAGAACTGAAAAGGTAGCAAAAGAGATGCAAGTACGAACCCACTCTATCCATGTCGGACCAAATCCCATCTTGTCTAACACATCAAATAAGCACTGCCAGTTGACCTTGTTATCAGCCTTTTCAAGGTCCAGTTTCAATACCACCACTTTCTTTCTCTGAGTCTTTATAGCATACAAGCAGTCATGGACTACCACGAAATTCTCCTGAATGTGTCTGCCTCTGATAAAAGCTCATTGGTAACAAGAAATCTGCCTGTCCATGACCCTCTCCAGCCTGCCAGCTAGTACCTTCGTAATGATCTTATAAGTGCTATTCAAGAGACTGATAGGCCTGAAATCTTTAAAAGACTGAGCACGTTGCTTCTTAGGGATAATGACTAGGAGAGTTTTGTTAATGCCCCTCAGATGAGCTCTCCCCTCTTGAAATTCCTGCATTGCTGCTATGAAGTCCCATTTATAATGTGTTAGCATTTCTAGAAGAAGGCCATCAGGAAGTCATCTGGCCCTAGAGTTCTGCCCCCTGCAAGTGAAAAAACTGCCTACTGCAACTTCTCGGAGAAGCTTTGCGAAATGGCATCCCTGTCGGAAGGAGAAAGACACGGGAGAAGATCATATGTAATCCTCGGTCTAATGAACGCCTCCTCTGTAAACAACTTGGAATAAAAATCTCTCGCTTGTCCCTTGATGTCCTCGGCCTTGGAGAAGGAGTGGCCACCCACTCTAATGTATATGATGGTGTTGGCCCTTCTTCTACTTGAGGCAATATGTTGGAAATATGTAATGTTTCTATCCCCTTCCTTGATCCACCTGTCTCTCGATCTCTGCTTCCAATAAATCTTCTCTCTAATAAAGATCTCATCAAACTCTACCCTCAGAGTGTCCCTGTGTCTCCTGTCTGACTTGTCCAAAAGCCCTACCTCCTCTAAGCAGTCCAACGTCTTAATCTGCTGAAGAATCCTATCCTTTGTTGCCCTGCTAGGAAGAGTTTTCTCTGCTCCCCAAGACATGAGAAGCTGTGCCACATGCTACAATGTAGAGACCAAAGTAGCCATAGCTGACCGGCCCTAGCCACGCTCACTCCAAGCACCCTGATAGTCTCCATGAAGTCCGCCTCTTTGAGCATCTCTATAGCCTGAAGCCTTTCCTTCTCTTAGATGTGCAACTGGTCTTCAACAGAAGTGGTTTGTGATCCGAAACATATCTCGCCAAGCACTCCACCTGCCCCTGAGGGAAATGGTCCTCCCAGTCTACTGAAACTAGATACCTATCCAGCCTAGAGCAAGAAGGGTCTGCTCGTAGGTTGGACCAAGGGAACTGTCCATTTCCCATACCAATGTCAACAAGTGTTGCTTCCTCTATGTGAAGCAAGTCCCTTGTCCTCTCCCAAGGTATTGTCATTGCATTGAAGTCCCCTCCAAGACACCATGGCTGTCCTGACGTGTGGTGTTGCCGACTCAAATCCTCCCAATGCTACTGCTTCTCCTTCCTGGTGTGAGGACCGTAGACCCCTATAAAATCCCACGAGAAGCCATCCCTTACATTGCAGAATTGTAAGGTGACAGTCCACCTGTTGGTCTGTCTATCTTGCTCCCCCTCTTCAACTTCATATTAGTTTCAGAGGACCATGATCCCCCCCAACCACCCCCCCCCCGCGGCGAAGCCACCCCATTTGAAAAAACCGCTCCACCAAACAACCACAAGATTACCTATCCCAACCCAAAACAAAATGACACTTTAAAAAAAAAAAAGTAAAACAACGAGACAATCTCACACCGAGGAACCAATCCTCCGATACTCCGCACATTCTTTGCAACTCTACAGGCTCCGATTCACGACACCTCGAAAAATACAACACCAGCCAGGAGTTCTCGCGAACACCGTCCAACTAGCACTCATCCTTCCGGAGCAGTGCCAACACACCCTTACACATCAGGGGATGGGCAACGCTTCTCACAAATAGTCACACACTTGCCACAGTAGTTGAGCTAGCCGCTGCCACACGCTCCTCACTTACACCCGCCTCTGACCTCAAATCTAATAACACGCCAAAACACTTACCGAGGAGCGAAGAAAATCCACCAAATGCCAAGCTCGATGGCCGCGATACCTCTAGCCACTGAACATCATTCTCTCGAATCTGTCTGTGCTAACACCAACCCATCCTCGAGCTGCCACCGCGCGAACCACCATGCCAAGTGCCGCAACACGAACCATAATCGGCACCCGTCAATGCTCATCCTCGAGTTCTGAACCTACCATTGCCACACGATCTCGAACCAAATCCAGGGGGACCACAACCCAATCCAAGAAGATCCTCTGCTCATCCGAGCACATCTCTCGACCAGAGCACCCGCTCTACCACCTCGAACCATGATCTTAACACCTCAGCGGCTAGATGAACCTCAAGCTGGGGTGGCCAACTTGATAACAACTCCCTCAGAGCATACGCACGGCCACTTAACCACGAACAATCTGCACCAGCCACCTGAACGCGCTGCAGATTCCTCGAACGCAGCACCGCAGCAACACACCTACCGGCAACCTCTGCCCAACACAGCACAATTGGGGCCACCATCGATGAGGGAGAAAGCTCTTGACCTCGATCCTTAGACCCCACACTGTCACTCCGATGAAAAATGACAACCACCTTCACAGCGCCAACGCCGCACACTTACGCTCTCACGCGAGAAACCAAGCGAAAAATAAGCGCGAAACCCTATGTCAGCTGCCGACTGTACTGGACCTTATGGACTCTGATCACTGCAATATCTTGAATTTTCATGTACTTCCACAACCATAGCTCTGATACCAACTGTAACTACCCAGGATCCGGATACCGGGAATGACCCGATACCATTCGGACCCTAGCCCGCCACCCACTCACCGGAGGGCTCGGAAGGGCTAAAAGGATATGTGTGGTGTATATAGAAATAAGAAATAAAGTAGGACAATACAACAATCAACAGAAATAAACAACCAACTACAACAGAGTCCAGTCCAGCAGAAAGTATAGTCTAAGGTAGAGAACGTACCAAATGCCAAGTGAACACTCGACCCGACGAACTGACAACTAAGAACCTCTGCGCAACGTCCTCGAACCTCGAGGAAGAACTGTAGCACCTGAAATCTAAGGGTGAGCCTCCTATCACTGACTCAATAGGGGTCTTGTGAAATCCCAACCGAAAATAATGGCGGTACGAAAAGCAGCAACTACAGCAAGAACAACAGTAACATCAGGAACAGTGAAGACGGTGGCCGGCGAAACCTCGGCTCTACAGCTACTCCTACAATATCGGAACTCAACGCCCCGATCCCACAGTCGGGGGACTACCAGAACACGAACCACTAGACTACGACCACCCTAGTCACGCTACCAGAAAAATGACACGACGCCACTGTCTTGGAGGTCGATCCTCACAGACAAAGGCCTACACCGAAACCACGCGGTCGGGAAGTACAGTCACAACCTCGCCGTCGTGAACTTTATGCCATCTAGGGAAAAGCCCTCGGTGACGCTCACCAGAAACCCTAGACCTCGGCTGCGGGAAAATGCCTAAACTACATACAAAATCCCGTCTCGCAGATGGAAAATAAAAACCCGTGACACGACAACTCACGTCACGTGACGGGAGTACCGCCCACCAGAAGCAAGGCCGGATGCGTCCAACCCTTTTTCTTTTTCTTTTTCACCTTTTCTCCTTATTCTTCTTCCCAACCATTGGAAAGCGCCCCCCCAACCGCGGCCATTCTTCCTCCTTGGGTGATTGAGGCATGGCCCCACTCCCTCCGGCGACGGCGTGACGGTGGCAGTAGCGACGAGGCGAGCGCAGTGGTGCCCTTTTCGTGGCGAGAGGCGGGGAGTTCAGCATTCTAAAAGCTTCTTCCTAGCGATCGACGGTGTTTCGACAAAACTCGAGCTCCATTGAGGTAGGGAGATGGATTCCCATGCTCATCCCATCGTTCCCCGTGATTTGTAGGCTGCGGAGTGGCCGAGAGGGGCTCATTTTACGCCGGGAGGGTAAAATCCACGTTTTAGGGCTTGTGTGTCGATCCGTCATTTCGTTGCATTTCAGACCAATTCGAGGGCGTAGATGCATGCTAGGGGTGTCGGGGGAGCTTCCCCCTTGTGTTCCCCATCAATCGGGGATGATCGGGGCGTTGAACGGGTTTTTGGGAATGTTCCCGTCGTCCCATTCTCGGGTGAGTGTAGCGGTCCTTCCAGAGATCGCCACACTCACTGGCAGCCCAGGGTAGGCACGCCAGAGGCTGTGGCGGCCCAAGGAGGGTGCGCCATAGGGTACTATTTTGTCGATAATGCGTCCGTCGGCCTGGCGGCCATACGATAAATCGCCAGAGCGTGTAGCACTCCTAGGTTCGACTGCCAGAGAGGCGAGTTGACCGTTGATTTTTGATTGTTGATTTTGACCATTGGAGTCACGTGTACTCTGGCGCACCCGGGTTAGTCCACCAAAGCGCTGTGGCGGCCTAAGGGTGGGGCGTCAGAGCTAACGTGACCTGTCTTCTAGCGCTCCAGGGTTGGACCGCTAGAAGCTGTGGCGGCCTAAGGTAGGTGCGCCAGAGCCAGTTTTACTTCCTCCTGTGGCGCTCCTGAGTTGGACCGTCAGAGTCCTGTGGCACTCCAGAGTTGGACCGCTAGAATCTTGTGGCACTCCAAAGTTGGACCGCCAGAGCCTGTGGCGGCCCAAGGTTGAACCGCCAGGCATTGTGCCGCGCCGAGTGGGCTGTAGCCTTGTTTCTTCAACTGTGGTTTCCGTGAGTCAGTTCTTACTTTCAGTGACCCGTCCACTAGTCATAGGTTCCACGGCACGTGTGTGTTGACCCACCGGGAGCACTGATGTGGCGTACCCGAGAGAGATAGTGAGTAGGCTGGTTACCGTAGGGCCCCCACGCACAGTCGAGTCCAGGCTCGAGGGGAATTACCAGCTAGAGGACAGGCCTAGGGCGTATGGTCTGAGTGTGCACACGAGGTTGAGGGTTTGGACCTGTGCTGACGGGCGCGACCTCAGCTAGTCCTTGTTTTGTGGTACTTATGGTTACTGTGCGTGTCTGAGTCTCACGCCCAGGGCGTTGTAGCTAGACACTTGTGACGCGGTGTAAGATATCAGGGGACGCATTTGGTCATTCTTCTAGTGGGAGGTGCACCTGTCTATCAGTAGGTACGGACTCGAGTTTTGTTGGACCGAGGTTCAGTAGTACGGTACTATTAGAGTAGTCAGCTTTTCCGTTTACTTACTGCAGCTTGTTGGTTCTGCCGTACACCTATTAGGTAGCGTTACTTTCCTGCTTTATTACTTTACTACCATGTTTTCGTGCGAGGTGGGGGGCCTCGGGATCCCTATTGAGCCAATGAAATAAGGCTCAGTCCTAATTATCAGGTGAGGTCGAGCCTTCGGGTGGCGCGACAGGTGTTCAATGAGGTTCTAGTAGCTGAGGTTAGTGCCAGTTGCCAGAGTCGGGATATGCCCCGCGTACTTGTACTTTTCCTTTTGTATTTGTATCTTTCTTTCAGTTGACTGTACTTTTATTTGGACATGAGATGTACTGGACCTTGTGGATTTGAGGAGATTTCTCCTCTTTTTGCTAGGGAGGTTGCTATTGAGTTCAAAGGGAGACAGCATCCACTGTCGCTTCCTGGAGCTCCTAGTCGACCTCGAGAGGGTAGGGCAGTATGCCTGGGGAGCCACCGTATTGGCACATTTGTTTACCGGCCTGTCCCAGGAGTCAGCCCGTGAGGTGACTGTGAGTGGCTTCACACCATTCATCTAGGTAGTTTTTTTTTTGGCAATTAGTCTACTTAGGGAACATTGATGATGTAGGATGATGTAGGTATGGAGCTATTACTATATCCCAAAGGGGAGGGCTTGACATTGGCGTTCGGTCGTGGCGCCACTGGCTTGACGGTGGCAACCTGTCATGAACACAGCCCCTCTATCCTACCAGCTAATGACGTTAAGGCGTGAGTTGCAAGAGTTCCCCGCAGCGATGGTGGGACCCACATTTTGTTTTTATTTTTATTTTTTTTAAAGACTAAGAGGATATGTACATGGTATTGTAGGTGATCTGGAGACCTTATGCGGACATGATCGATGCCGACCAACCATGGGTTATAACAAGCCATGCCCGATTTGGACGGGATCTTTAGATCCATTGCCTGAATGAAATCGAGCCACTTCGGCTATGATTAGTTATGAGGACCTTAGGGCTCTCCTAGGAATGGGTAGATACGACTGCACCACCTCGCGTAGGGAGAAAGACACGCAAGCCGACAACCTGCATTGATTGACGTGTACGATTCCCCAAATAATATGAAGACTGGCAACGGGGTGGCACAATGGTAGAGTCACACGTGCAGGACAGTGAGGACTACCTGCGCCTCTATAGGGTGATGTATGTAGAGCGATTCCAACCCAGGGGGCTTATGGAGGTGAATGTTTTTTTTTTGTTTTTTTGTTTTTATTTATTAACCCATGTGCGCTGGCTGCAGGATGCCCGTGACACCATAATAGCAAACTTGCAAGCTCACCTAGTGGAGATGGAGCAACAGTTGCGTGACACTCATGCAGCTTTGAGTGCCTCGGTAAGTGTATATGCAATGCATGCTCCTAATTATGACCCTAGATTCCTAGTACTCAGCCACTAATTGTCACCTTACATTGTTGTAGCGCGCGTAGCTTGACGCAACCTCATCAGCGATGGGAGCGGATGACGTATCTTTGAGTTTATGGATCCCTATCTCAGAGCTTGATTTGCTTCACGAGCAACTTGCTTGTGCCACTCTGCGTGCCGCAGAGGCAGAAAGGATGCTCTCTACATAGGTGAGGGTTTCACAATTGCATTCCATTCGTTCATGCCTCACCACATATCTGAGATGGTAGATGTGATAGACGAAAGAGATGCAAGATGCACTTGCCCATGGCACGCAGGGGGAAGCCAGAATAGCGATGCTAGAGGAGGAACTGCGGCGTCATCTAGATGATGACTCTTCTCGGGACGTCGTGGAGCTGAGGATCACCCTTCAGCTAGAAAGGGAAGAGAGAGAGAGAGAACAGGCAGAGAGGGAAAGGGACACAGAAAGAGAAAGAGCTGATAGATTGGCTGAGAGGGAGGAGCGGAGGGCCATGGAGGCCCAATTGTTTGAGCTCCGAACCAACCTTGGTCTTGCTGATCAATGGCTGAGAGATGGTGAAGAGCACTACCGAAGAGCACGAGAGCATGACTTTCGTGTTAGTAGCTCCTTTGCTGTCCCTGCCGACCCACAGGGATCGAAAATGGGAAGAGGAGTGCATAGTAGTAGAGGTATCACCTCGCATGGATTGACGATACCCTCTAGGGTTCCTCGTCGGGAGACTGGTGAAAGGAGTGATGTTGAGGGAGAGAGTGGAACTTGATGTACATTTTTTGGAAGAAAATAATGAAATGTTTAGTTTGTTGTTCTCTGCCTCTTTCCTGCTTTTTCGAACATAAAAAGAAAGAGAGACGGGGGCTAGAACTCTGTCATTTAGGCACCGAGGCCCTAATTACAAGGAACCAAATACATGAGAAACCAGATCTAACTAAGATCAAGGCGGACTAAAGCCTTGAAAATAGCATGAAAAAGGGCAAGAACCTCGAAAGGGTGAAGAGGAGAGGACGGAAAGACAATGAGAGGATTGCTGTGAGGTTGAGGAGGAAGAAGAATAGTCATCCGAGGTGGTCGGAGAAGAAGAGTAGGAATCATCCGACAGGGTTAGAGAAAGAGGACGATAATCACCCGACAGTGTCGGGGAAAGAGAATGGTAATTACCCGATAGGGTCGGAAAAAGAGAACGGTAATCACCTGACAGGGTCGGGGACAAATCAAAAGCAGAATCCAGATATGCCAGAGGAGAAGAATCGGGAGATGTCCCGAGATCGGGATGAAGGGACATAGGTTGAGACCCAAAATCATGGGAATAAAGAGAATTCGGGTAAGAGGGAGAAGAATGGGGGTTTATGGACCTGAAGAAAGGGGAGAAGATTATAGATGCTGGATTAGATAAAGGGAGATACACCACCCAAGGGTGAGAGCTGAGTAGAAGAAAGGATGAGTGAAAAGAAGGGGAAAGAGAAGTGGACCCCTGAATGCACAACACGGCCCTTATATTTGGGCTGCCTTCTCTTCTTGGTAAAAATATCTTGAACACGGACCAGCCTGGCGTGGGCTCAGACCTTTGGGCTTCTTCATTGTAATGTCTTCTCAAATAACGAGCCCATCTAGCAGACGGCTTGGCCCGGTTGCCCCTAGACACCTGGTGCTAATAGGGTGTGGACATTCTTGGATAGATAACTCCTCAGAATGATGAACATCAGGAAACCACAGAGTCTTGTCACTCGACATTAGAAGCATGAGGTTCGATAACTCCACTCGGTAATCAGGCCTAAAGCACAACTCCCTTGATAGAAGAGAAAGACAAAACTGAGGGAGAGTAATACATGGCGTTGACATGGCCGACTTGCTGATAAACTGAGAGAGATTGCATAAGGTATGCAAAATGTCCTTGGAATGTGCAGAAGATATGGCCAATTGCCCCTTGAATAGGGAATCCATCAGGCTCTTGGTGGCCATATGAGTTAGCACAATCCAAGTAATGAACCCCTCTTGGCCAGTAGTTTGAACTGCCATGGTGCGAGAAGAGATAACAACATCAATGATTGAACCTCCGGTTAGCAAAGAGATTGCAGCCAGCCTCACTTTTTAAGCAACTAGCACTAGTGCAAGGGAACTCTTCTTAGCAACCATCTTTGGAAGGACAGGCTCATCTCCAAAATAGCCAGAGACTAGGACGCGAATCGGCATGCGATAGATGAAATCTTAAATCTTGAATGGAACAACCGGCACTAAATTTTCCTGACTCGGCTCATTGTCTCCCTGGGGACCGACCCGAGGGGCACCAAAGAAAGCACACACCCACTCCGTTGGGTAAAAGTGGATGGAGAAGTGGAGGTAATAGGTTTGGAAGGCAGAGGTAAAGGTTTAAAAGGCGTAAGTGGGGGTAAAGACAATGTGAGTGGTGGAGAGATAGTGGCAATGACAGGCTCAGGTGGAGGCAAAGGCAAAGGTGGAGGTGTAGGAGAGGGTAAAGGCGAAGGTGGAGGTGTAGGTATAGCCTACTCAGGTTCGGGCAAAAAGGGTAAGGTGTGGAAGGAGATGGAAATGAGGATGAAGGTGAAGTTGAAGGCCGTGGGGCCCAACATCGGCGTATTGATACGACACATCGAGCAACGTTGGGAGTGAAAGTAGTGGAAGTGGCGAAAGAAGTGGAGGAAGCACTGGCTTGAGCAGAGGCTTGGGTTTGTGGAGGTGATGGAGACAGGGTAGGAGGTAGTGAAGGTAATGGGGTAGGCGGAGAAGTGACAGAGTGAGAGTGTGACTTACACCGTAAATTAAAATAATTTGAATCTTACGTTATAAAAATGTTAAAAAAATTTTAAAAAAACACACACACGGTAATAACTCTGGATGGGCACAAAGCGGGGTGCTAATAGATGCTGACAACACCACCGCCACCATACATGCAAGTGGCATCTTAGGGGGGTTTGGTGCAGCAGCACATCAGCGTAAGCAGCCTCGCGCTCCAGTTTAACCATCCCACCCACACGCACGCCGTTTCGCCTGCTGCTGTTTAACACTGGGCCACGGGCGCTCGGTAAACCCCTCGAGTCAAACCTCAAATCCACATCGGACGACTGCCCTGCCCATGTTTCGGACTTTTCACAAGAAAATCCTTTTTTGGCAACATTTACCTCAAACCCGGCGTCTAATTTGTGATCCCGTACGCCTTGTTGCATTTTCATTGCCCGGGGGCCCAAATCATATCGTAGGTTTGTTTACTCACTCAATCTTTTGAGAAAGGCTTCGGTGTCTTGTCCAGAGAAAAAATGAGACAAAGATAAGTGACGAGAGAGAGAACTGTCTCTCTCCCCACCCCACCTGCCTGCTTCCCGATTTGAAAAAAAAAGGGAAAACTCCACCCCCAGCGTTTCTCCTCTTCCACGGAACAGGAGGAGACGAGAACACTGAAATTTTTTTTGAAAGGAAGAGCGAAACGGGACACAGGAAGAGAGAGAGAAAAAAAAAGGGGAAAAAAATAGTCGACTTGCTCCGCGTCGGTTTTCAGATCCAAAAACAGGAAAAAGGGCATCGCCAGCCAAAAACCCTAATCCCCTCTTTTGGTTTCCTCCTCTGCGAAATCGCGATCCGCAGGGTTTCCGCCACCGATCGTCGCCTGCACCCGCGCCCCGCGGATTGTTCGTCGGGCGTTCCTACACCCCCCGTCCACACGGCTTCCTCCCTGGAGATGGTGGGCTCCGTCGCCTCGTCGTCGGCCCGGAGTCATGGCGTCGATCGCTTCTACAACCCCCCGGCTTTGAGGAGGCAGCTTCAGCTCCTGCAGCAGCAGCAGCAGCACCTACTGCAGCAGCAGAAGCAGCATGAGCAGCAGCAGCAAAAGCAGCAGGAACAACAGCAGCAGCAGCAGCAATCGCAGTTGCAGAGGCCGGCGAGGCCGAAGACGAGGGCGGCGGTCGCACAGGTAGAAGTCCGCGAAGTGGAGAGCAGAATCGACTCGGATGACTCCTCTTCGAGGCCATCGGTGTCGGCTTCTCCTTCTCCGCCCCCGAGGACGCCGCCTCCCACAGGGAACTTGGATCGATTCCTCGAATCCACGACGCCGATGGTCCCTGCACAATACTTCCACAAGGTCTGAGAGGAGGGGAGAGCTTTAACCAGTATCTCCGACGGTCATTTGAAGTTTTTTTTCCCCTTAATTCTAGATTCTAGATTGTGATAGTTTTCTCGTGAACTTGGCATTGAGTGTGGCAGACAAGCATGAGGGGCAGGAGGAACGGTGAAACCATGAAATTTCATCCGTACTTCAGTCTCGGAGATCTTTGGGAGGCCTTCAGGGAGTGGAGCGCTTATGGTGCTGGAGTGCCACTCATTCTGAATGGCGGTGACAGCGTCATTCAGTACTATGTTCCATACCTTTCTGGCATTCAGCTATATGTTGACTCATCAAGGCATCGTTTGAGATATCGGTATGGTTTGAGTCTTTCTGGTTTCCGCTTTCCTCAGTAAACTTTGCGATTTCTATATTTGTATAAAATCCTTTTTTTCTTTTTTTTTGGTAGGTACCTCTTTTTTTTTTTAAACGGGGAGGGAGGGGATAACCGGGTTCCAACCCGGGACCTCCCCCAAATCGGGGAGGGTGGCAAACCAACTGCACTAGGCACTGGTTCAAAATGGAAATCCCAAAATGTTCTGCATGTAAGGCCAGTCAATGATGGACCTCGCGGGCAAGCTCAAATACCATTTGAAGGCGAGCCCAATGAGTGTTGAGCCAAAGAATTTGAAGAGATAGGCTTCATCAGCGGCTAAATCTCCCATAACATTCACATAGTAGGCAATGTGCACCCTGGGAGACCCTTCCCCGTTGAATTTCTCAAACTTCTGTGGCTTGGTGATGCCGACCGACAGCTTCTTGGCGGCGTAGTGAGCTAGGTAGGGCACCGAAAACACATCCAATGGCGTGTGATCAACATCTCCCCTCTCTGCCAGCTTCATATCTATTATCTGTTCAAGCATCAGTCAGCTCACTATCGCTGGGTCGACCGGGCTTGAGTAGAAGTGGGCCGGTTGTGCTAGCAGTGTCATCAGCATTATCGCCTATGGAGAAACAGTAGACCCTCGAAATGGCAGAGCCGGTGGCAGGACTGGCGCCGCATGCTATGCATGCTGTAGCGAAATGCCCCCAGGGTAGCCAGATATTAGTGAAGGTGCTGTCGCCTGTGGAGACGCTTCCGAAGATTGCCCATTGCCCCCAGGCCCCTCGAGCAGTGCCTCGGTCTGCCCGGATGTTGAGGGTTGGGCATTCCTTTCATTCAGTTACTTTTTTAGCAATTCAATTTCTCGCTGGTACTACTGCATCATATGCAATACCATGGGGTCACTTGTGGGGAGACCTGAGGTGCCTCCCACTTCTTCGGCTGGCACCTCTTCAGATGACGTGGATGGTCCACCACTGGTGCCCCCAGTAGTAACAACATTAGCGGCGAAAGTCATTGAGGGTTCTTCATGGGCAACCTCTTCAGCACAAACTTGTGCCATCTCACTCGCAGCTCTCCCCCTTCTGATGAGAGGGCCTGGTCTCGCGATCAGCATGGCCACCTCTTCTGGTTCGGTGGGTAGTGCCCCATACTGATAAAAAACCCCCGCCATGTTGCAGGTGTAGACCCTTAGGTCGTTGCCTCTTCTCACCATCCTCCTTGATGGCCTACCCGAAAAAACTAGTCTGTCGAAGACCGACCTCCGGGGCCTTGATTCCTCCCGCACAAGGGATTGACGTCACTCCTCTAACCGGTTCCTCGACTCTGCACTAGATACGGGCTGAGTTTCTTCTTCTTCAAGGGCGGAGGCTACTTCTCCCAGTAGTCCCTGGTGACCCAAGGGAGTGCTCCCTGGACCTCACAGATAATTTCTCATGGCTTGCTCCACTCCTTCCCAGTTTTAATCCGGAGGAGAAGCCGGTGATAGTGTGCCGACAACGGCATTAGGAATGTAAATCGATGGCCTTGTGCATATGGCTACATGATAGCGCCTTTGGTATCAGTGACAAGTGTCTTCCAACGGTGCTGGTGTTGCAAATGCCGACTAGTAAACGGGGGTCGCTTCGTTGACCTTCTTCTCCTGTCGTGCCCTTGGAGGGCGGAAGGTGCTGGGCCTTGCTTGGGTGAGCAAAGTGGTCTTGACTCCCCTATGGATCCAGAACTGCTTGAGCTTGGCCAGCTTGTGGGCCGGTGTATTCTTCAGTGCTGCGGCCGGGGCGGTGGGCATCACATTGTCCTTCATCTTTTCTAGCACCCGGAAGGAGTTCCATACTGGAACAGTAGGTACAACCCGGTCTGGGATCACTTCAGACCTCTACCCATTGAGATGGACTCGGATGCTCCCAACAACGACAGACTTGCCCAAGCTGGAGATCCGACTCATACGCTTCTACATCCAACAAGTTGACGAAGGCTACCCCGAGAAAATTGGGGAAGCCTACCACGGGAGGGAAGCTCCCGATGAAAAGGGGGACGGCGAGGTAGCCATCCCTAATGTGGCTCTTGACGACCCGAGGATCGAAGGTGACCGCCATTCTTGACGTCAAAATGTGATTTTCCCAAATTCCTGTAATTTTACTTCTACAATTTCATTTCTGTACCATTCCTATCCCCTCGAGGCCCGCGGTGAGTCACTTCCCATTATGGCCATTTAATTTCTACAATTTAAATTTTGTACCATCCCCATCCCTTCGAGACCCGCGGTGAGTCACTTCCTGCCTTGGCCGTTTAAATTTCGTAATTTAATTCTAGTCAATCCCCTCTCCCCATACTCGGATGTTGCATTCGATATTAGCATCTTGATTTACTCTCCCTCCGGAATGTGCCCCAAGACTTGCGCGGCGAGACAACACTGGCAGTCGGTAAAGGTGCAGAAATCCTCTTCGGGATTTATCTTCTCATGGGCCAGATCCACCATGGAATACTTAGGCCCAACCTGATCCTGATACTGCTGAATAAATTTCTCTTGAATGGCTTGAAAATCCATAATCTGCTCTTGCGGGAATGAGAAGAACCAATCCCGAGCTGGGCCTTCTAACGACAGACCAAATGGATAAGTCATCAAGCGTTGGTCATGTCAAAAATGGGTCAACTCATAAATAAACTCCTTTAAGTGCACAAAGGGGTCACCGGCTCCACCATAATGGCGATATGCGAGAATTTGGAAAGGAGGTGGGAGGTGAAGATCTTGAAATGCGAAAGGAACACTTAGAGAGGGTTTGGGATCGATTTTGCGTTGGAGTTCAGCAAGCTGGCATTGGACCTAAGAGATCATCTCCTAGGTAGGGAGAGATTGAGAAGAATATGAGCTAGCTTGAGCAAGAGGTTGTGGATTTGAGCCAAGATTATGATGGTGGGCCGGATAAGAGGATCCAGGCTGAGAAGAATATGGAGGGCACATTCTAGGAACGGAATGGTACGCGGGCCTAGAAGCGACATAATCATGGGCATGAGGAGCAACTGGGCAAGCAGCATGAGGAGATGAAGGAGGTAGCCCATTAAGACAAAATTGGCTATTAGAAATTAGGACAGTAGCGTGGGGAAGAGAAGGCCCATTAAGATGAAATTGGCCATTAGGAACTGGGCCAGTAGCATAAGCAGAAGAAGAATGAGGCCCATTAAGAGAATAAGGCCCATTAAGAGGAGAAGGCCCATTAGGATGAGATGCAATGAATTTTTGGGCATGGGCCGGGTCCATTTGGTGAACAAAGGCAGACACACGGGTCATAAGATTGGCTTGCCCCTCAGATGGGTCAGAGGAACCACGAGGAGATGGACCCGCGTGGGAAGAAGATTCCACACGGGAATAGGAAGAAGATTGGAAAGAAGAATGGTACACGGGGTTAAAGTGGCGCTCCATGAGGGCAAGTGGCAACTTTCTACAAAAACTCAATGGGAATACAGCTCGGGAAGCAAGGGCTCGATGAGGAGAGGGGCAAGGGAGAAGATGGGGCCCACAGGGAAAGAGGCGGTCCTAGGGAGACCACTAAAGTTAAGTGGCGGTCCTTATGGGACTGCTAACAGACTCTAAGACAGACGGACTAGATGCGACCCAAAACAACAGACCTAGGCCTAAGACCCAATGACTTAACAATAAAACGTGTATGATGGATGAGAAAATGCACCACAAACACCATAAATGGGCTTGGACAAGTCCAAACAACACAAATGATATGATGTGAGAGTTTTAACCCAAGTTAAACAAGTTAATATGATGAGAAACATTTCAGAAGTTTTAATGGACCTTTTAATGATTTGAGTTAAGTATAATTCCCTCAAGATAGGAATCCTATGGGAAAAAGGTCTAAATTTTGGGTTGACTAAGGTTAACTCTCTCACACGTATGCAAATGCAAGGCTTAAGGGGTGAAAAGGTACGAGACCTGGCATCCGTGTGGGAATTCATGGCTCACGGGGACTTACGGAGGTCCCGGATAAGATCACCTAGTCGACTCCAAGGAATATGGAGGCTGAGTAGGAAGAGTGGGAAGGTTTTGGAATGAAGATCTTCCTAAGTTCTACCTTCATCTCTTCCCACGAGTGAATGGCCTCTTGCCTCTCAATCCTTCTTATGACTTCTAGGTGTTCCCACCTTTTCTTGGCTTGACCCTGAAGCAGTGCCTTGGCCCTACTGACTCTTGCGTATCCATATACCCTAGTCCTATCAAAGTTCTTTTCCATGGTAGTCTCCCACCTAGGATAATCATTAAAATGTGACCCGTCAAAGGTAACACCCTCATCTTGAATGATGTCCAAAAGTAGTGGGTCAATCGGGTTCTTGTGTAGGGCTGAGTGGGATGGGTATGACCAAAGAGAGGTAGCCATGTTGATGTCCAAAATGACTCTAAATGCTTGATGCGCCCTAGGACAAGACTTAGTAGAGACAAGTCTAGAAATTACTCTAATACCAACTTGATGTGACACAAACCCTTGGACCTGAATTTTTACAAGCAACCGGTCCGAATGACGATTTCTCACAAGCGGGTTCACCCGCGTCGCGCGCACCCGGGTCCGTAGGTAGACCGGCGATGGGGGTGAGGTTCCAAGATTGGACCTTGGGGTTCCAAGGGAATGGCCAGCTAGGGATGAACTCCCGGTGGGCCAAGGATGCCCAATTTTCAAGGGCGATCGGCACGCCGAGGGAGTGGGTTGTAGGGTTGCTCTCTCAACTCTCTCTCCGCGGTGGTCGCTCAATTTGATGAAGAGTGGAACGAGCACTCTCTCACCACCGATGGCGCCACTAGAGACAATACTACACTGAGCAAAGGCAAGAAAAACCAGCAGAGGAGAGTGGCCGGAAGCTCACCTGATCGACGTGAGGACGCCGATCCCGGCTGGAGACGAGGGCGAGCGGGGAGTGTGGGTTCCCCGCACACTGCGTCGATGTAGCTTCCCCGGTTCAGATTATACAAGCACTACTCCCCACACAGGGGGGTTCGACTAGGGGAGGGGAAATTAAGGATTACATCAAAACTACCACCACACAGGGAGGGGTGCTAAGCTGGCCAGGCGAGGAGAGGAGATTAGCTAAGTCGGTCCCGGAAGGGCACTTCTCCGGTTCTATCCAGGTCTGGGACTGCAGGACTGTGAGTCGCTGTAGTCGCCGCTGTGCACTCCCTCGAGCTCGAAAGTCACCGAAACTAGTGCCGAATCGTCACTAACAGACCCTGGAACACTGGAGAATTTTCTGTGGATGGACCGGTCGTCGCCACCGGTCAAGGTGGCTCCTGGAATAGGCTCTCTGCTCTCTGGCTCAGGCTGATCCTAGGGTGTAGCAGCAGTTGGTTGTAGCTACCACAGCTGCACCAGAAGTCCAATCATGGAGGGACGAAGTCGAGGATGACCGTGGACGAGTCTTCTTCGAGCAGCAACCAGGGGGAGCACCAGACGATGTCCGAGTGGAGAGGAAGAACCCGTTGAGTGAAGGGGGGTCGGGTCTGGTCCTGGGTGACCTGTTCTATGCACCTGGGGGAAGAAAATTGGTAGATGCTCCTCTGGATGCCGAACGGGATGTCACCTTTTGTTGATAGAAGCCGATTGGTTGTAGAAGACCTCGGCCGAACGATGCCTTCAGCAGTGGTGGGGTGTGACCGTGGGAGCTCTAGGAAGTCACCTCAGGTCACCCACTGGTCTGGATCTACGTAGTCGAGACCTCTCGGACAGCTGGGAAGTCGAATGCTGGCAAGACCACCACAACGATGAAGCTATCTCGACGAGCTTTTCGTCAATATATGGTGTGCCTCCAGCTGATGTCGAACGACTCCGAAATGGCTTCTACAAGTTGAGCTCCTTCTGCTGCCTATGAACTGAGTGGAGTGATGGAGGCTCTTGATGGGTGTTGGGTGGTATGAAGTGGAAGGAATGGCAAGGGGAGAAAGGCTCTTTTATACCCCCTTCACCGCAGCGGGCTTAGTCGAGTGGCGGGAAGTGCCCCATTAAATGGGATTTGACCTCCCATAGGGTGATAGCCAGCGTGGCTTCTTCTTGGGGTGACAGCTCGACTGTACCCACTGCGCGCCAAGAATCCCCGTAAGGTGGCGTGAGATCTTCCGTGTCGGACGGGCATGGGGAGGCCGTGCCGCTGAAGGATGGGGCTGTGCCACTGAAGGACGGGGCTGTGCCGCTAGAGGAGCCTTCACAGCGTGTCATTGCAGATGCCATAGCAGGGTTTGACGTGTGCCGTTGAAGGGGCACATGAAGTGGTGTGCCTTTGAAGACACTAGTGAGGGTGTGCCGTTGAAGGCACTTTGTGAGGGCGTGCCGTTGAAGGCACTTTGTGGGTGTGCCGGGGAAGGGCACATAGGGTGTGCCGCTGAAGGGCACATGGAGTGTGTCGCTGAAGGGCGCATGGTGGTGTGCCGTTGAAGGGCACATGGTGGTGTGCCGTTGAAGGCACTTTGTGAGTTTGTTGGAGTGGATCTCCTAGCTTATTCTAGACCTGATTGACGATCCGCTTGATTCTCTTCGGGGGCCCACGAGCAGTGAGCTTCACTAGGGGTTGACTTCTCTTCGTTGTCATGATTTCGGAGACGGCTCCACGGTAGCATGTTTGTCTGTTCAGAGGGTCCGGATGGGACGTGTCCTCCAGGGTCTCTTCGGTTGAAGCTGTTGTTGTTGTTGAGCTGGCAGGGACACAGGGGCGTGCGATTTTGCACGTCCACAATGAGTCACAGAACTTGGACTCAGAAAATCATGCACGCACCCATCGCGAGTAACACGAAGTAACAGGTGACTCGAGGCCACCTGACTCTAGACAGCCCACTAGACCTACTAAACTCAACGGTCCTTGAGTCACGAGACTCGGGGTCAAGACCGTTGCACGTGACATCACTAAGCCGTCAATCTGACCTAATCCCTAGGTCTAAAACCATGATGACATGCTAAACGAAGAACATCGACATCCCCGGACACCCCCGAAGCCACGAACACAGGTACCTCGGTGTCTGGGACGTTCGCGAGGCCATGGGTCAATCGCTAGGTCACAACCGGGTCGACCGAAGACCAATGCCATGCACAACAACACGAAAAACGCGGGAAATCACCCGGCGGTCTAACCTTGGGCCGTCACGATCTATGACGGTCCAACAATGGAGCGCCACAGCACAAGGCAAAACTGGCTCTGACGCACCTACCTCAGGGCGTCACAGCTCCCCGACGCACCTCCCTTGGTACGTCAGAGGACACAACGACACGGTCTCTGAGGCACCTTCCTTAGGGCGTCACAGACTCTAACGGACCACCCTAGGTGTGTTAGAAGACACAAGAATATGGGCTTTGATGCACCTTCCTCAGGGCGTCACAGCGCTCTAGCGCACGTACCCACAGCCGCTAGAGGAACACGACCCAAACGGTCAGAAACACGGTAACGGTCGAACCCAGGCGCATCACACCCTCTGGCGGTTTGTCGTGAGACCGCTAGAGCGACCAACGCCCTGCCGATAAAATCAGACCCTGTGACATACCCCTCTTGGGGCGTCACGGTCTGTAACGCACCCATCTTGGGGCGTCGCAGATTGTAACGGTCTCTGAAACGACCGCCACACCGTTCCGAGAATGGAATGATGGAAAAATCCCAAAAATCTTTTCCACGTCCCCATACCTCCACGGGAGAGGGGGAAAACAAGGGGGAAGCCTCCAAATGACCCCTAGCATGCATCTACGACCTTGGATAGGCCAAAAACACGATAAAACGGTAGATCGGGCGCACACCCTAAAAATATGGATTTTTTTCAAAATCTTCAAATACGCCCGCTCAGCTCACCACGCCTACGAAACTCGCGGGAAATGACAATTAATTCCTATGACTCTATGATTGATCCTATAACCTAAATGTGCAGGGGAAAAGAAGAACGAGGATTACTTGGCTCCAAGTCCGGGCAGTCTACTTAGTGCTGCCGGAGTACCAAAGAGAAAGGCTAGCTGCCATGGGCTTCGGGGAAGTCCTCAGCATTGAGGTAGCAAGAGTGGACACGGCCGTCCTATTCGCCTTGCATGAGAGATGGGACCCAATCAGCCGAGCGTTTATATTCCTATGGGGACATATGATACCGACGCTAGAAGACATGGCCCAAATCAGCGGTTTATGAGTACACAGCAAGGCTGTGACCGGGTGGGCTTATGCCGACTATCGGGAGCTTGCCCAGGAGCTGCTAGGTTTAGACTTGATGAGGCTGGGGCATCCATCATCCCAATTATCATGATCGGTACTATAGGAGAGTTTGGGACTCCGAAGAGCAGCGATAGTAGTCAGAGAGCTACCAGAGCAACACATCGACCGGGTGGTCGAACAGGCGCGCCCGAGTGTGGCGGCAGAGGCAGGACCAGAGGGAGACAGGGTCTTGAGACGCTTCTAGATGCTCTTGTTCAGGAAGCTCTTGTTTGCGACCCGAGCTGATGTGATCAGCTGTAGGCTCCTACCCTTGCTAGCGGATCTGAGCAGAGTGGGGAGGTATGCATGGGGAGCAATGGTGCTGGCTTTCCTATTCTACTCACTCAATGCGACCGACCGAGTGACGATGCTAGGCAGCTTCTCGCCTTTCCTACAGGTAAATGTCTAAATGCTTCTAAACTCTTTCAATTAGGCATTTAACTACTATATGCTAACATCTCTAAAATGCAGTTTTGGGCTTTCATATACCTACCCGGGATTGGCCGAGGGGTCGAGCTATATCCGGAGCGGATCCCCATCGCGAGGCAGTGGAACATAGCTTGAGGCACGGGGTCAATTTAGAGGTTGACACGGGTGATCCAAGAAGATCTTGACTCATACCCACATGCATTGGTAAAAGCCTAAATTTACAGCTTTCCTACATGCTTCTATATGTTTGACAAATGCTGACAGATGACATGAATGGCCCTTTCAGGCGCGTTGGACACCGTACGGGGATGAGGGACATGCGGGGCAGCCGTGGGTAGAGGCTTCCCTGGCCTACATAGGACGTGATATCTGGCTCCACTGCATCAATGTGATCGAGCTGCTTCACTATCGCTTGATCATGAGGACGTGGGGAGTGCATCAGCCTACGGTGAGATTCCCTCACTGACACGACGAGCGTCTGGGAAAATCTACAAAAGGGATTGCTTGTGATATCGATTGGAGTGGCCGAGCCAGAAAGTACATCCAAGATTGGAAGCAAAAGGGCAAGGCCATGAAAGAGTGGGCTGATAGTGACGAGGCGTATTTGAAAGAGTACACCCGTCGATACGGCGGCCAGGTCTTCCGTGGTACCCGACGACCGGTATGAATGCTGAACTCAACACTTTTGTTCTATGTGAATGAATGAATCTTATATGCATGACACTAGCTTCTAAATGTAGCTAGACCCACAAGGACGCATCGCCAAGCTCGAGGGACTACTCCATGCCACCGTGCAGTAGCGAGACGAGTACCGAATAGCTCTGGAGCTTCTGGTGGGCTTTCCTTAGACTTTAAAAATGAAATGTTCATGCAAATTGACTAACTTTTGAAAATGCAGCAGGCCAAGGGAGCCCAGAGGTTTGGACCAGATGCACCGTCCTCCTCTACACAGCCTGCCATGGGATCGACTGAGCGAGACGCAGACTTTACCCGAGCCGTAGCTCGAGCCGAGGAGCCCGAAGCTACCCTCGCGAAGTGGGTAAGAACCCAGACTTTTCCTAAAATGCTTTATGCCTTACACATGCGCCTAAGCTGACTATGATGCAAATGCAATATGCCTTCACGAGGATCATTTTGACTATTTTTACGTATTTTTCCTGATTAGTGTATTTTTGGCACATTTTACGAATATTTAGAAATTATAAAAATTTCTAATTTTCTTTTTATTTAAACCCAACCCACCCTTCTCTCTCTCATCTCACTCACGTTCTCTCACTCTCACTCACGTTCTCTCTCGTTCTCTCGATCCATCGGCTCCGACTACAGACAGAGGTGACCATGGGCAAGGTAGCGATGTCAGGAGGTTGCTGAGACGCGTGGTGGAGCGAGGAACGGCATGGATTTGGCGCGATCCTGAATGGTGGATTCAAAGTCGACGGTTCAGTTCGCGTGGTGGTTTTCGACGCGATTTAGTCGCCTCGGTGCTCTGTTTTGTCAGTGGAGGTAGGGAGATGGACCGCCACTTCGTCCTCTACGTTTTTCTTGTATTTTTGCGTAGATTGGTGCTCGATCGGGGGAGATCAGGCCAGTTTAGTAAAAGTTGTTATTTTTGGGGTTTATAGGGTTGGCCGGCAAACGGCAACCATTCTCATTGTTATTAGTGTCAAACTGACCGCTCGGATGACAGGATTCCAACCCCACCAGTTTCGTGTCGATCGGTTGTCAATTGGGGCCGGTAGGAGTCCGGGAACCCCGGTGACTCGATTAGGATCAATTTGATGAAATTGCCCCGATCTCGCGTTTTAATGCGTTTCGATGGATGCACGTGATGTTTTTGACCCCTTGAGGTCGTTTCCTGCCAATTGGCATTGTTTCCCAGTGCTACGATGTGCATGGGGCGTAGAACGGGCCGATTCAGCAGTTCTACTGTTTTAATCGCCAGATTGATTTAGCGGTCCTACTAGAGACTGTAATAGGCTTTAACGGTCCCACGATAGACCGTTATGGCTCATGGGTTTTTATCTTTCGAGGTCATGGAGCATAACGGATTCATCTCGGTCCGTTATTTGAGTTTAACGCCCTTGTCTAGGCGCGTTATACTCGGGTTATTTTCGAGGCCTCCTGCTGTTGTCAGCCCCTCGACGACCGTGCTTTCCTCGAAGATCGTGTCAGTCGGTTCATTTAACGGATCATTCCTTGTGTGTTATGATCATATAACGCCTCGATGCAAGTCCGTTATGGTGTGTTTGACCAATGTTGTTTGGGTATGGCCGTTGATATAACGCGCCTCACCCTGTGCGTCATGTGGCTATGACGGACTCAGCTTGGTCCGTTATGTGCTTCTTGTCCCTATTAGTGTTTTGGGTCTGTTGTATATAACGCCCCTATCCTAGTGCGTTAAGATTGTATAACGTGCTTACAGAGGCCCGTTATATTCCTCTTGGTTGAGTTTTGGTGACGCGAGATGAACTCGGCCGAGACACTAGGACCTAAGCCAGCAAACAATGAGCACAGATCATCTAAGCAACAAGGCAAACACTCACGCGTATAGCGGACTCCACTCAGGACTCGTAGTGACGGATCAACAAGCTGTAGCTCACGAGGAGGCCGGACACGGTCCGAGCAGTGAGGAGAGTGGTAGCAAACCACCCGGGGGACAACGTATTGGGCACAGGATTCACCTGGGCAGACCGATACCGAGGGGATCGGTTCAAATGCATGCTCACTCACCAGCAGTAAGAACTCACGAAAAGTGGAAGTTTGGATCGGGCATTCCTCACACGGGCACTACAGTTGGAACCAATACTAAGCAAGCAAATTGGAGCGGCAACCGCACATACCTAGCCCGTCCGATGGATCGACTCCAATTGGAGATGAAGGCGAGCCGGGGAGCGTGCACACCCGGCGAACACGCTACGTCGGTGTAGCTCGGTGTCGATCCCTGCTAATACAATCACTACACTCCACGCAGGGAGGGGATCATGGGGATGGGCAAATTATTACATGCACTACCCTCACGCAGGAGGCATTATTACATCAGCTGGCTGACATATATCTTCATGGTGCAAACTGAGGTGATACTACCAACCATCACGGTGCAGATACCTCTCCCAGATTTAGGTGTGGGTCAACCAACCTTCCTGTCAGTCTTGCGGTCTATCGCTCTATGATATCCCAAAGATTATGTGGCGGCAGCAAGCCTAGTGGGACCTGGCATAATTGTAGGGGCTGATGAATCGACAAAAGTCATGGAATCTCAGCCACTTGATGTCGACAAAGAGCCACCCCCGAAGAAGAGTAGTCCTCTCGAGATAGAAGCGGGGGAAATTGTTGAAGGAGAAGCCGGGGCTCCCAGGGCCCTGGCCCTTATTACTGATACTGCCTCTATGGAGGTCAGGCAGGCTGAGTGCGAGGAGCAAGTGTCCACGACCATTGAGGTTCTTGGTGCAGCTCTACCCTGAGAGGTTGGCAAGGAGGTTGTTGTTGTTGATATTTCCCCCGCTATGTCAACTGCTGGGGTTGATTCTAGTGCAGGTGCCCTACAAATTATGCCGTCATCGTCTTCTAAGGCAAGCGACGATATCTGGGCCGCCGTGGACAGCAGGGTGGACTTTCAGCTTCCCGAGACGTCACCGCTTGGTCTGCAATCATCGAGCGACTTGGTGTGGCAGTTCATGGGAACCCTTCAGCAGACTATAATAACCAGCTAAGATTTGACTTATGTACAGCTGAGGGGCTTGGTGGAGCACCTTTCCCACTCGCTATTGACTTTTGGCTCCCCCATGGATGATTGGACGCCACAGGTAATATTGCTGCTGAAATATGTCAATAGACGGGCATTTCTTGGCCGAGAAGTGGCTGATCAACTGACGGCCATAAAATCGGAGCGAGTTGAAAGCCGAATTGCTCTTGCCTCTTTGAGAGGTACCGCGGAGCAGATGAGGGGTGTGGCCAGCATGTCTTCACAGCGCCGGACTTCTTTGACAGCTAAGATAGCTGAACTACGCACTAAACTCTCCAGGGCCGAGGCTGAGCTACAGGAGAACAAGCGTCAGGAGGTCCAGAGTATGGAGGAGGCCAAATTGGCCGAAGGGCGGGCCGCCTTTCTTGAAGAGAAATTATCACAGTTGGAAGCCAGCGAGTCTCGACTGTAGGAACTGACCCGTCACCCTTGCTTGGGCATCTTGGAGTTGGAGGACATCTTCTGACGTCCACTGCAGTAGCCTCTTTTGTTGACTTCTCTTCTTTTTTTGGTAGAGTTTTATGTACCTCAGGGGGATGCCCCGAGTAATCATGTATTTTGCTGCCTTATAGCAATGAAATCTCTTTATTTGCCACTAAGTCACGACTTCATTCTCTCTTCCCCCCCTTTTTTTAGTTGGCTAGCTTAGCCCGGATATATAAGTTACTAGGGCAGGAGAGCGCTCCCGCCTTCAGCAAAGGAGTGAGGGGTTCGCTCCACCGCGACGTAACTATTCTCAGGGCCAAACCTTGGCTAGCGTAGGTCGAATGCCTGAGGGTGAAGGTATAGTGGCCACCTAGGGCAAGAGAGTAAGGTCAGACGGCCTATTAACAGGCTTCGTCGATGGTGCTAAAGCTACCAGGAGACCCAAAGTTTATTCATCCCTTGACAGGGGTGGAGGACTCGAGTGAGGGATAGGTTCATTATTTTCCACGAACAATGAGGGAAGTCAAGGGTAGGCTTGTTGGTTGACACAGACGGAAGGTCCAGGCTGAGGGTTGATTTCACCGATGGTGACGAAAATTGGGGGTAGGGTTTATTTGTTGACATAGGTTGAATGTCGAAGCAAAAATAGGTTTGTTCATTAACAAGGATGAAAGGTCCAGGTTAAAGAGTACTGATCGGTCTTGCCGATGGTGACAAGGGTCAGCGACGATTTGTTCATCGACATAGGTTGAATGTCGAACCAAAGCCCCTTTTTATTTATTCTTCACTTTTTTCTTATTTTCTCTCTCTTCCTTTTTTTCTCTCTCTTTTTGGTGTCCACAAATGCCCCCCACCCGTGGGTGACGCGAGCGAAGGATGAGCAGAGCGGGGCACGCGGGTGTAGCCCGCTTGAGAGATTCACTATTGTGATTGAGGGAGCGGCTTCGCGTGCCGAGGTTGAGAAGCGGGCTGCGAAGAGCCGTAGTTGGGAAGCATGCTACAATAGCCAAAATTAAGAAGCGGGCTGCAAAGAGCCGAAACTGGGATGCAGGCTGCAAGAGCCGAATGTTAGGAGAGTGGGCTACAAGCCAAGGTTGAGAAGCGGGCTGCAAAGAGCCGAAGTTGAGAAGCGGACTGCCAAGAGCCGAAGTTGAGAAGCGGACTGCAAAGAGCCGAAGTTGAGAAGCGGGCTGCAAAGAGCCGGTATTGGGAAGCGGGTTACGAGAGCCGAAGTTGGGAAGCCGACTACAAGAGCCAAAATTAGGAAGCGGGCCGTGAAGGCCGAAATTGAGGGATTGGCAAGCCACAGGGGCTGGAAGCAGGCCGTGAAGGTCAAGATTGGGCCTTACGGGGCAGAATTGAGGGGGTAGACTGCGATGGCCAAAATTGAGCCTCTCTTTTCTTTTCCTTTCTTATTTTTTTTTTCTTGCGTGGGGACAGGCACAAAGACCATGTCTACCTCATGTCTCTTCTCCTCTTCTTTGCTTTCTCTTCTCCTCCTTTGGGAGAGACAGGCGCAGAGACCGCGTCTGAGAGGTGGGCTATAAGGCCGAGGTTGTGAGGCGGGCCGTGAGGGCCAAAAATTAGGAGATCAGGCTATGAAAGCGCAATTGGGGGAGCAAACGACAAAGGCCAAAGCTCGGAGCAGCAGGCTACAAAGCCAGAGTTGGGAAGCGGGCGGTGGAAGCCGAGGTGGGAGCGGCGGACTATGGAAGCCGAAATTCAGGGAGCGGGCTGCAAAGAGCCGACGTTAAGGGAACAGGCTGCGAGAGCCAAGGTTGAGGAAGCATGTCGTAAAGCCAGAATTGGGAAGCAAGCCACAAGAGCCAGAATCGAGGGAGCGAGCTACGGGAGCCAAGATCGGGCAGTAGGCCACAGAGGCCGAAGCTGGGAGGCGGGCTACGAGAGCCGAAGTTAGAGCAGGCTACGAGAGCCAAGATCGGGCAGGCTACGAGAGCCAAGATCGGACAGTAGGCCACGGAGGCCGAAGCTGGGAAGCGGGCTACGAGAGCCGAAGTTAGAGCAGGCTACGAGAGCCAAAGTAGGACAGCAGGCCACGGAGGCCAAAGGGGAGCAGGCTACGGGTACCGAAGCTGGGAAGAGGGCTACGAGAGCCGAAGTTAGAGCAGGCTACGAGAGCCAAAGTCGGACAGTAGGCCACGGAGGTCAAAGGGGAGCAGGCTATGAGAGCCGAAGTTAGAGCAAGCTACGAGAGCCAAAATCGGATAGCAGGCCGCGGAGGCCAACGGGAAGCAGGCTATGGTAGCCCCTTTTTTTTCTCTTCTTCTTTTTTTTATCGTCTTCTTTTGCGTTTCTGTTTCCTCCTGTTTTCTTTTCTTCTTTTTTTTTTCTCTTCTTCTTTTTTTTCTTCTTTTTTTTCTTTTTTTTTCTTTTTTTTCTTGGCTACTATTATTATCATTCACTTCTTCACCCAGACATACAGGTATTCGTCAGTAGGCATAATACAAATATGAATAAGATAGCTCCCTCTATAGGGGATGGGATATGGACATCGCCCATAATTCGTAGACACGGTGCAGGCCAGAAGGCATAGCCAAGGGGTGGTGCACCCGTCAAGAGGATATCGCATGTATTGCATGCATAGCTCAAACTTACAATCCTCACCTGAGGTAATTCTCTATGACATGAAGGTGCAAATGTGTGCACAAAGATCCTTCCGCACAAAAAATTAATTTGTCGTTCTATTTAATATTGCGCGCGTGTAATTGCAATTCGTTATGCATCCCCTCGACAAACTCCTCCAACCCTTACGGGGCCTCATCAGCCTCTTGGATGGCTTCCCCAACTCTTGATATTGGTATATCGATGTTATCGATATATCAGTATCCAGATCTCCGGGTCGTTATAGTTGGTATCAGAGCTATGTTGAGGATTTATATAAGGAATTAAAATTGCATAAGCGAGTCCAGAACAAGTCCATGGATTCGTCTATTACTGGCTTATGATGTTTTCCGCATTATTGATGAATTTCCTGTTATTGTATGTGTTTTCTAGCTTTAATATGCCACCTCGTAGGAGAGGCTGTGGTCGAGGTCCTGCCCCTCGGGAAGAAAGTAATGTCTCATCTCCTCCAGAGAGTGTCCTGGATCAAGCTCAAGTCGAACCTGTTCCTACTCCTCAGGAGGATGCGCCTGGTGGTCGTGGTAAAGCCTTGAAAGAATTTCTGTTGTTTCACCCACCCACCTATGAAGGCCAAGCAGATCCAGATGCAGCCAGAGTCTGGCTCGATGCTACTGAATGTGTATTCCGATCAATGGAGTGCGCCGAGGACGAGAAAGTGATGCTTGCTACTTTTTAGCGTCAGGGTGCAGCACTTACGTGGTGGACCACGGAGTGGGAGGTCGCCTTCCGTTCCCGTCCGCTCCGACAGATCACCTGGGCGAAATTTGTGGTTACTTTTGAGCGTACTTTCAGCCCTGCCTATCTCTGAATGAACAAGATGCATCAGTTTTTGGAGTTGGTACAAGGTGGAATGTCTGTGCTGGAATATCGAAACAGGTTCATGGAATTGGGCCGGTATGCGCCCCATGTCTTAGCAGATGAAGCCCTAAAAATCGATCACTTTCTTCGTGGCCTGAGACCAGATTTGAGGTAGCATTTAATTGCAACTCGGGTGACTAAGATGAATTCAGCTTATCAAGTAGCTGCAGCCTTAGAGCTGGACATGGCGAGACCTCAAGGTTTTTCTCAGGGAGCATCGGTTTAGCCGACCGTTCAACTTCAGTCAAGTTATCAGCCTTCTGTGTTGGGAGTTCCTCCTACTATCCCTACTACTAGCAGTGTTTCTTCTTCTTCTAAATCTCACTTCAGAAGATTCAAGAATAAGAAAATGAAGAGGTTCGATCAACAGGTGTCTTCTGGTGTTGTTCAGTAGTCAGCACCCTCTCAGCAGTAGTAGAAAATAGTGATGGGACCTCTGAGGTAGTGTTCAAGGTGTGGTGGTAGCCATCCAGGCAAGCCCTATTCCTTGCCAGTGGTCTGCTTTCACTGTGACCAGTCGGGTCACGTTGTTCGGGACTATCTACTGAGGCCTAAGCCGGTGTAGTTCTCGTAGCCTACTCAGCTACGGTAGCCTCAGTTTCGACCTCCACCACCACCATCTCAGCAGTTCTTTCCTCAAGCTTCAGCAGCGTCTTCCATCCAGTCTTCTGCGGCAGCTAGTAAAAAGTAGAAAGGCAAAGTTACTCACATCACACGAGCAGAAGCCGTGGCATCCAACCTCGTAGAAGGTACTATTATGATATTTGGTCATGCAGCTCGTGTTTTAATTGACTCCGGTGCTTCTCACTCTTTTATTTCTGAGAATTTTCTTGCATGTATTGAGGATCCCACTTCTGAAATTTCCTGTGAGTTACTTGTTGAATTACCATCTTGGGACTTCATGTTCACTCTCTTGTGTTTGGAGGAGTCTCCTGTTGTGATTAGTGATCGACAGTTGCCAGCGAGACTGTATACACTTCAGTTAGCAGATTATGATATTATTTTGGGCATGGATTGGCTAGAGCAGTATGGAGCCATGGTTGATTGCAGATCCAAGAAAATCTATTTTCAGCCACATGGGACAGGCAAGAGACAGTTGTACATACTCGAAGTCGATGGGGAGGTAGAAGAAATTGAACTGAGAAGGGACCGATGACTTCTGGTTCTCCGGCTGCCCACGGGCGGCCACCTTCTGGTTCTCCTCGAGGCAGTGCGCATCCAGATGGCATAGCAAAGCCTCCTTCCTGTAAACATCCGGCAAGAACAGGCGTCATCAGCACAAGCACGGCTGCGAGTACTGGGGAGACAAGGAAACAACAGCATAGACGACAAATTAAGGCATCCTTCTGGGAACTCACCTAAACTTGTTGGGTATATTCCTTATCATCACGGTGGTCCGAGGATCGCCACCGTCAGCGACCGCGAGGGTGCCACTAATCTCTTCAAGGACCTCGTCGGACTTGAACTGGAACTGCTCGTATGCCTTCCCCTCGTCAGCGGACCTCCTTCGGTGGCGCCTTAACTTGGGAACCCACAAGCTTCTAAAGCCTCTGTATGGTCCTCTCTTTGGCGCCCCCCGGCGCACCCTCCCGATCACGCCACCCGCGGTCCGCCCCCCAGGCGGACTGCCGCTCTTCCTATCCGCCTTGATCCGCCAACGAGGGCTAACCTTAACCCTCCTCTTCCTGAGAATCACTGCTCTCCGTGATGGGTTTCCTCTGGGTATTTGGGCACTCAACAGTGGCGTCGGCGGCAGCTCAACGATCTCAGGTTGCACCGGGTGGAAAGGAGGGTACCATGGAAACGGCAGTGCCAGCAGACCTTCATGTGGGAGATGAAAAGCATGGAAAGGAAGAGTAACCTCGGGGTGAACAAGGAAAGGCGCAGCCACATGGACGAACGTGTGAGAAGACCATGGGAGAGGCAACGCTGAGGCAATACCAAACCCGTGGTGGTAGTAATAGTAATAGCACCAGTAGAGAGGGAGCTGGTGGAGGGCAGCAGGAATAAGACCTGGGATGTGTTCTGCAGCGGGAGGGCCGCAAGGAAAGGGGCACACGGGCTGGGGTATAGCGTCCGAGCAATAGGGATATCCATAGGTACAGGAGAGGGGCGAGACGGACAGAGCGGGAGCCAGTGGTGATTCCGCTGCCGGGACGAAGAGAGGCGCATAGGGGTTGAGAGAGGCCATGGAGGACCACTTCCCTTCAAGTCGAGCTATCACAGGTTGCTTCACATCTCAGGATCAGTAGCTGCAGGAGACTAAAATGCCTCTCCCCCTTTCTCTCCCCGCCTCTCCCACTGCGGCTGCTCTTGCCCACATGCCCAACGTCGATCCTCTATCTTCCAAACAACACAGAAACCGCCAGGAACTGGGGGCAGACTAGTTTCTGACTGACGGAAGGCAGGATGGTCTACCGAAGCTTGGCTTCACCCAGATCTCGCCCTACATATCGGCTCACCAGGGTTTCTAGGGTTCAGCATAGGATAGCAGCGAGGAGGAGTACAGAGTGCAGGTGAGATAGCAGCTGGTGAGAAAAGTTGCTGTGCGAGCGAGGTGAAGGAATGGAGAGTAGGGATGGAACAGTGACGGCGGCAGATGTCAATGATAAGAGATTTCAGTCATGCCGGCAGAGTCGAGAAATTTGTCACGTAAAAATTATCAACTCGAGAAATTTGTATCGGACTACTCAACAAAAAAAACTTTAGTATGGGACGGAGAAGATGGCCATCAAGTTGCACTTTGATAGAGAGTTAAGATAATTAATTAGGATTAAGTTAACCGAGTCAAAGTCTCTCTCATGTAATCTATTTTTTTTTGATTTAGGTATATATTTATATTCTTTAACTGAGTATGTCTGGGATTCTTTTTGTTTTTGTTTAGATCTTTTTTATAGAGATTTTTGAATGTATTATAGTTTTGTTTTCACGGATTTTTGAATTCATGATATCTTTTTTATAGAGTTTGATATGAATACTCAATTTCGTTCCCACCTCCCTTGTCGAGCTAGTGACCCTGGCTCTGCGCCATGCTGAGTGTGAGGAAGTCCTCAGCACCTGCCGCGCCACAACCAACTCGGATCGGGAGGGGGACAAGAAGCGAGCGTCCGAGCAAGGCTCGGGCCAAGGAAAAAGGCGGAACCGAGACGGGGAACACAAAGAACCCTCCCGGAGATACTAGCGGTACACCCCTCTGACCGCTCCTGTCTACGAAATCTACGAAGACATCAAAGGCTCGGGCCTTCTCCGCCAACCCGAGCCTATGAAGGCGAAGCACCACAACCGCCACAAGCATTGCCTGTTCCACAGCGACCACGGACATCACACCGGCGACTGCCACCAACTTCAAGACGAGATCGAGCGTCTCGTCCGCCAGGGGCACCTATCCCGTTACGTGTCCGGGCAGAAGGACGAGCGAGGCGTCCCCGAGGAAATTGACAATGTCCCCCGCGGGGTCCACATCAACGTCATCGCTGGTGGCGCGACATCAGGAGGAGATAGTAGCCGAGGAAGGAAGCGTCACATCAAGCGGGCGAGCCGAGCCTCTGAGTCCCCTAAGCCCCCGCCGGCTTGCGAATCGCAGGCCCTGGTATTCTCCGACCAGGACCTGGAAGGGTTAACCACCCCTCACGGCGATGCTCTTGTTGTATCGGCTACGATAAACCATTGTAACGTAGATAGGATCTTAGTTGACAATGGTAGTACCCCTGATGTACTTTCTTACGAATGTTTCCGTAAGATGGGAGAGAATCCATCTAGACTCTTCGAACCCCCGTGGGTTCAACGGCCAGGCAACCTATCCCGAGGGAGCCCTGAGCCTGCCGGTTACCATTGGCACCCCACCCAAAATCGTTACGGTTATGGTAGACTTCATCGTGATCAAGGGAATGACGGCATACAACGTCATCTTCGGCCAAGGTATCCTCAGCCGAACGAAGGCGGTGCCCTTCACCTATTACTAAAAAATGAAGTTTCCCACCAAAAATGGTGTGGGGGAAGTCCGAGGTAACCAGACATTGGCCAGAAGGTGTTATATAATCTCGGTCGAAGCCACGAGTCCGAAAGGGAAAAATAAAGGGATAAGGGGAACCGAGGAAGAGCCGGCAACATTTGAGCCCTGTGGCGAGTTGCTAACGGTCTTCCTCAATGACAACCCGGCCCTAGGAGTCAAGTTCGGAGCCGATCTACCACCTGATGTACAAAAGCAATACAAAGACTTCCTTTCCGAGTACATCCAAGTCTTTGCGTGGTCTGATGAGCAACTTCCCGGGATTCCGGGAGAAATGGTGATGCACAAGCTCAACCTCGATCCCGCGGTGAAGCCTGTCCAGTAACGCAGAAGAAAGCATGCCCCGGAGAAGCAGGCGATCGTTAAAGAGCAAGTCATCAAAGGGCAGAAGACTGGCCTTTTCCGTCCAGTGCTTTACCTGACGTGGCTCGCCAATGTCGTCCTGGTACCAAAAGCTTCGGAAAAATGGCGAATGTGCGTGGACTTCACCGACCTCAACAAGGCTACTCCAAAAGACTGCTACCTGCTGCCGAGCATCGACCAGCTGGTCGATTCAACCTCGGTCAACGAGTTGCTCAGCTTCTTGGACGCTTACTCCGGCTACCACCAGATCAGGATGGACCCGGAGGACATCGAGAAGACTGCCTTCATCACTGACTTCAGTGTGCACTGCTACTCCCGAATGCCGTTCGCGCTGAAGAACGCTGGAGCAACATACCAGAGACTGGTCAACCACATATTCGATGGACAGCTCGGTCAGAACGTCGAAGCCTACATTGACGATGTGCTCGTCAAGACGCCTAAGGCTGAGGATCACTTTGCCGACTTAGCCGAAACCTTCGACACCCTCCTAAGGTACAACATGAAGCTCAACCCAGCTAAATGTGCCTTCGGAGTCAGATTCGGGAAGTTCCTAGGCTTCCTGGTAACTCAACGTGGGATCGAGGCCAACCCGACAAGGTTCAGGCCATCATGAACATGCGGCCACCTACCTGCATTAAGGACGTTCGACGCCTTACAGGGCGCATTGCTGCGCTCAATCGCTTCCTATCCCGAGCGGCCGAACGGTGTCTACCCTTCTTCAAACTGTTAAGGGGACCCAAAATGGCATCTGCTACGTTCGCCTGGGACGAGGAGT
This sequence comes from Amorphophallus titanum, assembly GCA_024336825.1. Classification (NCBI taxonomy): domain Eukaryota; kingdom Viridiplantae; phylum Streptophyta; class Magnoliopsida; order Alismatales; family Araceae; genus Amorphophallus; species Amorphophallus titanum. Next base: position 3,012,803 of record JANBPO010002190.1, on the reverse strand, counting down.
GTCAGAAGGCATTCGCAGAGCTCAAGGACTTCCTGGTGTCACCCCCGGTGCTGTCCAAGCCAGTTCCGGGCGAAGCTCTGCACCTCTACCTCTCGGCGACCCCGTCTACCGTAAGCTCGATCCTGGTCAGGAATGACGCGGGAGTCGAGAGACCGGTCTACTATACTAGCAAGGTGCTTAATGGGGCCGAAAGAAGGTACCCCGCAATCGAAAAACTCATGCTAGCGTTGGTAACCTCGGCCAAGTGCCTCCGACCTTACTTCCAAGGGCACTCTATCGTCGTACTGACCGGCGAACCCCTGAAGAAGATCCTCTCTCATACTGAAGTTTCGGGACGTCTCGTCAAGTGGGCCATCATGCTCGAGGCATACGATATCTCGTACCGCCCTCGCTCAGCCATCAAAGGACAGGCGCTCGCAGACTTCATCGCCGAGAGCACCGTTCCGACCCAAGAGGAATTTCCGTCCCCGCCTGGGCCCACTTGGGACTTGTTCGTCGATGGCTCCTCCAACTCAGCCGGAAGCGGTGCCGGCATCCTCCTTAAATCCCCCGAAGGGGCAGAGCTACAGTATGCCCTGAAGTTTAACTTCCAAGCATCCAACAACGCCTCCGAGTACGAATCCCTCATCTCGGGAGCCCGGATGGCGTGACGGTTAGGGGCCGAGCGGGTCAGGATCCACACTGACTCCTCATTGGTCGCTAGCCAGGTCAACGGTGACTACGAAGCTCGGGAAGGACCGATGATCAAATACCTCCAGATGGTCAGAACGATGGCCCAACTCTTCGAGAGTTTTGAGGTACTCCGGATAGCTCGGGAGGAAAACTCCCGAGCGGACGCCCTCTCTCGTCTGGCCTCCTCTCTTGACCCCGAGGGTACTCGATCGGTTCTCCTGGAGGAGTTAGAGCGATCGAGCATCGAATCGGAGCTCATGACCGTTGGCTCGGCACCCCCGAGCGACTAGCGGACCCCCTACCTGTTCTGGCTCCGAGATTCTCAAGAGCCCCCCGACCCTCGGGAGGCTTGGAAACTGAAGTACCAAGCTCAGCGCTTTGTCATATTGGACGATGCCTTGTATCGCAGGTCTTTCTCCGGTCCCCTCCTAAAGTGCATCGCTGCCGACGAAGCCAGCCGAGCGGTTCAAGAAGTTCACGAAGGCATGTGCGGGGCGCATTAGGGAGGAAGATCGCTCGCCAGGATCTTGCTCCGGTAAGGGTACTGGTGGCCCACTCTCCAGCGTGACTGCTCGGCCTACGTGCAGAAGTGTGACCGATGCCAGCGCTTCGACCATCTGGTCCACCAGCCTGCATCGGAGCTCATCACCCTTACCGAGCCATATCCCTTCGCTCGGTGGGGGATCGACATCCTTGGGCCATTCCCTACGGCTCAGGCCCAGAAGAAATTCGTCATCGTCGCCATCGACTACTTCACTAAGTGGGTGGAGGCCGAAGCCACCGTCAGGATCACCGAGTCAGTCGTATGGAGCTTTGTTTGGAAGTCGATCATCTGTCATTACGGTATCCCCCGAGTGATGGTAAGCGATAACGGTCGGCAATTTGATTCTCATTACTTCAGAGACAGATGCGCCGACCTAAACATTCGCAACCACTTCACTTCGGTAGCCCACCCTCAGGCCAACGGACTCGTTGAAAATGCCAACAAAATAATACTAAAAGGCATCAAAACCAGGCTCGGCAAGGCCAATGGAAGCTGGCTCGAGGAATTACCGAGCGTATTATGGTTGCACCGAACGACTCCGAGAACGGCCACCGGTGAGACACCTTTTCAGCTGGTGTATGGCGCAAAAGCCGTGATTCCGTTGGAGGTCGGCAATCCTTCTCTCCGAGTCATCAACTTCTCTCTCGAGGCAAACGAGCAAAAATTGCTTGAAAACCTCGACTTGACGAGCGAGATCCGAGAGATTGCAAGCATCCGAGCCACGAAGTACCAGCGGCGCTTCACTCGATACTACAACGCCAAAGTCCGAGATAGACACTTCCAGCCTGGAGACTTCGTCCTTAGAAAAGTCGAAGCCTCTCGACCACGGGAGGCGGTGGGTAAGCTAGCCCCTAACTGGGAAGGCCCCTACCGAGTGGTCGAGACGCTCGGGAAAGGGGCGTACCGGCTATCCACCATGGAAGGAACACCCATCCCTCGGACGTGGAACGCAACAACACTCCGCAAATTCTACTTTTGAACATCTCTCGAAAAGTCGCTCATGTAAGCAGTGTAGAGCAAAAAAGCAATTCCTTCCTTTTTATTAAGAACTGTTTGTACATCAGATAGGCCGCAGCCAATACAGTTGATCTGCTCGAAAGTCGCCTGGCATTCCAAGTCCCATATGAAGGGGACATCTTTCTTCATCAGCTTACTGAAAGGCACGCATCGACCGGAGAGGTTGGAGATGAATCTCTGAATGTAGGTCAGCCTGCCCTGGAATGACCTGAGCTCAGTGAGATTGTTGGGTGGTGGGAGCTCCCAGATCGCTTTGATCTTGCCGGGGTCCACCTCGATTCCTCGGTATCGGACGATAAAGCCGAGAAACTTACCACTGGATACGTCGAAGGCGCATTTTATAGGATTCATTTTGAGCCCATATTGCCGGAGATGCTCGAAGACCTAGCGTAGATCATGTAGATGGTCTTCCCGTCGCTTAGTTTTGACGACGAGATCATTGACGTAGCATTCGACGATATTGTGTAGCATCTCATCAAAGATTTTGGTCATGGCCCTCTGGTATGTAGCACCGACATTCTTCAAACCAAAGGACATGCGCTTGTAGTTAAAGATCCCTTTGGGGGACCTAAAGGCAATGTGATTCTTGTCTTTGAGGGACATCCAGATCTGGTTGTAGCTAGACAATCCATCCATAAAAGATAAGGCTTCATGTCCGGTGGTCATGTTGACCATTGTTTCTGTGATCGGGACCGGGAAGTCGTCCTTCGGACAAGCTTTGTTGAGGTCTCGGAAGTCGACGCAGATGGGAACGTGACTATTTTTCTTTTTGACTGGGACAATGTTGGCGAGCTAGATCGGATAGATGCAAGGCTTGATGAAGTCGACCTCCGCCATTTTGTTGACCTCGGTCGAGACCTGGAGTTCCAACTCATGGCACATGCATCGCTGGGGTTGTTTGACTGGAGTGGCTGAGGGAGATATAGCCAGGTCGTGCTCCGCTATGGAGGGACATCTCCTTGTATGTCCAGGTGAAGCAGTCCTTATATTCGAGCAGGAGTTGCTTGTAGTCTTGCCTTTCTACCTCGGTAAGGAGGGAGCTGACGAATGTCAGTTGAGGAGCTTCATCTTCACCCAGGTTAATTTCGATGAGTTCGTCAATGATTGCCTGGCCCCCATCCTCCAGCTCGGGAGGAGCCGGATGGAAGTTGATGAAGTCTTCATCGTCAGTGTCGGCTTTGTACACCGGTGGGTCATCGAAGCTAGTAGTTGAAGTTGATGGAGCTGGAAGATTGTCGTTGTTGAGCCCAGACTGGGATTGTCCCAGGCCATCAATGCTGGGCTGACAGCTATCAACTGGCGCCATAGAAGCTTGGCTGGAGTTGCCTGCTAAAGTTGGTAACGCTTCATGGTCTTTGTTCTGTAAACCTTCCTCATGAGGAAAGCTTGGCAAACTGGGCTCTTTGGCTTGCTAGGAGGCCCCGGGGACCTCCTCCGTCTAAATATTTTCGTAGACAGATGGGGAAGCCTCATCGAGTGCTTGAACTGGGGTACTGGTTCTAGCGGGGAGTGGGATTAAGATGTCCTCTTTCTCATCCCTAGAGCTGTCAAACTTGGTGCTGACAATGGCTGAGTCACCAGCTGGCTGTGTTAGGCCTATGTCGTGGACCACATAGTAGATACGAAAATCTGGGTCTTGCTCGTAGCCAAGCCCCCTGGTGTCTTTACGGGAGAACGGGGGTTGCCCCCGGACCTATGAAGGGGTCCACAAATTATGGAAGTATCTCCGCTGTGCGGAACCTTGTCATTGGGGGATATGCTGCTTGAGGCACATCTCTCGAATGTGGGGTGGCAGGTCATCCAGAACTTGGACAGCTTTAGGGGCGTTGTTAGCTCGCCTGGACCAATCGAAGTCATCTTCCGATGGGGCTGGAGGTGTAACATCCTGAATTTTTATACTAAATACCACCATATTACTTAACTATTCTCTTAGCTTAGATTTCAATTTTTTTAAACATATGGAAAAATATGTATCTCTTATGCTTATGATTATGCCTATGTTGGCACTCAAAAAATGTTCAATGGCGATCACGCCTAAACAAGAAGAATGATGTGACCCGCTGAAGCCCAGAAGTTGAAGAAAGCCAATACACAAGGATCTTCTCGAGCTGCCAGAGCCTCAGGTCACCCGGCATGGATACCAGGGACTTCAGCTCAGGAGAACCGAGAAGAATTCACAACAAACTGATAGTGTCGTCAGGCCTACCTAATGAACCGGCATTGATTCTGTCATGCCGCATAAACAACATTTGTTGTCTGACCAAGGGCAAGGATGAACCTGGTGGTCTGCCACCTGAATGAGAAGCCCTCCTAAGGTGATAGAATGTCTCTGGCCCTTCAGAGTAGGGGACTAAAGGTCTTATCAGTGGAAGACCCGAAAGACCCGGTATGGGTATGCCTTTTCAGCAAATTAGGTCCGTTAGCGGCCAGATGACTGCCCAGTCAAGGCAAAAGCACCCTGGGTAGTATCTCATTCCCCGAGAAAACTACAAACGCAAGTCCAAACCGAGCTGCCAGCACGAACCATAGTGTCGAAGGCCGTGACAGTGGAAAACCCACGTGTCTGAGCTGAAGAGGCATGAGGTTCGGAAAGTGGCCACCTAGCGGCCTGAAAGCTTTATCAAGACTTCCCACCGTGGTTTTGTAAGACCGTGGCGAGATGAAGGATCATGGTGACTCCCGGACCAGCCTGGGGCCCACCGTCTAACCCGCGTCAAATGAGCGCGATGAATGAGATTAATACGGGGCGCTCCCTTCTCTGGCCTCCCTTTAACTGGCGCGCCAAAAACAATACACGGGTCTTCTCGACGCGCATTCTCCATGTCGGATTAAGCTCACATTATATATACCAATCATCTTCGACCAAAAAAAGAGGGCAGAAGCAAGAGAGCAATAGAAGAGAAAGAGGGAAAAGAACCAATCACCGGGGAGAAAAGAGAATTGGGGAAGAAGAAAGAGTTCTAGGGAGTGAGCCTGAGAGTCGCTGTCCCTGCTAGTCTACCCCGCTTGTGAGAGTCTATGATACTCTGTTCTTCATCGCCAATGGTAGAGGTGGGTCACAGAGCATCTTCCTCACCTTCTCTTCTCCTCCCCTCTTTGTAAACTCTCCCCTCTGCAATTGCTGTACTGGTTTGGGCAATGATATGAGCCCGTGAGTTTCTTTAGCCATTGTTCTCCATCCTCCGTTCTCCTTCTGCCCTGGACTGGGAATCGACTTTGCGCGACAACGATGAGCCGTATATGTATGTGATCTCTGTGTGATTACCAGTATATGTAATGGGTCATCAACCAATAATAGCTATGATTTGTGTTCTTTATTCCCTCTCTCCGAGTCGGTTTTGATCTAGTATCGTGTGTGCTATCACAAGGTTTTTCCTCTTTACGCACCAAAGATGCCTTGGGATATCTCCCAAGGGGCTATAGTGATACCCCTCTCCCCCAGAGTTACTTCCAATGGAATGCTCGTATTAGACTCTTACTATGCCCATTAGGAGGTTTGAGGCCAAGGGCATATGCATGCATCTTTCTGGACAATCGTTGGATTGGTTTCCTATTAAACGGGGGGGGGGGACATAAGGTCGTCCCTACGGAAAAACTTATGGCATCATCGCCTTACCATCTCTACACATCAACTATCTGAAGGGTTGCCTCTTCTAACTTGCTAACCCTCGCGCTAACCTGTTGATACTCATGCTAATCTGCTAACATGCTGACCAGCTAACCTTCTTTGTTTATGTGTAATTAATCATGGTCAGTCCCGTGACCGAGTGTGTTATGGGTATGCATTATATGTGAATGTTTTCTCATGGAATTTACTGACTGGGGAGGGGGAACATTCCCCACCGACGTTTCCAGATCACCACGAGGTCTCGAGGGACATGTCCTGAACTTTAATTTTCCAGGCTAGCCCCCTTGTTCCTCGCGTTCAGCTATGGCGGAGCAATACCCCACTACTGCGAAGCAGGAGGTTGGTCAGGGTGCAGGAAGCCTGGTACTGCAACCCGACCATCCTTTGCGCAGTGAATTGACTGCGGATGAGGTGAAGACAATGGAGGGGCACTTCGGGCTTCCGTGGCAGTACTATTTCCCTCCGGCTCAACCTCACGAGTCCAGTCTGGATACTCGTTCGGGCCTCTTCTGCACTTTCCTCTTGGCTTGGAAGTGCGGGTTCCATTTGCCTCTCCATCATTTTGTCATCAAGTTGCTTCAATCCTACCAACTGGCTCCTGTCCAGTTGGTTTCCAACTCGTATACCTTCATTTTCTCCTTCATCTTTCTTTGTCGCTCTTGTGGGCTTGACACTTCGCTGGACCTCTTTTATGCCTTTTTCGAGTTGAAGGAACACACCCATGCGGGTAAAGACTTCTTCTATCTTCATGCGAAGAGGGGAAGGAGTTACGTGACATCTTTTGCCAAGGATTCTTCTCACAAGGGCTGGAAAACCTAATTTTTCTGGGTGGGCTCGTCGAAGGGCGGCATCTCCTGGGGTTTCCCGACGGTGCCCAACTTCCATCCGTCTATTCCTCCGAAGCAGATGGTGGTTTCTTCGGAGGTGGAAGAAGAGATAAGGATTCTTCAAGAGCATCGCCAATCGACCGCTGAACTGATGACGGTGGTGAACATCGATGAATATCCTTCCTAGGGATTGTCATCCGATGGTAAGATTTTTAATGCCTCATTCATACTTTTGTGTTGGGCGAGTAGGCCTTCTTCTGAATATTTAACTTCAGTTGCTCAGATTCAAGGCAGATGGCTGATAAGGGGGAGCAGTCGGTGGAGCAGGGGGCTGTCGATTTGGGGGAGATGCTTGCTTTGAATGAGCCCCGAACCTCTGAGGGTCCCTCCCGTGCTCGGGATAAGGGCAAACATAAGGCTCGGGATGACGTCCCCGAGTGCCGAGGGTCCAAGCACAAGGAACATGGTGAGCCATTGATGTTGCCTTCTCTGAAGGCCTTGCTCGCGGAGAACAAGCAATCAAAGAAGGCAGAAGCTCCCCCTCTGGTCGAAGAGCAGGCCGGCTTGGTTAAGGGGCCCTCGACCAAGGAAGTCAACCAATCCGATCTCCCACTCACCGAGCCAGAGGCGGCTACTGTCGGTGGGGAGGTTGTCGCTAAGCCTACCAACCAACAGGCAGAGGCAGTCAGTTCTGAAATCCCGGCTGAGGTTGAGGGGGCTCGGGGCGAGGCATCGACCCTGCCCGAGTCGAGTGAAGTCGTCCCAAGAATGGGGATGCTCAGAGAGGGCACTCCTGTCGGGGCTTGTCCAGAGAGGGCTCTCCCTCTTTCTACTGGTGTGTCGATCGATCAGACTCCTCTGTACCAGAGGTGTCGATCTTTGATGCCTTCGTTGGTTCGAGACGAGTTCAGGCGTAGTCCCCCATCCTTGCTTTTCGAAGGGTGATGGAAGGTGGCCTGATCATGGCCCAGCTTGGGGCCGAGATAGTCGATTTCTGTGCTCGGCTAGAGAGTAAAGAGATATCCCTTTCTCGGGCCCGCGATGAAGCCGATCGAAGGGTTGAACAGCTGACCTCTGAGCTTGAAGTCTCTCAGTGGGAGGCTACCTCATTGCGAGCGCAGACTCGATCGGGCCAGGAGGAGGCTCGGGCACTGGCTGAGCAGCTGGCCCAGGCTTGTTATATGGTTGACCTGAATAGCAGGCTCCTTGAAGAGGAGCGCCAGGCTCAGGTCGAGCGTCTCGAGTGATAGAGGGCCGAGCAAGAGGTGCTCGATAGCCGGGTTAGTTAGGCCGAGCGTGGGCAGAGCGAAGTCGAGGTTGTATGGGCCGAGGCCGAGCTCACACGATCAAGACAATGATGATAAACAAGCAAACCACAAGCATACATATGCGAGACAGGATTTTTCGGTGGTTCGGGACCACAACGGGGTCCCTACATCCACCCCTCACTGAACCGGTGAGGATCCACTCACTTCAATGAAGCGCACAGAGCTTCTGCTCCAAGAGGCATAGAGACGTCATCTCATACACGATCCTACCATGGATCAACAGTTACACACACTAGCCGTAACACCCGCGGCACAAAAATACCACAACCATTCACAGACGGTCAACAGACTAACAGAGTTCAAGTTCAGAAAGTAAAGATATGTTCAATACAAGCATGTAAACCAGAAGCTAATGACTCTAATAGACACAAATAAGATGTGGAAAGAAATCCCCATGAGTAGAAAGGGCTGTAGCGGCGCGTTCTCAGAAGAGACACGCTATGTCATTTGGTCATGTTCATCGAGGGAGATGAACAGTTGGGCAGTTGGGAATGTGTCCCATGTGATGTGCGCAATCCTTTGTTAACGTGACTCAAGTAAGTACCGTGTTAGTGTTATCACGACCCAGGCGATGGCTGCGGTTATTGTGTTATCACGCTTGAGGTTCTGGCCGCATCTATTATCATGACCAAGGCGTGCGCCACGTTAATGCGTTGACGCGCTATATGTGTTGGACGCATTATGGTGACATCGCGACCCTCTATGTGGGCGTGTTAATCATCACGATGTAGGCTATAGGCGCATTAATGTTCTTTGTTTTCGATGTATTATTTGCGTTGTCTCAGGCTCCGATGAACCCAGAATTTAGCGCCTTGTTGGCCTTTGACTCGACGGATGCCTTGGGTGTTCCGTGAGAGTCATATGTGTGTCGAGGGATCCTAGAAGAGTGGTTTCATCTCGAGCTATGTGCGGTGTTTCTTCCATGTTTGTTGGCTTGGGTTCGACCCCTTGGTTAGCCCATTGTCTGTGGATGTCTTGGATGTCCTATGAGGGTTGTGACCCTATTATAGGGTGTTCGAATGTGCCATTGCACCGAGTAATATTTTGTGTTATTTTGAGGGTCATTATGGTTTCTGGTTAACCTAGTTATGACCTAGTGTGTTGGATTTTCTAGCGTCTCCCTTAAGGATTTACTGTTCCACGTGGATTATGGGGTCCACGTGGGGCATCGGTGCGTTGGCAACCCATCTCGCCGCATGGATTATGGGGTCCTTGTACGAAGCCCCTCATGTCTGCCCACAGCATGATAGTATGGGGTTCTGCAATGCCAAAAGGAAATACGGTCTGCCTTCGCTACCAGCTCGAGCTTTTAGTGCAACGGTTGGGGCATGATCCTGTAAACTGGTATCAGAGCGAGATCGCGGGTTCAAATCCCCCAGGTGCCGCTGGGGGGGAGATTGTTGGATTTTCCAGCATCTCCCTTAGGTATTTACTATTCCACATGGACTATGGGGTCCACGTGGGGCATCGGTGTGTTGGTAGCCCATCCTGCAGCATGGATTATGGGGTCCATGTGCGAAGCCCCTCATGTCTACCCACAGCATGATAGTGTGGGGTTCTGCAATGCCATAAGGAAATACGGTCCACCTTCACTACCAGCTCGAGCTTTTAGTGCAACGGTTGGGGCATGATCCTGTAAACAGTATTGTTGTGCCCTAGCGTGTTTTAACGAAGAAACATCGTTCTATGTTATTGATTTGCATTGAATACATGGTTGATGAATGTTGCTGAATGTATCTCACTTTCATAGCTCTCATTGAATGGCATGATTGACGGTTGAATTAAGCTCAGACTTTTCATGATTTAATTGAAGTATTCAAGTGTGGCTTAATTGCAAGACGGGAATTGAGGTTGGTTGTGTTTGAGTTGGGTTGTGCTTGCCTTGCCTCAACATTGATTGAAATGAAGTTTGTAGTTCCCCCCCCCCCCGCCAGCAAGCCTCTCCCCCTCTCTCTCTCACCTCACCCTCACTGCACTCCGCCTCCTCCGAGCACCTCCCCACCGTCGCCGACGTCTCTCCCCAGACCTCTCTTTTCCCCCACCGTCGTCGACGTCTCTCCCCAGACCTCTCTTTTCCCCCACCGTCGATGAGCCTAGCACCACCATCGTTCCCTCACGCCGGCCACCCCGGCCACCCGCTTCCACTACCTGCCGACGACCTCCCCGCCTCACTACCGCGGCCTGCCCACCATCTCTCTCTCCTTCCCACCACCTTCCTCCCCGACATGAACCCCCGCCACACACCCTGCATCCTGGCACCACCTCCGGCAACCACCCTCCCTAACCGGCCAACATAGTCGCAACCCCCCCATAGTCGGCCTTCACCTCCCCGTCGAACCCCCAGCACCCTCCGGCCACCTTTACCTACGCCACCTCCCATTCGCCACCGTTGCCTTCACCACCTTCCTGCACCAACCCACGCCACCCTCCTTTCTCAACCCATCACACCCCCTCTCTCTCTGTTGCCAACGCCACAGACCCTCTCCGGTGACCATCGCCGCACCTTCACACTGCCACCACGCCTGCGTCAAAGCCACCCAGTCGATCTCCTTCTCTCTCCACCAGCCAACCACCCTCTCCACCTCTCTCCCCTCACATCACCAACCTCCTCCCCTCACCAACCCCACTCGCCGCGGCCATGACCCCGCAAGCGAACCCCGGCTAATCTCCTTCACACCACCTCTCCCTCTGCTAGCCTCTCTCTCTCTTTCTCCACTGGCCGCCACTCCTTCGTAACCCACCTCCCTGCGAACCCTCTCTCGCAGCAAGCAACCCTACGGCACCCTCCACGCCAACTGACTCCACAGTGCCATAGTCGCTCCCCTCTATGCATGCCACCGGACGTGACCCCCCTGCACCACCTCCGCAAGCCGCCGCCGTCGGCAGAGCATCCACGCCAGCCTCCCTCTGACCACTGGACGCCTCCGTCACCGGCTGCCACACCCCACCTCTCTCCAGTTGACCACCCACTCCACAGCTGCAGCCCTGCCAACCCCTGCATGCCCTCTGCAACCACCATGCTAGCCACCACTCCCCTCCCTCTTCTCTCACAGTGATAGCACCCCCTGCCAACAACCCCTCCCCATCTCTCTCTCTAACCCAGTCGCACTGGCCCACCTCCCTCTCTCCACTCCACACTCCACTGTACCACTTTCGTCGAGCCCCCCCTCCCCTTGCCTGCAGTATCGCCGTCGCGACCCTCCTCTACACCTCACCTCCCCTCACCACCGACAGACCTCCCTTCGCACCCACGCCCAGCTGCCCTCATCGTCACCAACCCCACCAGCCACCATCTCATCTCTGACGACCATCGCCAACCCCTCGCCTGCACACCCCGCCCTCCGACCACCACTTCCTAGCATCCTCCTCACCCAGTCGCAGTGCTCCCTGCTCCCTCTTTCTCTCTAGATAGTTCACCCGGCCTCCCTTCACCTCTCCTCTCACTCTCCCTATACACTTGCCCATACCCCCTCCGGCCACTCCCCTCGTCGCCCTCTCCACCTCACGACGCCGCAAGACCACCCACGCCGGTCACTTCCCCTCCACCCACACACCTCCACAGACATCCCAGCCTCCTCACCACTCCCTACACCACCCAGAACCCCATCACCACCTCACAGCGCTCCCACCGCAGACCTCCACCTCTGCCACTGCTAACAACCGCTCACCGCTTTGCACCCCACACAGCCACCGCCCTGCTCTCCTCGTGCCTGCCTACACTCCCTATTGCCAGCCCTCCACCTCCCTCGCCGGACACCACCTTCCCTCTCACCTCCCCTTCTCTCAGCTTCTCTCTCTCTCTCTCTCTCTCTCTCTCTCTCTCTCCTCTCACGCTCTCTCCCTCTCTTCTCTCCCGCTCTCTCTCATTCTCTCTCCCAGAGGCATCCGACTGCAGACAGATTGGCTCGTGGGCGAGGTGGTGACCGCGGGAGGCTGCTGAGACGCGTGGTGGAGCGAGGAACGACATCATTCGGGCGCGATCCCGAATGATGGATTTGAAGTCGGCGGTTCGGTTTGCGACTGCGTTTTAGCATGGATTAGTCGCCCATGGCGCTCGATTTCATCGGTGGAGGTAGGGAGATGGACCCCCTCCGCGTTCTACACGTTTTCCCTGCAGTTTTGCATAGTTTGGTGGCCAATCAGGGGAGATCGGGCCAGTTTAACATAACACTTGATTTTTGGGGTTTGTAGGGTTTGCCGAAAACCGGCAACCATTCTCATCATAATTAGTGTCAAACTGATCGCTAGGATGCCAGGATCCCAACCCCACTAGTTTCGTGTCGATTGGTCGTCATTTGGGGCTGGTAGGAGTTTGGCAACCCTGGTGACTCGATTTGGGTCGATTCATCAAAATCGCCTTGATCTCATGATCTAATGCATTTCGCCATGTGCAAGTGGTATTTTTGGACTCCCAGAGTGATTTCCCATCGATTGGGTGTATTTCCCCTGCGCTATGGCGTGCATGGGGCGTGGAACGGGCCGATTCGACCATTTCACCATTTTGATCATCGAATGGCTTTAACGGTCCTACCATAGGCCATTATGTGCATAACGGTCCCCCGATAGACCGTTATGTATCGTTCGTCATTTTTTTGTCTTCGGAGGTCTTGGAGCATAATGGACCAAGACTGGTCCATTATGTGAGCATAACGCACTTGTCCAGGTGCGTTATGGTCGGGTTATTTTCGAGGCCGACTGCTGTTGTCAGCCCTCGATGACCATGTTCACCTCAAAGACCGTGTCAGTCGGTTAGCATAATGGACTCCTCCCCGTGTGTTATGGTCAATATAACGCCCAGGTGCAGATCCATTATGGTCGGTTGACCGATGGCTACCTGGGTATGGCGGTTAATATAACACGCCTCACCCTGTGCGTTTTGTGGTTATGACGGATTGGTCTTGGTCCATTATAGGCCCTTGGTCTGTGGTTAATATTTTTTGTGTCTGTGGGGTATAACGCACTCATCTTTGTGCGATATACCAATATAACATGCCTATTGTGGTCCGTTATACTTCATTTTATTAGTGTATTTGTTTGTTGAGCATAATGCACATGTTCTGGTGCGTTATGTTGATATAACGCCCTTAGCTTGGTGTGTTATGTCGTCTGTATGTGGTTTCAGGTCTGGTTGGCATAACGCCCCTCTTGGTGCGTTATATTGGTATAATGCCCCTATGCTAGTGCGTTATAGTCCTATTTGACGTAATGATCGTTGGTTGGTTCTGTGTTGTGTGTCCGTCTGTCTTAGGTCCTTGTTCAGGGCGGTGTCTGTGTATCGGTGGTTGTCTAGATTGGTTGGGTTAGGTGACTAGTTGTGGTCTTTTCCTAGACTACGATAGTACCCTATTGACTCAATCTAGAAGCTGCCATTGTCCTTATCTCTGGTTGCGTAGCGGCTATCTCTTGACTGCTGGGTTTTCCCTAGTAGTTGACTGATAGGTTACTCTGCCCAGAGTGTTATCGTCATCCGCCGCTCTTGTTCCTGTTGGTTCTGTTTGTTTGTGTTGCTGTGGCGGTTTATGTGTCAATGTGTTAGTGTCGTGTCTAGTTCTGGTCAACTCGGGGTCACCCAGTAGTTGGTAGGTAGTCTTGTTGTGTCTCGGTGGCTTTGTCCAATTCGAGACATTAGTTCTGGATGCCTCGAGGTACTGTTCTACCTCGATTTACATGTCCATGTGTGCTGAGGGTTCTCGGTGTCCTCTTACATCTCTATGCGTCATTTTTCCGGAGTGTAAGAAGAGTAGCTACCGTCCACAAAGTGCCACGCTCTAGAGCATCTACCAAGAATATCCCTAAGAAGCGTGAGAGCAGCCCCAGCACCTGTTTGACTTAGTCCAGTGTTGTGAGAGAAGAAGAAGAAGAGAGAGCAGTCTTGAGAAAGAAGACAATCCTACAGTCTACCTGCGCTTGAAGAAAGGGATCCTTGGATTTAACCTTATAGCTACAGTCACCAGCTCCCTTTTCTTGATCTATTGTTTCAGCTGGTGTTTACATTGTCACTCCTGTTTCCTTACTGCACTTGCAGTATTTCTTTTCTTGCTTTGGCTCGATTAAGCATCTCTTGATCTTGTTCATCCGATCCCCTGTTTAGGGACCGGGTTCCCTCTGTGGTTTCAGAGGAAGAGAGGATTTGATCCTCTGGGTGGATTGCAAGTTGTTAGTCAGCGGATAGCAAGCTGTGTCGCTCAGCCGTGTAAGCAAGCTGTGACGCTCAGCGGTTCAAGCTGTGAGTCAGCGGAAAGCCTCACTCAGGTTTGAGTGGGGAATGGAGGTAGGTATGTGGTAGCAGACCGAACCATCTAAAAATCCTTGTGTTGTTGGTTGCACACCTGTGTGATTACTCCATCTTCTACCCCCTTTCACAGGTTCGTGTGCTACTTATGTTGTTTAATTTTCTCTGCACACTCAAGCGTTCAGTTTGCACAAATTGTCTCATCTCGATCCCTTCGCTATCATAACTAACGTGTATCTCCTCAGGTGTCTGCAGCACTGTTGCTTATAGGCACTTTGGAGCATTTTCCAAGCAAAGGGAATATCATAGTTTGTGTGAGTAACTTTCTCCCTTGTGTCTTTAACTGCATTAGCTCCTTAGGTTGCCTGCTGCACCCTTACACACAGGCACCAAGGTGAAAGCTTTGCCAAGGAAATTCACCTCGTTTTACACTCATGCACCTTAGTTGATCCCCACAGTTCTCACACACTAAGCAAGTCATTTCACACTTAGCTATTCTGATTTAAGATCTCCATGGTTCATTGTATTACATCTCATTTGGATCTTAGTTGCTCGTGAAGAAGTGTCGACCTCTCTCTAGCGGAGTGTTGACCTGTGTTGTGACCCGCGGTAAGAGTGTAGGCCTCACTGCCCTGAGTGTCGACCTCTATTGTTCATATACCTGGGATCCATAGTAGAAGTGTCGACCTGCCCACTGGGAGTGTCGACCTGTCTGAACTGGGCATCAGGTTCTAACGCTCTTTCTTGTGCCATTCCTATCTGTTCCGCTGCATCGTGTGCCTAAGTGTTTTATTGGGTTAAAGGAGTGGTAAATGCTCAGTTTCTCCAATAGATTTTAAATTGGCCAAAGTTTGTCACCGGATCTATTCAACCCCCCTTCTATATCTGGTTGCACCACTCGGGACATAACTCGTGACACCAGTGCATACCAACACTTGGTATCTAAGCAGTGCAACATCCTCCTCCCAGCGGCATGAGGCCCCTGCTTCTTCCTTCCCATTAGGTTCTCTCTCTCCTAGGTTAGAAGTAGGGTCCGCCGAGTCTAGGGAGGTAGAGTCTAGGTCTAGAGGAGTAGGGTCCTATTCTAGGTCGTCCAACCCATCCTTGTCTGAGTCGCGCCCGCCAGCACATCATTCTAAATTCATTCCCGATAGGTTCTTACTGGATCTAGCTCAACGATGTCGTGCTCTTCTGAAGTGCCCAGAGTTCATAGCTACGGCGATCGTGATAGAAGACGATGAGGAGCAAGATGGGGTGTGGAGCAACGACGGATTAGGAGTCTATGAAGTCATGGATGAGAAGGGCCCGGTCGATTATGAGGACAACAACGTAGATGACACTACTGATTTGTACGCCCAGGGCTTGAAAAGATTCGATGAGCCGTCATCAGCAGTGGATGAACCTATAAAAGTAGAAGAAATGATGAATAGAAAGGAGAGGAAGAAGAAGTGGACCCCTGAGTGCACAACATGCGGCCCTTGAACTTGCGTCACCGCCTCTTCTTGGCTGAAATCTCTTGAACAGGGACCCGCCCAGCGCGGGCTCAAATCTTCAGGTTTCTCAATCTGTAATATCTTTTCAAATAATGGGCCCACCTGGCAGATGACCTGGCCCGATCATACACATGCAGCCTTGCTAGGGTAGTTGCCCCTAGACATCTAGTGCTAACAATATGTGGACATTCATGAACAGTAAACTCCTTAGAATAATGAATAACAAACCACGGAGTCTTATTTCTTGGCACAAACAGCGTGAGGCTTGGCAACTCCACTCGGCAATCAAGCTTGAAGCATAACTCCCTTGATAAAAGAGAAGGATAAAATTGAAGGAGAGCAATACATGGCGTTGACGTGGTCGGTGTACTGACGAACTGAGGGAGGTTTCATAAAATGTGGAGAATGTCCTTGGAGAATCTTGAGAATACGGCCAATTTTCCCTTGAATATAGAATCCCACAAACTCTTGGTAGCCGTATGGGTTAGCACACTACGGGTAGAGAACCCTTCTCGGCCAGTAATTTGAATGGCAACAGAGTGAGAGGAAATAACAGCATCAATAATAGAATCTCCGACGAGCAAAGAGATTGCCACCAGCCTCACTTGTGAAGAAACTGTCACTAATGTGGAGGGGCTCTTCTTGGCAACCGTCTTCAAAAGTGTAGGCTCATCATCCCTAAAATAGCCAGGGACCAGGATGCGGATCGTCATCCGACAAATGAAATCTTGAATCTTGAATTGCATAACCGACACTGACTCATCCTGACTCGGCTCATCGTCTCCCTGGAGACCAGACCCGAGGGTCACCTTAGGTAGTGGACACCCACTCTGAGGGGTGGAAATGGATGGAGAAGTGGAGGTAATAGGTTTGGAAGGCGGAGACGAAGGTTTAGAAGGTGTAAGTGGGGGTAAAGGCAATGCGAGTGGTGGAGGGATAGTGACAATGACAGGCTCAGGTGGAGGCAAAGGCCAAGGTGGAGGTGTAGGAGGGGGTAAAGGTGTAGGTGTAGGGGTAGCTTGCTCAGGTTCAGGCGAGAAGGGTAATGGTGGAGAAGGAGACGGCGGTGGAGATGGTGCTGACAAAAGCGGTGGAGATGGTGGAGACGACGAAGGCAGAAGCAATGGGTTAGGTGATTTGGGGAGAGGAGCTGACGAAAATGATGGAGGGTTTGGTAATGGTGGGGATGGAGGAGATGGTGATGCAGGCAATGAGGGTAGTGGAGGTGGTGGAGATGGAGTGGGTGAAGAAGAGGGTCACGGCGCCCACTGTCGACGTATCGACATAACGCGTCAAGCGGCATTGGGATTAGAAGTGGGGGTAGAAGGAATGGGAATCGAAGAAGTAGAGGTACTCGCCTGAGTAGAGGCTTGGGTAGGTGGAGGAGATGGAGACGGGGTAAGAGATGGTGAAGGTAATGGGGTAAGTGATGTGTTGGGTTCGTGGCACTCTCTCTCTGTCTTTGATAATGGTTTTGATGATTACAATATATTGTGTGATTTGCGTTTGCATTGAAGTAAAAATATTGTGTGATTGTATCGTGAAAAATGTCTTCATGCAAATGTGATTAGACGTTGATATCTTATTTTGCAGGTTCCATTATAGGGTTGGAAACATGGCCCTTCATGTATATGTTTCTGATGCTGACTCATGCATGCTACTCATGAGTCTTTGGAGCTTTCATGTGAAAACTGTGCTTTGACTCTTGCATATCATGAATGCATGAATGATGGTTCCTCAGTCATTCTGATCATATGGCTTCAATGCTTTCAAATGGTTTGTGGAAGAAATGATTTGAAGTTGAGAAAATGGGTTCTCAAGTGCGAAGCCCAGGGCGGGCCTCCTCCCCTCTGCCTAGTGCCCGTAGGTACACATAGGCCCAAACCTGCATCACAATAGTGTGTCAGCATTTAAGGAAGCATATAGAAATCATGTAGTCAAAACTGGGGTAAGAGTCGTGCCTGGAGTTAGGGGGAGAAGCCCCCGAGCATGGTCCGATGCGCCGTCAAACTCAACGTGTCGAAGAGGAAGGCTAGGACTGCTGCTCCCCAGGCATAGTCGCCTACGTGGTCGAGCTCCTCGAGGAAGGGGAGGAAGCGACAGTTCATCGCGTCTGCCCACGTGGAGAAAAGAAGCCGCCCGAACATTAGCATCAGAAAATGTCGCAGCACTCGGTCGGCCTCTGCTCCCAGCTGCACGGTAACTCTCGGTCTGGCCAGGTCCACCAGGCACTGTAGGTGCTGCTCCGGCTCCTCGCCAACTGCTATACTAGCCCGTCTCAGCCCTAGGCTGTCCTGTAGACTCGCCCGAGGGAGAAGGGTCGACTGCCTCTCGGGGTGCCGAAGCTCTAGGCTTAGCAGCTCCCGAGCCATCCCCCGGTAGTCTGGAATGGAGGTCCCGCTAACCGGTAGCCCGTGCAGTCACAGGCCAGTGAGCCTGGCCACATCCTCCAGCGTGGGGACCATATGCACCCACGGGAAGAGGAAAGTCCGACTCACTGGATCCCAGCGATCGTGCAGGGCGTAGAGTAGAGGCATGTCAAACTGACACACCTCAATACTCAGGAATGGGGCTAACCCCATGGTAGTCAGCCGCTCCTGATGGAAGTCCGGCAGTGCCAGGAACACTACACGGACCTACAGCCATGAGATGCGGGTCCTACGCTTCCCCTGCATTATTCACCCATTATTCAAGCAGTTAATAAATTAATTTAAGAAAGAGGAGGAGAAGAATAATGATAATAATAATAATAATAAAGAAAAAAAATAAAAAGAAAAGATCAAAGCTTCTTTCCTGAGAGATGGGCGGTCCTCATAGGACCACACATCACTGTATACGGTCAAGACTAGACCGTTTATGTCTGGGGGTTGGGCGGCCTGTCCTGGGCCGCAGGGAATTTGTATGGTCTAGGGCGAACCGCATGACCTTTGTGCGCCACCCTGATGGCCACTCTTCGTATGCTGTTCTCTAAGTTTTGTACGGCCGTTCCTGGGCCGCACGAGGTTTGAACTGCCCGATGAGGACCGCATGATCTTTGGACGGCCACCTAGGGACTGCCTTTCCTATGTCAGTTCGTTGGTTTCGTGCGGTCACCCATGGACCGCATGAGTGTTGTGTGGCCTACTATAGACAGCATAAGTTTGTGCGGCCATCTATGGTCCGCCCATCCTACGGTGGTTGTCAGGGTATGAACGGTCGTGCCTAGGCCGTATGTGGGTTGTGCGGTCCTATGTCGACTGCATGTTCTTGGTTGTGCGGACAGTTTGAGACCGCACATCCGTCGTCTTCCCCAATGACAGCAGAAGTCTTCCCCACCAGCGTGAGCCCCCTTAGGCACCCAAACTGGCCCCTAAACATGCATCTAAAACCCCCCCCACGCATGCATAGCTTTAATGAACAACGGGGAGGGGTTTTTCATGGCCTACCTTGGGGTCCGGTGCTATTCTCCCCGGCGTCGCCAGCTCGGCGGTGAGTTCCTCCGGCGGCGGTGCCTCTTCTATTCCGTCCTCCGCGACGGGCCCTTCCACAGTGGCCTCTCCGACGACAGACGGCGTGTTGGGCTCCTCCTCCACGACGACGGGGGCGACGGTTGGCGTCTCCTCCTCCATCGGCGACGGTGGCATCTCCTCCTCCCCGGACGATCGTGGGGGACGATGGGCTTGGGTCTTGGTTCTCATCGGTGGAGATAGTGAGTGGGGGGGTTTGAGAGAAGAGAGGGGAGTGGGGGGGCGTGTCCTACGATAGGCCGCCAGACATCACAAACGGTCCAAATATAGACCGCATGGCTCGGTCGTCCAGCAAGAGGATAAAGCTTTGAAAGAAAAGATGTTCGAACAGGACTCTGCCACTGAAAAATAGTCTAGTGTTAAACCGCCAGATAGCCACTAATGGCCATACAATAGACCGCATGGGCAAACCGCACAGTAAAAGATAAGCTTGAAAGAAAGATGTTGGCTAAGGACTCTGGCGTCATCAAACGGCCTAGAATGGAACCGCCAAATGTCATCAAACGGCCCAGATATAGACCGCTAAGGACGCAAGTGTGGCAAGACAAATGAAAGCCCACTAAGCTTTAAGTGCTGGGAAAGAATAAGGAGCGAGGCCCAACCAGGGAGAGTGACCCATAAAACAAGCCCCAAAATTGACCAAAATGGCCCAATAAATGGTGAATAACTATGAACATCATAAAGAGAAATAAGGAGATGACCCAACTCATTGGTCATAAAATGTGTGTCAACAGGCATGAGTGCGGTGGGTCTTTCCCCACATGACGTGGGTTTCTCTGAAAAGTGGTTTCCGAGTGGGCCGTGTGTATTGCCTTGGACTGTGAGTCCAGTCAACCAGCCTGGGGCTGGAAGTTTTTCGGGTGTCCCGTGGATGAGAGATCCACTTAGTGGCTTGTGAGTTGCCTTGAGGATTGTGTCACCATTGTTTTAAACCTAGGGAGTAGGCTATATTGATGATACTGTGCCGTCACGTGCAACGGTCTTGACCCGAGTCTCGTGACTCAAGGACCGTTGGGTTTATTTGGTCTAGTGGGCTGTCCTGGGTCTGGTGGCCGTGAGCCACCTGTTACTCCTTGTTACTCATGATGGCTGCGTGTGTGATTTTCAGTGTTCACATTTAGTGAGTCTCCACTAGTCGTAGCTTTCCTGTGCATGTGGGTGTGGTCCCACTTGGGAGTGGTGGAGAGCGTGACTCGAGTGAGACGGTTGTTAGGCTGGTTACCATAGGGCCTCCACGCGCAGCCTGAGTTTGGGTTTTAGGGGAAGAACCAGCTAGAGGATCTGACCTAGGGTGCATGGTCTGTGTGTGTACACTTGGCTGAGGCCGGTGGACCTACGCTAACGAGCGCGACCTCAGCTAGTCCTTGTTCTGTGTTCTTGGTTGCTGTACGATGTCTCGATCTCTGCCTGGGATGTCGTAGAGAGAGACCTGAGACTATAGACTAAGTGGTCAGTGGATGCATCTGGCCTTACTTTTGGTCGGCGGTACTCCTGTCACATGACGTGAGTTGTCATGTCACGGGTTTCTGTTTCCTATCTGCGAGACAGGATTTCGTGTATAGTTTCGGGCATTCTCCCAGAGTTGAGGTCTAGGGTTTTCGGTGAGCGTCACCAAGGGCTTTTCCCTAGACGACGTAGAGTTCACAACAGCGAGGTCATGACTGTGCTTCGTGATCACGTGATTTCGGTGTGGGCCATTCTTTGTGAGGACAGGCCTCCACGATAGTGGCATCATGTCATTTTCCTGGTAGCATGACTGGGGTGGTCGTAGTCTGGTGGTTTGTGTCTGGTTGTTCCCCGACCGTGGGATCGAGGTGTTGGGTTCTGTTCCGATGCAGTGAGAGTAGCTATAGAGCCGAGGTTTTATTGACCACCGAGTCTTACTATTCCTACTGTTGTTGTTGTTCTAGCTGTAGTTGCTGCTTTCCGCTACCACCGTGATTTTCGGTTGGGATTCCGCGGGACCCCTACTAAGCTAGTGATAGTAGGCTCACCTCTGATTTTCAGGTGTGGAGGTTCTTCCTCAAGATTCGAGGGTGCTGCATAGAGGTTCTTAGCTGCCAACTCGTCAGGTCGAGTGTTCACTTGGCATGTGGTATGTTTTACTACTTTAGATTGTACTTTTTTTTAGACTGGACTCTGTTGCAGTTAGTTCTTTATATCTATTGTCCTACTTTATTTCCTATTTCTATGTACACCACGGTTATCCTTTTAGCCCTTCCGAGCCCTCTGGCTCATGGGCGGCGGGCCAGGATGCGAATGCTATCGAGTCATTCCCAGTATCCAGATCTTGGGTCTTTACAATTGGTATCAGAGCTATGGTTGTGGAAGTACATAGAAATTTGAGATATTGTAGTGATCAGAGTCTGTAAGGTCTAGTACAGTCGACAGCTGGCATAGGATTTCGTGCTTATTTTCTGCTTGGTTTCTCACCTGAGAGCGTGAGTGCGTGGCGTTGGCACTGTGAAGGTGGTTGCTGTCGTCGTCGGAGTGCCGGCGTAGGGTCTAAGGATCGAGGTCGAGAGCTTTCTCCCTCATCGACGGTGGCCCCTGTTGTGCTGCGTTGGGCAGCGGTTGCTTGTTGGTGCTTTGCTGCAGTGCTGCATTCGAGGGATCTACAACGAGGTCAGGTGGCTGGTGAGGATTGTCCGTGGTTAATTGGCCCTACGTATGCTCTTAGGGAGTTCTTATCGGGTTGGCCACCCTAGCTTGAGGTTTATCCAGCCCCTGTGGCATCAAGATTGTGGTTCGAGGTGGCAGAGCGGGCACAATGGTCGAGAGATGTGCCCAGATGAGCGTTGGCAGGCGTCGATTATGGTTCGTGTTGTGGCTCTTGGCGTGGTGGTCCACGCAATGGCAGCTCAAGGATGGGTTGGTGTTAGCATGGACAGATTCTAGAGAATGATGTCCGGTGGCTAGAGGTATTGAGGCCGTCGAGCTTGGCATTTTGGTGGATTCTCATCACTCTTTGGTAAGCGTTTAGCATGTTATTGGTTTCGAGGTCAGAGGTGGGCGTAAGAGAGGAGCATGTAGTAGCGGCTAGCTTAACCGCTGTGGCTAGTGTGTGGCTGTTTGTGAGAAGCGTTGCCCATCCCCTGATGTGTAAGGGTGTTGGCACTGCTCCGGAAGGGTGAGTGCCAGTCGGGCGGTGTTCGTGAGAGTTTGTGGCTAGTGTTATATTTTTCGAGGTGTTGTGAATCAGAACTTGTGGCGTTTCAGAGGATGAGATGAGCATTAGAGGATTGGTTCCTTGACGTGTGGTTGTCTCAGGTTGTGCGAGATGTGTTGTTGTTGTGCCGTTGCTAGCGACATTGTGATTTATTACACTGGCAAGATGGAGAGTTAAGGAAATGTGTCAGTAAGTGTGCCGCGTGAGTACCCTGTTCTCGCATTGGAAGCTATGTCTTTGGATGGGATCGAGTTTGGAGAAGTGATCTCTGAGAGATTAGGGGTCCCTATTGGTTGCTGTGAGCAGCTGGTAAGGCTAACCGAGTGATCGACCATGGTAAGATGTGTATTGTCTGGAGACCCGTGTGCTTTGGTCGTGGCACTATCGACTGACTTACTATGGTAGCAGGCAGTGCTTGTCGATTCTGGAGAAGTGTGCCATGAATTGTTTAGGTGGTGTCCCAAGGCTATGAGGTAAAAGCGGAGCTGAGGATTGGCATGCATCATTTTGGATCATTTTGAGGAGAAATATTTGATGAGACAAGATGAAGGATGGTGCTTGTGTGTGGAGGTCTCTGATGAGACGTTGGCGTTGGATGGTGATCCTTGGTCTGTCACCGACAAGGGAGGATTTCCCAATAAGCCTGAGTCGTGTGACGTGAGGATCGAGGATTGTGGAATCCTGTCATCTGGTTTCACCGTGCTCCCCTGAGAGGGTAGAGTTGGCGTGAGGATCAGATCTAATGCGGTGTTCGAGCAAGATCAGTCTTGAGATGTGGTATTGGTCTGTGGAAGGTTAGCGGATGGCCTGTTGCGATTTGGATCGTGCCGGATGGGCCAGTGAAGGTTTCCCATTGATGACTGTCTAGTGACCGGTGGATGGTTTTTCACAGACAGAAGATGCTGGTTGTAGGGGCTCGAGAATGACGAGAGCCGTATGCCAGCGAGGCCTTGGGTGGCCGATCAAGAGGGGTGCTTTTTCTCGAAATTTGATTTGTGGTTCGTGGAAGTTTGTCTTCTGGCAGAGTTGGTCCGGTGCTGCTGTAGGCGTTCGGCTTGCCAGTTGTGAGCTGGTGGAAGCTCAGTGATGGTTGCCCCTGGTGCAGGGCGTGAGATCAGTCGGCTGGTTATGAAGCTGACATTTCGATGGTCCTCCGAGCATGGGTGTTGACCGGTGGATTGGTTCTCGTAATGAGGAGTGTGTTTCCTCGATAAGCAAGAGGGTGGTAACGGTGTCGTGATTAGTTTTCAGGTTGTTTGAGATGATGCCAGACTTGTACTCCTTTGCATGTGCCTGCTAAGATGATAGATGTGTCTTGGACTGTGAGCGAGGCGTTGTCCGCGATCCTTGTCTTGTTGTGTCCCTCAAGATCGTGATTTTTACGAGTATCGAGGTTGGGCTGGGGCTCTAACGGTGTCGTCAGTTGGTCCAGGTGTTCTCCCCTTGTGGCATGGTGCTTGTCCTGAATTTCGAGGATGAAATTCTTATAAGGGGGGAGGGCTGTAATGTCTCAGGTGGTTGGGACTCTCCAACAGAGTCCCGATCGGGTTCCCTGCGTAGTGAGTTGTGCGGTCTAGCGATAGACTGCACGAACTCTTATGCGGCCCTTTATCAACCGCACTTGTATCAAAAGAGCATCAAGTCATGCGGCCTATCTATGGCCACACAACCTTACATGCGGTCTATATCCAGCCATATAATCCTTGTGCGGCCTAAGTGCAACTGCACAATCCTTTGTTGTGTTAATTGAGGCTCGTCTCTCGTGCCTCCCACTCTCGCATCGTCTCTCTCATAGAGTCGGCGTGTCTCTCACTCTCTGTCATCTCTCTCGTAGAGTCGGCGTGCCTCTCACTCTCCGTCATCTCTCTTGTAGAGTCGGCGTGCCTCTCACTCTCCGTCGTCTCCCTCAGAGTCGGCGTGCCTCTCACTCTCCGTCGTCTCTCTCGTGGGGTCGGCGTGTCTCTCGTGTCTCTCACTCTCCGTCATCTCTCTCGTAGAGTTGGCCTGCCTCTCACTTTCCGTCGTCTCTCTCATGGGGTCGGCGTGCCTCTCGTGCCTCTCACTCTCCGTCGTCTCTCTCGTAGAGTTGGCGTGCCTCTCACTCTCCGTCGTCTCTCTCATAGGGTCGGCGTGTCTCTCATGCCTCTCACTCTCCGTCGTCTCTCTCGTAGAGTCGACGTGCCTCTCACTCTCCGTCGTCTCTCTCGTAGGGTCGGCGTGTCTCTCGTGCTTCTCGTCTCTCGTGTTGCCTCTCTCGTAGAGTTGGCGTACCTCACCCCTCCAGTGTGTCTCACCCGCAAGTCATCCACATTTTCATGCACACATGCATACATATAAGAAAATCAACACAAAAAAAAGAGAAATAAACTAAACCACTATCATATCATGTCATGTACAAAGCATATAGAAAGTACAGAGTAGATCAGGCCGCACCGTCTGGCCTGTCGCTGTCCCCACCACCCTCCTGCCTCTTCGATGGCGGGGCCAGCGTAGAGGTCGCTCCCTCCTCTCTCTCCCGACGTCGGTGCCACTCCTCCTCCTCATTCCTCTACCGCTGAGAGAAAGTCGCCAAGAACTGTTCGACCGAGCCGTGAGTGGCACAACTCTCGCTCAGAGCTGCATGACTCACACTGCTAGACTGACTCATCTGTCGATAAGCACACACCTCGCCACGAAGCTCGAATGCCTCCTGTCGAAAACGCTCTAGCTCCGTAATCGTGGTGCGGAGTTGCTCTAGCTCCGCTCGGAGGACCGCGAACTCCATCGACTCTGAAGGTCTGCCTCACACTAGCTGCTCCTGCAGGCCAGCTGCCTCCGCCTGCGCCGCGGTCCGGTCGCGCTCCACCAGCTCCCGCGAGAGGGCACTCTACTCCAACTCTCTGCACAGACGGGCCACCTCCTCACGTGAGTGGGCGGCCTCGTCCTGTGCCAGCACAAGCTCCTCCCATAGCTGGTCACTCTTGCCGATCGCGGCAGTCAGCTCTGTCACCTGCATACATGCATTTCACTATTAGTCAACTGAATTTTGGTATAATAAGAACATAATTCACAAAAGGGGAAGTGTAGAACGTACCCACTCGGTGAGTGCCGCCTCAGCTGCCTCGGCCTGATCTACTGTCTGTCTAAACTCGGCCTCCCGCTCTGCTCGGTCGACCGGAGTCTGTGCTATAGAGGAAGAAGGAGCATTGGTCCCCTGCCTCTGGGCCTCCTCCCCCCACTGAAAACAAAGCTCCAGGTCAGTCGTGTCTCAATATAGCAGTAGATGCATCTAGCATAGGAAAGAAAAACTCACCAGTAGGGCCAAGGCCTGATGGGCCTCATCCCGCTCCCGGATCGTCGCAGTGAGAAGCCCAGTCAGCTCCGCGACGCGTCCCTCGGGGTCAGTCTGCATTTAGAAGTCCAAAGGTTAGCAAGTTATCAAGTACATCTTCCTCATGGAACCACTCGGTGAGGCCGCGAGGCTTACATGGTGGAGTGATCCCCTCGTCTCTCCCCTGGGGAGGCGAGCACTCTCCTATGCGCCCTCGTGAACCCAACCGAAGTGTCCCTAGAGCAAACCACCGGCGCAAGCTCGCATTTCGCCAAGGAGCAAAAGAAAAGAATGAAGAGAAGAAGGAAGAAGAAAAGATTCATGGACCAACATGCAAAAGTATGTGCGTGAATGGTATTCTATTTCAAAAAATGAGAGGGCTACATATGCTTCGAGGCATACCCCTACTTTACATGTTAACCAAAAAGGGGGAGGATGCTCAATCTATTCCCCGGAAGATTTCCTCAAGAGGAAGAATCCAGACGTAAGGGAATTCTGCCATGTCGCGCAGTCGGTTCCTCTGTTCTTCAACGCGTGCTATCTCAGACGTCACAGACGTCATCTCGACTCTGGCAACAGCAAGCTCCTTGGTCTCTCTGACCACAGTCACCTCGGCTTCAACCAGCTCGGTCTCGGCTACAGCGAGATAGCCCCTAAGCTTTTCTATTCTGCTTGCGAGGGCACCGACATGACAGTGGCTTTCATCTACAGCCTTTTCATGCTGCTCTTCATTGCCTTTCCGCACCTCCAGGGTCTGCAGGTACTCGACTTCCTGAGCACTGATGGCGACAAACTCGCTAGGAGCCCGGGCCTTAAGGAACTCACGGTGGTTGACGCATTTCAGCAGTAGCTAGACTCGCCGTGACCATTCTTCTAGAGGGTAGCCCAACACCTGCAGTGCCCTGGTCAGCTGCGCCACCACGGTGTGCACCCTCCGATATGTAGGGGAGGGATCAGCGAAGATCATCGACCGCAATGCCAGCAGCATCACCCGAACCGGTGCGTCCAAAGCAGTATGGCTAATTGAAGGTACTGCCAGAAGATTGAACTCTACCGTGCTGTCCACGGCAGCCCATATCTCGGCATCCACTGCGGTTGAAGAAGAGGGAAGTGCCATGGCCAAATCACTGGGCCCTCCTACTTCAAAGGAAAACTCTCGGCCAGCCACCGCCAGAGGAGCAGGTGAAACCATCGGTAGAGCCTTTGACACCGTCACCTCGTAGCCTAGCAAGGCAGGGGTCTCGCTCTCGATCAGGGGAGGGACATCGAAAGAGACTGGGCCAGACATTATTGCCAGGAGACCCGCAGCCCCTTCTGCTTGCGCTTCCTCCTCTGCGGGGATAGCAATGCTCGTCGGGATCTCGCGCAATAATCGGGTCTTCTCCGGTGTTGAGAGCATCAGAAGAGGGAGAAGAGGAACCGCTAGCTCCAGGCTAGCCCCTGACTCCAAAAGCGATACCAGCGATTCTACCTCTGGCCCGCAGAGTGATCTCAGCCTATCTGCTCCCACGAGATTGAGAAACTCCCTCTACTTAGGGATAGCCCTGCGTGCTCCGGTGGCGCGCACTTCTGGGAGCTCTGCCTCCCCCTGAATATACAAGATAGGATTAGTCACCCATTGCCTGATGCTAATCGCCCAAAAGTTATGATAAGACAAAGGGAGAGCTGAAAGGTCCCCATGCTCACCTCGGTCATCGGGACTATACCATCCTCGGGCACAATCTCCCCCTCCTTCGGAGGCTCGTCCATCGACTCGAGGGTACAAGAAGTTTCTGCAACCGCCTCTCGCTGCATAACTTCATGTAAAGACCCCAGCTTATCTGGGCCCGCGTGGACTCCCTCCGGTTCGCCGACTGACAGGCCTGGGGCGGCGACCTCTACAATTTCTGGTGGGGGTAGCTCCTGAAAGTCAACAGGCAGTAGACACAAGATCAGTGAATGGCCACGGGGGGAAGCCCTAAGCGAATGGACTCACACTTATAGGGGGCGGCTCGGGAGGTCTGGACTCCTCAGGCACGCCTTCTGGTTTTAATTCCTTTCTAATCTGGCCTATCCACGTTTACATAAATTTGCATCAGGGTCCCCTTCCACACATCAAATTCTTTATCTGATCATTAAGGGTGTCGGAGGGTAGTTGGAAGGGCATGCCCCGGTGGCAGGGGCTCTTGCCGGAGCTGGCCTCAGGCACCTCTCGCAGTGGAGGGGCCAGGCTGCTGGGCCTCCTCCCACTTGCTGCTTCTGTGGGCGTCATGGACACACCAAATGACTCTGTCCTGGCCCATGCTCAGTATGGAGCTTTCTGTGGTGGCTGTCGTTCCTTTGCGGTGGTGGTCCGCAACTCACAGTGGCTGCAGGCGCCAGCTAGTAAATGTTGGATTGATGCCGGGTCTCACCCACTGAAGATGTTGCAGGCCAAGCTCACTTGGCTCCGGCGCTGCCTCTGTGTCTCCCTGTTGCACGGCTCGGTGGAGATAGAGGTGATCCAACGCCGATTGGTGTTGTTCAATGTTCGCAGATGTGGCGAGGGTGGCTTTGTCCATCTTCCTAGTGCTTGCTCAGGATGAACAGTTTGTGAACCGGATGGTTGCATTGGGGTGTGTAACGGTAGGGAGTGCTATGCTCCATCTGCAAAGGTGGTCGGAGGCGAGGGGTACGTTCCCCAATCCTTGGCCGAGGAGGTTTCAGGTCGTTTTCGAAGGGGTGCCGCTACACCTTTGTGACGATGAGGGGTTGGCATTCTTGGCTCGGGGATTCGTTCATGTAGAGCGTGGAAGCTTGGGGTTCACTGTTTGGACCTCCCGTACTTGCATTGCGGCCACTGTTCAGGTGGATTGTCTAGTGGCGATCCCTGTGGTAGTCTCCCTTGATCTTGCCGGGGTGTCGGTCATCGTTCGACTGTAGATTCATCAGGAGATTCACATTGCACCGCCTTCTCTGTTAGGGTTTGTGGGTCGTGGGTGGGAGGAAGATGATGTACGAACGAGACCAAGGATGGGGGCCGATTCAAATTTGAATCGACTGCCGGTTTGCAGTGGGCCAGATCCCTTGTTGACGTTCGCGGGTTGGTCTGGAGCGGTTTGGGAGCTTTTGGGTTACCGTTCGGGTTCCGGGATTACGGGTATCCGTATCGGGCCCAGTGGGGATGCTTGGAACTTACCTGTGGATCCACCTCTTAGCGGTTCGTCCAAACCCGCTACGGAGCTTCTTCCCCACCCGACTTCTCCCGTCCTCCGGTGCCTTTAGTCATTGCGGTAGATGCTGGTCGTGGCCCGGGTTCTAGCAATAGTCTCCGCCAATCCGTTGTTGTTCTGTCTCCGGTCCCGTCTGCCGACGTCCCTTGTCACGTCTCCGATGTGGATAGGGGGTGCTCTTGCCACTGCTTCTCCTCCTCCGTTTGGACAGTGTCAGGTGGGGGAGGTCTCCGCGGTGGCCGGGGAGGATGCTCGGAGTGCCGGCGACCCTGGGCCTGGCTGTGTGGCCCCGCTGAAGCTTCTTCCTCTGCTGGCCCCTTTGTCTTGGCTGTATCAAGTGGAGGTCCCGGCTTCTACCACTGCCGTCGATTCTTCTGGGAGTGATCACGTTCAGCCGAAGGTGGCGCATCAGACTATGGCCAGGACTATCTCAGTGGGCTTCATCCAGGGGGCAGTTGTTCAGGAGGCTATGGATGTAGTTTTGTTGGGGGAAGAGGAGGTGATTCTGGCCTTATTGGGGCGACCGGTGGCCTTGCTCACATCGGGGGACAAGTTGAAGGGGAGAGTTCGTTTGTCCAGGGAGGAGGTAGGGGAAATTGTGGGGGAGGTTGAAAAAATTATGATGGAGCACGTGAGGGTTTTGGCGGATTAGACGAGCTTCCCTTATGAAGTTGGGGCAGATAAGGACGTCAAGTGTTTTTTTTTTTTTTTCTAAAATCAGTAAGAGGTGGTGTGCTTCTGCTTGCATGTTTTCCTATAATATAGATTAATACACCTCCTTCAAATTTCTAGGGTTGTGTTTCCTTACTAAATAATGCTCCCCTGATTCTAGATATGTGTGCGTCACAGCATACACTAAAGAATGAAAAATCAATGTTCAGTGAGTGCATGCGTATAGGGGAAGAGTCATAGCTATGTTGCCAGCGTAGCTCATAAGATGCACGCAAGACAAAACTCCCACACCATACACACAGTGTGTTCAATGATCTTTAACCATAGGGATGCTATAAATTCTTCCTAATACTTCATGGATGCTCGAATCTCTACACCCACACGAGGGATAATTGTAAGGAAAAAGTTGCTTGCCCCCTTCATTAAAAAAAATGAAAATGATAAGTGGAATGCAGATCCAGGAAGCTAGAAATCTCCACTGAAACAAATGAGAAAACTCACGCGAAAGGTGAAGCAAACTCCACAATAAAATCGCTATGAGGGAATGTGGATCCAAGAAATCGAGAATCCTCACTAAAATAAATGAGGAAAGTCACGTGAAATGGTGAAGCAAACTCCACAATAAAATTGCTATAAGGGAAGGCGGATCCAAGAAACTGTGAATCCCCATTGAAATAAATAAGGAGACTCGCATGGCACAGTGAAGTAAACCCTGCAATAAAATCATAATAAAGATGAACCCTAGTAAGGTAGGAATCCTCATTAAGACACATGAGGAGACTCGCGCCGAATGATGAAGTCCAGAATTTAGAATAAACAAGGTGGTTGTGTGAAGTTACCGAAAGTCAAGAACCTCAAATGTATGTGTAGACGCTAGAGTAATCCTCTTTTGTTACTTAGAACATCTGCGTGTCCCTATGGCTAGGATTTGCTGCTCACATACTCAAACTATCACACCACGGAGGATTAGTCTTCAGTGTAGATTGTGGTTTACTCTATGCACATATTCTATGCAGTGTCCTCTTTATGAATGCACATCTCTTTTAGTTGTGCTTTGTGAGCCGCACTCTGTCCACAAATCATAGGCACTGTCCTTATCCTATCTCAAATAGAGGAGGGCCTATCCTATACATCTTTCTTATGTCTGATGTTAATGAATGCCTGCATGCATGCATGCACTTTCAAATGGGCTACACCCGCAGGCCCGGCTCACTCGTCCCTCATTCGCGCCACCTACGGGTGCGGAACATTTGTTGACATGCTAAAAATAAACCACTAATCTATTTTATTTCTACTATTTTCTCAATTTTCAGACATGAAGAAAAAAGAAAGAAGAAAAAGAAAGAAGAAGAACAAAAAGAAGTAGAGGAGAAGAAGGGAGGGCCATCTCGAAGCCCAACATGATGATCCAGTGGCCTCTCAGCCAACTTATCCAGTGTGCTACCCTATGCAGCGGCAGCTACAAGCAGGTGATCCGGTGACTTGCAGCAAACTGACAGCCCCCATAACACCGCGATCCGGTGGCAGCTGCAAGCGCTTGATCTGACGTGACTAGAGAATCCGGTAGGGGCCTCGCAGGCATTTGATCCGACGCGAACAGATGAACCGGCAACATCCCCTCCATCCAGTAGGCACGCGAACCAGCAGCAACGATGGTGCTTCTCCTCATCAGGTGGCAAGGCTTCATCCGACAGCACCTCTTGTAATCCGGTAGTAGCTTCGCGATCCGGCAAGCAACAAACCCATCCGGTAGCACCAACCCACCTATAAAAGGGGCCCGAGCCATAATAGAGAAGGGGGATTCAGAGGGGGATTTTTGAAGTC
Source organism: Amorphophallus titanum (assembly GCA_024336825.1). Taxonomy (NCBI): domain Eukaryota; kingdom Viridiplantae; phylum Streptophyta; class Magnoliopsida; order Alismatales; family Araceae; genus Amorphophallus; species Amorphophallus titanum. The sequence goes on along the minus strand of JANBPO010002190.1, from coordinate 2,981,390 downwards.
AAAGAACTCTGAGAAGCCTGAGAGGGGGATCTGAGAGATCTGTAAAGGGGGTTCAGTGACGCTTGAGAGAAAAACACAGGTGAGGAGAGCTTGCAAAAGAGAGGCCTACCAACGGGAAGAGAAGAAAAAGGGGACGAAGAGCGATCCAACTTTCTGAGGATCATGGGGACATAGTTTTCTATTTTTCGATGTTTTTCGAAAAAAATCAAGATTTTGGGAAAATTTTCTAATTTTCCTATTTAAACCCTCAACCCCCTCTCACCCCTCTCATTTCTCACCTTCCCTTCTCTCTCTCATTTCTCTCTCATCTCTGGCCCGTTCGACGCAGGGAGAGTATCGTTGCGGAGCTGGCCGAGGCGGGAACACGTTGGGGACATCGGTTCGCGGGATAGAGCGACGGTTGGAGAGTGGCGGGCGCGATCCCTAGGTGGATTCCAAGAAGGTGTCGTTCGCATTCCAGGTGGTTTTCAGCGTGGTTTAGTCGCTTCGGCGCACGGTTTCTTCGGTGGAGGTAGGGAGACGGAACACTACTTCATTCTGCTCATTTTTCCTTCCATTGCACGTCGTTCGGCACGAAAATGATTAAGTTTGGGTCCGTTCTAGCGAAATCGTGGTTTTGTAGGTTTCGTTGGGTCGATCGAAAAATGGTGACGATTTTCTGATCGGTTACTGTCAATGGACTCCCTGGGACGGGGGCGTTCCATAGTCACCGATCTCGTCTCGATTGGTGGTCCCATTTGGCTGGTAGGGCTCTGGGAAGCCGTGAAACCCTTTTTGGGTAACCTCGATAGAATCACCTGCTTCTGGTGATTCGTGCGTCGTTTTGACCCCAGTCAGAGTCTAGATGATTGCTAGGGTGTTTGCCGTTGTTTCCCCTTCGTTTCGGAACGAACGGGGTGTCGGAAGGCCTCCGTCGAGCCAACCCCGTGGTTTGCTCGCCGTAAGGTTGTGCGGTCGAACTAGGTGCCACCCATTGGTATGAGCGGCCACCTATGGACCGTTTATCTCCTGTAGGTTTTGGGGTTGAGTGGTCATGCGACCGCTCAAGGTGGTGCGGCCAGTGAGGGTCCGCCCATCTTCCCCTGTGCGGCCAGCTTCCAGCCGCCTATGTTTTCCGTTGGGACGTGCGGCCAGGACCTGACCGCATATCCTTGTTGACCCTTGGTCAACATCTGTGTGTCGGTGGGATTGTGCGGCTTGGTCAAAGCCGCATTGACTGGCACTGTAGTAGGTCAGTTGGCTTGTGCGGCCGACCCTTAGCCGCACAATGCCTTGGGCGGCCGATCCCTGACCATCCTTCCTGCCCTTGGGTTAGTCCGATTAGAGCCTTGTGCGGCCCATCCTTGACCGCATGTCCTTTGTGCGTCTCATTCCCAGCCGCACATCCCTTGAGCGGCCCAGGATGAACCACCCATGTGCCAGTCTAACCCAGTGTTTTCATTTTGGCCGATTCGAGTCCCGGGCGAGTGGTTCTCGATCCACGTATTGACCCGTGGCCTGACGGGTGCTGTGCATTCCGTCGGGGCCAGGTGTTTGGATGTAGTGGGATCCCGAGTGTTGATGTTCTCGACTTGTGCCACCGTGTGTTGGTGTGCGTGCAGTGAAGGTTCCCCGTGCGTCGTCGGTTTCTCCGGAAAGTGATTTCTGATTGGGCCCTGTGTGAGGCCTTGGGCTACAAGCCCAGTTGTCCAGCCTGGGAGCTGGTGGTCTTCTTAGTTTCCTTTTGGTGGAATGATCGTGGCGGTTGCAAACTGCCTTTGCATTATCGTGCCGAGGTTTCTAACCCTAGGGTTAGGGCAGATTGACGGCTTAGTACCATCCAGTACAACGGCCTTGACCCCAAGTCTTGTGACTTAAGGGACATTGGGTTTAGTGCGTCTAGAGGACTATCCTAAGTCCAGTGGCTTAGCGTCACTTGGTTCTTCTCGACTCTTACGTAGTGTGTGTGTGTGTGGTTCTTGGAGCTTACTCTCTCAGTGACCCTCCACTAGTCGTAGCCTTCGGTATGCGTGTACTGGCCCACTAGGGAGTGGTGGAGGGGCTACCCTGAGGATGATTTCAACTGTATCATCCGCGAGTCGATGAATTGAGAAATAAACTCATCGCAGGGTTCCGTAACTAGTACGAGAGAAAAACCCACACGGATCATAAAACTCAACTCGGGAGCTGCAAAAGCGATCCAAAACTCTCCAAGAAGGATTCAAAAGACCTAATAATGATCCAACAAAGATCCACTAAGGATCCAAGGCATTACACCTTCCACCATCCGATGAGGAGGCACGTCATGATACCCCTCCTCCATGTGAGGTTATGGGGGCAGAAATGTCGACCTTTGGGGGACAAGATGTTCAGACAACGATGATGAGGCACCGCTGAATCCACCTAGAGCCGAGATAGGGGGCAGTGCTCCTTATTTTTCCTAGCCTGATCCTGCCATGGTAGTAGAGCTATATCAAAGGCTGCAAGAGGTCAAAGAGATAATGAAAAAAATTAAGCAAGATGGGCTTATACTTAGCCATACCCGGGCAAGTCGGGCCTTCAACTGAGGCTTTGTAGGGTGGTGTTGAGCCACTCGGAACCTCACCACTACCCGCCACACCGTGGCTAGCAGATGATTATACAGGGGGTAGCCCCCTTCAACAGCTACAAAGCACGCCCTTGATAGATCCTTCAGCCTCCTGGGGGCATTAGGGGACAAGCATGATACCTCATACTATGTCGGGGAAAAACCCCATTTCTATAATCAGCTAGTCCATACCCAAGTTCGATAGCTCTGGCAGTGATGCATAAGCCAAGGTCCGAGCGAACGGCCAAGATGAAGCTGGTATAGAGGGAAGTCACTAAGGCCGAATTGCAGATGATGAAACAAAGAGACGATGAGTCCGTTCTGGACTATACAACAAAAGGGAGAAATCCCCAATGAAAGATGCAAGTGTCCTCTGAGTTACGAGGACACCGTTCGAAGGTGCGAAAGAAAGTTGAAAGATGAAATCCTACCAAGAAGTCAAAGCCCTTAAACAGCTAAATGATTTGGCAGCTGATGCTGAGGCCTTCTTGGCGAAATATTATCCGGCTACTGCTACCCCGAGCTAGAAAGATGAACTGATCGGCAAGCATCTGGCGCAAGAGGAAGCATGCACCTCAGATTTTAAGGCTTTCAAGCTACAAAAGAAAAAGATGAAAGAGGCGGCTAGGGTCTCCCGCACCAAGCCTGTTGAACAAACACCTTCACTATGGGATAAAATGAGGAAGCCCTATTCTTTCCCAAGGGATAAGACTCGGATCCTCTTCGAGTGGGTCCGAGAACATGGCAAGATTATGCTCCCAGAGTCGAAAAGACCAAGCGACGTCAAAGGGAGGGACGACCCCCGATTCTGCCAATATCATCGAATGATGGGCATTCTCTCGAAGATTGCTACACATTTAAAGATGTCATCGAAGGCCTGATCAGGAGAGGCAAATTACAAATGGGCGAGTACAAGGTGGATCTACTGCGCTCTCACCAGATGCCTGACTTGAAGAGGATAGCTAATACGGCCACACCACACCAGCCAAAGAATGATATGCCTGGATGACATTCCAAGTACCTCGAGCTACGACAGAAGGCCGGAAAGGAGGCTGCAAGATGCAAATGGTACCCCATTCTGGAGGTAGCTGTGTGAAATATCAGGAAGCCTATCTACAGCTACTGCCAGATGTGCCCCCCTCTTAGGGGCAATGATCACTTGTAATAGTGATGAGTGAAATGATAATAGAGGTCTTTCGGGGGCTGTTCTATCACAGATTTCCACACTGGATATCGGCTGACGATTATAGGGGGCTATCCAAATGACGAAGGCCCAGATGGCAATAAAAAAATAAACAAAGGATGAAAAGGCGAAGGAAAGAATGATGAAAATCATGATGAATGATGGTGATAGAATGACCATGTAGATCATTATGAATAAAAAAAAGGGGAAGGAAAAAAGAGCCGTTTGCGTGAGTCCGTGGTCTTCGTTATATGCTTGCTGGTTTAGGTCCAAGGGTCGTCATTGCATCCCATACGCCGTAGGTCTCTGACACATCATGATAACTAGGGGAAATGTGCACAGGGTTTAAAGTGCACGAGGTTTGTAAAGACGTGCAAGGGCTTTGATAGCTAGAAGAAATGTGCACGGGGTTTAAACTCCACGAGGTTTGTAAAGACGTGCAAGGACTTGGTTAACTGTAAGAAGTATGCACTGGGTTTTATCTCCACGGACATGAGATGCTCAGGGTTTGATGTGCACGGACATGAGATGTGCATAGACTTCTATATGCTCAGACCTTGCAACAGTTTGTGTAGACTTCAGATACAAAAGATGCATAGACTTAGTTTCAAAGAAATATGCACGGACTTCGTTGCTGAAGAAATGCACGGACTTGTTGAAACATGCACGGACTTTGTTGAAAATGTGCACGGACTTGGTTTTCAAACAACCAAGACTTATGCACAGATTTTGTAGAAATGTGCATGGACTTGGTTTTCAAACAACCAAGACGTATGCATGGACTTTGCTTTGACTTGAAATATGCATGGACTTTGATAACAAGATGTGCACAGACTTGTGAAAAATGCATGGACTTCAGAATGCTTTGGTGAAACATGCATGGGCTCGAAAGTTTGCACGGACTTGGCTTAAGCTTAAAGCAAATGTGCATGATGACAAAGAATGCACAGACTTCATGTAACCACAGATGCACAGTGTGCATGAGCTTTGTGAAGTGGAGACAAAACATGCACAGACTTGGAAAATAGTGCACGGACTTATCAAGAGTAATGCGCACGGACTTGAAGTGAAGGTCATGCATCAAATGCACAGACCATGCACGGACTTAGCTACAGTGGTTGTTCAGATCATGCACGGACTTAGTGTATGCATGGACACAACGTGTGCATAAAACAATGAACGTGCACGGACTTTCCAGCAGATGAGCCAATGTACACTGACTATGGACAATGTCCACGGACTTTAAAGAACTATGCACTGACTCGGCATGCACGGGGTTAGTGTATGCATGGACACAGGGAATGCATAAAAGAATGAATATGCACGGACTTTGCAACAGAAGAAGACTTGGAAATGCAAGCAAGTATATGAACAATTGCAAAGACCAAATACACAGAGATGATATGCACACTGATGAAAAAAGTATTAGATTTTAATGCAAATCACCCTCAAGTTAAGCACATTAAACAAGTGTAATTAAATGGCAGATCAAACAAGAATGTTGACAGATAGTGTATGACATCATCAAAATAGTAGAGATTCAACAAATACATGTTCATTAGCTAACACATAAGATACCCATGCATGCAACAAAACCGCGGTGAATGAGCTGTTATACATTGTCACATTTTCATGAGTTAAACATTTTTGTTATTCATGGAACCGAACAGCTGTCGCAAATATAGGAGGCCCCACACACCACAACGATCAAAAGAGTACTGTGGAGACCCGAGAGGGAACTCCCACCTAGACTCCTGCCGTATGGGGTGTTACGTATCGCCATCCCTCAGGTTCTGTGGCGTTACGTATCGCTGTCCCACCGAACGATCCAGCTGAATCAATAGGTTTTGACCAGGGAGTTACGTATCACCATCCCCTAGGATCTTTTACTTCCGTAGTGTTACGTATCGCCGTCCCGCAAAAGGGACCAAAGTCCTACCTCACAGAATGTTGCTGTTTTCCATTCATAACATTCACATCGTATTCGCATTCACATTCGTACACATTTTTCAAATATTAGTATGATACTTTATCATAACAAGCATGCTTCCAAATGGTTTAAGTAGACAAATCACAAACATAAGCTTACTTGATGTGGAACAGAGCATGATCAGGTTACTATATAAAAAAAAAGAACAGAGTAACTCTACAAACTATCAATACTAGCTCACCTTCATCCATACCTTAAAAAAGTGCCCCAACCTAACTATCGCCCAAAGAGGACGTCGGGTGGCGTCGGAGAGAGCCGCGGGTCCTCGTGCGTTGGGGGCTCCTCACGCGGAGTGTCTTGGGAGAGTGCCTTCAATGTGTTGGGATTCCCTCTTCACCCTCGCAGCAGAGTTGTGTCTTGCAAGCACAGTAATGTCTTCGCGCTCAAAATTTGATAAGTTTGCTCAGCTCCAAGATCTGGAAAAAGACGCGAAGAGTCCCACCTACACATCAAGGACAACGAGGGCAAACGTGTCTTTTCCTTGGAATTTTTAAATCTATTTAATGCTCATCCACTCCCATTTAATATCATAAGACAAACATCCCGAGTCAGCTTCAAGTCTCCACGGCCAACCCAACTCAGCCCTTTGACCCCTTCAAATATGTGACTCCTCTTAGGTGCATCCAAAGAATAGCACGTGGTGCACACGGCGACGTGCACCAAGTGTTGCTCAGTCTGTAAGCACACGTGGCAGGATCTCCACACCCTAAACAAAGGAAAATCTCATTATTCCTCAAATTTTATTAGTCGCTACTAGGCTCGGCTAACATATAAAATTACAACTCTGCCCTCCCTGAGGCCCCCCACGCCACACTTCGCCCCCCCTCCGCGTCCTGCTGCCCACTCGCCTCGTCGCCGCCGCCCGCCGCCGCCAGCGGCTCCGCCCCCGACCCGGCGGAGGCGATGGCGGCGAAGTTAAAGGATCCGAACTTAGGCGTCGTCTCGATCGGCGGGGCGGAGAAGCCCCTCGTGTCGAACGAGAACGAGAAGGAGGACGGCGACGGCTCCCCGCGGCCGGGCGCCCCCTTCCGTCCTCCGCCGCCGCCGCCGCCGCCCGTTCCCCCGCCTGCTGTGGCCAATTCGTCGGCTGTGGGCGGCGTCGGGAGCTTCTCCAGCGCCGCGGGGCACGCCTTCCTGCGCTTCGCGTCGGGGAGGAACAGAGGCCCCTTTCGCTCCCCTCTCTTCCCTCCTCCTCCTCCTCCTCCTCCGCATCCACCGCTGCCGTCGCTTCCTCCCCCACCTCCTTGCTCCCCGTCGTCTGCCTCTTCGTCTTTCTCCTCTCGTTCTTCCGTCGCGTTCTCCTCGTCCTCCGCGCCGCCGTCTTCCTGCCGGGGAACGACGGGAGATGGTGAGTCCCCTTGCGGGTCTCCACACTGGAAGACTTCGCCAGCGACAGCTCGCCCCGCTGCAACCGCCGCTGCCGCCGATTCGATCGGAGTACTCTCGCCGTCGCCGAAGGTTGCGCCGTCCTGCGGGATATCCGGGGCCGGATCTGGGGCGTCGCTGGGGGCCGGGATGGGTGAGGGCGCCGGGATCTGCTCCCCCTTCGCCGCCATCGCCCACCACAGAGCCACAGAAGATGGAGAGAGAGAGAGAGAGAGAAAGAGAGGAGAAGTTAGGTGCGTGTTTCACGGTGAGTTTACCGAACTCCCGGAGGGCTCGTCGTGTCCGCACGAGAAGACGGCGATGGACAGAAATGCCCTCCTCATGCCGTCCTCGGACAGCGTCCCGTCACTCGCGGTGACGTTAATCTGCTGTCTTCTTCCGGACGTAAGCCCCTTGCGAGAGGAAGTGCCGGCGCGATGCGGACAGAGAAATGTGGGTTTTCCCCCGCAGCGAGTTGCACCCACACGTGGAGATGGTGACGTCAGCAGTCTCAGTAATTACTTAATTAAATAAATAAAATGGCCTGGCTTTGATTTCACAGCCGTCACGCAAAGACGTGGTGAAGATTTTGGTCAAATAGAGATATTTGTTCGGGACTGTCAATAAGTCGGGTCGGCCCAATAGATCTACTAGTTAAGTATAATTTTCAATCGAGTCGTTCTCTTCTCAGCCCCCCCTCCTTTTTCTGCGCTTCAAGAGGCATTCGCTACACGACCCCGCCCGTCGGATGGCCGAGGAGGGAACTGCACCGCCGCCGCTAGCGAACCCCGTGGAGGAGCCGGCATCGACGTTGGAGGCGGCCGTGGAGGGACCTCCACCACCCGCGGTGGAGGATGAGGCAACAGTGATCGTCACCAGAGCGCCTGAAGATGCTGAAGTGCCGTCAGAGGCGGTGGAGAAGCTGGCGAGGACCTCCGAGGTAGGCCCTAATACTACCCCCATTTCCCCTTTTTGATGCATGCATGTGGACCTAGACAAAGGAAAAGTGGAATACCACCCCTCAGGAACGGTTGTAAGGCCCCTAGGTCCATTGCCAACAGGTGGGGAGGGGGTTGAACGTCATCGGGGACGACGAGTAGAACGCGGTCCAACAGAGACTGCCTAAGTAAATTAGACGGTTCACTTAGAACCGTCTCGAGGTCGAAATGGTGAAAACCAAACCACCCAAAAGGCTAGAACGGTTCACGGGGGACCATTCAACAGGAGCTGAACAGACGGGGTATCGGGGAGTGAAAATGGTCTGAGGAAGACCATTGAGAGGGCTAGGCAGTCAACCTGGGACCATTCAGAAGCTGAACCGTGAAGAACAAAGCGGTCTCCAAAAGACCGTCTGATAGTCAAATGGTCAAAGTGTGACTGTGTATATTAGATGAACAGGATGGCTTGAAGGGAATGTAAGACGGTCTGAGTTGGACCACTGGGAATCAGAACGGTCAAGAAAAGGCCATTATGTGGAAGGACATATGAGAGATTAAACAGTCCCAATTGGGCCGTCTAGATGAGTGAATGGTCCTCAACAGACTGCCCATTACAATAAAACGATTAGAGAATGACCGTGGTGACTCAAACCAGCAAGAGGGCTTATTGGGAGTAGAAAATGGTTGAAAATAAACCGTTAAGGGTGGTGAAATGGCCCAACTGTGTCCGCCATCATGACAGTCTGCACACATTTTTTTTAATTCATGATTATTATGAAATGAATGATTGATGTAAATTTGTTGAAATGCATGCAGGGAAAGTTCAGGACACGGATCTCATGGCTCCAGGTCTGTGCAGTGTACCTGTGACTGCTAGACTTCTAGCGAGAGCGGCTGGCTGCCTTGGGATTCGGTGAGTTCCTCGGCATGAAGATCGCTCAGCTCGACACTGCCTTGCTGTACGCGCTGCACGACCAGTGGGACCCAGTCAGCCGCGCCTTCCTCTTCCTGTGGGGTCATATGATCCCGACGCTCGAGGATGTGGTGCACATCACCAGCCTACGGGTGCACGGTATGCCTGTGAGTGGGAGGACCTTCCCAGACTACTGAGAGCTAGCCCAGAGACTGCTGGGCCTGGAGCTACTGAGGCCAGAGCGTCAGTCGATGACCCTGTCGAGGGTGAAGCTGCAGGAGAGCTTAGGCCTACTGCTAGAGCAACACATGGGACAGCTCGTGGACAGAGCACGGAGGCTGGTGGTGGCTGCACCGGGACCGAAGGCGGACGTCGTCTTGCGGAGGTTCCTGATGCTCTTGTTCAGAAGGCTACTATTCACCACTCGGGTGGATGTGGTGAGCTGCCGATTTCTACCGCTGTTAGAGGACGTGGACCAATTCAGAGAGTATGCGTAGGGCGTGGTGGTCCTTGCCTTTCTATTTGACATGCTCAGCTCGACGAGCTGATGCACGATGCTCGGTGGGTTCTTCCCACTACTTCACATGTGACTCAATCCCTAAATTGGTTATGCAATCGCCATGAATTCTATGAATGTTGTATGCTGACTCTTTTGATGCAATGCATGCAGGTGTGGGCCTATGTGTATCTCCCTGGGCTGGGGAGAGGACAGGAGAAGTACCTTAACCGTCTGCCCATCGCGAGACGGTGGACAGCACCCCGGGAGGTGGGCTCCCTGCGTCGTCAGGTCTAGGTGATCTAGGATGACATCGACGCCCTTCCCTATGCCTCGGTAAGGTCTAAACTTAAACTCGTGCAAATGTGACTATATGCTTGTATGCTGATGCAATTGCCTATTTGACAGGTCTGGTGGATGCCATACTCGGGAAAGGGGCACGAGGGCCAACCGTGGGTGGTTGCGGCCCTAGCGTATGCGCGGAGAGATATTTAGCTTCACTGCATGAATGTGGCGGAGCCTCTTCACTACCGGTTGGTCATGAGGACCATCGGCATCCACCAGGCGGAGGTGGAGTTCTCAGCTCACGAGAAGTCAGAGGAGCCCATGGGACGGCACGCACGAGGCTTGGCGACGGAGATCGACTGTACCACGCGAGTGACAGAGCAGGTCCAGGACTGGACTGCGCTTGGGTGAGTGGTACGTGCCCGAGCCGAGAGCGAGGAGGCCTACCAGACAGCCTATGCCCGATGCTATGGAGACTAGGTCTTCCATGGCACTCGACGACCGGTACGACCCTAACCTTATGCTTCTTAATATGCTTATGATTATGATGTATTAACACTGGACTTTCTACATGCAGCTTGACCCACAGGGACGGATCGCTGAGCTTCAGGGACTACTCCACTCTACTGTCCAGGAGCGGGATGAGCTCCGACGCTCCCTGGGTGTCCTGGTGAGTTTCACCGGCCCTTAGACTTAACTTGTGCATATGAGATTGACGAATCTAGACATCTAAATGTAGCGAGCCAAGGGAGCCCAACGTCAGGAAGCTGAAACACTGTCTTCTTCCTCCTAGCCCTCCACAGATCGTGTCGAGCGGGATGCGGAGTTTGCCAGGATGGTAGCACGGGCCGAGGAGGCTGAGGCCGCACTCACCGAGAGGGTAAGTAGATAGTTAGACCTCCTATATCGATTATGATTATGCATGCAGCTAGTTGATTATGATGTATGTATATGCAGACGACCGAGCTGATAGCAGTGCTGAGCGAGGTTACCTACCTGAGGGAGGAGGCAGAGCATCCTGAGCTGAGGTGGAGCACCATCGGACAGAGGCAGTCGAGGCGAGCAGCTTCTAGACTGAGGCCAAGCATGCCTGAGCCGAGGCAGAGTGCTGGCGTGCGGAGGCAGCAGCGGTGGGCCGCTACCGAGCTGAGGCCAGGCGTGCTCGCATAGAGGTGGCAGAGTTGAGAGGAGAGGTGAGGGCGTATGAGTGGAAGAGACAGAGGCCGGAGCACAGCGGGGCTCCGTGTGGTATGCACATCTCCTACTGAGGGTACTTCATGAGCTCCTCCGGTCGCCGGAGGAATGAGGAGGAGGAGGAGCGACGTCGACATCACTGCGAGGAGTCGAGCTCAACGATGGCCCCGCCATCGAAGAGGCACGAGGGGATGGGCAACGGTGGAGGCCTAGAGGGACAGGCCTGATGTACTATGCGACTCGTGTACATATGGATGTTTATGAATGTTATGATATGACATGTTTTTGGTTCTATAAAAAATATGTGTATGCTTGATGCTAATCGACTAACAACGAATCCCAGATTTCACGGGTGAGTAGGAGAGAGAGAGATGAGAAGACTCGAGCAGAATTGGTACAAAAAAGGACAACACTAAGGCAGCAGGGAGAGTGATGGTCACCCAAACGACTGCTCCCAATGGTAGATGGTCTAATGATAGACCGCTGAAGGTGATCCGGCCAAGGGCCCAAAGACAGTTGTAAACGGTCCCCATTGGACCGTAAGGAATGTGAACGTGGTTGAGCCTTGACCGCTTGAGTTAATTAACGGTCTCCCTAAGACCGTGCAGCTCGCCTAAGAGGCGAAGTGTGTAGAGACCACCCAACAGTCGTTAGGTGTCCGCAGTCGCCCGATAGACCGCGATTTAGGAAAACCCTGGTAGCTTCGACCGGGACTCTCCCGGAGAGTCCCAACCTGAGGGCAAGAAGTCCTAATCCATGCCAAAGCCTATCCTAACCCATTTTCGGGGTATCCTATCTCAATCCTAGTGGGATTAGGCCAGGTATTTGGACTCTATAAGTAGGAGAGTACTTTAAACTCGTTTCTCACAAAACACCCTTCTTCTAGGCATTGAAAACCTTGCTAAACCTACCCAAAACACCATGAAGAGGGCTCTTGAAGGAAGTTCCATGGGTGGGGCTACTTATGATGGGCCAAAGCTGGCTATGAAGGAGCACGGGGTGCTGCAAAGGTTGACTAGTATTCCGAGGCACCTGAGCTCTAGCCCCTTGAGAGAGGTAAGTCAATGTAATTATTTCTTATATCATTCATTTTCAAAAATGCTTATATTCTCCCTCTCTTTTCCTCTCCTTTTTTTTCTCTTTTCATCTATCACCTTAGCTTCTCCTCGGCCCTAGGCGCTATTCCACCTTGAAGTGGATGGCTCCTATGATTTGAGAGCTCCCAATAGCAGTGACATCCATCCTTAGATCTTGGCACTTGCACCCTCTTTTAGTTCTGGCCAAAAACTACCCCAAACTTTCTTTAGATTGGACAAGACCCAATAAGGATCCAGGGCATTACATCCTCCCCTCCTTTAAGAAATTTCATCCTCAAAATTTAAGGACTAACAAAGGAGAACAAGGGAAGAACAACCCGGTAACACAATTGCGAGACGACATAAATCAGGAGAAACAAAGCTCAGAGGAACACCGTTAGACTATAATCACGAGTACATGCTCAGGACAGAGCACGACGCAAGTGAACATAAGTCTAACACCTCTGAAATAAGGCAACGTCACTTACGTCTCACAGGAAAAGAGACACGACTGTCACAACACAGATACTAAGGGAAAACTAAATGACAGGCACATCAAGCAGTAGCTTAAACAAGGAGACATAATCCTCACAACTGACAGCTCGACAACATCATCAGCTCCAGTGCCAAAGGTAACAGGGAACACCTGGTACCCAGGACGCCAACGACAGATTCACGGAGAAACAACAACAAGACGGCATCACCAGACCACGAGCAGAATCAAGTCAGTTTTCACCCAGATATTACATCTGATCGAGTCGCAAGCTAACTCTACCAGGACAAAAGGAGTGTAGCAAAGCTAACCGACAAGAGTTGGTCGACAAAGTGCTAATAACAGACAGACAAAATCATAAAGAAACAGCACTTGTAAAAACAAAAACAACGGCAGTACTTGCAGGATTTTGGCTCCGTACAGGACACAAGACCATGAAATACAATTGCAAGTAGGGTCACATCAAGGCATAACAGTAACTGATCACACGACTACGGGGAACGAGTCATGCATCGAGTAGCTCACTAAGAACGACCCACGACAACGAGAAACGATAGCCAGAATAATAATCTCAAGGGATGCATCTTAAGGACCACGAGCACGCCCAGAGAACACCACACCCAAGAGAAAGAAACGCAGAGCAGAGGGTACTTAATCAGCAGGAATGTCGATAGATCCCCTATTACTCACAAATGCTGAAGGAAAAATGCTAATCTCAGCCCACCTTTATGTCCTAAAATGATTAATGAGCCCCCACAACACATCGGCCGCTGGACACGGCACGCCAAACATGATACGTAACAGCTCTCGACACAGAGATTAGGTTCAAAGCCGAGCAACCGTAAAGCAAGGAGAAGGTCAGGCTCAGAATAAAACTGTCCATAATTAAGCAAACACAGGACAAAGGCATCACTAAGACAGTAATTCCAAGGCTTACTTCGAAAAGACTCCACCAGGCGAAATGAGAAACATGAAGCTCGACCAACAAAAGCTCACCAGGAATGAAAAATCCTAGGTTCGCTCAAGCATCTCCTCAATCACGAAATCTAATCGAGCACTTCAATTAGAGGCGAAGCACATCAGGAGCTGAATAGACTTAAGTTGGGATGACCAAAATAACGTAAGAACGTGTATGGCCATCAGACCAACGCTAAAAGTCAACAGCAACCAAACACTGCCAAGTACAACATGATCGAGATAGACATTATGACGGAAAAGAAGCACCTCGTCACATCCTGATGAGAGCAGGACCATCTCGCACAGTGCTAATCCAGCACACACAAGACGACACACAGAAAAATAAAGTGATATAGAATCGTAAAAACCTAAGCCAGCTGAAGACTGTACTAGACTTAAGGACTCTGGAGACCGCATATCTTGGATTCCCATGTACTTCACAGAACAACGCTCTGATACCAACTGTGATGACCCGGATCCCAGATACCGAATATACCAAGTAGGGTTAATGAATAGACTCGATACCACTTGGAACCCGCGAGGCCTCTTAAGAGCCGTAAAGCTCCGAAGTGGTGCGGACACCCGAGCATACGAGCGGTCCGGGTCAGCGAGCCACTAGTACCGTACACGGAGCACCACACGAGCCACGACAGCTTCCATTTGGCTCGGAGACAGTCTGGAGACTCCCCCTTGAATATCTGAAAAATTCGGGACATTACAGCCCTCCCCCCTTAAAGAAATTTTGTCCTCGAAATTCAGGAGAAGCGTGGAAACACATGGGAAGAATGCCTTAACCAACTGACAACGCCGTTAGAGCCCTAGCACAGAAAACCTCAATTCTCACGAAAGCTCCAAATCTGAGGGACACAGCCAGACTACAAGCACGAACAACACCTTGCTCTGCATGCCCTACACGCCGATCATCAGAGCAGGCATACACCAAAGGACACAGTCCGGCATCACCCCAGGCAACACAAGAACCAATCACGGCACTGCTGCCACAATCTCGCTCCCCGAGGACACGCACTCCTCGTCACGAGAGACAAACCACTGGTCAACGCCCATGCTCGACGGACTAACCAAACGTCAGCTCCACGGCTCGCTGACAAATCTCAAGCTCTGCACCTGGGAAGCCAACACTGAGCTTCCACTAGCTCACGTAGCTATCTCTACAAACCGCAACCAGATCATCGGCTCAACGTCAAGAATTACCTCACACATGGCAAGCTGATAGCCAGACATATTGTAACGACCCAGAGCTCTGGATACCGATAACCCGATAATATCGGATTATCGCTACCAAGAACGGGGGACGCCACCCAAGAGGCTGATGAGGCCCTTGAAGGGTTAGTGGAGTTTGTCAAGGAGTTGTATAACGAATTGGGATTACAATGTGTAAATTAATTTAAATGATAATTAATAATTAAGTGTGAAAGTAAATTAAACTAATAGTGTGGTAAAATATATACAATAGTCCAGAAATTATAGATGTACAAGTCCCACAACTGAAAGAAAAGTCCACAAGTACAACTACACGGGACATACCCTGGTCAAATGTACAGAAGGAGGACAGACCGACTACTGCTGGTACACAAGACACGACTGCCAAAAGCTCGAGACGCAGGGTCTAAAAGTCGAGGCTGCCCACCTGAAAGTAGGAAGGTGAGTCACAGCCAGACTCAGTAGGGGTCATGTGGATCCCTACATCACAACTAAACACGCAGGCATGCAAATATAATGGCAATTAAGACATGCATTTAACCAATACGCATGCAGATGGCATAATTAAACATGAATATAGCAAAGCTATAAACCTATCTAAGCAGTTTAAACAGCTAATCTACATGCCAATTAATCTATATGCTGATACAATATAGATATAACGCCAAAAATTAACCCCACTAATAGAAGAAAGCTCTACCAACCCGGTGATAGGAAAAAGAAGAGACGCACTAGAAGAGAGAGACCAAACGCGTCCACTGACGGCTTACACTGTGTCTCAGGCAACTCGTAGGTCAGACAAACACAGCCAGTGAGAGGCGTAAACAGTACCAAACCAAGAACTAGTCGGAGTGACACTCGTCAGTGTCAGTCCTACTGTCTCCGATCACGTGTACACACACTGACTCCTGCCAAGAGTCAGGCCTATAGCTAGTTTTCCCCTCCCGTAGGATGCAACGGTATAAGTAGGGGCCCACGGTAACTAGCTTAAGAACTGTCAATGGGAACACCCCTCCACCTTTCCCAAGTGGGCCGACACTCCAGGTCGTTGGGATAGGACTAGTGGCTCTATCACAAGGAAAGAGAAAATTACTCTATCGGGGTCTAAAATAATACCATAGTTTTATAAAATAACTTAAATATGGCGAATATGCACTACTGAATGCATTAAGAACTAAACATACCCATTTAGAATGCCAGAAGGTATAACGGACCAATATGGGACCGTTACCTGACATAACGGATTAGGGCAGGGATGTTATATGGTACATAACGCACCTCCCTCCATCCGTTAAACTCACCTAAACACCTATGTGAACACAAGCACACAGACATGCAGACCATAACGCACCACCACTGGGGCGTTATGTTCAGTATAACGGCTTGCACCCCTACCCCCTAACCATGGGACACCCATCCCAAATAGTGCCCCTCTGGCCTCCCCATGTCACCTATCAAACCTCCTATTTTGTGGAAGATTTGAGAGACTTGGTGGATTGTCTACACTGACAAGTCCACTTGACCAGTCTTCTAGCTAGGGAGCCAACAAGGTCTAGCACTGTTAGCTTCACTTGCCCCACCCTTGGCTCCATCACTGTCGTCTGCACGAGAGGCCACTGCACTAGTGAGATTCTCCTCCTTCTCTGCTTAAAGGAAGAACCCACCTCGATTCACTCCCATCCCATCATCACTTCGGGCATGAAGATTGATCAACCCACCCAAGTGACTAGCCCGAGTGTCTTGTTGGAGGAAGATGATCCACCACCTTTAGAAGTCCTTGAGGACATAGAGTTACTCTCTCTAGGTGGCCCCTTCCATGATCCCTTTGACCCCTTCCAATGGGAGCTCAGGTACCCATGTGACCCACCCATATCATTCTCCACCCAGTGCTTCCTAACCTCGGCCATAGGGTTTTACCAAGTCTGCCTCTTCCTAGGACCGAACCACACAAAGGAAGTCATGACCATGAATGACATACACCTTGGGAATGAGGAAGGGCCCCACCCCAAGATGTCCACCTTCCCAGACCCTTTTGACCCCTACTAGTGGAAGCTCAAAGGCCATCCCATACCCCCACACACGGAAGTCATCTCTGGGATAGGAATGCATGTGTCATGGTATATCGCATCATTCGGCATGGTTAGTAGGTCAGGCCATCCCATTTGCATCACACACACATTAGGAAAGATGCATGACTAGTCCACATTTGGATGTGCCGGCCTTCCCCCATCCGTAGCCACCCACCCAATAAGTCTTGTGCATGAAGGGTACACTTATGGGTGTCCTGGTCCCCTAACATTGGTCCTACATATGCATGATAGGTTCACTTGTGGGTGCCCAGGACCTCCCACATCTGACAAGTTTGGTAGTCGCCACATGCCCGATAGGTCCACATTAGGCTGTCCTGGTCCACCCTTGCACATTATAGTTTCCACACCTACATCGCATGATAATGCATGGCATGAACATTTAAGCAAGCAAATCGCAACGGGTGGCAATGTTCACAAAAAGCGAGCAAAAACTCACGAGCGTCACTTAGAGTGCCAAGTAGACGAGGCGGTGAAGGTGATATTGGAGTGGCTCTACCCTAGGGCTATCTCCAAACTGAGAGCATGAGGACTTGGACGTTCCAGAGTATCGAGTGGCATTGGCAAACATGCTTATGGGCTGAACTTACCAATTGATTTTAGGATACACCCGACTTTTCGTCTGGTTGACCTAGCACCTTATGAGGGCCCCGCGATGGAACCCACTGAGCACCTCGAGCCTGCACCTATCTTTGTGAGCCACACCATCGGAGAGCCTCCACATATCATCCTGAGAGCCCGACATGAGCACTTGGAGGCAATACGGGACAAGCAAGGTACCATCACCAGAAAGAGGGTGTGCCAGCGCCATATTGAGAGGTTGAAGAACCGTTCCCCAGCTACGGATGCAGGGTTGACTTGGGAGGACGTGCTTCACCCGATTCTGCAGCTGCTTTGGTGTGCCACCACCCTGGTGGACCCATACTCGACAGAGTCGAGTTCTCCCCACGCCGGGGGTATGATGGGGACATCCCCGACCCTTCCACATTTTTCGAGGCTCCTGATGCTTGTCGGTAGCGCTTCATCATGTTCATCACATTTTTTTGAGTCGTGGCATACAATTTTTATATTTCATTTGAGTCATAATTACGTATTTTTTTTATTTGAGTCAAGTACCTAGGTTAGGGAGTCATTTACATAAGTCATGTGTCAATTGGGCCCAACTAGTGGGCTAGGCCCATGGGCGCCCCCCTTGGGATAGTCATATTTATTGTGCACATAATTACTAAAACATAAAACATGACCCATTAGGCCCATACATGTGGCCCAATAAACATGACACATAAATATCTATTTGATAATTTTGTTGAAGTCGCTTGCCGATCCCGTCAAATCTAATCTCAAACCTTGAACCTTGAACCGACAATTCCATCAAACCCCTCCGCTTGGAGGAGGTTCGACCTCGAACCTCGTAGCTCAGGATCCCGGTCTGATGGAATAGCCCGGTTCCCTAAGCTCTGATACCATTTGATGTGAGACAAACATCCAAGCCTGAGATTTTCTTTCCTTTTTTTTTATTATAGTGACTCATTCCGCAGAGAGAGAGAGGGAGGGAAGAGATGTCACGAGGGGTTGGCTCTGCATTTCTTTATGCTATTTTTTTTTATTCTGCAATAGCAACATAGATAATGTGGAGAGAGATTAAGAGAGAGAGAGAGGCCGTTAGTGAGGGTGGGGTGATGGTGTGCTCGGCGGCGGTGGAGCCGTGACGAGTTCAGGCACGGGAGTGGCGCCCCGTGTTGTGCTCGCCAAGGGGAAGGATGTGCTCAGCGACGGTGGGTTGGCGACGAGGCCGGGTGCAGAGAGGGGTGCCGCTGGCGAGGACCGGCTGGGTAGTGACGAGTAGGGAAAGAGGAGGCACGAGCAAGCCGTTGTCTATGCTAGTTGGTAGCGTCCAGGGGCTAGCTGGCATGACTGTGAGATTGTAGGGAGGTGGAGCACCGGCAATGGTCCGCGTGTAGGTGAACCTGGTTGGTGGAGGTGGTGGAAGCACGCTTGCCATCGTGCTCGCTATGCACAAAGGAGGTGTCGACGTGCCCGGGAAGATGCTTGTGGAGGGAACGCCGTGCCCAAGCAAGGTACTCAGAGGGGGGCACCGCCATGCTCGGGTATGAGCTCACCACACTCGAAGGCGGGGGGGCATCACCATGCTTCCGCTGGGTGTTGGGGCGTCGTGCTCACCCTGCTCAAAGAGGGGGACCTCAAGCTTGTCGCGCTCGAAAGGTGGAGTGTTGAGCGCGCCACGCTCGAACGGTGCTTGGAATGATGAACGGTGGTGGAGCTCACGACAGTCGACGGAGCTAAGGGTGGAGATTGACTGGGGCTGGGAAGGCACTGGCACTATGGTGATGTTGTCGGGGAAGGAGCAGCGGAGAGCGAGTGGGCAGCTTCCTGCATGCTTGCGGCGGCGAGGAGGGAGCTGGTTCTGGGGTGTAGGGCATAGGCACATGAGAGGGAAAGAGGGAGTAAGAAGAAGATGGGATGCTATGTAGTGGGACAAGGGGGGGGGGAGTTGAGGGAAGTGGGGGCAGTGTAGGGAGAGGTAGGACGGGCACCGGCAGTGCATGAGAGTGGTGTGAGGGGAGGGCGACTCTTCCTTGCGGTTGCTAGTGAGGGTTGCTGGGTCTCAGGTGGGTAGCGTGGAGAGGGTGGCGAGCTAGCTGCGGCGGTGGCCAACAATGGTTGACTGTTCAGAGCAGCTGGAAGGCTTCACGGGGTGGTGGTGCTAGTTCGTAGTAGCCGGAGGGAGGGAGAGAGGGGTGTGCGGGTTCTTGGATGGGCAGGGGGGTGGCGAGCTGGAGCTGAGGAGGGGGTTAGAGATGGAGAGGGGGGCGGTTGGGGCTTCTCACCCGCCTCTCTCACAGAGGCGATGCAACCACGGACGGGCATCTCACCCGGGGCTTCTCACCCCATCCTTCTCGGATAAGAATAAGGAAGGCCTCTCACCTCACTTGGGGTATGTTTCCAAAAATTTCTATTCACTTTATTACCCAAAAGAGAGACTACATGACAATTTTTATAGACTCTACAAAGAAAACCAAAAGATAACTCTCACCTAACGCCTACTCATCATAACTCTCTTTAAAAGACCAAAAGACACAAAATAAAATCCTCGGCCCCTAACGTCCCTGCCACCCCTGCACAATCCAGCTGGTTTTTTTAATAACCAGAGTCAAACAAGAGTCACAGCATATACCCAGTGTTAGAAGCTCTCACCAATATGGGCTCTCTCTGTAGCTTGCCACGACTCGAAGTCGGGGAATGTCTCAATATTGGGGGCGATCTCGTCTATCACGCAAAGGAACCCCTCCATGTCGATCTCACACTCGACCCCCTCCCTAGACGGAGGGTCCACCTCTCGAGGGGGTGAGAAGGTCACCTCCACACCAGTTTCCAATGGAGCTGTAAAAGACAAACCTAGCAAAAGTAGATTGGCCAACCACCATGGCTAAACCAAGCAGGAGCGAAGAGACCGAAGTGATGCTTACATAAGGCCATCTCCGCCTCGACTTGCTCGCCAGCTTCGAGTCCTTTAGGGGACGCGCCATCCTCAGTTGTCGCAGCCTCTACCCGAGGGTGTTTCTGCCTAGGCTGCAGGCCTCCATCCTCACTCCTCGAGGACACCTCCATGGAGGGGTGATCCCCCTACATCGCAGAACCTGTCAACAAACATAGAATTATTCAATGCCCCAGCCACATAACTAAAAAGTGGCGAAGTAAAAGGGGGACAGACTGGAAAGAAAGCCTTACTTGAAGCCCTAAAGGGGGTCGACGGCAAGGGGACTAGCTGCTCCGGTCTCAACGCCAGTGCCCGGGCTACCTTTGTGACAGCCTCCTGAATGCCCCTTAGAGTGTGGGCACACTCGATCTGGGACATGAACTCCACGAGCTTGGCTAATCCGATCATGTGGCCGATGTGCCACCTCTAGTCGTCAGCCATTGTGTCGACAAAGCTCCCGTCGGGGAGCGCCTGGTCCAACAAGCCTTTGCTCCGAAAGCCACAGTCGGCCAAGAATTTGGTCCACTAGCTACTCGATGCCCTTGGTCGAGGCACCTTCGCCCCAGTCATCGATGCCGCTATCGGTACCTGCCTCAGGGGCTTCAGCGCCCCGCCGTTACCTCGACTCCCTGAAGATGAGCCCCGACTGCTCCGGAGCCACTACTCCGCAAGTCGCTCGATCTCCCAATGAATCTGAGTGACTCGAGTCCTCAAGTACCCGTCGTCTAGCAGAATAAGAAGTACATCCTCCCTCAGCAAATGACTCTCCTTCGCCTTCCTAATCGCTGAAGCCTTTTGTCGGTATAGGTGGCTATGCTCGAACCACCACCTAGGATAATGGACATCGAACCGTCCTCGTCATCCCTGTCCCGACATGGAAAACTACTCTGGCTCCCAGCGGTAGTAGAAGTCCCACCATGCTGCTGCCAGTAGGTGGGTGTCCTTCCCTCTATACTGTCGGCTTGTCAAAGGAAACTACTGGTTCGGTAGGATCCCCTGGTCGTAGCCCAAGTTTCAGGCAAGCTGGAACGGGTAGTACGGCTCCAGGGAACTCGTCGCGGACTGGTGCAGTGCCAGTACCGTTAGTCGGGTGCTCATCACCCACTCTGTCCGCAGTCTGACCTCCAGCTCCCTCTGATGTGTGTGGGCACTGACTACCCCTCCACCCAAGCCCCCCAGGAATATGCTGGAATCCCTCATGGCGATGTCAAATGGCAGTCCCTCCTCGCCCCGACCGAGCAGGTAACAAAGGGCTCTCCTAGCCCCTTCTAGCTATGCCTTGATGTCTCTGTCAGGCTGCCCAGTGAAGCTGAAAAGTAGAGGTGCCATCGAGTTCGCCATGGTCCCTCGAGCTACCAATCCCGAAAACAACAATCCAACCCACACACTTTGGTAGTGAGTCGGCAAAAGCATGCTCCTCTCTCTAGGTGCCGGGTGCGCCTCCAGGACTCCCAACCCCTGATACACATTGGCCAATGCAGTTGGAGCCAAGGCCAACTGTCTCCCCTCCGCCAGCAGAACCAATGTCTCGAATTGGACAAGGCCGCCGAGACACAACAAGACTACCTGTCAACCACTAGGTAACCCCGGGTTGACAGGAACCAGACACGACACCGACACACTAACACATCCACTGCCACCGCAGCACAAACAAACAGAACCAATAGGAACAAGAGCGGCAGACGATGATGACACTCTGGGTAAAGCAACCTGTCAATCAACTGCTAGGGGAAACCCAACAGTCGAGAGACAACTGCTACGCAACCAGTGACACGAACAATGGCAGCTTCTAGATTGCGTCGTTAGGGTACTGTCGTAGTCTAAGAAAAGACCACAGCTAGTCACCTAACCCGACCAATCCAGACAACCACCTACAGACAGACACCGCCCTAAACAAGGACCTAAGACAGATGAATGCACAACACAGCACAAGCAAACGGTCACAATGGCGAGCAGGACTATAACGCACCGGCATAGGGGCATTATACCCACATAACGCACCACGGGAGGGGCGTTATGCCAACCAGACCCAAAACTACAAACAGATGATATAACGTGCCAGCATAGGGGCGTTATATCAACATAACGCACCACGTGTAAGGCGTTATGTCAACCAGACCAACATACTAACAGAACAAAGTATAATGGACCACAATAGGCACGTCATACTAGTATAACGCATAAGGGTAGGTGCGTTATACCTAACAGACACAAAAACACATGACCACAGACCGAAGGCACATAACAGACCAGAACCCATCCGTCATAACCACAAAATGCACAAGGTGAGGAGCGTTATAACAACCGCCATACCCAGTTAAAACATCGGTCAACAGACCATAACGGATCTGCACCTGAGCGTTATATTAACCATAACGCACGGGGAGGAGTCCGTTATGCTAACCGATTGACACGGTCTTCGAGACAAATACGATCGTCGAGGGGACTGACACAGTCAGTCTCGAAAATCACCCGACCATAACGCACCTGGACAGGGGCGTTATGCTCCACATAACGGACCTGTCTTGGTGCATTATGCTCCAAGACCTCCGAAGATAAAAAATCGATGAATGATGCATAACGGTCTATCGGGGGACCGTTATGCACATAACGGCCTCTGGTAGGACCGTTATACCAATCTGACGATCAAAACGGTGAAATGGCTGAATCGGCCCGTTCCACGCCCCATGCACGCCGTAGCGCAGGGGAAATACACCCAAGCGATGAAAAATCTCTCAGGGATTCCAAAAACACCACATGCATGCAACGAAACGCATTAAATCATGAGATCTGGGCGATTCCGACGAATCGACCCAAATCGAGTCACCGGGGTTCCTGGACTCCTACCAGCCCCAAATGACGATCAACGGACATGAAACTGGTGAGGTTGGGATCCTGACATCCCAGCGGTCAGTTTGACACTAACTATATCGCGAATGGTTGCCATTTTCTAGCCAACCCTACAAACCTCAAAAACTACGGTTTATGCTAAACTGGCTCGATCTCCCCCGATCGGCCACGAAACTACGCACAAAGACAGGGAAAACGTGCAGAACGCGGAGGGGGTCCATCTCCCTATCTCAACCGACGAAACCGGGTGCCATGGGCGACTAAACAGTGCCGAAACACCGTCGCGAACCGAACCACCAACTTCGAATTCGCCGTTCGGGATCGCACCAAATCTACGTCGTTCCTCGCTCCACCACGCGTCTCAACAAGTCCCACGCGTCGTCACCTCACCCGCGGACCGCTCCGTCTACAGTCGGGCACCTCCGGGAGAGAGAACGAGAGAGAACAAGGGAGAGAGAGAGTGAGAGCGCGAGTGATGAGAGAGAGAGAAGGGGGTGGGTTTGGTTAATATAAAAAAAAGAAATTAAAATATTTTAATCAAATTCTAAAATCTCGTAAAATGTGTTAAAAATGTACTAGCTTAAAAACAACTCAAGCTAGCTCCGATACCACCTGTGATAACCTAAAACCCGGATACCAGGTAAACCCGATACCACGTGGATCCTGAGAGGCCTCCTAAGAGCGGGAAAGCTCTGAAGGTATAAAAAGGAGTGTGCAAGTACATTGAACTTCCAGATAAAGTAGCAAACAATTCTCTATTATGATCAGGATTGCTAAAATAACATAAATAAAATTACATTTTTAGTTAAACAAATTAAACTACAACAACTAACAATGTCCAGTCTAACTAAAGATAAGTACAGTCCAACATAAAGGGAAACGTACCCTCAAGCCGGGGGAAGCCTGACACTGGCAAAGCTGGCACTAAGAACCATGCACCGCATCTCCAGACCACAAGGAAGAAGGGCAGTCACACCTGAAAAGTCAGGGGTGAGCCTCGTGTCACTGGTTCAGTAGGGGTCCCGCAGATCCCCACCACGAACCAAAGTGATAACAACAGTAACAACAACAAGAGTAACATCAGGAGTAGGAACAACAGTAAAAGTAAAGAGGAAAAGCTGTACTGAATAGAAACATGATAGCCGATCGAACCTCGACCCTCTAAACTACTCCTAATCGGTAAGAACATGGATCCCCAAACACATAGTCAGGAATCACCAGCCGATACACAGACGCGTAGGCTTGTCCTCAAAGACCAAAGCCCGATACAAGACCACATGGTCTAAAAGCATTAACTCATACACGATCTCACCGTCGTGTACGCTACACTGACCACGAGTGAAGCCAAACACAGACTACCCGACAAGTCAGGTCAACCATGATGGAAACTAGTCATGAAAATCACAAGTCATGTGTCATGTGACGGAAGCACCTCCTCACTAGAAGAAAAGCCAGATGTGTCCACTGACGTCTTACACTGCACCTCAAGCGTCTCCCACTTGCCTCGAACCCGATAACTGAGACACTAAGCAAGAAACCAAGGAACAATAGTAATGAGTGACTAGTCAGGGTCACGCCCGTCGGCGCTCATCCAACGTCCCTGACCAAATGTGCACACACAACCCCAATGTCTTGAGCCAGGCCTCTAGCTAGTTTTTCCCTCCCGTCAGACTCTAACGGCTAGACAAAGGGGCCCACGGCAACCAGCCTATGAATCGTCTCTATTGGGAACTCGCCCCGCCACCACTCCCAGGTGGGCTGACACCCAAAGTGTCATCACGCTACGACTAGTGGAGGCTCACTAGACACAGAGACTCAAAACAGAAACATCAAAGTACAGACAGGCTAAGCACGCACCCATCGCATGTACCACGAAGCACAAAGCAACACACAGAACTGTCGCCAGACTCAGGACAGTCAACTAGACCTACTAACACAACGATCCTTGAGTCACACGACTTGGGTCAAGATCGCTGCACATCATGGCAACATGCCGTTAATCAGCCTAGTCCCCAAGCCAAATCACGGGAAAAACATAAGCCCTCGGCCCCTAGGCCGCACATCGGAGTATCGATTCTGGAAACACAGAACACGAGGGATCACCAAAACCCTTGAATCACATGGACACATAAATCGAGGTAAGATGATATCTCCAAGCATCCCAAAAATCAGGTCTTGATCTCACAGGATAACCGAGACACTCACGAGGTCACGTGTCAACCACTAGGTCACAACCAGGTTGACTAGAAATCATAATGACTCTCGAAATGCACAAAATACTACTCTGTACAATGGCACTTTCGGACACCCTATAACACGGTCACAACCCTCATAGGACGTCCAAGACATCCACGGACAATGGGCTAACCAAGGGGTCGAAGCCAAACCAATCGAAAACCAAACCGATGTTAAAATATCATTCTGGGCAGGTGGCGGTCTTACCCCTGGCCTCTAAACCAAAATGGTAGTCATCCAAAGGGCCGCTGGTCGAATAGTGACCGCGCCGTATCAGTTTCTCCCGAGAGTTATTTTTTACTGTGTGCTCTTTATTTTCTTTCACCCGTGGGTGAGTTTGATGGTTCGTTTATGCATCGAACTGATGAATTAAGTTTATGGAAATAGAGGTTTAAGAATTTTAAGTGGTCTATTAGGATGGATTGGCGTGAATATTAGGTGTTTCGTTCAAGGAGTTTAATTCACAGAATTACTGTGTGTTAGATTAGAGGTTCAATTTGTTCTCCGGATGGTGATTCATTCATTTGTTCTCAAGCGTTCTTCAACCCCTGGCGAAAATCGGGCAGCACCTCCCCCGGACCGGGGCTTGCCAGAGAGAAGCGAAGGGCACCCCACCGATTGCTCATGAGTGCCCCTTCAAATGCGGAGCGGCCTCATGGTGGTCCGATAGCCCAAGTGTGAGGGTAGAATGCTCGAGGGCTAGCCTACGAGAGCGACCACGACTCACGGGCGATGATTCGTTGAAGCGGGACAGATGTTCGCCACAGGGGCCATGAATATTCATCGGACGGTGGATCACTTCAAGGGTCATGCCACAAAGAGGCAAGCCTCAAGGTCCCCAGACAATCGAAAGATGAAGAGGGAAAGTCAGTTTCGGAGCAGAGATTGAAGGGGAGGAGATCAAGGTGATAGAAGATTGGGCATGCTTACAAAACTCATTCTTTCATTCATCCTCAAGGGGGAAAAAGGTGGAGGGTTCGGATACAAGGTAGTTCACCACAAGGTGGAGAGAGGTACATTAGGAGGAGGAGAAAATACATTGACGGGGGAGGGGAAAAGAGCACAAGCTTTTACCCCTTCGACTCACCTCTTCTCTCTCACACTCCCTCTCTTTCTTTTCCTTCACCTTACCGGCGTGGGTGGACGGAACTTCTCCTTCTTTCTTCTTCTTCTTCTCTTCACTGCGCGTCGAAAAAGCCAATCGGGAGGGTGTTTCTCCCTTCTTCTCTTCCCTGCGCGCCGGAACAGCCAACTGGTAGAGCCCCCCTTTTTTCTTGGAATGCTTGGCCTATATATAGGCCAATCACCCAAATCCTTCTGTCCGAAGGTGAGCGCGCCAGGCATGTTCCTCACGTCGCGCCGGTTGCATTGTCGAGCTCCTTAGCCAGCCACGTTTCCATCGCCATGCCTTGCAGGGACGTGGGCAGCCGGCCGGGAATGGCCGTTCGGCGATTGCAGGACTTCCATTGATGACGGCATGGGTTGTTCGGCGGTGCGGCGCCGTTTTAACACTCAGAAGGGCTTGCACACTTGAGAATGAGGGGTTCAAATGGCACGGCCAGATGGCGCGCCGTTTCAACCCACTCCAGGTAAATCATCAAATGGGGGGCATCCTTCATGAGCGCGCCGTTCCTGCAAATCAAATGGGGCACGCCGTTTCAAATGCAAAACAAGGGAGGGGGCGCGTCGTTTCAAGTTGTTCAATCGGCAACTTGCTGGGTTGTTTGAGTGTGCCGTTTCAACATTATCAAATGGGGCGCGCCGTTTTAAGGCAAAACAAGGGGGCTAAGGAATACGGGTGCGCCGTTTCAAGTGGCGCCGGTTAAGGGCCTCGTCGCACCGTTTTAAGCCCTTTTCGTGTCGTTTTAAGCGCCGAACGGATTCATTTCGAAGTTGCAACCGTTTATATAAGTGTTGACGCTCTCGGAATACTTTAGGTGTAACGCACGATGTTCATGATGTTTCATTCGCAGCTTCTGGGGCTCAGCCTGGGGCTTTGCGTGACTTTCGATGTAAGACGAGACTGTGCCGAAATCCCCGGCTTTCCTTTTATTCACCTCCCAGCACGGTCGATCGTAGAAATCTTCTGCCCGGGGGTTCCCTTAATGGGTAGCGGACTACCGAGTGAGTTCTCATCCCTACCGGGCGAGGTGTGGGTCCCCGTGTGTGAGCCCACTTGTTGAATTGAGCATTCCCTGTCATGGGGAGATGCTGCCCAATTTTCTTCAGGATTTTTGCACTGATTTCGTTTCTTGTTGAAGTGTGCACTGATGTTTCTTATCTACATGTCTCAGAGCCTCTTCGTCTTCAATTGACAAACTCAAGAACTTTTTAACTGTGCTGGCGTATGAACCTCGCAAAACCACTAAAATTACAGAACAAGTACACAAATGAACATAGGGAAATTTAATGCAACTTAATCCAAACTTGGAGAATACTCTAAAAATTAGTCAATTACCCCTTCAAATAAGCCCAATGGCCCATCGATTTCAATTCCTCCATAAACCCCATGATTGCCGGGCCTTAGACCCCCCATGAAATCCATCACGCGAAGCCCTGTGTGAGTTGGTGGTAGCGCCACCGACTCCCTTCTTTCCTTTGCTAAATCGGTGGCGATGCCACCGACTCACTGCCATTTGCAATTAATCGGTGGCGATGCCACTGAATCACCTTCCCCCCATTCCTCTTGATTCGTGCAAGTCGATGCAAGTTTGTATATAGGGTCAATGCATGTTTCACACCAGGGTAGATGCAGGTTGGTGCACATTTACCTTGTTCATATACAAGGTCGATGCACATTTGTCTTGTTCGTATACAAGGTTGACGCACATTTGCCATGTTCATATACAAGGTCGACGCACATCTGCTCTGTTCATATACAAGGTCAATGCACATTTGCCCTGTGCATGAACAAGGTCGATGCACATTTACCTTATGCATGTACAAGGTCAGTGCACATTTGCCTTGTGCATGAACCAGGTGTATGCATATTTGCCTTGTGCATAGATAAGGTTGATGCACATTTTTCTTGTGTGTATACAAGGTCGATGCACATTTGCCTTGTTCATGTATAAGGTCGATGCACATTTGCCTTGTTCATATACAAGGTTGATGCACATCTGTCCTGTTCATATGTAAGGTCGATGCACATTTGCCTTGTGCATGAACAAGGTCGATGCACATTTGCCTTGTACATGTATAAGGTCGGTGCACATGTGCCTTGTGCATGAACAAGGTCTATGCATATTTGCCTTGTGCATAGGCAAGGTCGATGCACATTTGCCTTGTGCATGAACAAGGTCGATGCACATTTGCCTTGTGCATAGATAAGGTCGGTGCATATTTATCTTGTGCGTATACAAGGTCGATGCACATTTGCCTTGTGCATGAATAAGGTCGATGCACATGTACCTTATACATAGATAAGGTCGGTGCACCTCATTTAACTTGAGCATAAGGTCGACACATATGTATAAGTCTGTGCACATATAGGTCTATGCATGCTTTGGGTATGTGCACATGTTGCAATATGTTGAGTAAGTCTGTGCACATGTGTTAGCAATAGGCATAAGGTCGGTGCACACTGTGTCAGGTCAATGCACAATCACGTTCTGCATCAAGTAAAGTCTGTGCACATGTAGAAGTCATGACCTCATTCTTCCAAGATCTGCCTGTCTAGGTCTACCTTATTTTCCTGTCAGGGTCTGCCTTAGCCCGTCTAGGTCTACCTTATTTTCTTGTCAGGGTCTGCCTTAGCCTGTCCAGGTCTACCTTATTTCCCTGTCTAGGTCTATCTTATTTTCCTATCCAGGTCTACCTTGTTCTTCCAAGATCTACCTTATTTTCCTATCCAGGTCTACCTTAGTCTTCCAAGGTCCACCTTATTTTCCTATCCAGGTCCACCTTAGTCATCCAAGGTCCATTTCTTTTTCTTATCAAGGTCTATCTTAGCCTGTCTAGGTCTGCCTCTTTCCTGTTCAGGTCTACCTTATGAGAGCTCAAGTCAACCTCAGTTCTCCCCCGCGTTGACCCTTTGCCTTTTGTCAAAGGCCTAATAACTCTATCCGTGGACTGGTTCTAAGTCTAACCATCTGAATAGCAACTGCTCCCAATTCTTTGCACCGTTGCTCAAGAGCTTCAATGATTAACTGTCCAAGATCATGACCCCTTGCAGCCGGATCTAGATACAATACAACCTCATGGGCAGTTAGGTATTCTCGATTAAATAGAGCAGGGCCAAGATAGCAACCTCCACTCCCTACAATCCTACCTTCATCTTCTACCACCACCAATGCACAGTGTTCAATAAGACGCTCTGTCAAATCTTTTACTGTGTCATGGTGGAATGGATAGATTCTAGCATAGTCAGTTTGTGGATAAAAGGTCTCATACAATGGAACAAGTTGTTCAACATCACTAAGATTACCCAGCCTGACTTTCATCTTGCGCACCTATAATGGGAGTAAAGAAAGCAACTAGAACTAGACGACCGGTCTCAGGAGTATCTCCGAATGCTACAAAGGGATATCGAGAGTGGAATAGTTCACTAGAGTAGATCAGTGCTCTATTATACTTCATCTTAATAAATGCACGCTGATCCCAAGCTAGTTCATTCTCAAAGTCGTTTTTAATTTCCTGATATAGCTTATCATCTCCAGGAAGAATTCTGTTAGCATCAGTACGACTATGAGTCCAAAAAGCAGTACCACTGGGGCCATCAGACAGATAAAGGACCAGAGCATGAGTACCCCACCCCATGTCACTATGGATAGATTGATTAGGCGGCTCACCATCATAGTTCAAACGGTAGGCCATTCCGAGGAGTTCAATACCTCCAAAGATTCCTTCCAACTGAGCAA
The DNA here is from genome assembly GCA_024336825.1 of Amorphophallus titanum. NCBI lineage: Eukaryota > Viridiplantae > Streptophyta > Magnoliopsida > Alismatales > Araceae > Amorphophallus > Amorphophallus titanum. The sequence goes on along the minus strand of JANBPO010002190.1, from coordinate 2,951,183 downwards.
TCACCTCAGGGCGAGGTGCAAAGGATACTCTCTTGTATACTTGCCCATCTGGCCCTTCCCAATCTACATACTCTGCATGAAGTCCGTCTTCGCGGACTTTATCTGGATCAGGTAGGAAGTCATCAATCACATATACGTCTTCAAGTTTCTTACTTACGCGCATGTAAGTATCTCCTAATTAGGTTTTCTGAACCTCTACATCATACCCGGCTGCTCGGAGTTTGTCAACAACAGCCTCCAATTGTTCGACAAGCGGATCGCTCTTTCCAGCCAATTCAGCCTGTCGGCGCGGAGGAGTTGTGATGATTATGATCGTTGACATTTTCTTCCTTTGGCTTTAGCCAGGGTGCTTGTTGATAGATATTATTAAGATAGTCCTGCATCCGTTCGATCTTGCGATTCTGTTCCCTGATATTATTTTCTACATTAGACACCCGAGGGCCGAATGTAACAGCAACAGTAAAGATAACTACAGCCATGACGACAGTTATCCAGAACGCATGGCCACCAGTATTATGCTGATGAATGACCTGCTGCTGATTGTTACTTCCATTTCTACGTTCTTGGAATTGTGTCAGACTATGTGCAAGATCCTTTACAACATCATGCAGTCTGGCAATGTCGTCCTTATCAACCATTAATCTCTCCGAATTGGTACACCTAATTTACCGCAAATCTCAAAAAGAATTTGCAGAGCTTGGTCAACTTTCACTTCAACCTTTTCCATCTTATCTTGCTTTACAAACTCTTTATGGACTAGCAATTCAAGATCACGAATATCTTTCTTAATTGCTAGAACAGTTCTAACAACCCACGCTACAAAACCCGCAATACCTACACCGGCTAGGCCATATAGAAGATTAGTATATGGATCAGTCATAGGAATTACCTGTCATATAAATATCCCTGAACTCGATGATGAGTAGTACCCCCCGCAGGAGATGCTTGATAAGCATAAGTATATGCCTGGGAAGAATCTAACGGCATAGCAGATATTGTAATACTAACAGGTGCTGCGGAACTCATAAACCCAGTTGGAGTGACGGGGCCATCACTATTAGACAATAGCACATATGCAGATGTACTAGAATTAAGTACATGAAGCATTAGACTTCTAGACGTCACAGGAACAACAGCAGATGCACTAACAGTAGTTGCAGTAGTAGCAGTACCCGAAGCAAGAACGTAAAAAGGAGCTACACCAATGTCTACTATATAGTACATCAGCCCGGGAAGAGCATGTAGGAATTTATAAATATTACTACTAGCATCGCTCTTAACACTACCAATATAACGTCTAGTAGTATCACCAGTTTTAGTCCTAGCTGCACCTAAGTATGGAGCAGATGGGGCCGTTGTTACTATCTCGAAATCTGGAACTCCGGAGTTCACGTAAGCATAAATATGATACCAGGTACTAGCGCTAAGAGATAGACTAGATTTAGTAATTGGTGCTGCATAGTACACATTCATACCAATACTGGGAATGTATACAGACCCTCCAGACAGAGTAATGGATGTACCACTATTCCAAGTCAGCATCATACCATCAATGAATGCAGGTTCAACAGTAGTATCTACCGCAGTTACCTTTTGTGCGCCGATAGCAGTGTATGTAGAAAAGCCTTGACTATCTTCATACTCGACGCGCTCACCTACCTGCAGTGTTACTTTATAAAGAATTCTAGTATTAGCTCCGCTAATCAATTGAATAGTAATAGTAGCAGGTGCTGTATCACTATTAAAGATATTAAGTTGTTTAACCTGCCGCTGAGTGCTGGCTGCAGGGGCAGCTACTATATCTACGGCAGTAGTACTATTTGTAACTGTATCATTAGCACCAGCCACGAATGTGGTAGTTGTGATATCTGCGAATGATGCAGTTACGGGTAACTGGTTAGTGGTAATAGCCCCAGCCAAGACTACCTGTAACTTCTTAGTTGTGCTATCTAGAATAATCATTAAGGCCTCAAAGATGCAATAGCCATAGCATTAGCAAAGGATACTCCACCACCAGTTCCATTAGCGGCTGCAGTGATCCGACCTTTTTGGTCTACGGTAATGTTAGCGCTAGTATAACTGCCAGGAGTAACAGCAGTATCAATCAAGTTAATGGTAGGGTCCCCGGCACTACCATCACCGTTAGTTACTGATATATTTCCAGCTGTACCAGTAATAGTTCTAACTGCCCACTGTGCACCGTTTTTAGTTAAAAATCCAATACCAGTTACACCAGATAGATTAGCAATAGAAGTATTGATTACATTGATCTTATCCCTCATTGAGATAAACCAACGAATCCAGACTTGATTGAAATATTTCTTGCTATCCCCAGATCCCTCATCACCAGCTTGGGGAGGGGTGTGATTGGGAACTGGCGGTACTGGATCAGCCTTTACATTAACCATTAGAGAGTTCCTACATCATACTGTACTTCAATAGCCTGAATTCGAAAGGGGGTATTGCTTCGATGCCTAAGGTTATATGCCCTTCGACTGAACGTACCCTCTCCATTGAGGATAGGACGATCCTGACTCATGTCCACTCTACGCCAATTACTCCAGCTCTGGTAGTCATCGTCAGTACACCGAAGTTCAAGAACACTTCCAGCAGTCTTATCCCCGATAACTTCCATCTGATTCATCTGCTTACGACGCCTAGTATTAGCATCGAAAAGCGGAGTATAAATATCTACTTGAATCGGCTGGTCGAGGTCATTGTAATACAGTGCACTAGTATAGTAAATCCGGCCATTAGATTCATGCTGTAGAACATGACGGCCCTGTGCATCGTATGTAGCACTAACGATTGGAAAGTAGTTACCATTGGTATCTGTCCACTGGTACCACTCATCCATTGAGATATCATATACCAGAGTTAGGTTGGCATTCTTAGAAGTAAAGACATAGTAGTTATGTCCGTTAATCTTAAGCTGCCAAGAATAGATATTGGTCTGATAGTCAATATCAGCAATCAGACGATCCACAGCGGGCGTTGAGATAATCTTTACTGCACCCTTATCCATGCTAATGAACTGGAGGGATGCACTTCGATTAGTACACAACCAGACAAAGACATCATCGATACTCTGGACACTATCCTGATTAGCGCATCCGTAAGGAACTTTCATACCCTGAACAGGGCCGAGTGGACTACCTGTTGGATTACCTGCATCGAAGAAGTATTCAGTAGTCCACTGTTTAAAAGCAACTACATATACCAGCTGCTTCCCCAAGAACACAGCCGCATCAGGTTCAATCTGGGCAGCAATGTAGTTAATAGGATTCCAGCTAGCGTTGGTATTAACACTATTAAGCTCTGAGTTAAAGATACGAGTATCCTTCATCATAACAAAGGAATACCCATCCAGATACGCAAAGCCTTTAACTACCTCAGAGGGGAAGTCTGTATCAATAGTATTGAGTGGACCTACTACACCACCAGACTCAGTATATGCATAGGTCTTCTTACCATTACCAAAGATCAGCTGAGGGGTAGCGCCCAGGTTGGAATCAAATCTATACACACCACCGGTAGTATCAAGGCTAGGACCGCCAGTGACGGCCACACTATCCTTGAACAGAGTATTTCCGAAGATTGTATAGACGTGATCCCGCCAGAAGTAAGAGCCTCGGCCCAATTGATCTGGAACCACAATCCCCGCTTGAACCAGCCCTGGGCGCTTGTAGATATAAATCTCACCATCTTTATCAGCTTCAAGCAGACAGTTAACCAGCCGAGCATCTTTGTTAGTAGAATTTCCACGGTTAGCCTGCCGAACCAACAAAGGAAGTCGGGGCGGAACTGCTACACTGGCTGCTTGATCGGCCATTATCTAAACCTCCCAACTCCATAGTAATTTCTAGAGTCCATCGCAAAGGTGGTTGGACTATCTTCAACATCCCAATTCTCAAGAACTTCTCGGAAGGTAGCAGCACGAGAAGAGCAACGCTCCATAATAGCAGCAGGTTGGCCCGTTGAAATTTCATCTGCCAAAGCCCACACAAGGGCAATTCTCCATTCCTGAGGGAACTCCATAGAGTCCTCAAGATTAATAGGATTAGCTGCTCCAACCTGAGTCAACAACTGAGCTTTGTTAGTAGCCTCAATAATATCAGGAGTATTCCAAAAGTAGACATTGAGGCTTGTAACTTGCTTATCTATAAAATATGAACTAATAGTACTTTCATTATTATCAATCTGCGAAAGCGTCATCCACTCCTGCCAACCTAGTGACACCAGTGGACGCCTAATACCTTCAGGAGTAACAACGTTAGCCTGAAGAATTCTCTTAGGCATGTCCATTACTACATTACCAGTGGGCCCCATAGTATACAGATTTTGACCTGCTACAAGAGGGAACTCAATAACCTTATTGAGAAAAAGCTTAAGGCCTTGAGTCTGCCACAGATTAATAATATCAGCAAGATTAGTTCCATAGTCTGCAAGATCCTGGCTGGTTGGGTCGGAACCCTTACGAAGATAGCCAGCATTCTGCATCGCAGCTCGGATGATGCCGTAGTAATTGGATGAAGTAAATGCTGGCATCTAAGTTCTCACAGAGGAAGTACAGGATCGGTCTTAGCAAAATGAAGCAGGAGAGAATATACAGAAGAGGCGCCAGAAGTAATTAGAACATCTCCAGTCTTACCAGCACCAGATCTATTAGGGATACCGCCAACTTTCTTATAGCATTTAGTTTGACCGCTACCAACACTATAAGTATCAAAGTCTACATCAACAGTAGCATCCCAAGAAAGCTTTACATCAGCGCCAGATACGTCATAAGTAGCCCTAAGCAACCGGACCTGTGCGCATGGAGGATTAAGAGTAGATACGTCAACAAGTAGGACTGCGGCATCAGCACCAGTGCCCACTACTTGAATGACATAGTTACGCTGACCCTCTTCAACAATAGTAGTAGTGAACGCCACGGAAGTTCTCCAAAAAGGGCCGCTACTGGATGCGCCCAGTAACGGCCAAAGCGATGACGGGATAACACCTGCGTCCGGCGGGCTGACGCCTTTGCCGGCCGCGAAAGCAGTTACGGCGCCTGACAGACCTCGCGGATCAACGTTCCATGCTGGCCAGTAGATAATCCAAAGTCACATCGGCAGTGGTGGCCTTGGCGGCGAGGATCAGGTTGGCGCCAGTGGGAAGGGTTGCGTCGGAGATACTGGCGACGGCCCTGTTATCAACGTACAGGATAACGCGGCTGAGGTTGCCGGGAACACTGCTAGGACCAGGTTCATGGACAAGGCCGAAGGTAACAAACTCAGCGGCAGTGAAGGTACGCTGATAGGTTACAGTTGCAGTACCTACAGTCAGGGTGAATAGGCCATTGACGAAGGTAACATACAAGCCAGTAGTCGGGGCAGCTACAGCATCAACCCAGCCAACAAGGCCAACAGAGGTAGCACCGGCGGCAGATGCTCGGACCTTGAGGAACTGGCGACGGCCAAGGTCGGGACGCCAAGATGCAGAAGTAGCAATACTACCAGCAGCAGTGATAGTGGCCAGACCACCAGCACCTGCGACGATAGCGGTGGTAGTAGAAGTCCAGCCCCCAAGGAAGTTAAAATCATCAAACAAACTGTGATACTTAGTAGGATCAAGAAGGCCCCAATTCTCCAGGACTTCGCCAACCGGCGCAGACCCTACACCGTTGGGGAAGCGGGTTACAGAATAGGGAGCTACAATGCGCTCGGCCATGATAGTACCTATAGGAATTTGAAATAGAAAAAAGGGCCCTAAAACTTTACGTCGTAGGGCCCTGTGGTGGTATTACTTGGCTTGTTTGTAACTGGTGTTCCAATTTGGAACAGTACTATTACGGACCGTTAGAACCGTAGATGCCGCGCGGATCAGTGCAACCAACCGAGAAGCGCATATAGGTAGCAGCCTTAGCGTTCTTGGTATCGAAGTCATTGTCCTGATCGAACTGTGGAGCATTGCGCATAAACATCTGCATGCCGTTCGGAACGTTAGTACGGACAAACCATGCAGTCTGGCTGGTGAAGAAGTGATTGACCTTCGTACCGCCAGGAAAGGCATTGGTAGCCTTCAGCACGTTGATAGCGTTGTTAGCCGTGGAGCTCTGCAGAACCGACTTCAGAATGCGCTCAGCATTGAAGAACTCAGCAGTCGGAATATGCAGGGTCTTCGGCATGACCGAGATCTTCAGGCCTCGAGAGTTAGTAGCATTCATGATCTGAATGCAAATATCCTCAAGAGCCGCCTCACTCAGGTCGGCGCCCGGAGTCAGTGCGTTGGAGAAGGTACCACCAACCGGACTAACATGGGCATTACTAACAAGTGGCTGGCCATCCGGCATCAAGAAGTACGAACCAGCAAACGCATCATTGTAGATCAGGGCTGCCACATTCTCAACAGTCTGGTTAACCGAGAACGCATTAGCCTTAGCGCGACGCGTAGCCACTTCCTTATACAGATTATCCTGCAACTCTTCAAACGTCACAATGTAGCCAAGTGCATAGGCCACATGGGCATAGGTAGCAATCCAGCCCTGAATTTCCGAATCATAGGAGACCGGCGCACCCTGACCCTTAACCGGAGCCAGGCCGAAACCAGTAACTTCCACATCCTGTTCATAGGCCTTCGCAGAGGTCAGCTGATCGAACAGGTCCGGATATTCCTTTTCATGTGCATCATAGATCTGACCCCAAGTTGCATGGATACCAGGCCAAAGCAGTTTGGGGTGCGAACCAGTATTAATTACGCCACCGGGCATTGTCGTATCTCCTTATCAGACGCCGGCGGTGCCGCCAGCCAGCTCATGGTTATTGATCTTGACAAGCCACTTAGCATACTGGCCGAAGGAGTTATCCCCAGCCGGGCGGCGGACAAGGCCCAGGAGTCGAACTTGCAGAGTGGCAGTAACTGCCTTATCTGCGTTATCCAGAACTACCTGCGAGATGAAGTTGTTAGCATCAACAACGGTGAGGTTGGTATTAAGGCCAACGTCGGCCGCAGTCATCGGGGTACCGCCTTCCTGAACCTCGAAGATAACATTCGGATCATCAACTACAGCAGCATACCAAGTGGTAGCCTGAGCGACACCCGGACGAATAGTCTGGTCAAGGTTGGAAGGATTGGCCAGTGCAGTCTCATTCAAAGCTCCGAGACCAACAATGACACCTCGGATAGCCCCAGTATCAGCGGCACGAACAATACCAGCAACACCATTGGCATCTGCACTACCCGAAGAAGCTACCGGATCACCGATAGCAAGCTTCGTGGCATACGCCGGGGCGATACTATAAATACGAGCCTGACCGTTCCAGGGAGAACCATTGAGGTACTGTACCGGCGCAAGACCCGCAGGGCGGTTTGCATTAGGCATTTGGAGTTAGCTCCATTAGATTATCTCTTCTTTTGGAAGAGCTTGGGCATATCACCCTTAACGTAGTTGTTACCTGCGTCTCGGGCGTCCTGTTGTACTCCATTGACTTTACCGGCACTGAGCGCATTAACAGTCGCATCAATGTCACTCTGGAGCATGGCCTGGCCCTTTGCATAAAGGCGTTCAGGACACTCCATCAGATACAACCGGAGAGCCTGGCCATTATCGCCGAAGCCGCCAGCTGCAATACTTACGCGGGTACCGAGGTCAGTGTTACCACTAGCCTCCGGGGGTCCGCCCAAGGTATTACCTACCACGTTAACTTCTTTACTATCCACGAACCGATACCCTGCCGCCATTGCCCGCTCAATGCGTCCAGGTTCGCTACGGAACCAGTGACGATGCCAGCCCGGCTTATCCGGAACAAACAGGCGGGCACGAGGAGCGCTCATTGGTACGTACTTAGACTCATCAAAGTCGTACGTATCGTTAGCAGGATTCGGATTAGTTACCTTAGCTTCGTTACTCATGTCTTATTCCTCAGGCAGTATAGATGCGAACATAGTAAGCTTTCCACTCATCGACAGTCTGGAACTTCTTTCCAGGACCGACGAAGGTATCTACATCATCCATGCACGCACGCTTTGCGTCTGCCGGAAGTGCATTCCATCCCTTTGAACCCGTGCTCGAGTTACCGCGAGTAGTACTTTCGACCTTACTGGTTGGACGCCGAACAGGCTCATCGTCATCCTCCTTCTTGCCGAACTTTTCTTCCCAAACTTCCTCACACTTCTCGAGGAACGATCGGGGAGTGTAGTCATCGCGTTCTCCAGCTTCTCGGAGTTCTTCATCCAAGTCCTCAGCGATTCGGTTGAACTGCCGAGTTTTCTTCTTGTCTGGGCCAAACCAATCTTTATTTTCTTGAGTCCATGCTTCAATCTCAGGATTGATAGCAGGGTCCTTAGGCTTTTTACTATCGTCCTTAGGCTCTTCTTTAGGCTTGTTAAGATCCTTGATAGCTTCCTTGGCAATGCCAATTTGTTCAAGAATCTCAACTTCCCTATCAACGTCGCCGTCTTCACGAGCTTGCCTCAGATTAGCTTTGAGATTCTCAATAGCCTGCTCTGCTGCATGCTTGTTCGCTGCGGAGTGATGCTTCTCCAAAGCTGCGATCGTTTCCTGCATATTATGCAGCGACGTTTCGAGGTTGTCAATGCGCGTATCGCGTTCAGCAAGATCTGCCTTAAGACGAGCGTTGGTCTTACGGAGGATCGGCATAACCTGCTCACCACGTTCCAAGAACGTTTGAGCATCTACCCACTTCTCCGCATTACCCTTAAACTTTTCCAGAGGAGTCCAGCCGAGCTTAGCAGCTTCTTCCTCTACCTTTTCGATATTAACGTCAGTTTCGCCGTCCATCACTCTGCCTCTCGTTCAATGACTGCAAAGATGTCTCGATCATTAACCAGACGGTATTGCTCACCATCTGCCGTACCAACTGCCATGTAACCTGCGTATGCGGTTACTAGTACCTTATCACCAACCTTACAACGTGGAGTAGGTTCATCTAGCCAAGCGATCGGTCCAATAGCTACAACAACTGCTCGCTGCTCAGCCATGTTATCTCGGCCACGCACATCATCAGGGATGATGATAATACTCTCAACTCGCTCAGGAGTGTATGGCTTAATTAGTACAGCGCGCCCACAGGGCAGGATTCCGGAAGCATTACTCACTGGTTAGGTCCTCAAGTTCGATATCTAGTACATCATTCATACCACTAATATATCCCTTAGCACAAGCATCTCTAATCATATGCTCATGCTGAAAGGACGCATCAAATGAGCCATTAGCCCATTCATCTTTCTTTTCTTCAATCTTAGATTTGGCCCATGCTTTCAAGCGACGGGTTAGCGGATGGGCTAACCATTCCCTGAATTCCGCCTGAGCCTGCGTTTCCAAGTCCTGTTGCGACATTGTTCCCTAGCTCCATCAGTTGTTTGATCTGACTATCAGCACTCTTGTTCTGTTCCCGCAAAGCTTCGATTGCAGCGCGGAAGGCTTGAATCTGAAGATCTTGCTCAGACAGCTGAGCGGTCTTCATAAGATTCATAGCCTGAGCTTCAAGCTGTTGGATCTTAGCATTATTAAGAACTTGCTGCTGCTGCAACTGCACACCATAACGCCAGCGATCCAGTTCCATCTTAGCATTTGCAGCTTCATTCTTGAGCATCTGAATCTGGACCTTTTCGCTAGGACCAGGATCACCGGCAGCCTCAAGGCCTGGGTAGATAACATCAATAGCATCTACATTCAGAGCCCTCAGGAATGTCCGCTCAACCTCATCTGCATCATAGCCTGGGTTACCAACAGATGCTTCCTTGATAATCTGAGCCTGTGCAAACTTAGCCGCATCAGATGTGATGTTTGGATCAGCTGCGGGAACAAGACCGGTCGAACTCCCGAGAAAATCCTCACGACTGATAGTACCACCAGCATCGCCGTAACTCAAGCTGCTTTCCAAATAGAGCCCATTCAGAACATACAGCTTCTTGAACTCCCACTTCATGCTACGCCAGATACGCTTGAAGATAGCGCTGTAAATCTTCTGGCCCTGCTCAACCATAGCTCGACTGGTTTCAGCGGGAGTATTCTGCCCAGGATTCACACCACTCAGCATATCCGTTGCGCCGCTGATTCGATTAGTGTAGTCAATAATCAAACTCAGAAGCTGAAACATAACTGCATTGGGCTCTCGCACAGGCAAGGGCATGATGTTCTTTCGAAGATCGTCGCCACTTGAATCGACTCGATTCCAGCCAAATGGTCGAAACTCGTAGACACCACCTCGAATCTTTGCGCCTCGACCGAGGAACCCACCTGCTGTATTCGCCAGAGTACCTGCGTCGAACAGTTGATTGATTGCGGTATTAACGGACTCATTAAGCGGCCCTAGAAGAACACCAAACCCTACATCATAGATACTTCCATCTGGGCTAGGAATGAATGGAATCTTGGTAAAGTACTCACTCGGACTGATAGAGATGATCTGATTTTTACTATTCCTCTCTACATCCTCTTTACGCTCGAACCTAGCTACGATGCGCAGAACAGTATTGCTATCATCTTCAGTGGTTACAATGTAAGGCTCTTCGTAACCATCTTGATCTAGGTCCAGCCAGCAGTGATGTTCCCTTAAAGTAAATGGAGTAGAATGGTCAGAACTGGGAACATGCATACCAGTTCTATCATCAACTTCAGATCGGTCACGAGTCAGAGGAATAACAGCGTCAGACTGAAACCACTTATCCTCCAGCACATTTCGGAACTGTCCACGCATCACACGTTCATAGATATCATTTCTTGACATCTCAAATACGTGGGTCTTGAACTGAGCATCCTCGATAGACTTAGCAAAATAATCAACTACCAAATCACGAGCCTGCACAAACTCACTAATATTCTTTCCGCCCTTTCGATATGTCTTCTTAAACCCACACCCGATAATGGCAGTATTAAGAAGGCCTCGGTCGGTATCTTCTTCCCAGCAGCTATCCTCTTCCAGCAATTGGTAGCTCATGTAGTCTGCAACTTTCTTGGCACGTTCCTTTTCAACGCCTTTAGGATCCGGGCCAATAACTCTGCAGCCAACTACATTCCTACCATTAACAATAACTGGATATGCGCGAGCATGGAACTGCATCGCAGCAATAGTTACCAGAGGAAAAACTACATTAGAGCAGTTAGGCCACGGGAAAGTTTTATCTTTCTGGACCTGCATTGCAAGATCCATTGCAGCTTCAGTACGCTTAAGCCAGCGATCTCGACTGGTAAGATCTCGCTGATACTGATCATCCATCCAGCTGCCAATGCAGTCTAGATCCTCATCGCTAAACCGATCTGTCAGGTTTGTGGCCCGAATAACTTCCTCATTGATAGTAATCTTATTTTCGAGCTTATCCATTTTTCACCAGAGTGTTCCAAATTGGAACAGTTCTAATAACCCGTGACAGATCGATGACTGCCACCCCTAGAATTTCGAGATGCCCATTCTTCTTCTAGCTCCTCATCGGTAAGGAAGTCTTCATCCTCAACCTCTGGAGCCTCATCAAAGCCCATGCAAACAAAAGTTGTAGCATCGAACTGGTCATCCAACAAGGCTTCACTGACACCTGTAAAGCTCAAACACTCAGCTTCATACCCAGGATACCAATCAGCTTCCTTATCGAACCGCATACCTCCAGATCGATGGCGCTTCCTGAAGCCTTGAGCTCGTGTAGCCTTATCCTTGGAGGAGAACATAGGATGAAAATCAATCCAGTGATCCCTTAGCTGCATCTCTTTTGCAATGAATGGGTAGACAGAGTCCCAAATCTGACCCTTTTCCACCACCCAAAACTCAGGATTCCACCGAGAGTCGAAGTCAAATAGCAATTCAACCCATTCATCTGTCTTCCATCGACCAGTCTCATTGCCGACAATATGAACTAGGTTGTTAATATCCTTACCACCACAAACAAAGGATGTTTGATTAGCACTATCCTTCTTTGTAATAGCAAAATCAGCACCGCAGATGTACTTCTTTTCAGTTTCATAGTCCCGATCTGACATTGCAATGAAGTTTTCCTTCTTCAAGAAGGCTTCATTACTGTCAAGAGGGGTATTCAGAAACTCCTGACTGTAGCCAGGTGCGTCGCCATCCTCTTCAAACTCAATCTGACGGGCTCGAAGGTCCTCTGCTGTCCAACGTTCAGGCCAGAGCAGGTCACTGAAATCATTATAACTCCTATGAGCCTTGTAAAATAGTGACTTCCAAGCTTTATTTCTACGCAAACGAGGCAAGAGTGCATCATCATGCAGCACCGTACCATGAACTCGAATGCGTCCGGACTTGCTAAGTGCCTGTTTTGCCGCACGAAAGAACCACTTTCGGAACTTCATGCGCCGATCTTTGTTCTCAACCTGCTCATCGTCTTCCATATCGTCACAGACGATAAGGTTTGGACGCTTACCATTCCACATAGCACCACGAATCTTCTGCTCAGCGCCACGAGCTAGGATTCGGAACCTATGATTATCAGCACACTTAACAATAATCTCAGTTTTCTGATCCGACTCAAATCCAATAATACCGAACTCGCGTCGAAGATCCTCATTGGTATGAAGTTCTTCACTGATATTACTCAGTTGTTCGGCCGCCTTATCCTCGGTCGAACCAATTAGGATCACATAATCAGAACTGCGAAAGCACACCTCTGCCATGATATAGTCATACGTCAAGCCCGTAGACTTTGCATGATCTCGAGGTGCAATAACCATACACTGCTTTTCATCACTGGCATACAGTGCCCAAGCTTCACGATGAAACTGTGGAGTGGGTTTAGCATCATCATATCGGGCTGACAGGAACATACCTGCAAAGCCTTCAATGAGAGCTGCTGTAAGCTTAACTTTCTTCCATGCCATGTCTTATCTCACGCTGGTAGAACTGCCTCATCAGATCGAATAGCCAGACTACCAACACTCAACAGAATATTGTTCAGCGAGGTTCGGACTGAGATATTTACACTATACACATTTCCTGGAATTCCACCCTGAACCTGCTGATATACTCTTGGGGTATTGACTGTTGGATTTCCATCCCTAACAGCATTGGGATTAGGATCTGTGCCAGTTTGAAGGGTAACAACTGACGCAGCAGTAACTACAGTCTCCCCCTGTATCATTCGATTACTAAAATCTACTTCAAGAGTCAGCACCTCTGACTCGAATTTAGTTTCATAGATCTGGGTCATATCTCTAAGAGTCCAATTCCAAACTGAAGTCGATTCCCCTCATTCATTCCGATACCAACTAGGTATTGGTTTGATTGAGGACCCAGATCATATTCTACCAAATACCTATCAGATTGCAACCGGTAGTATAAATTAGAACCCCTCATATACCCCAGCACAATGTCAGATGTTGGGACAAAGAAATCTCGTTTATCATCTAACGTTGCACGAGGAGTTCTGGAACCTACTGGCAGTGTTGTAAAGGTAAAACCCGGAATTGTAGAATCATACCACCAAAATCTTGCGGACCCAGACTCTACAAAGCACACAAAAGGCTGCATGTTCTGGTCAAAGGCCAGGGATACATAGCTTATATTCGGGCGACTGAATAGAAGGGTACTTGGCCAATTTGGAGCAGATAAGTACACATGCCACAGAGTCGGGTCACTAACATCTGCACCAGCTGTGATAGTCCAGACCTGATACATCAAACCTTGACTTGGATCGTTCAGCCCAACGCCTCCAATCTCTCGATCCAGCAATGCCTCAGGAGTGAGATTATCTGGAAATAGAAACGGAGATGGAACAGGGGGAACTGATAGACCACCAGGAGGGATCATGGCAAATTAGCCCAGCTAAGCCGACAGGTAATATTCAAGGTTTGAGTATTAAGCTTACCAAGAGTTGAAGACAGTAGGACTTGGAAAGCAGCTAGAGTAAAGCCAAAACCATAGAGTATGTTATTTACATTATTACCGTTATTCAGACCCCAAGTAAATGTAGCGTCTCGATAATAACTTCCCGTTGTGTATGCTGCCATAGAGACAGCGCTAGTATAAGAATTAACATATACACCAGAAGTACCCGGACTTCCAAAAACAGGAGATAGCGAGGTTGAAGTAGAAGCTCCGGAATTACCAGCGCCCCAGGAAGAGCCTCCACCTGTACCATTATTACCAACAGCTACTACTACGGTAGTTCTATCCCAGAGCCATCCTGTAGTATTAGCAGAGGATGATTGCATAGGACGAGCAGTATAGTTATAGTTAACAGGAGTTCCATTAACAGTAACTGTAAAAGTACCAGTTAGATCAGATGCGGGGGCCTGCAATCGAAGTGTAAATACAACATCTAACACTTCGTCACTAAGTATAGTAATGGTAGTAGGATTACCAGACCCATCAACAATTAGGGCTCGATTAAAAATTGGCTGAGTTGGATTTGCTGCGCTATTCCCCGTCCCGGGACTATTAGTTGTACCAATACCAATAGCTACTTCTGCTAGATTTTGCCCGCTAAAAGACCCAGCGGGGAATCTCCATGTGGCAGAGCAATCAGTATATCTATTAGTAGTATTATTAACATAAGTAAAGCCGGCCTGAAGAGTAATAGTACCTGATACTTGATTTACCAATGCAGTATCAGATTGAGTAGGTGTCGTATTACCAGTTCCAACCCGGCATGCAAATGCAGTCCAAGGACTATAAGCGCCGCCTAGATAATCCTGCCCGGAAAAGGTAATAACATTTGGGAATTCTCCCACCTCCTCAATAATCTCAAGGTCAGAGGCTCGCCGCTTAATAAACTTAAACCTTCCCTGCAGCCCTACATGAGCGTGCATAAAAACATTAGTCATGACAGGACACCTGACAAGGGGGCAAAGGAGACTCCCAGAGTCTCAGATCTGTTAGTAGTAATGAGCACTGTTTTCAACTCCCCAGATAGGGGATTAAAAGACACGCTCATTTTCTCATTATTATAACCAGTCCAAAGGACAGTCTTTAGAATACCAGACATAGGGATAAATGATATGCCTAGAGATTCACGGAGAGCATATGTCTGAAAAGTATCAGCAAGACGGCCACTAAGAGGTGTGAATGCTATACCTAACTTTTCTGGGGGCATTGTATAACTTTGAATCTGTGTTCTAAGAGTACTGCTTAGAACATCAAACCCAAGAGCCATATAATCCACAACTTGATATGGATAAGGCTTAGTAGTCAGGTAATCTGTTGGAATGCCTGGTACTTCAGACAATGCCGGCAGAACGGCCAGAAAACCTTCTAGCTCATACAACTGCCCTGTCGATCCAGTAACTAGACATAACAGCCTGTAAACATTCCCAGGCACACCAGCTCGAACTTTCTGAGTAACCGCAGTATCTGTGAACGCCGGGGCATTGGCGATCATCTGACTAGCGTTTGGATCAGGAGTTCCAGTATGTACTTGAACTTCCAGCACAGAAGAAACAATCGTCTCGTTCCATTCCATGATACCTAGAAATTCGAATACTACATCGATTCTCTCAGTCTCATACTTGGAAGGAAGGAGAATACTCACTTAGCCACCTGAGCCCTTAGACAAGCCAGACCTGCCACCAACCTTCTTAATAACTCGTGGATTCTTAACCTTCTTACTTTTAAACTTCTTGCTCGTTCGGGCTACTCCGAACGATTTCGCCTTCGTAGATTTTGACGGGCTCATTCCCATTTCGGGCTCCTGACATTAGACCAACAAGACGTTCAGCCAGCTTCTCCAACCTATCATCACCAGCCTCGGTAGTATTAGCCAGCGGATCGGGACGGCCTACTCGCTTAGTCAACTCGCCATGAAGGCGGGCAGCTTTGAGCTTCTCGCCATTACTACCATTTACAAGAATATCCCCAATCACGTCCACACTCTTAGTGAACATGGCCTCAAGCCTAGTACCAGCTACCATAGACAGTCTAGCGATCTCTGCCTTAATCAAACGCTGGTTAAGCAACATAGTAATATATTGAGGAGTAACTCCACAGATACTAGCCACTTCTACATTCTTCATTCCCTGTGCCAACAGCGCACAGATTTGTTCATGCTTAGGCTTGAGCTTTTTCATCTCCCAAACTGCGGGAGCATTCTCTGTAACATCGTCCGGCTCGCTAAAGCCCGGAAGACTGGTTTCTATAAATTCGTCTTCAGTATCCTGACTCATGACTGTTCCTGGGCCGCTGCGCGGCGACGGAGAAAGGCGAACAGCAAAAGCGCCGCCGAACGAACACCTGACGGCCGCCGCGACGAAGTGACCGGCTCCGGAAAGACGCTGGCCTCCAACTGACACGGCGATCGCAGGAGTGTTCCAAATTGGAACGGGAGTTACATCAGCTTGCCGCCTACTCGGGTGTTGCGAGCCTTTTGGAGTCGGCCTACACCGGAGCGGCCCCCGGCTGCCGTGCTTGCGGAGTTGCCCGCGTTCTTAGACATCAGCTTCTTAGCAACGGGATCGGTCTTCTTAATGACCTTCTTCGTGGCGCCGGCAACCTTGCTGCCAATCGGGTCGATCTTTTTAACAGCCTTCTTGATCTTGCTAAACAGGCCCATCGGCTTATCCTCGGTACATGGGTTGAGTGGACTTCTTCTTTTTCTGGGCGGGCTTCTTCACGTTGGAGCCATCAGACTTGTTGCCGCGCTTCAAGGAGCCACCATCACTCCTATCCCGGCGGTCCCCGGTCGCACGTTCCACTGCATCATTAACAGTCCGGTCTCGACTCCCGCCGTACTGCTTCCTGCCGGCTTCCATCTGCCGCTTAGCAGCCGGGCCAAACTGCTTCTCCGGGTTCAGCGTGTCGCTAACCTTCTGCAACGCCGCCTTAGCCCGGCTAGTGAAACTATCACTCCTTGCCATTATCGTTACCCTCTGAGTGTCCGGCCGGGGCCGGGTCATGCCTCTTCCCATGCGTGTCCAATGCAGTCGGGTCTTCCAACAACTGCCCACGCACAGCGTTCAACCGGGCCAGCTCACTCGGCCCATACAGACTCAAAAATTCTTCATGCCTAGTCATTGATAGTATCCTAAGTAACCAGCCACCAGGGCTCAACAGCCGGCGTCATTAATAAGAACGTGCGCGTACACGCGAATATTACGCTCGGCCCACGCCTGTGTCAATGAGTCCATCACATCTATTCACACCTTGGTAACAAGGCCTTGGTAACAACCCGGACCTTGCCAGCGTTGTGTAGGGACCGAGTTCAGATTGGGTCGCGGGTAGAATTCAGCCTCCCCGCCCCGCACGCACCCATCAACTTTTCCCCCACCCCCACTAAATTTTCACGGCCTATTTCGGGATAGCCCCCGGGTGTTGTAGTACAGCAACACACCTCATCATGAATGAAACTATTGCACACGCAACTATTCCACATGATACAGTTGCACATGATACAGTTGAGCATGCAACTATTTCACGGGCAACCATTGCACACGGTATAGTTACACCTGTTACTATACTCAGCAGTACAGTTACACATGCAATCATCTATGTTCCACGCCAGATATGTTCCACGTACTATGAACCGTTCAGAATTCAATGCGATCTTTTTCAATTCTGATTGAATTATTCAACGGATCTTCCGTCATAACACATACGAACAATGTATAATTAGCCCACGCCAACGGAGATACACATGGAAAAGTCTAAGGCCCACAAAGTAGTAGAATTCGCCACTCGTCCGCTTGCCATATGTAATTGGCGTCAATGGTGCGTGAGTGTTGGCAATGCAAAGCTGAACAAGCGGCAATCTGTCGCTATGTTCTCTGATGGAAGTATGGTATCATTCCTGGACAATGGGAAGCCAGTGGAATACCTGGGCAAGTTTTAATAGTTTCGGTCAATGCCCATCTGCGGGTGGGCATTAGCCGGCACTATCGCCGGGACAATATACAATAGGACAATACAATGAAGACCAATACTGTCGTCAAGACCAAGCCCGATGCGCGCTCGACTGCTGTCGAGACCAATCTCACCATCAACTGGGATGGGATGAGCGAAGATGATGTGCGCGCACTGGCACAGCAGGCACTGATCGTCAAGCTCCAGTCCAAGTGGCGCAATGAGTCCATCCCGGCTGGCGATCATGAAGTGAATGCGCTCGACTATCGTGTCGGCGTGCGGGCACCGCGTGGACCTGTCAACATTGCATCTCTGATCGACAAGATGTCGGCGGAAGAACGTGCTGCGCTGCTGGCCAAGCTCACTGCCTAACGGACGAAACCGCGCACGCTGATGGCGTGCTGCGGTCGCGGGAATAGTACCCGCCTGATGAGTCCTGGCCATGAATGAGAAATACACCCTGGTATTCGCCGATGGTGGCGAGATGGATATCACCTGTGACATTCGGGAGGTAGATCACTGGGCCAGTTGGATGGGTGCGGTATTCTATTACCCGGCGGAGCTGGTATCGTGAACGATAAGTTCCGCAACTACATTCCCGGGCTAGTTCTAGTCGGGCTAATGATCCTTGTGCTAGTATTATTCGTCCGTAGTTTCTGATATGGATAACTATTGTTCCAAATTGGAACAGTAGTTGTTCCAAAACATGATGTGTTATTTAGTTACACTGTTAATTGTTATGGATAAGTTGCGACGGGGTATGGTTATCTATATAACAAAAAAATAACAAAAAAAAAAATAGATGATCCATACCCCATTGCAACACCCGTGCAACTGATTAACAATATAACCACGCAACATTCACAATCACCGGAGCACGAGAATGTTCACTGAGTTGCCTAATGGCATGACAGTAGTGCAGAATGATAACAGGGATTATGTAGGGATCATAGATTGTGAGAGGCGGAAGAATGGGAGAGTAGAGTATTACTTTCAAGGATCAGGCGAGCGTGCATGCAGCCTTACACTTATGACAGATGTTGTTCAGTATATGAAGGAAAAGGAAGATAGTGCTAACAGTTAAGAGAGTGGATCAATCAACTTACGTTGTGAAAAGAAACCGGCAGACACCTGTCGGTGTTTTGTCTTGTGTGCCGTTAGCCAGCGAAGGGAATGAGGTAGAGTGGGTGTTTAAGCCTAGTCCAGTTGCTGGGATGATTTACGACTGGGAGCTTAAGGTTCTATGGATGCTGTGCGTACAGGGACCAGAGGAAAGAGATTATGAGTGACAATAAAACTGTCATCATGAACAATCTCCAGCAAGCAATGGAGTTGCTGACACAATCTCAGGCGTTAGCAGTAAAGGTTAATCCTATGGCGGCCGAGGTTCCAGTTTTCACCCGCATGTCAGCGATGGCGAAGGAACTTCGGACAATGATGCTGGACGTTAGTAAAGTGAGGGGATTGGAGTAATGAGGATTATTAGTAGGATAATCTGTTGGATCACTGGTCATATATGGTGGAAGTACAGAGTTTCATACACTGATCCACCTTATAGGAAGTGTGGCAGGTGCGGTAAGGTGCAGGTGTTGGAAAATGACTGACATTATCAAGATTCTACTCATGCGCGCAGTCTGCTGGGTTAAAGGTCATGATTGGGAAGGCGATTGGATCTTTGACTATCCTTGCAGGTGCAGGCGGTGTGATAAGTATGAAGACGCGACTTAAACTTAAGATTCTAAAAGACCATACACATATCCTAATATGCCCGCATACCTGGGGCAGTGGATACAGTGTAGAGTCTGCATATCTAGATTGGAAAGGTAGGTGCAAGATATGCGAACAGTCATCTTCGGTAGCCGACGAACAGGACTATCCCTCAACCAACAGGTTGAGTTGGTTCTTCGAGCCATTGAGAAATCTCGTTATCAAGTCACGGAAGTGGTATCTGGCGCTGCTAGTGGGATTGATAGTGCTGGAATTGTTGCTGGCAGGATTTTGTCTATACCTGTTGTACGTTTTCAGGCAGACTGGTCACTAGGACGCGCTGCTGGGATGATTAGGAATAAACAGATGGCTCAATATGTGGATCAAGGTATTGGGTTGATCTGGGGGAATAGCTCTGGGAGTCGGCACATGGAGCAGGTGTTGAGGACTCTCAGGAAACCAGTGTTTATAGTCAATGATGGAGAGATAGATTATGCCTTCTGACAAGTTGTTTAAAGTAAGGAAAGTACAAAGAGTAGCCTTTGATAGTCCGAAATATGAGTATGAAGTATACATTGATCGCGAACTGCTGCAATCCATGCTGACAGAGGCCCTGTCTGGCTTGCGGGTGAAACCTGATTGCCGCGACGTCTCGTCCTCGGCTGCGCCGGACTCGACTGGCGGCGGACGCGAGTGCGAGGTTCGCAAGTTCGCTTGCACAGATCACACGATTGGAGCTAGTAATGCATTGGAATTGTTTCAGATAATGGTTAGATTAGGGTGTGCAGACCGCAGGGAGCATGAGTCGGTTGGCCATTTGTGGGCAATACCTGTAGGTGGAGATTCAGTGTGGATTAGCAATATGCGCTGGTCCCGACTGGTGTGATGGTGCAGACGTGTTCCAATTTGGAACAGAACTAACAACGAAGGAATAGACATGGCTGACAAGAAAGAGTTTAATGAATCTGATATGGCCCAGCACGAGACGGATATGACCACTCCAGACTGGACTCGCAACTGTGAGGTTTGTGGCCAAACTCCCATTGTTCCAGCGACTGGGCTGTGCGGACCTTGTACGTTTGGCGAGGCTGATACGGTGGGAGGGAACTGGTGATGTTCGGCAGATCTAAATCCCTCGACATTCAACTCGATATTCACACACTCGAATCCATGATAGGTGAGCTTGCCGAGTTTGGCAGCGTTCTAATATTCAACTCCACATATGATCCTGGCAAATGGAACTGTCAGGTCGCTAAGGTAGTCGGCTCATCGAAGTTTGAAATCAATTACTGGGCCCAAAACCCTCTCGATGCCGTCAGCAAAGTGTACCAGGACCTCCAAAAGTTGAAGGGTAACAAGTGAAAGCCGGTCAAGTAGTCCACATTCGCATCAACCCTCGGGATTGCCTATCCGTCCTAGACCTAATGGAAAAGGTTGGCATGAACACAGCCGGCATGTCGTTCTCGCAAATGGCTGCCCTATCCTTCGCATCCCTAATCCAAGCAGCCCGCGACAGTGGACGCCTGCCCGAACCTGATACCTTCCAATATCTCAACAGGATGACGCCCCACCTCCGGGCTCACCACGGGAAGAAACTCGCTATCACCGCAGCCATGGAAGGCATCGGGAGTGAAATCCGTGCACCTAAACTGGATAACAATCTCCTCGATCGCGAGACTGCTTCGGCGGCTGTGAGGCCGGATCAGCGCGGAGCTGCTGAGGAGGCCGACCAACAGGTTTTACCCGCTGAACCTGTGCGAGAGGTCGATCCGGAGATCTTTCGCATGGCGGCTGCTAAGCTGACCAAGTTGGAGGAAAAGAAAGATATGCTAGAAGAAGGGGTAGAAGGCATCACCTGGACTGCCAGTGACCAGATTGAATATGACAGTTGTTACAAGATAGTCTACCCTGACGGCTAATCCAATTCTGATTGAATTATTGCCGTTAGATTCCGTCATATAACATGAAACGCAACAAATGAGGCACGGAATGGCTGATACTACTTTCATCCGAATTCTCACCAAGCGCGACTCAGGCGCACATGCTGAGACTGAGCTTACAATCGACTGGGAAGGAATGACTCATGAAGAAATTAAGAACCTTGCCCAAGCACAACTCGTCCAAAGAGTCCAAGCCTCATACAGGGCTTTTGGAATCCCTGGAAAGGATACAGTCCGCGCCCTTGACTTCATTCACCGCAGTCCTGGGCAGCAGTGGGAACTTAAACCACAAGCAGTCAGGAAGAAAGAAGTAGACACTGTTGATACTTTGTTATCTACTATGTCCGATGATGAAAAGGCACAGCTGCTTGCAATGTTGAAATAAGGAGCGTATTATGCGTGGTATTGGTATTAGCTGGCATTGGGATTCTTATACGTTCACGTGGTTTAGGTGGCTGGGTGTGATCTGGATTGGTCACGTAAGAATTCAGTATAAATTTGACAAGTAGGACGCTGCTGTTACTTCTTGCTAACACAGGGAGTAACCTCGGCAATCCTGCCGGAATGGAGATGCTAACGTGGGAAGTATTAATCGGCCATTGACTGTGGCAATGCTGGCTTCTTTATTTGGGCCTATGCACTATGAATATACTGATAGTTTTTGTCGCGGTATTCAGTATGCCCATAAGAACGGAGGTAATCGTACTAATGCAGCCGCATATAAGCGGCAAGCACGCAAACTTCGTAACGTTCTCGCACGTTCTGCTAAGAGCTAAGGAACTACCATGAACCTTCGAGCCACTCCAAAAGATAAGGAACGCCTACTTCTTGGATGGCTTGCAGGCTGTTCCATTGAAGAACAGGTACTCCTCACACCTATTTACCGGGCAGATGGTATGCGCAGGGTCTTTGACCATATGGACCTGTCATACCGTGAGGATTACTGGACTCTCAAAGTATACAATCAGCTAATCAAAATCAAGTACAATCCCAATTACTTAGTAAAAAGGACAAAGTAATGAGCATTCAGTATCTGATGACCAGCAACAATGGCTTTGAGCGCGTGGTTTCCAACTTCCCGTGGGAATCCTCGAAGCTCCCATGTCCCTGGGATGACAGCAAGTATGCTCGCGTGGTCATTCCCTTGACTGAGCGGGAAAAGAGGAACTCCAAGGCTCGTGTACATATCCAGATTGTGAGCCGGAAGCGTCTGGAAGTCATCAAGAACCGTCTGGGATAATCTCATGAACAGCTACCTGCGTCGTCTTAATGAACGAAAGTCCAAGGCTCGGCGCAGGTATCTTGAGCAACGCTCAGTTGAGGTATTGGTAATCTATCAACAATTGAAATTCTGCGAGCGCACTTTATCTCTGGTATTTGGTCCAACTAAATTGGACTATAACAGGGGTTGGGTGTGCTGGCATAATCGCAGTTGGAAGTTGTATGACTTGTTTAAGTATTGTAGTAATCTAGAGGCACAGATTTATGTTCAACAAGAATCGCTCACTCCGGAGGATGAGAGCTAACAAGGAGATGCCTGACGGTAGTATGTTCACCGTTGAGTGGACAGACGAAACTTGGTATGGTGATGGCTTTAATCATCCAGACGAGTACGATGTACTGGATGAACATTACTATATCGACGGTCAGGAGTATCAGGCAAAAGATCTTCCCGACGAATACAGTGATATCATTGAAGAGGTGATGTGTAATGGCGGAGTTGAAATTCCTTATAACTTCGGAGAGCCATCGAATTGATCTTGACCATGCGAAGGTTAGTGCTATGACCGCTAACCGTATTCGCTATATGGCTCAGTCGATTCTGACAGGGTTTGAACAGTATCGGGATGGCAGCTATCATGGGCCAATCCTTCCGCTTAATCAAGCTCAAGATGTTTTAAAGTGGAGTAATACATGACCAGCACGATTAGCGATGAGCAGGCATTAGCGCTCGCGGATTTTGTCGCCCGTGATCTTTTCGATGCAACCTGGACTACTGAACACCGGCGCAAAGAGTTGATCGATGCCGGCCGGAGTGCTCTTGAAGCCTACGAGCGCACCCGCGCGCCCGATCCGAGGGTGGTGGAGTTAGTCACGCAGTCTTGGGCTCTTGTAGAAGTAATGGAGCTTTATAGCCTACCGAGAAAGATCGTGTATGCGCAGAAGAAGGGCATAGATAGTGTGCGAGAGGTTGAGGAGTTCATGACTGAAACCCATGCCAGGTTTCGAGCCGCCCTCACCGCCATGGAGAACGGGAAATGACCGAGTATACCGAGCAGGAAATCGCGAAAGCGCGGGAGCTGTTGGCTGACGTGATGAAAGGTGATGGCAGTGAAGGTGCGGCCATGTGGCTACTTGCTGGCAAGCCGACGGACATTGCAGACTTTCATGCCTTGCAAGCAATCTGCGCCGCCCTCCGCACGGCCAGTCAGGGGGACGGCAATAGCGTGCTTGTGGACCGAGGCGCATTACAGTTGGCGATCAATGTTCTGCAACGCGCGGGGAAGGATGAAGTTGCGGAAGCGCTACGGCAGGCCACCCCTGCGAGCGCCAGTGGGTCGGGCCATGCGGTGATAGAAGCCGCACTAGCGAAAGCCGTGGCAGCGAAGCCGGAAGACGCTCCGTTCGGGATGAGTCCTGAAGAGGCCCGCATCTGGCACGCAGCACACGCCAGCGCCTATCAACATGCGTTGGAAATGATGCCCGCCAGTGGCGAGGGGCAGCAGGAATAATAATTGAATCTGCAACTTCCCGGCTCAGTTGCAGGGGAATCTACCGAAATTTTCACTTTACTGGCTTAAGCGTCCTTTCAAATTTTTACCGAAGCCAGCCCTCTCTTGCTTTTTCCCACGCGCCCGTTCGAGTTTTTACGTGACGGGGTACCCAATTTTACCTGCAGCACCCTTACGGGTTTTTGCCGCAGTCGGGTTATAGCCCTTTTTGCCCTTGTTCTAGTACAGGAACAAGGCCGGCGGGGTATCTCTATTTTTAACCGTATTTTTCTTTCCCTCCTTTTTTATGAGGGCGAAATGGTCAGCATGTCAATACGTAGTGTCTGACTGCCGATGTTAGCAGATGACTATTGGCTAGGGTACAAGGCCTTGCGCTGATGCAGAGGGATTTATTCGTTGGCAAGGAGAAAATGCCAGTGCAAGGAAGGATTCTTTGCCGTCTCAGACATAAGGTCTGTAGTGGCGACATTGTGCAGAAGTTGGCTAGGATGCGGAGTCCCGTGCCGCGATGGGTTTGTTCATAAGCAAGAAGTAATGCTAGCGCAAAGGAGGAGGTTTTTGTCGGTTTAGGCATAAGGCCTACCATGGTGACGTTATTATTTTTATGAGAGCTTGGGTAGGGCAAGGCGCCACTAAACCAAGATGGAGGTAGTTTGCTCAGGGCAGGGCGCAGCTAGACCAAGGTGTCGGTAGCTCGATCAGGACGGAGTGCCACTAGATCAAGAAAAGGGTAGCTCGATCAGGGCGAAGTGGGAAAAATAGTCTCTCGGACCTCATACCACACTTTTAATATATGTTTAGTTAGGGAAGGACGTTCAACCACTTGTGGAAGTCTGCAAGTACTAGAAAAGTGGCATCAAAAAGAGTTTTGGGCATTACCCTAGGGGACAAGCCTCCGATACTTAAGTTAGGATCAACTCGAGGAGAAAGACAGTATGTAACAACCCAAGATCCGAGTACCGAGAAAGAACCGGTGTGACTCGAACCTTGGCCCGCCACCCACGAGCCCGAAGACTCCGAAGGGTTAAAGGATGGTGTAAGGGTACACAAGAAGTTAAAATAACTACAGAGATAACACAATAATCTAAATAATAATACATGAAAATAAATAAATACTCACTAAACGACAACAACAAGGTCCAGAGTATCTCATGTCCAAAATAAGTACAGTCAACATAAAGAAAAGTACAAGTACACGTGACATACCCTGTCTCTGTCAACTGGTAACTAACCCTGACTGCACGAATCGTGAGGAGTCTCGGACGAACCTCTCGACGAACCTGCCTCACTTGAAAACACATGGGTGAGTCTCATTTTATATGATCAGTAGGGATCCCGAGGACCCCCACCTCGTAACGAGAGAAACAAGATAGCAAGGTATACATGTGCGCAGAAAGTAACGCTACCTAGCAGAAGTACGATAGTAGCAATAATAAATAAGCGAAAAATCTCACTACGACTAACCATACTACGACGACCGAACCGACCATGGTCTAACAAAACACAAGTCAGTCTCTACCAGAAGACAGGAGCACCACCCACCAGAAGCAAGGCCGGATGCATCCCTTGACGTCTTACACTGCGTCCTAGTGTCTCCCTATTCGCCCCAGGCGGAGAATGAGATACACGACAAGTACCACGAACAAGGACTAGTTGGGGTTGCGCAGGTCTGACACCCCCAACCACGTGTGCATACACAGACCATACGCTCTAGGTCAGGCCCTCTAGCTGGTTTTTCCCCCAACCCAGACGCAGACTGCAAAGATGAGGGGCCCTACTTGTGAACCATGTCACTCACTCATCAAAAATGTTGACGAGACACACAAAAGAATCAAGGGATGAAGAAAACAACTAAAAGAACTAAGAAAAATAATAATAGCATGAGATGCTAAAAGGAGTGTGATCGCCAGAGGAAAATTCCTCAAAGAAGTTAGGGAGAGATCGCGTACCTTGTGTTGGGTGGCCAACCTTCAGCCACCTGTCTTTCCGTTGGGTTGAGCGGCCAACCTCTGACCGCCCATCCCAGTTGACCCTTGGTCAACAGTTGAGTGTCAGTCGCATTAGGCGGTCCGGTCAAGACTATTTTGACTAGGAACTGGACTGGGTCGTGGGCTTGAGCGGCCAAGGCTTGACCGCTCATCCCCTTAGGCAGTTTGGCCCTGACCGTCCATCCCCCTTATGGTTTTAGGCGTCTGACCCTTGAGCGACCCTCCCTAGACCGTTCATGCCCTTGGGCGGCCCTATTGTGATCGCCCATCCTCCGTTAGTGTTTAGGGGTGAGTTTGGTTGAGTGGTCAGTCCTGGACCGCTCATCCCCTTGAGCGGCCACATTGTGACCGCCCATCCTGTTGAGTCCGTTGTCTTGTACATTGGCCGTGATGGCTTGTCTCGTGTCCGTCTATCTTAGGTTTATGTTCTAGGGTGGTGTCTGTGTGTCGGTAGTCTCTGGATAGGTCGGTTCAGGTGACTAGGTGCGGTCTTTTCCCTGACTGCGACAGTTCCCTAATGACTCAATCTAGAACTGCCAGCGTCCTTATCTCTGGTCACATAGTGGCTATTCCTTGACTGCCGAGTCTGCCTAGCGGTTGAGTGATGGTTCGCTTTGCCCAGAGCGTCATCCTCTGGTGTTTACGTTTCTGTTTGTCTTGGCTTGTCCTTGTGGTCTACCCGCTTTCCCGTGAATGTCTCTTGACATCCTATGAGGGCTAAGACTACGTTATGAGGTAGCCAGGAGTCTTCTTGCTTGTAGTAGGGTTCTCTTCCCTACTGTAGAGTCATCATTATCTGGTTCCGGTCAACCCGGGGTCACCCAGTGATTGACACGTAACCATGTGTGTGTCTCGATGGTTCTGTCCAGTTCGAGACATTATTCTGGCTGCAGTGAGGTATCGTCTTACCTCGTTCTCCATGTCCAAGTGTGCTGAGAGTTCTCGGTGTTCCCTCATGTCTCCGCGTGTCATTTCTTTCGACAGCGTCGTTTTCTCTGGCTTAGGATTGGACCAATTGGCAGCTTGTTCCGCTATCAGTGACGATCTTGCCTCCGAGTCGTCTGACTCAAGGATCGTTACGTGAGTAGGTCTAGTTGCCTTGTCCTGAGTTTGTCGGTAGTGGCTGTGCTACCATTGGTGCTTTAAAGTACGTGTGACAGTGCTCTCTTGCCTGTCTATACTTCTGCACTCATGTTTTGAGTCTCGGTGTCTTGCGAGCCTTCATTAGTCATAACCTTACGTCACGTTACAGTGTGACGGCTCTTGTAGTGGGGCACTTTCCCGATATACGGTTCTTAAGCTAGTTCCGTGGGGCCCCGGTCCAACCATAGCATCTAGCAGAGGGGGAATACTAGCTAGAGGCCTAGCTTAGGCAAAAACCAGTGTGTGCACACGTGATCAGGGGCTTTGGACTGATGTCGACAAGCGTTCCCCTGTCTAGTCACTCACGACTATACTTTGGTTCTGGTTCTGACAGTGTATTGGTCTCGGCCTTGTCCTTGCGGTAGGGCACGCGGATAAGACACTAGAAGGCGCAGCATAAGACGTCAGTGGACGCAGCTAGCTATTCTTCTGGTGAGAGGTACACCAGTTACGTGACTCTTCGCGGTTCTTATGCATCGTGACCTTCTAGGTTAGCCCTCTCGTGGCCAGACTCGTGATCAGTGTCCTGTCGTATGCATGACGTTCTAGTCATGTGTGGGACAGTGTGCATGACATTCTGGTCATGTTGTCTGGGTCTTCGTTTGTCTAGGTTTTTCCTAGGTTTCTTTGTCTGTTTTGCTGGCCCCTTGCAGCATCAACAGATCGGAAACTCCTGACTTCATCAGCTTAGAGTCACCCTCCTGTTGTTGCCTAGAGTAGTTTGGGGTGCCGTCTGAAAATACTTTATATCAATTTTCGAGATATTACAAGGTTCCTCTCCAGACCTCAAAAATCATGTTTTTGGATGTTTACAGGTCATATTTTAATCCTCTAGATGACCTTAGAACATGTTGCAGGCTTGAGAAAGAAATAGCTTAAGAAGTCTTCAGGTGCATCGATGTAGCAATGATCCTGCGCTGACGCAGCCTTCTGTTACGGGCCAGTTGTTACTACAACGAGTTATTTGTTAGCCCTATCAGAAATTTTTCACCATTATAGCTCATTTGTCACCCTTGTTCATCTATTTGTCACCCTTAATCAACAGTAGCCATCACCGTTACCTTCATGGGACGAGCCGCTTAGCTTGATGGAGATGCCCAATGCTTTGACGTAGTGATGGTCTTGCGTTGATGTAGCCTTCAGCTATAGGCCCTTTATCACGACTATGAGCTCTTTGTCACCCTTATTATCTATTTGTCACCCTTATTTGCCATTTGTTACCGATATCAAGCCATTTGTCACCCTTAGCCTAGAAAGTCATCGCCTTAGCTCCTTTCCTTTTTGCCTTCAGCCGTCGCCTTCTCTTCATGATCTATTTGTCACCCTTAGCAGGGTATTTTACACCCTTACTAAGTCATTTGTCACCCTTGTGTGACTATTTATCACCACTAAGCTTCTTCTTTTCACCTCTTCGTGCCATTGTTCATCGAAGCCTTCATTTGTCTCCATCTACTTGACTTAGACCTCGATCACTGTAGTTGGACTGAAGTCTTCTTTGTCTGATATTGACTTTGACCAGGTCAACAATGATTGTTGTTGCTTGATTGCGCGTCAACCTTCTTCTTTTCTATTTCCTTTGGACTGCGTCGACTCCCCTTATGCACTGCATCGACGTAGCTTGCTCATTTCTTCATACCTTTAGTGCTGCATCATATTTTTCACCCTTGATAGGCTTTTTTTCACCCTTATAGCCTATTTTACATCGTTAACCACCTATTTGTCAGCACTAATCCATCGCCATAGGTCTTCCAGCTAGTGGGTGACTTCAGGCTGTCCTGCCTTGCGAACTGAAGTGGCGTCGACGCTGTGAGCTTCTGTGTCGACTCCATCAACATTATTTCTTCTTCTTTGGCCATTCTTCAACACTTTTGAACTATTCTCTTTCACACTCTTAGCCAATCCTTTGTCCAAACCTAATCCTACCTTCACAAAACTCATGAAGATACATGTATTCATGAAAAGCATGATTTCATCCAAGCATATGAAAGGCTTATGTATGAATCTTCATCAAATCTGATTTCGCATTGATTATGCATGTATAAAGTATACATGACTTACAGTTTTGACATCATCAAAACACAAGGACACAACACCCGCGACCACCCCACGTGGCCACAGCTCAGCCAGGAGAGAGTTCACCCCGAGCACGGTCGCGCCCCAGAGAGGGCGAAGTCCCCTTGGCTGTCGCGCCCTCCTCCCAGCCCCATGGGCCCCGTTGCCATTCCCAATCCTAGTTTTGTGCAGGTCGAGTGGGGTACCCATATGTGGAAGAATTTGTGAAGGCGGAGCCTCGAGATCACAAGGAATCACGTGGGTCAATTTCATTGGTCCACGCACGCAAGCAGCCAGCCAACTAGTGCAAGCCACGTATCCTTTGTCTTCTTGCTGTCAAAGAGAGTCAAGGTGGGCCTAATTTTTATAGCCAGAAGGGGGAGAGAACCCCCTCTCTAGTCTACGTAAAGCCCTTGGGGGAGGGGGTTTAGGTGGACCAGACCGCCCCCCTAGTCTAGTCTGCCTAAACCATAGTAATAATAAAAAAGTTTTTTTATTAAAAAAAATAGCCAAACCAGTCCGCATTAATTGCTCGGGGGGTTTAGGGGGACTAGACCGACCCCTAGTCTGGTCCACCTAAACCTCATACGGGTCTCACAGTCACTCCCTCCTAATAAAAATTTCATCCTCGAAATTTAAAAGGAAGAAGAAGGAGAGAACTGAAAGAATTGTACCTTATTCGAATAAGAAAGAAAATTACTGACGCATTTCATCCTCACGTTCCCATGTAGCCTCACTACCAGAGTGACGCTGCCAGGCGACTTTTACCAGAGGGATCACCTTATTTCTCAATCGTTGCTCTCGACGATCTTCAATTCTAATTGGATACTCTGGTGTGGATAAATCTGCAGTCACTTCAACCCAAACTGAGTCATCAAGCACGTGAGATGCATCAGAGACATATTACCTCAACTGAGACACGTGGAACACATCATGAATAGCTTGCATAGTCACTAGCAACTGAAGATGGTATGCCACTTGGCCCACACGCTCCAAAATAGGAAATAGACCAATATATCGTGGACTAAGCTTTCCACGCTTCCCAAATCTCATAACACCTTTCATCAGAGATATTTTTACAAACACCATATCTCTAGGCTCAAACTGCAATGGTCGCCTGCACTGATCTGCGTATTTTTTTTTGACTCTGAGCTGTCAACATTTTCTATCTGATTAGGCGAACAACATCAGCACATTGTTGAACCATATCAGGTCCTATCAATGTACTGTCACCGGCTGCAAACCAGTTCAGAGGAGTACGACAAGGACGTCCATATAAAGCCTCATACGGTGCCATACTGATGCTGGAGTGATAATTGTTATTATAGGTAAATTCCACAAGTGATAAATGCTGACTCCACGACCCCTGCCAATCAAGGCAACACGATCTCAGTATATCTTATAATGTCTGAATAGTCCTTTCTGACTGACCATCTGACTGCGGATGATACGTTGAACTGAAGGCTAACTCCATGCCTAACGCTTTCTGAAGACTGCGCCAGAAGCTAGAAGTGAATCGCGGGTCGCAATCTGACACAAGTGAAATAGGAATTTCATGCAATGGCACAATCGTTTCAATATAAAGCTTGGCTAATTTCTAGACACTCCAAGCAACTTTAATCCGCAACAATCTAACTGTTTTAGTCAACCGATCAACTAATAGCTAGATTCCATCGAAGCCTTGTGGAGTCTGAGGTAAACCTACAATAAAGTCTGTTGTGACATGATCCCATTTCCACATTGGAATTTCTAAAGGCTGAAGTAATCCACTAGGCTTTTGATGCTCGGCTTTTACCTATTGGCATGTCAAGCATTTAGCAACAAACTCAGCCACATCCTTTTTCATTCTTGGCCACCAGAACTATCTTTTCAGATTTTGATACATCTTGGTAGTGCTGGGTTGAATAGCAAAATGGGATCCATGGGCTTAACGCAGAATAGCATTCCTCAATTCATCGATATCTGGAACGTACAGCCTACCACGGAAGCTGACAACCAACTCATCATCAAATTCAATATCATGCATCATTACAATGCGGGACAAATCAGAATCTGCCTGTTGAGCTTCCTTGGTCTGCTGATAAATAGCTGGAGTCATCATGAGACTAGCACATACAGCTACCATCGGATCAGAAGGAATGTCCATGCTAAATGTCACACTAGGAAACTGTTCCCATAACTTCCATTCATGAACCAGCAAATGACTAATTTGTACCTTCCTACTCAGAGCATCAGCTACAACATTCATTTTTCCTGGCTGATAGGAAAGGGTGAAATCATAGTCTTTCATATATTCCATCCATCTGCACTGTCGGAGATTCAAATCTTTTTGAGAAAACACATACTGCAAGCTTTGATGATCGGTAAAGATCTCAAACTTTTCACCATACAGATAGTGTCTCCAGATTTTCAAGGTAAAGATTACCACTGCAAGCTCTAAATCATGAGTCGGATAATTCTCTTCCTGTTGTTTTAATTGTCGGGATGCATAAGCTAATTGACCAATGTTCTAAATGCATACAGGGGAAGAGACGAACCAAGATCTCATGGCTACAAGTCCGGGCGGTGTACCAGGCACTGCCCGACTACCAGAGAGAGAGAGACTAGCCGCCATGGGGTTTGGAGAGCTACTCAGCATCGAAGTAACGCGAATAGACACAGCACTATTATATGCCCTGCATGAGAGATGGGATCCAGTCAGTAGGGCATTCATCTTCCCATGGGGCCATATGATCCCCACGCTGGAAGATATAGCGAGGATCACTAGACTACGAGTCCATGGAGGACCGGTGACAGGATGGACATACACAGATTACCGCGAGATGGCACAGGAGCTGCTCGGATTGGACTTGATGAGGCCAAGACACCACTCATCCCAGCTAGCATGAGCGACGCTCCAGGAGAGCCTGGGGCTAAGACGTGCGGTGATCTCCATAGGTGAGCTGCCAGAGGAGCACATCAGGAGAGTGGTGGAGCAGGTCCGACTGAGAGTGGCAGCGAGATCGGGACCGGAGGGTGACATCATCCTACGGCACTTCCTGATCTTACTATTCGGGAAGCTTTTGTTCACAACCAGAGCTGACGGAGTGAGCTACAGGCTCCTCCCATTGCTGAGGGACTTGGACAGAGTTGGAGGGTTCGCTTGGGGGAGCAGTAGTGCTAGCGTTCCTGTTTGACTCACTGAGCATGACCGACCGGTAGACCATGCTGGGTGGCTTCTCACCATTCCTACAGGTAGGCACTCTAGACTTTAAATGCTTTTATTCTTATGATTATGCTTGCTAGATGCTGATACTGATGTTGACGTTTGACTTTATGCATATCTGGAGCTTCCTATACCTCCCTGGCTTAGGGCGAGGGACGGACGTACACCCAGAGCGGATCTCCATGGCGAGACGGTGGGTAGTTGCCAGAGACATGGGATCGATCAGATGACTGACCCAGGCAGTCCAGGACAACATTGACTCATTCCCTTATGCATCGGTAAACTTCTAAACTCAAAACTCTTCTATATGCTTTAAATGCTTCTTATGCTGACATGGACTCAATTGCCCTTTTAGGTGTGCTGGACACCATATCGGGATGAGGGACACGACGGACAGCCATGGGTAGAGGCAGTCCTGGCTTACAAAGGGCGAGAGATCTGGCTACACTGCCTCAACATCATCGAGCCACTGCACTATCGACTGATTATGAGGATGAGGGGACTTCATCAGCCTGACGTGGAGTTCCCTGCTAGAGACGACGAGTGCTATGGGAGATCCTCGAAGGGACTTAGTGGCGACGTCGACTGGAGTGTCCGAGAAGCCAACCAGGTTCGGGACTGGACGCGGAGGGGTCAGGTGGTGAAGACCCGAGCTAACAGCGATGAGGCCTACCTGAAGGCCTATGCCCGTAGATATGGATATCAGGTTTTCTGCGGCGTCTAACGACCGATATGAACTCTTAAACTCATGCTCCTTCTATTATTTGAAATTATTCCTATATGCATTGACACTGTGACTTGCTATATGCAGCTAGACCCGTAGGGAAGGATAGCGGAGCTATAGGGACTCCTCCACGCTACGATTCAGCAGAGGGATGAGTACCGGGCAGTGCTGGAGCTTCTGGTAAGCTTAACTGAACCTTGGACTTATTTATGCTTATTGACTAACCTCCTTGACTAAAAATGCAGCGAGCCGAGGGCGCGCAACGGGCAGGACCGGATGCACTGTCCTCATCGTCACAGCCTGCTGGAGGCAGGGCTAAGCGGGATGCTGACTTTGCTCGGGCGGTTGCCTGGGCTAAGGAGGCTGAGGCTACTCTCGTGGAGAGGGTAAGCAATACCGAACTGAATCCCTTAGACTTTTAAATGCTTTATGATTATGTTTATGCCTTGACTGACTATGCTGAATGCTTATGCAGGAGGGCCTTCAAGTGCTGATTCTCTTTCATGAGAGTCTCAAGAGTCACCTCTTGGACTTCATTGGCCGAAGGATCATTGTTGATCGGCTCTGTGTTAACAGGAGCGGCATGATCCTCAATGGAAACTTCCTCCGCTCGTGCCGATGCCTGAGGCCCAGCAGAGGTGCCGACATGGCCGACCAGAGCCGACGACTGAGTTGAGTGACGAGGTCTCCTGAGGTGAGATATGGGCTGATTCAGATCATTGGTCTGAACCTCAGGATGGTGCCCGGTGGTATAACACGCGAACACCTTAACTGTGTCATTGAGGAGCCGGACCGTCCTCCTCTTCTGGGAGCGCCTCTTGGGGCGGACAGGCGTCCCCAACCTATCAAAGACCGAGGTGCATTACAGAGGAGTCTCTGTCGTGGCGTCTGCCTGAGGAGAACTCAGGGCTGGAAGTTGGTGGGGTCCGGAATGAGCCCGTCTCTGCCTCCGCCTATCTAAATGAGAGGCACCGAATGGCTGGGCGCTGTCAGACGATGCGGCTGCAGAATCAGTCGCGTCTTGCTTGGCGCAGCGTCCTAGTGCTCGAAAGGGGTTACTAAGACGCACCTTTCAGACAGCTTGAGCTTCCTCCGGGGTAACCCAGATCCTTCTCAAGTCAGACTGTTGGCCTCCCTTGTCACTGTCCCTTCGACGGGACTTGGGAGCTCGAACACCAAACTGGCACTGGTGTCTCTGGGCCGCTACCGGGGCGTCTGCCCTTTTGAGCTCCACTTTATCTTCTCGCGTTTGACGTAGAAGGCTAAAGCGGTTAGTAGTAGGGATAGTAGAGACGATCCGCTCCGGGGGTATAATAGGTTCGCCCCCATCCAAGTGAATTCATAAATCCCCGACAAGAAGGGTCTTGCTGGAGTTGCTGGTGGCAGCGGCAAGTCACTTGCCTTTACGGCCATGATGACGCTTCTTTCGGGGAACCGAAGACGATTCTACCCCAAGATGGTATACCGAGAAAACTCAGCCTGTAAATGCTGGTGACACAAGGCCGTCGATCGGGGATACCGGAGTCGGCCCCCAAGACCCGAGGTCTGTAGTAAAGGCCGACGGCTGGGTGACTCGAGTGTATGCTTTCGCTCGAGTCAATAATAATGTTGCAGATGCTCGCAAGGACGTGCTTGCATCCGGAGTTGGTGCTGCAGGGGGTACCAGGATGCCGGCGACTAGAGGCCTTGAGCCTGGACTGGGAACTAGCGGGACTGGAAGGTGAGATATAGGGCCTTTGATCCACACCGGGGCTGTTGTGTCCCATAGAGGCAGACCTATACTAGGAGCCGGCGTCATCGAGTTGTGGGGGACGTACCCCCGTGATGGAGCCGAGGGATCCAAAACCTAATGCAGATAGCCCGCGCCAGGTGTCGTCCATGGGGAACCCCAGGGTTGTACGTCGGGTCTACATGTTAAGCAGCCTCGAACCGAGGGTTGACGACCCGGGTGAAGCGGTTGCACTTCAGAGGTTCGGGTCGAAAGGCCTGAACAAGATGCTGGGGAGCCCTGTCCCCGGGTCGGGAGACCCGTGCAGGGAGCTGGCTCGGCTGAGGCTCAGGGCTGACGGCCTGAGTAGGGTCCCAAGGAGCCGGACACCTTGGGGTAGGGACACACACTGGATGCCGACTTAACTAAGGCCCTGGGCTGGGAGCCCAAGCGAACTTCAGTAGTGGGGACCGGAACTCGGGGCGTGAAGCCCATGTCGGGAGTCAGTCGAGACTGGGCCCAGGGGTTAATGCTTGCCTGGGCAGGAGCTGGTCCGGGACCTCTATAGGGACCAGTAACAAGAGACCCGAGTCTGACACTCGGTCTGGCTGCTGAGACTGGCGGCTGATGTGGCGCGTTGATGGTGTCGGGAGAGACGGGAGCTGGGGGTGGCGGGACCTGCTCGACCCAATTTTGGCCTTTTCTGACTGTTTTGAACCGGTTTCGGCCGAAACCGAAACCGGTACGTATCGATTTCGGTCCTGACCGAAACCGATATCGAAACCATGCCTGCCATCCTTGCTGCTTACTTCCCCAGTGAGAGAGGGGTCCCACAGGGAGATCCTTTATCTCCACTTTTGTTTGATCTGGTGACTCATATTTTGAGTAGGCTATGGATGAGAGCAGAGGCAAACAGGTGTGATTCGAGGGTTCCAGGCAGGTCACGCCAACAATAGCATCACCTACCTTCAGTATGCCGATGACACTATTCTCTTTCTAGCAGACGAGGAGCACCAATTGGTTGATGCTAGAGATGGTTGAGGATATCAGTGAACTCAAGGTGAATTACGACGAGTCACATCGTGAGGATCAACATGGAGGAGCCGCCTCTTAGGCATGCAGCTTCCATTTTTGGGTGTCAAATTGGGGAGTTTTCTTTCTCTTATCTGGGCCTTCCTCCATGTCCAAGGTCGCCCCATTGTAGGGATTGGCAAGTGGTGGTACAGAGGTACGAGTCCAAACTTGCAGGCTAGAAGGCTAGGCTTCTCTTATATGGAGGGTGCATGGTACTGTGCAGGTCTATGCTTGACAACTTGCTGATCTACTCCCTCTCTATTTTTAGAATCCCGAATACAGTGGCCAAGAAATTAGGGTCTATTCAAGCTAGATTTTTCTGACATGGCTGTGAAAGCAATGAGAGGGGAAGGCATGACATCACTTGGGGCAGAGTAAGCAAGAGCAAGGAAGCAGAAGGTGTGGGCATCAAGAATAGAGACTTCAACTTGATAGAGACTTCAACTTGGTCTTATTACGTAAGTGGCTATGGATGCTTGGGGCGGAAGATGGAGGATTATGGACACAACTGATTAGACAAAAGTATTATAGTTCATCCAAAGTGTGGGATTTGACCCCGTCTCACATGTACAATGTCTCCCCCATTTGGAGAGGCATCCTCCAATGTGTTGATTTTATAAGAGCTAGTGTTCGGTTCAACCTAGGCAATGCATAGAGGTGTTCATTCTGGTAGAACATGTGGTGTGAAGATTTCATACTAGCAGAGGCCTTTCCGTCGTTATATGCTATTGAGGGTGCAATGGGAGCTTCCGTGGCTTAGTCCTTTGATGAGCAGCTGGCCGGGGGCACTTGGTCACCTACTTTTAGGAGGAATCGCACTCTCCGGGAGATGGGCCAATTAGAACATCTCTTTGCTTTCCTCCTACACTTCAGACTTCATGCCAGTATAGGAGACAGATGGGTGTGGAGATGGAAGAGTGAGGGGCAGTTGTCAATGAGATCGGCCTATTCACTCATTTCAGATGGTGGAGTGCGATACTCCCTAGCACCTCAGGTTTGGACCCCCAATAGTTCACTCAACGTCAAGCTACTGGTTTGGAGGATTTCTCATGATCGACTGCCCACGTATGACAAAGTGGCTCCTTTCCTACAACATATATCCACTTTATGTTGTTTATGTGGGAATGTAGAGGAGGATATGGATCATTTGTTCACAGGCTGCCCCTTTGTGCAAGACATTTAAGCGAGGATCGGTCATCTTTTCTATCAGCCGCTTGGTCATTTCAAGGGGGTACACCAACACTTCCTCAAGTGGCATAGGAGGTGGAACCTAAAAATGGTGACTCTATGATTTAGTGGCTGGTCCTTCATGTCACTCTATGGGCCCTATGGAACGAAATGAATGGAAGAATCTTCAAAAGAGAGGCGAGATCGGAGGATAGGATTCTCTCTTTTGTTTGTGACACGGTGGCCTTTTGGGCGAGACATTTATGTAAAGTGGAGGCTCATAACTCATTTTTTTTGTTATTAGGAAGTTAATTGACGTGCACCCTCTTGGTGTGGGGGTTTTCTAAAAATACATTTCTTCAGATTCATCTTAGGCTTATACTCCCTAGCTCATTGCAGCACCTTAGCTAGAATAGCGGGGTGTTCTTCTCTCGTCCTTGACTTCACCAAGATGTCATCCACATAAGCTTCCATATAAATATGCATCATATCATGGAAGATAGCCATCATTGCCCTTTGGTAGGTGGCACCTGCGTTCTTTAAACCAAACGGCATGACTACGTAGTAATATGTGCCCCAGGGCGTGGTGAAGGAAGTTTTCTCTTGATCCTCGGGAGCGAGACGGATTTGATTATAGCTTGAATAACCATCCATGAAGGACAATGCTTCGAACCCGGCGGTGTTATCCACCAAGACATCTATGTGAGGCAACAGGAAATCATCCTTGGGACATGCCTTGTTAAGATCCCCGAAATCAATGCAAATACGCACTTTTCCATCCTTCTTGATGACAGGGACAATATTTGCCACCCACTGAGGATATAAAAGAACTCTGACGAACCTGGCCTTGTACAATTTGTCATCCTCTTCTTTGATTCTTAAGGCCATGTGGGGGTGAAATCTTCTTGATTTCTGCTTGACGGGCGTTGCCCCTGGTTTAAGTACTAGACGATGCTCTACCAAGGAGGGGTCAAGACCCATCATGTCCTCATAAGACTAGGTGAAAAAATTGCTATACTCCCTTAAGACTTGGATCAGATCATATTCTACTCTTGAAGGGAGGTTAGCGGCAATGATAATAGGCCTAGGATCTTCTTCGGTTCCTAAGTTAATTTCTTTTGTAGGTTCATCCACCGCTGATGATAGCTCATCGAACCTCTTCAAACCTTGTGCATATAAGTCGGCGGTGTTATCTACGTCGCTGGCCTCAGAATCGACCGGGTCCTTTTCATCTATGACTTTATAGACACCTAATCCGTCATCGCTCCATACTCCGTCTAATTCTTCTTCGTCTTCCTCAATCACGATCGCCGTGGTGATAAATTCTGGACATTTCAAAAGAGCATGATATCGCTGAGCTAGGTCTTGCAAGAACCTATCAGGAACGGATCTGGAATGACGTGCAAGTAAGTGCTGCTCTACCTCGGATGGGATGAATGACTTGGAACAAGAACTTACTTCTCTAGACCTAGACCCTACTTCCCTAGACTCGACAAACCCTACATCTAACCTAGAGGAACGCAAATCTATTGGGAGGGGAGAAGTAGGGGTCTCGTGCCCCTGGGAGGCTGATGGATCGAAGATAGTGTAATCTTCCACCGAGATCTCCATTTTAAAATTGGCATTTTTTTTGGAGCTCGGTGGAGATCATACAACAAGGTGGAGAAGAGGAAGGAGGAGGAGGAAGTGCTTTGGGACAGAGAGAGTAGAAGATGGCACTGAAGAACAGGTCAGTGGATCAGAACCACATACCCGAAAGATTGGTGGGGTCATCAGGGGACCACCTAGAGGTGAGATCGACCGGTGGGCAGTTCCCGCACGGACAATCAATTATCAAGAATTCAATTGGCTGCTTAGGAAGAAGGGGAGACCGGAATATCGAAGGATCAACCAACAGAGGTGGCGATCGGGGAATAAAGCTGAGCTGTTGGAGGAGGGTTCTGATGCGAGAAGGAGATAAAATTGAAAGATCAGGTGAGCTCACCTATCCCTGGGGATGGCAAACCGGCTTCTTTGGCCTCCACTGCATGAGCTGAACCTCCTGACTCCTTTTTGGATCAACCACAGGCTCCTTGAATAATCTGGAAAACGCTTGGCTGAGATTTATCATGTCATCAACTGGCCCCTTTAGCACCTGGGGCAGACTGGCAACTGCATATGCCGCATTTTTCTGTTCTATATGTGAGATAAGCTGTCCCGGCCCTGAAGGATGGCGTGCTCTATCCGCCGCACGGTCCACGGCTCCCGCCTGAGGTCACCTACGACAACCTGACCGACGACACCACGGCGCTGCTCATCAACCAGTCGAACTACTTCGGGTTCGCTGTCGATGACCTCGACCGCCGGCAGGCCATCGACGGGTTCGTCGAGGAAGTCACCGTGGGTGCCTCGTACAACCTCGCCGCTGACGCTGACGCCTACCTCGCCGGGCAGATGGTCGGTGACGCCGACAACATCCTCAACCCGGAGAGCATCGACTCGGACAACCCGTCCGACGCGTACAACGTCCTCGTCTCGCTGCGGACGGCTCTGACGAAGTCGAACACGCCGCCCGACGGCCGGTTCGTGATCGTCCCGCCGGAGTTCTACGCCGTGCTGCTCAAGGACGACCGGTTCATCCGCGCCGATGCCGCTGGGACGACCGCTGGTCTGCGGAACGCCCAGGTCGGCCGTGCCGCCGGGTTCGACGTGCTCGAGTCCAACACGGTCCCGGAGGAGTACGGCGTTTTCTCCGTGGTCGCCGGTCACAGCATCGCCACCACCTACGCCGAGCAGATCAGCTCGGTCGAGGCCCTTCGCCTCGAGAAGCAGTTCGGTGACGGTGTGCGCGGCCTGCACCTCTACGGCGCCAAGGTCGTCCGCCCGGACAACCTCGCCGTCATCGACGTGGCCGTGGACGCCGACGCGTCCTAACAGTCGACGGGGCACCCCGCCTACTGGGGTGCCCCGTCACCGTTCACAGGGGGGTTCATGACAGTTGCGATCATCCCGGCCCGTGGCGGGTCGAAAGGGATTCCCGGCAAGAACTTGCAGCACGTCGGCGGGCGGTCCCTGATCGCCCGTTCGATCGCTACCGCAAGCAGTTGTGTCGAGCGGGTGGTCGTTACCACCGACTCTGCCGAGATCGCCGCCGAAGCCGAGAAGCACGGCGCTGAGATCGTCTGGCGTCCCGCTGCTCTCGCGGCTGACCGGGTGACATCGGAAGCGACGCTGCTCCACGCGGTCGCCGAGTGCGACCCGGGCGAGTGGTTCGTGTTCCTCCAATGCACGTCCCCGTTCCTCACCTCGCAGGATCTCGAGCGGGTCATCGCCCCGGTTGCGTCTGGGTCCGCTGACGTGGCGTTCACAGTCACCCCGTTCGAGGGGTACGTGTGGTCCCCGTCCGATCACGGTGCGGTAGGCGTGAACTTCGACCCGTTCGCCGGGCCGGCGCAACCCCGGCAGGAACGGCCGGTGCAGTGGCTCGAAACAGGGGCCGGGTACTGCCTGCGAACCGCAGGGTTCGTTCAGACCGAGCGCCGGTTCTTCGGGCGGTGCGAGCCGGTCGTGTGTTCCCCTGATCGTTCGTTGGACATCAACGACAAGTGGGAACTCGCGGTCGCTCGATCGTTGGCCCCGGAGCTCGATAGCGAGGTGCCGTCGTGGTCTATGTGATCGCCGAGGCCGGGATCAATCACAACGGCGACCCGGACATCGCCGTCGCGATCGTCAAGGCCGCTGCTGATGCCGGGTGTGACGCCGTGAAGTTCCAGGCCCGTACTCCGGAGCTGTGTACTCCCGCGGATCAGTGGGACGTTATGCGGGATACCCCGTGGGGCCGGATGCGGTACATCGACTATCGGCACCGGATCGAGTTCGACGCCGAGGTGTTCGAACGGATCGACCGTGTCGCACGGCAGTGCCGCATCGACTGGTTCGCGTCGTGTTTCGATCAGCCGTCGGTGGACCGGATCGCCAAGTTTGAACCGCCGGCGTTCAAGGTCGCTTCAGCGTCGATCACGGACCTCGATCTGCTCACGTACACCGCGGATCTCGGGACCAAGCTGTACGTGTCGACGGGGATGTCCGCGGCGCATGAGGTCGACGCCGCCGTGCGAGTGCTACCGAAGGCCCGGACGACCCTCTTGCACGCGGTGTCCGTCTACCCGTGCCCACCGGAGCTGGTGAACCTGGCCCGGATCGGGTCCCTGTCCCGCCGCTACGGGCTCCCGGTCGGCTACTCGGGGCATGAGACCGGGCTCGCTCCGACGCTCGCCGCTGTGGCCCTCGGTGCCCCTGTGGTGGAACGGCACTTCACGCTGGATCGGTCGATGTGGGGCACCGACCAGGCCGCGTCCGTTGAACCCGCGGGTATGGGTCGGCTCGTCCGTGACATCCGGGTGATCGAACAAGCCATCGGTGACGGTGTCGTGGACGCGACCGAGGCGGAGGAACCGGCCCGGCGGAAGCTGCGGGTCCGATGATCGATCTCAAACCGCAGTCCGAGCTGTACGGGATCATCCAGGCGCTCGACACCGGGGGCGAGGCGCTCGCCCCGCAGATCGACGACCTCTACACGCTCTACCGGCACGCCCGGATGACCGCCGTGGTCTCCGCGTTGGAGATCGGGTCGGGCTGGTCGACGTTCGTCCTGGCGTTGGCGTTGCATGAGAACCAGCGCAGCATGATCCACAGTGCCCGGCACCCCGGCGAGTGGCTGTTGCACTCGGTTGACGCTGACGGCGACTGGGCCGAGACAGCGGTCGCCCGGCTGCCCCGCTACCTGCGGCCCTACGTGAAGATCACCGTCTCGGCGGTCGAGCCGTGGGAACACAACGGGCAGACCTGTCACCGCTTCGTTGAGTGGCCCGACTGCGCCCCGGACCTGATCTACCTCGACGGGCCCGACCCCGACCAGACCAGCGGTGTCCGCGGCCAACTGTCGAACCAACATGGGCTTCCGATGTCCGCTGACCTGCTGATCGTCGAGCAGCACCTCTGGCCCGACACGCAGATCATTGTTGACGGGCGGACAGCTAACGCCCGATTCCTGGCCCGGAACTTCACCCGGAACTGGCAGGTGTTCGAGGACCCGTTCGGGGACCGGACGTGGATGCGCCTCGCTGAGCCGTCGTTGGGGCCGCACCACAAGGAACACATGCATTCGAGGCTCACCGCGGCGACGATCCTCCGGGAAGGCGGGATCAACGCCCCTTGGGGCGAGGTCGGGTGAACTTCGACAAGTACATCTCCGGTCGCTCGGTCGCTGTCGTCGGCCCCGCGCCGGCGGTGGGTGACCAGACGATCGTGATCGAAGCGCACGACATCGTGGTCAGGTTCCACCGGTTCGCTGACTCACCGCCCCTGCCTGCCGGGGTCGGGTCACGGACGGATGTCGCCTACTTCAACGGGCTCTACGGCCGTGACCTCCAAGCCGGCAGGAAGCCCGCCGAGCTCGACTGGATCTGCCTCAAGTCGAAGCAGGAACTGCTCGCAGACAACTGGCGGCATTCTCGCCCGGCAGGGGTGAAGCAACCGAACCTCGTGCCGCTCGCCGTGAACGACCTGCTCCGGTCCGGTGCATCCAGGGTCGCGGTGTACGGCGCCGACTTCTACCTCGCCCCGAACCCCTACGCCGACCCGATCGCAGCGCACGCGTCCCCGGAGACGGTGAAGGCGTTCGGTGAGAACCCCACGGTGGGTGACGTGATGGGCGTGACCCTGTCGATCCACGACCAAAACCAGCAGCGCCTCTACCTCCGGGCGCTGATCGGCGAGTACCCGCAGCTGACCGGGGATCACCGGTTCCTGCGGGCGCTGGCGATGGACGACCGCTGGTTCCGGGATCGGCTCGAGGACTTGTGGGGGCCACGGTGACATTCGCGCAGGACATCTCCGGTCGCACGGTCGCTGTCGTCGGCCCCGCCCCTCCGGTCGGCGATCAGAGCGACGAGATCGAGTCGCACGATTTCGTGGTTCGTCTCGCCTGGTTCGGTGACGACCCGGTCCCGGGTGCCGGGAAGCGGACGGACATCTCGTACTACAACAACCATCTCGGTCAGCAGATCCTCGCCGGGCAACGCACCCTCCCGGATCTGAGGTGGGCGTGTTTCAAGCATCTGGGAACCCGGCTGATGCGCCCGAACTGGCGGCACGCCGCCCGCTGCCAGCCGAAGGTCCGTAACCCGAACATGGTCCCGGTCGCTGTCCATGACGTGCTCGCCGCCGGAGCCGCGCGGGTGAAGGTGTTCGCCGCCGACTTCTACCTGTCACCAACGCCGTACGCCGATGATCCGCACAAGCATCGCTCCGCAGGCATCCCGGCCGACGCGGGGATCCAGGAGATCATGGCACCGACGTTGCGTTGCCACGATCAGATGGCGCAACGGAAGTTCATGCGGTCCCTCCTCGGTGCCCATCCGCAACTCACGGGTGATGAGCGGTTCCTCCGGGTCCTGGCGATCGACGACGTGGCTTTCGAACGCCAGCTGAAAGACCTGTGGCCTGAGCAGGTCGACGTGAAGACGTTCCGTCATGCTCGGACTGGCGCGGTCCGTCGTGTCCGTGCGAACCACTCGCTTGCTCGTTCTCTTGCCCGCCGCCCCGAATGGGAGGAAGTGACGTGACCCTCGCTACCGTCACCGATCTTCAGGACCGCTTGGGGCGCGACCTCACCGCCGACGAGGCGGCCCGGGCTGACGCTGTACTAGCGGACGTCTCGGCGGCGGTGACCAACTTATTGGTCATAAAATGAGTGTCAACAGATGCCCCTCCTTAACGTTCTCTTTGTAGAGGAGCGAGCGGAGGTGAAACGAAAGTGAAATGCGACGTGGAGATGAAGTGGAAATGACACGGAGCAGATTGATAAGCGGGCGTTAAGGCAAATGGCACCCGTCCTCAACCAACGAGCGATAAGAATCTTCTGAAAAACTTCGAACCCATCACAAGGAATGGAAAACCTGAATGACGCATGTCTGGAGGAACTAACAACTAAGGAAAAGTAAAACACGACCAACCTCCTTACTGGAACACACAGCTGATAGGCGGCCGGAGCAAACGGAAAGGAAAGAGATGATTAACTAAACTCCAGACAGGAATCCTCAGCTAACCAGCCCAAGCAAAAGATCAAAGGAAACCTTTCAATTCAGAGTGGAATGAATCTCCTTACTCGAGACCATAGACACATAGCTATCCACCATTACCGAGACACCTTGGATGTATGAGGGCTCATGAATGCTCAAAGATGCACATGATGCATGCAGGGCTAAAGGAAAAAGAAATGATCAAAACGAATGCAAGGAAAGATAAAATAGCAAGATACTCGAGAATAGTATTGCTAGACCGGATGAACCAGGGTCAGGACACCATCTGCAACCATGGCATGTGAGACAGAACCATCACCCCCCAGCCTTTCCAACCTAACGGCCTATCCAA
Organism: Amorphophallus titanum; assembly: GCA_024336825.1. Classification (NCBI taxonomy): domain Eukaryota; kingdom Viridiplantae; phylum Streptophyta; class Magnoliopsida; order Alismatales; family Araceae; genus Amorphophallus; species Amorphophallus titanum. Next base: position 2,906,550 of record JANBPO010002190.1, on the reverse strand, counting down.
CGATTAAACATGTGCACCTAGATTATTATCATTTTTGGTAAAGGAGAATATCAGATCCTAGGACACATGAATGACCAGCCGGTTCTCGAGATAATATATCATAGATATCATATAGTAATGCAATAAGGGATTAGGGATCGAGATATTTACCTGACTTACCTGCCTGGCGAGCGGATGGAGGAATGCGATGGTGTTTGTGATGATTTTCATGATTTTTGCTCAACGTAAAGGTTAGCCATCATCAAATATATTCAATAATGATCAATAACAGGCATGAAACATAGCAATGAAGCATGATTAACCATCAAAATAAGCAATGAATTGCATGATCAAGCATGAAATAAATGGTCTATCGTTCAACCGTCAGAAGGAATTGACGGTCTAATGTTGGACCACCAGAGACTGTCGGTTCACATACCCCATGAAGGACTGCCTGATGAGAAATAGTCTAAGGGAGGTGCGCTAGAAGGAGTGTGACAGTCTTATGATAAACCACCAATTTTCTTGGGTTTTCAAAAAATAAATCGATCATTCTCCCCCCCTTTCACTCCACACATTCAACCCCAAAATGCCACAAAACTGAGCCATCGAGCGACCACCTCACTGGTGACCTAGCCCGGCGAGCTCACCGGTGACCATCGTACACCGCCGCCTTGAATCATGGTGAGGAGGAAGGCCATCAGGAAGTTTTGCAAGCGGGTGGAACGAGAGGATGCACCTCCGGCGGTGAACCAACCGGAGGAAGGGCAACTGGCGGTGGCGACAACCCAAACTGAGGGGAAAGGACCTTCCACGGTGGTGGAAGAGCTTGGAGAAGTCGTCGGCATCGAGGGAGAGGCTGCCGCGGCCGAAGGAACACCAGAGAAGGTAAAGGGAGGCCGGTCATCCAAGGTAGGCCACCTCCCCAAAAACTCAATTTTTATCCTTTTAAGATCGTGCACGTGGTGTGAATGGGATGGAAACGGGTCTGGGGACCCAATGAAGAAGTTTGTAGGCTGTTTGGGCCACTTCCAAAGCTTGGGGAAGCGAAGAGGATGATGCCCAGCCACTGGGAGCATAGCGGTCGTTCCAGTGACCACTACAGTCTCAGGCAGCCCAACCCGGGTGCGCCAGAGTACTCAGACGGCCCAACTGTGGTGCGCTAGAGAAACCAGAGATAGAAGTGTTATTTTTATGTTTTTGCTCTATTTGATTTTTTTTGTTTGGAGAAAATTGCAAAAAAAAATTCAACAACAAGTCATGCAATTCCATACACATGATATCCTTCCATTTATTAAGTCCCACAATCATTCATTCATTCATTTTCCTAACAAAAGAACAAAAAAAATACAAAAAAGCACTTCATTTATTTTAACATAACCCTAAAAGAAAAATGCTAAACAAGCCCTAATCAGGTGCGCCGCCTCATGAAAAACTCATTCATTGTCGGCCTGAAGCTTCGTAGGTAGCTTATGTAGCACCTCAGGTCATCTTTATCTTCTTCTATGTCCACTTTGGCCTTCACCATGGTGGCATGGCATCTCCACGTCTTCCCAATCATTTCTAGTCACCGTCGATCCGCGTCGGTCCCCAGAAGGTGCTTTATAATCAATTCTCCACTTGAAGCTGCCAATGGGATCCGTCTGGGCAATCCCACCTAGCGATGGTAGTGGTGTCCTTGGTACAGCACCAAGTCCTCGGCCCCCACAAGCCATAACTCTTGCTCTGATCCTCACACTTTGAATTCTTCATGTCGATATATCATCGGCACGAATACAAAATCATCTTAAGACAACAAGTTCAGATAATCACGCCAATCATCTCTAGCCTTCAATAGAGTAGTCTTGCAAATCACCTGATCTTGATCTTGACCAAAGATAGCCCTTGCAGGATAGATGGCGCTCTTCTCAAAAATCTGGGAAGCAGTGGTCGCTTCGCTGTCGAAGTCAAAACTCCAGTGGACTTCCATCCACAACAGTAGAAGGTACAAACTCCCCATGGTGCTGTCGCCTAGGCTCATCTGAGTGAGCCCACAGTACATGCGAGCCAACGCGGCTGGAGAAAAGGAATGTCTTGTCCATAGGAGTGTCAGGGGCCCCATATACTCTTGCCTAAGCACGTCGCCTGACATTGGAAGGAGTAGCGCTCCGCCCAAACATAATGTCACACTGCACATCAGTCGACCCGCTTCCACTGTCTTGTCCTTCACATGGCCCACAAGCCATCCTGCTAGGCGATCGACTAGGATCCCTCGCTGGTCTGTCATCCGGCGGACCTCGCGCTTGTCCCTCACAATTTCTGCTAGGACCTCATCCCAGGGAGGAAGGATGACCAGCTCGCCCACCTCCAGGTCACCCCACTGGAAGATGAAGTCTAGTTTCTCTACCAGTATTGAGGCCTCCAAACACCTATCGACTTTTGGAGGACGACGCTGGTCGGGGCAGGACTGTGATCAGGGACTATGTTTTTAGACTCTGGTTGTTACAGCACCTCGGCAGCAGGAAGTCGAGGTCTCCATGATCACTCCTGAGCTTGGATTCTGGTGTGGCCAGAGTCGTTAGAACCTTTGTTGAGTCCTCTTCAAAATGGTATGCACGGAGACACCAGAGGAGGTCGGAGCCGACAGCATCAGCATAAAGAGTGGTCAGGTGTCTGCTCAGTCTTAGAGTGGACAGAACAGCGCACCTGAGGGAGAAAAATGATAACTCAGTCTTCTGGGGTCCAATCGGGGAGCCGCTTCTTGATTCTGGACGGCGACTCGTAGTAGAAGACCTCAGCTAAGCCCCGCCTCCAAATCTTCAGCTGGACAGTCGTGGGAGCCTCTACAAGAAGCCTCAGGTTGGCAGTCTGGAGGAAGATGCGTAGTCTGGGGAGATCAGCTCCTCTAGATGGCCACGAACTCTGAATGGGAAGAAACCACCACCATTGGGAAGCTGACTCGGAGACGCTTCTGACGGTATCACTTGAGCATCAAGGGACTTTGGAATAAAGCCAAGGCAGGCTTTGCAACGAGCACCTTCTTTGCTACCAGTGAACTGAGAACTGTAGGTTGAAGAGGGGAGGTGGGGCATGAGGTAAATGGGAGGGGAAAGGGGGTGGATGAGTGTGGGGGAGACCCCTGACTGTGAGGGGGTTCAATTCAGAGATTTGGTGTATGATTTGCATGAGGGCCAGAGGATTGATTGGGCCCAAATGCATAAATTGATTGAGGACATAAAAGAAAGATGAAGACAAGCAAGACCGCAGCAAGCGGCACCACAGTAGCAGCACTTCCAGTAACCTCAGCAACCTCTACAACAACCTCTACAACAACCTCAACAACAATAGCAACAACTGCAAGAACTCAGGATTCATCAAAATCCCATGCTAGAACATCAACCTGCTCCTCAGCAACAATAGCCGTCGGCACTGGCTCAAGTCAATATTGTTCACTGCCCAGCCACTAACGCTGGGTGGTATTTTGATGACGAGACTCCCGCGCATCTCCTGGCCTTCCACCACACCTACACAAACTCCCCCACGCCATCCATTCCCTCCATTCTGTGGCCCACTGCCTTGCCACCGCTCCGCCTGCCATTCCTCCCACCACATCACCCACCATTTTGCAAACCATCACCCACCATGACCTACATCATTACAACCCCACAGTTTCACCCTTCACCAATTACCCCTCAGCCAACGCCCATCAAGCCTACTACCCCCATCATCTCCCCCATTTCCACTCCATCCACTCACCCCACCGGGCCAGTCGAAAGTTCATCAGTCGTCGTGCTGACACAGAACCTCACCCTTAAGAGCGGGTGATTATTTCAGAGAAATTACCCTTCTACTGGTGCGCCTACACCCATTCCTCCAATTCCCCCATCAACAGTTGAAGCAGAAGAAGCTGACCCTATGCCTGGCTCGAAGTATGATTTACTACAGCACTTGGATAGAATGACGGCGAAGATATCAGTCCTGGAATTGATTAGAAGGTCCACGCACCAACAGGATGCTCTCAGAGCTTTTTTACAAAACGTATTAGTGATCGAGGACGTGGCGGCAGATAGCTTGCCGTCAGTGTTGGCTACAATTACTAGGGGGCCTTCCATCTCATTTTCTGAGTCAGAATTAGCACCGCCGGAGGCACTGTAGATGCCACTCTGTATTGCTATTTCTTTAAACAAAGTGGTGGTTGAGTCAGCCCTAGTGGACACGGGAGCATTGATAAATGTGTGTCACTTGAGTACATTGCGTGCCTGTAATATTTCTGAAGATATGCTTAGGCCAACACCGACCACAATTGTAGCCTACGACAATTCTAAATGAGCTTGCCGTGGGGTCGTGACAGTACAGGCCAAGCTAGGGCCTTTGAAGATGGATGTGGAATTTTATGTGCCAGACATAGACCCAATGTTCAAGGCAATTCTGGGTCATCCTTGGATTGACAGTTTACAAGCAGTTCCCTCGACTGCCCATCAATGCCTTAAGTTCCGATTTTAGGGCCGGGTAGTCAAGGTGAAAAGTATTTCAACAGTCCAGACTATTGATGCAATAGCTGACAAGATTCTTCCTACTCTGTGGCTGAGTAACAGGCTAGTTCTATCTGTTATGGACTTGAATTATCCATGGGCATATGCGTCACACTAGCCCGCCACTGCACATGTTGCTGTAAAAATCAAGTCCAAGATTCAAGATTCGAAGGGTTGGCAGATGATGTTAAGATTGGGCTACTAGCCGGGCCTGGGTCTCGATGCACAATTGCAGGGATAGACTAAGCTCGTCCCCAAGGGCAGGAAAGTGAGCTGGAGAGGCCTCGACTATGAAGAGTCATCACTGTCAATGTTAGGAGTCTCTGGGCCACTGACATGGAACTATCGCCATCACTTTGTCAGGGGGCCTTTACAGCCCGGCACCTTGAAAACACCGCCACCCTACCAGCCCTGGAACGAAGATATTGCTTGTGTTACACCACCCTCGCTACCGAAAGGGCTTGTTGGAGATTTTGATGATTACTCTGCAGCTTTTGTCAAGATGTTTGTTGAGAAAGAAAGCCTGAAGAATACAAAACCCCCTTAGAAGCTCAAGGGGTGGAAGAAGTATGAGAGCACGCATGAAGCTCACCCCCCTGGACTACAAATGGTGCATGAAGGACTTGGTTAGCTAGTTGTGTTTGTTAGGCTCACACCAAGGGCATGTTACATGATTGTCCCTCATACAGTGTCTAGCCTAAACACAAACCTCCTAAAAGGTGGCCCCCCTGCTATGATGAACGCCCTCTAAATGTCGTGGAATAATCGTGCACCGCCCCAGATCTCACTTAATTAAAGCACCCTACCCAGGCCCTACCTCGATATTCGTGCATGACCTAAGATGTCACTTGATGAAAGCACCCTGCCCGGGCCTTGCCTTGATATCCATGCATGAACCCAGATGTCGCTTAAAGAAAGCACCCTACCTGAGCCCTGCCTCGATATCCATGCCTAGTCCCAGATGTCACTTGATGAAAGCACCTTGCCCGAGCCCTACCTCGATAATCGTGTATGATCTCAGATGCCACTTGATGAAAGCATCCTACTCGACCCTATCTCGATATTTGTGCATGACCTCAGATGCTACTTGATGAAAGTGCCATGCTAGGCCCTACCTCGATGTTTGTGCATGGCCCAAATGCTGCTCCATGAGAGCACCCTGCCCAGTCCCTGCCTCAATGATCGTGCACCGTCTGATGTTACTCGGTCGAAGCACCCTACCCAATTACTATCTCGATGTTCGTGCACGACACAAACGTTGCTTGATGAGAGCATCCTGCCCAGTCTCTGTCTCAATGATCGTGCACCATCAGATGTCGCTCAATCGAAGTGCCCTACCTAGTTCTCCACCTCGACGATCGTGCGCCACCTTGGTGTCACCTCGATAAGCATGCCCTTAGTGCCGTTACCTCAATAATGGGGATACTTCATGGGTCTCGATGCAAGATGAAGTGTTAGGCCCCTACCTTTGTCACTAGGGCCCGAGCATGACCATCATGGTCTCACGGCGGCCATCTCCTTCAGTCACAACGATGCCCCTGGCACCCAACTACCAGACCCAGACCAACCCCGAGCATGGCTATCGAGGTCTGGTCCGTGAATTTTTGAATAAGAATGTACTAGCAAGTCACATACTCATCATCCAAACATCTTTTGCTTAAGAGTAAGTATTTGGTGAATTTCTGTGAAATATCATGTAACAAGCAAGAAAGTCAAGTACGTGTATATGTCGTGCCGTGGATTCTATATGTTTCATGGATTCTAAATGTATGTCATGGATTTTCACTTATTTATAGAGAAAGTACTCCTAGCGTAATGCGACGCCAGTAGCATCACACCCTATTGTTTACAATATGTTTTCGACAATCAGCCGATGGGACTAGCATAGAGCCCTTGAACATAATCAGTGCTCGATCGCATCTTCAAGTATAAATCAAGTTAGTTCCACGTTTTAAGCAAGTACATATGGCCAAGAATGTAGCAAGTGCAATAAATTTTTTATAATAATAATTCAATGGATGAATGCTTCAATTGAGATCTTGAGAAAACCAAGAATGACTTAAGGTAATGTTATGCTCATGGAAATAATTCGGCAGCATAACGGTACATTCATTATCTTTCACAACTTACTTTAAGTATCTTGGGCAATATGACAAGTCCTATACCATCAATAGTCCATTTAGGAACTTTGGAATATCAACCCTTGGGTCAAACCTCGGGTTAAGTTACTCAAGAATTGTGACGGTCAACCAATGGGCCGTTACGTGAACATAACGGTCAATTAATGGGCCGTTATAATGGGCTGAATGCAGAAAGAATAAAATTGGACTCAGGTTATGTAACGGATCTATACTGGACCGTTATATAGGCCTGACGGTCGAGTAATGGGCCGTTACACTAACAGAATTCAAAACTTCAGTAGTGCTTTTCTAGACAATTTGACCCGATCTTCCGTCAGGGGAACAACCAAGTCACGCACCTGACATCTCGATCCCACGGTCGAGAGACAACCATACACGAATCGCCCTAGTCACGCTACTAGGAAAATGACACGACGCCTAGGTCACAAAATCTTGCCCTCACAGCGGGGCCCAAGCCAAAACTACACAGTCCAAAAATATAATCACGACCTCGTTGTCGTGAATTTCACGCCGTCTAGGAAAACCCTCGGTGACACTCACTGGAAACCCCAGACCTCGACTTCGGGAATGCTCCCGAAACAACATGTGAAACCCCATCTCGCAGACGAGAAATAGAAACTCGGGACACGACAACTCACGTCACATGACAAGAGCACCACCCACTAGAAGAACGACCAGATGAGTCCCCTGAAGTCTTACACCGCGTCACAAGTGTCTAGCTACAACACCCCGGGCACGAGACTCAGACACACTTAGTAACCAGAAGTACCACAAAACAAGGACTAGCTGAGGTCGCGCTTGTCAGCACGGGTCCGAACCCTCAACCTCGTGTGTACACTCAGACCAGACGCCCTAGGTCTATCCTCTAGTTGGCAATTCCCCCACCAGCCCAGACTCAGCGGTATGCGGGGACCCTACGGTAACCATCCTACTCACTGTCTAACTCAGGTACGCCACACCAGTGTCCCCGGTGGGTCGACATACGTGTGCCGTGGAAGCTACGACTAGTGGACGGGTCACAGACGTAAACACAGAAAATCATGCACGCACCTATCACGAGTAAGACGAGGGAAGAAGTGGCTCGTGGCCACTTGACGCTGGACAGCCCACTAGACGTATTAAACTCAATGGTCCTTGAGTCACAAGACTTGGGTCAAGATCGTCGAACGTGACGGCACGACACCGTCAATCTAGCCTAGTCCCTAGGTCTGAAATCATGGTAATACGGAACCCACAGACACCTCAAAACATGGACACAAAACCTCCGGGGTGTTTGGGACACTCACGAGACCGAAAGTCGACCACTGGGTCACAATCGGGTTGACCAGAGGCCAACACAACGCTCAAACAGTCACGAGACAAGCAATTAAGGCTAACCGACAACACACAGGGATAAGCAGTTCTAGGAGGACCGCACAAGGGCATGAGCAGTCTGGGATAGCCCACTCAAAAGGGGGATGGGCAGTTAACGGCATGACTGCCCAAGGGAATGAGCGGTCAAGGTCTGGCCGCTCAAGCCCACCGACCCAGAAGAGTTCCTGGTCCAAACAGTTTTGACCAAACTACTGAATGGAACCGACATGCTATAGTGCTAGTAAAAATGGTCTTGACCAGACCACCTAACGCGATCGACACCCAACTATTGACCAAAGGTCAACTGGGATAAGCGGTCAAGCAATGGCCGCACATCCCAATGGAAGGACAAGCGGTTGAAGGCTGGCCGCCCAAGAGGGGATAGGTGGACCTCACCTGGCCGCCCATACCATGAGCGGTCTAACGATAGACCACTCAACCTCAAAACCAGACGAGGATAAATGGTCCGAGGCTGGCCGCTCATGTAGATGAACGTCACCTGGTTTGACTGCTTAACCGTTACGGTGAGCAAACCATGGGGTCAGCCTAATCTTGGCATTCCCACGCCCCATTCGTGCCGAAACGAAGGGGATATAGCCATGGACACACATATAATCACATGGACTCCAACCAAAGTCAAAACGGCTGACAAACGGCGAGAAACGGGCGATTCTAGCGAAATCACCCAAAAGGGACAACCAGACTTCCCGGGCTCCCCATGGTCAAACGAGACCACCAATCGACGCAAAACTAGTATCAATGGAACACTGACGTTCCCAGGAGTCCATTGACTCCAGCTGATCTAGAAATCGTCGCCATTTTTTGATGAAGCCTACGAAACCCACGAAACCCCACTGCTAGGGGGAAACCCAACAGTCAAGAGATAGCCGCTATGCAACCAGAGACGCGGACAATGGTAGTTTCTAGATTGATGCGTTAGGGTACTATCGTAGTCTAGGAAAAGACCACAACTAGTCACCTAAATCGACCGATCTAGACAACCACCGACAGACAGACACCGCCCTAAACAAAGACCTAAGACAAACAGACGCACAGACGCACAACACAGCACAAGTAAACGGTCAACACGGCAATAGGACTATAACGCACCAGCATAGGGGTGTTATACCCACATAATGCACCACAAGAGGGACGTTATGCCAACCAGACCGAAAACCACGAATAGATGACATAACGCACCAACATAGGGGCGTTACATCAACATAACGCACCCAAGAAGGGGCGTCATGTCCAACAAACCCAAACACGAACGACATGAAGTATAACGGACCAAAATAGGCACGTTATACCTGTATAACGCACAAGGGCAGGTGCGTTATACCCCACAGACACAAAATCACACTAACTACAGACCAAGGGCATATAACGGACCATACCTAATCTGTCATAGCCACAAGACGCGTAGGGTGAGGCGTGTTATATCAACCGCCATACCCGATCAAAGCATCGGTCGACGAAGCATGGCGGATCTGCACCGGAGCATTATCTTAATCATAACGCATGGGGAGAAGTCTGTTATGCAAACCGACTGACACAGTCTTTGAGGCAAACATGGTCGTCGAGGGGACTGACATGGCAGTCAGCCTCGAAAATCACTCGACCATAACGCACTTGGACAGGGGCGTTATGCTCCACATAACGGACCGGTCATGGTCCATTATGCTCCAAGACCTCCGAAGATAAAAATCCATAAATAATGCATAACAGTCTATCGGGGGACCGTTATGCACATAATGGCCTCTGGTAGGACCGTTATGCCAATCCGACGGTTAAAACAGTGAAACGGCCCAATCGACCGGTTCCACACCCCATGCATGCCGTAGCGCAGGGGAAATACATCCAAATGGAGGGAAATCCTTCCAGGATTCCAAAAACACCACACGCACGCCACGAAACACTCTAAATCGGGAGATCTGGGTGATTCAGACGACAACCTAAATCGAGTCACCGGGGTTCCCAGACTCCTACTGGCCCCAAATGAGGACCAATCGACACAAAACTGGTGGGGTTGGGATCCTGACATCTCAGTGGTCTGCTTGATGCTAACTACGTCGCGAGTGGTTGCCATTTTTCGGCCAACCCTACGAACCCCAAAAACTACGGTTTATGCTAAACTGGCTCGATCTCCCCCGATCGGCCACCAAACTACGCACGGAAACAGGGAAAACGTGCAGAACACGGAGAGGGTCCATCTCCCTACCTCCACCGATGAAATCGAGCGCCAAGGGTGACTAAACCGCGTCGAAACGCCATCGCGAACTGAACCGTTGACTTTGAATCTGTCGTTAGGGATCGCGCCAAATCCACGTCGTTCCTCGCTCCACCACACGTCTCAGGAAGTCCCACGCGTCGTCACCTCACCCGCGGATCGCCCCGTCTGCAGCCGGGCGTCTCCGGGAGAGAGAACGAGAGGGAACGAGGGAGAGAGAGAGTGAGAGCGCGAGAGTGAGAGAGAGAGAAGGGGGGGTTTGGTTTATAAAAAAAGAAAATTAAAATATTTTAACCAAATTCCAAAATCTCATAAAACGTGCCAAAAATACACTAATTCAGAAAAATCTACAAAAATAGTTAAAATGATCCTCGCGAAGAGTACATCACTGTTGTATCATCCGCGAGTCGATGAATTGAGGAATAAACTCACCGTAGGGTTCCGTAGATTATACGGGAGAAAAATTCACACGAAAAGTAAAACTCAACTCGGGAGCCACAAAAGCGATCTGAAACTCTCCCAAAAGGATCCGATGACGCAGGAGTGCAGAGGCCGGTATACTACACCAGCAAGGTGCTCAATGAGGCCGAAAGAAGGTACCCCACAACTGAGAAACTCGTGCTAGCATTGGTGACCTCGGCCAAGCGCCTCCGACCTTACTTCTAAGGGCACTCCATCGTCGTGCTGACCAACGAGCCCCTAAAGAAGATTCTCGCTCACCCTGAGGCTGCGGGTCACTTCGTCAAGTGGGCCATAATGCTCGGGGTGTACGATATCTCTTATCACCCCTGTTCGGCCATCAAGGGACATGCACTCGTAGACTTCCTTGCGGAGAGCACCGTTCCTACTAGGGAGGCCCTTCAGTCGATGCCCGGGCCCACCTGGTACCTTTTTGTTGACAAGTCCTCCAACTCGACTGGCAGCGGCGTCGACGTCCTCCTCAAGTCTCCAGAAGGAGCAGAGTTGCAGTACACCTTGAAGTTCAACTTCCAGGCATCTAACAACGTCTCCGAGTATGCGGCCCTCATCTCGGGGGCCAGGATGGCACGACGATTGGGGGCCGAACGATTCAGGATCCACACTGACTCCCAGCTGGTCGCCAGCCAAGTCAACAGTGACTATGAACCTCAGGAAGCACCGATGATCAAATACCTTCAACTGGTAAGAGGAATAGCCCCACTTTTTGAGAGTTTTTAAGTCATCCGAATAGCTCGGGAGGAGAACTCCTGGGTGGACGCCCTCTCTCGACTGGCCTCCTCCATTGGCCCAGAAGGTACCCGATCGGTCTTCCTCGAAGAGCTAGAACGACCGAGCATTGAAGCAGAGCTCATGACCATCGACCAGGCACTACCGAGTGACTGGCGGACCCCCTATGTATCTTGGCTACGAGACTCTTAGGAGCCCCCCGACCCTCGAGAAGCTCGGAGACTGAAGTATCAAGCTCGGCGTTTCGCCATCTTGGATGGAGCCTTGTACCAGAGATCTTTTTTCGGTTCCCTCCTCAAATGCCTCGATACCGACAAAGCCAGCCGAGCAATTCAAGAGGTCCATGAAGGTATCTGTGGCGCGCATTAAGGAGGAAGATCGCTCACTAGGATCTTGCTGCGGCAAGGCTACTGGTGGCCCACTCTCCAGCACGATTGCTCAACCTACATTCAAAAGTACGATCGATGCCAATGTTTCGACCACCTGGTCCATCAGCCTGCCTCGGAGCTTGTCACCCTTACCAGGCCAAATCCTTTTGCCCGGTGGGGGATGGACATCCTACGGCCATTCCCTACAGCTCAGTCCCAGAAGAAGTTTGTCATCGTCGCCATCGACTATTTTACCAAGTGGCTCGAAGCCGAAGCCACCGCCAGGATCACCGAGTCGGTCATATGGAGTTTTGTTTGGAAGTCGTTCATCTGTCATTTTGGTATCCCCCGAGTGATTGTGAGTGACAATGGTCAGCAATTTGATTCTCATTATTTTAAGAACAAATGCGCCGACCTACATATATGCAACCACTTCACTTCGGTAGCCCATCCCCCGGCCAATGGGCTAGTCGAAAATGCCAACAAAATCATATTGAAAGACATCAAGGCTAGGCTCAGCAAAGCCAAGGGTAGTTGGCTTGAGGAATTACCAAGCATACTATGGTCGCATCGAACCACTCCAAGAATTGCCACCAGTGAGACCCCCTTCCAACCGGTGTATGGCACTGATGCCGTGATTCCATTGGAGGTCGACAGCCCGTCTCTTTGAGTTGTCAACTTCTCACCTGAGGCGAATGAGCATAAACTACTCGAAAACCTCGATATGGCGAGCGAGATCTGAGAGATCACAGGCATCCGAGCCACGAAATATCAGCGTCACCTCACTTGATACTACAATGCCAAAGTCTGAGACAGACACTTCCAAGCGAGAGATTTCATCCTAAGGAAAGTCGAAGCCTCTCGACTACTCCCGAGCCAAGATTAGGCTCGGTCGAGTAGCGTTTGGGGTAGGTGTAAGTGGTTCAAGTCGAGTGGGGACTTTCTCTGACAAGGGCCACTTGCTGCCGCTGTCTTGGGGATACGCCCGTAATGATGATAATTCTTGCGAATTGATGGGTGGAGCCCTCTTTTTGAAGACTGGAACGTCGCGCCGCTTCCCCAGGGGGTTTATAAGCGTAGCACGTGCCGTCGTTCCTAACCTCCGTCATCTAGACTTTTCTTTTCCACCATCTGTGTGTTTGTGAGAGGCTCATGCGCCGCGAGGTTAACCCAGAAGGGCAAAGAGTGGTGGCGGCCTTCACGGAGCTTGCAGAGGTTACGGCGGCGGTGATTCGCCAACTTCCGCTTCCCCTCGAGTCATCCAGCACAGTGTCCTCTTCTTCCTCTTCCAGCTCTCCTAGTTGCTCCATGGCGGACCAACATCTAGAGGCCAAGGTGCAAGAGGTTAAGCAGGCTCCCAGGGCTTTCACGACGCCGGTGGAACCTCTACGTAGTGAGCTGACTGAGGATGAGGTGAAGCGACTGGAGAGTCAGTATGGGCTACCTTGGAAGTATCATTTTTCTCCCACAGAGCCCTATGAGTCCGGTCTGGACACTCGCTCCGGCCTCTTCTGTTCTTTTCTCTTGGCTTGGAAGTGCGGGTTCCGCCTTCCTCTTCATCATTTTGTTACCGAATTGCTACGGTTCTACTGACTGGCTCTAGTCCAATTGGTCTCCAATTCTTATACTTTCATTTTCGCCTATATCTTCCTTTGCCGTTTGTATGGGGTTGAGCCTTCGCTGGATCTCTTCCACACCTTCTTTGAGTTGAAGGAGCATGCCCACGAGGGTAAATACTTCTTCTATCTCCAGGTGAAGAGGGGAAGGAGCTGCGTGACCCACTCCCCCAGAGACTCTTCTCACAAGGGTTGGAAGACCCAGTATTTCCGGGTGGGCGTGGCCCTAGACAGCGGCTCCTGGAACTTCCCGCTGGTCCCCAACATTCACCTAAACATCCCTCCAAAATCGGCTGCGATTTCCCCGGAGATGGAGAAGAAGGCTTCCCTTCTTCAGGAGAATCACCGATCCACCGCCGAGTTGATGATCGTGGCAAATATTGAGGAGTATCCATCTCGGATAGTTGTGCCTCCAGGTAAGGGCTTCAGAGCCTTAAATTGGTGTCGGGTTGCATTAGCAAGCTTCTTTCTAATGGTCCACCTCTCTTGCCTCAGATTCGAGGCGAGTGGCTGATGAGGGAGTGATGTGACACCACCTATGGACCTAAATTGCAAGCAAACAACCGAGTTGGTGGACCCACTCAAGCGGACTCACCCGTGATGTGCATACCCGGGTCCGTAGGTGAACCGTCGATGGGGGATGAGGGTCCGAGGTTAGACCTTGAGATTCCAGGGGGTTGGCTAACTTGGGGTTGAACCCCAAAGGATCTGGGATGCCCAATTCGACGGGCGGCCAGCACGCCGAGGGCGTGGGATGTAGGGCCACTCTCACAACTCACTTCGCGGTGGCACACGATTTGGTAGATTCCAGACCGGACACTCGCTCACCGTTCGACGAGCAATTGAAAGCAATAATAAGCTAGCAAAGATAATGCTACCAGCAGAGGAGAGTGATCAGGTGCTCACCTAATTGGCGTGAAGACGCTGACCCCGGTCGGAGACAAGGGCGAGTGAGGAAGCATGGGCTTACCCACACGCCGCGCCGATGAAGCCTCAACTCGAATTATCAAGTTACAATCACTACGCCCCTTGCGAGGGGGTTAGACTAGCGGTGGGGATTAGTTTTAAAACTAAAATGTACCTCCACATAGGGAGGGGCGATCAGCCGGCCAGGCGGGGTGGGGAAAACTACGCTAGAAGTCAAAGTGGATGAAGACCAAATCTGGAGGGACACCCCTCTCCACCCATAACCCTTGTGCGCCCCCCCGCTTCCCCATTCCACCATCTCTCTTTTGCACTCCCAGCCACCACCCTGCCATCTCCAGCAACTCTAGCAGAGACCCACCACTACACAGCCCATCAACTTCCCAGGGAGACCTCCAGAATCTCCCCTCCGCTCCCCACAGCCATCAGCCTCCCCATCCACCTTCCAATCCAACACCCATTCCCACCTTCACACCCCATCCACCAATAGACACAGTCTAGGGTCACAGGCAACAGAGCATCAGCAGATTGCAGTGGCAGCCACGATCTCCCCCTAGGATTTTGGTGGCATATCTTATACCAGTGGAAACCTCATCGAGTCAGCTTCGCAACAAAGGTGGTCTCGCCTGAATCCAAGCTTGGAGCTGATCAGGGGAGCAAATCTCGCCAGACTGCGCAACCCATCCCTTGTTGGCAACCTGGGGCCGAGTGAAGAAGCCCCCACAACCAGTTCGGTGAGGCCCTGGGTGCGATCTTTGGAGGGAATGAAGTACGTCCAGTCCTCTTTCAGTACCAGAAAGGAGGAGGCTAATCGCCCGCCGGAGCACCCGGTTAGGGCCACTTTCGTCGGAGTGCGCAGTCTGGTCCTGTCTATTCCAGGTTGGACCAACCCCCACTCTTCTGCTCATAACTCTCTACTCTGAACTCTGTTTGGGGCGCCATCAGTTGTCATTCGAAGATACTTCATCCACGGTAACGTCGCCACCAATTTCACCTCCATCGGAGTTCGGTAGTGCCTGGGGCATCTTCAGCATCAGTACCCTTTGATTCTGCAACAGTCAGAGCTCAGTCGGACTAGCTGTGTACTCCGAGCTACAGCGACCGCCATCATCCACCAAGCGGCCCCAAACTCATACGGTCTGTTCCCTGGTCGGTCCCGATCGTCTCAGCACTGATCCCACCTCCGGAAACCTTCGGACGAGCTTGTGGCTGTCCCGACACCGACACCCTGTCCTACAGTCCTAGACTGGGCAGAACAGAGCAACTTGTGAAGACGTCGGCCCCCGGACGACTTCCAGCCCCTACGGCCAGCTTCTACCTCGTCTCTAGTCGACTCAACATCAGTCCCACCTTCCTGAAGCACCGGGAGATGCCTGCAACAGCTCAACACCTGCTCTCTATCCTGGCTGGTCACATCGGGCAGATTCGGGTGCATCGGCTTTTCCCCTCCCCTCGCTTGGCCGGCTGAAGGCCCCTCACTACGTGGAGGTAGTTTTGGTTGTAAACAACTTAACCCCCACCCCAATAACCCCTTCCTGCGTGAGATGTAGTGCTGTAACTATTTTATTTTCAGGTCAAGTGCCACTGACGCGGCGTGCGGGTGCGTACCCATGCTTCCCCGCTCGCCCTCGTCTTCGACCGGGATCGGTGTCTCCACACTGATCAGGTGAGCGACTGGTCCCTCCCTTACTGGTCTATATTTTCCTTATTTAGTATTATCTTTCATGCCCGTCGGACGGTAAGGGAGTGCCCAGACTCGTAATTCTCTTTTATGTGCGCACTGCGGATCGTGAGTGAGTGCCTCCCAAACCCACGCCCCGGCATGCCAACCACCCACACCTTGGGAATCCTAGGCCCTTAGGGGTCAGCCTAAGTCCGCTAGGTCTTTAGAAACATTTGGGTCCCACCTCAGATCCTCACCATCATCCCTCGATCGCCATTGGGAGGTCGTGTGCGCCGTGGAGTGAGCCACTTACGTGAGTCTGTGTTCTTCCTTGTATGCTTGCGGGTCTAAGTCCTAGGTTCATCAATTTATCCATTATCATCTTAGGGCTGTGCCACATCAAGTGGTATCAGAGTGATCATAGACTTGTTCTCACAAGTCTAGTCTTGGGGCATCTTCGCACTAGGTTGGTCATAGGGGTAGGTCTCCAGCAACTCCAGACCAAGACGTCTCGCCGAGGCAGGTCTCCAGCAACTTTAGACCAAGACACCTCGTCGAGGCAGGTCCCCAGCAACTCCAGATCAAGACGCGTCACCGAGGTGGAACTCCAACAACTCCAGACCAAGACGCATCGTCGAGGCAGGTCTCCATCAACTTCAAACCAAGACGCCTCGCCGAGGCAGGTCTCCAACAACTTCAGACCAAGACGCCTCACCGAGGCAGGTCATCAGCAATCTCAGACCAAGATGTCTCGCCGAGGCAGGTCTCCAGCAACTCCAGACCAAGACGCCTCGCTGAGACAGGTCCCCAGCAACTTCAGACCAAGACGCCTTACCGAGGCAGGTCTCCAGCAACTCCAGACCAAGATGCCTCGTCGAGGCAGGTCCCTAGCAACTTTAGACCAAGACGCCTCGCTGAGGCAGGTCTCCAACAACTTCCGGCCAAGACGCCTCGCCCAGGCAGGTCATCAGCAATCTCAGACCAAGATGCCTCGCCAAGGCAGGTCCCCAACAACTTCAGACCAAGATGCCTCACCAAGGCAGGTCTCCAGCAACTCTAGACCAAGACGCCTCATTGAGGTAGGTCTCCAGCAACTTCAGACCAAGACGTCTCATCAAGACAGGTCTCCAGCAACTTCAGGCCAGGACGCCTCGTCGAGGCAGGTCTCCAGTAACTTCAAGTCGAGACGCCTCGCCGAGGTGGATTTCCACCAACCTCGGGTCAAGATGCCTCTCAGAGGCAAGTCTCCAGCAATCTCAGACCGAGACGCCTCACCGTGGTGGGTCTTCAACAACCTTAGGCCAACATGCTTCTCCGAGGTAGGCCCTCAACAGCACCCGGGAAACGCGCCTCACCAAGGTTGGTCTCCAGCAACACCAGGTCGGCACATCTAGGTGTGCCAGGTCTTCACTAACGACAAACTAGGACGCCTCATCGAGGCAAGTCCACGACACAACTCCAGCTACAACGCCTCAAAGGTGTGGCCAGTCCACCCAATAGGGCGGTCGATGCCCAACCTGGCCAATGTACCCCTACAGGCAGCCAACAAACGATGGTGACATCCCACAAGGAAAGTCAACCACCATAGTAGTGGCAGGCCGCTAGCGACCAACCACAGGTGTCATCACAAAGCCTCAGTCAGAGCAACGACCATCTCGTCGCCAACCAGCAATCCCAAAAGCCAAGGGATAGGTGGCCCTCCAGTTCCCAGAACTCGAAAGCCTCAAACCCCCTACGCCGCATCGCCGGCTATAGCCAGGCTTACGGGGGAACAAGCCAAGGAGTGAAAAATACTCATGACATCCATTGACAAAGACAAGGTGGAAAACCTGAGAAAACACAAATCTCAGTCCACAAGTCCACCTCTGGGGGCAAGACATGGCTCCCGCCAGTGCAACCTCAGATGCTGAAAGGGAGTCACAACTAGCCTCCCACCACTCGCCAGCCGCCCTACCAGGCATGATGGGCTCAACAGTCCCATCTTCCTATAAGCTGCCCCTTCTCAGGGAAACAATAAAGCCCATCGTACAAGAGAGGGCCCCAGACATAGACAACAAAGCCAGAAGCATTGTTACGCCAGGCTCCTCTGGCCTCTTTTCGCCATTGGCATTGGCATCCAGCCCAGTCACACCATCAACCATTGAAGCAACCACCTGTATGGAGGGTTTGACATCCAGACCAGATTACTCCCGCAACGTGGGCACTGCACACCTCTGCCACAAGCCCAACACGTGAGACAAATGGGGACAGAATTCCCAAGTTGCGGATAGCAAGCTACAACTCCAAGCACCACGCGTGTATCCAAGACACGCTATCTCCGCCAGCTCCACGACCTCAGTGGCCTCGGTAAAATTCCCACCAGACGCTCAGGCCTTTCTAGAATCCAGTTCTATAACCTCCCAGGCTCAAGGGTCTTCTGCAAATGTGTCATCATCGCATGGAAGATCATAACAAGGACGTCAACTCCTAGAACAAGAAACTCCCACAAGCCTATAGGGCCAGGACAAATTAAACCCACAAGGCGCATGGGCCGCACACTGTCGTCTTCGCCTCCGCTGCACGCCCCGTGGGGGGCATTTGTTGGCATCCGCTTATTTTCTCTAAGTTAATTGAGAATTTAGCATAGGGAAACACTCCCTAAATAGAGCCAAATGGCACGATGCCAAAGGTGCTCTACCAGTCAAGTTGGGCTCAGAAATCGAGATGCGTCGCTAGGCCAGGCGGTATGACATAACAACCGGGGATCGCCCCTGAGCACAGGGCACTACACCAGTCAATTTTTCGATAATCGAGTCGGATCCAAGGTTCGGGACAACTTGCCGCATCGAGTAGCACTCTGAAGAGATTCGGGGATCACCCCCAAACACCCTGCATACGGTATCACACCACCGGCACCTCAACAACCGGGTTAACCCGGGACTCAGAATAGCCTGTCACATCATACGACTCGTTGCCAAGGAGCGAGGGTCACCCCGACCACCAGACAAACGGCATTATCATGTTGACTCCCCAGTCACCGCGCCCAGCCAAGGATCCTAACCAGCTAGCCGTGACCCATGGCAACATCAACAATCAATCGGGTCCACCCGCAATCACTCAGCTTGCGGGTTTACCCGCATTCAACACAGCTACCCGGGGCGACCCGGGGGCACCCTGACTACAAGCCACGCCATGTGGCACCCAGTAGCGAGGGCGGGGTCTATCCCCGAGTCGCCTCCCTCCAGCCCTCCGATGTCAAAGGAAGATCCATCTGGGCAAACCACAAGCTTCAGGGTCGCACAGCACCCTTATACGGCCCCACACGTGCGTGTCGAAAATTTTCCTGAGCACCTGGTGGGCGCGTATGCTCCAGCCACTCTACAGCAAGCCAGAGCCCGACTCAGGACTCCCAGCAACCCATCGCGTCATGCACCCCCAGCCAAACTCGGCTAAAACCCGCAACCAAATCCACAGTCAAACCCCAACCTGGCTAAACCCCCTGGTCAAACCCGCCTAAACCCCTCACCGAGGAGGGTTTAGGCTGACCAGCCTGGACCCCCAGGCTAGTCTGCCGAAACCTACCCCCGTCAAAAAAAGATTTTTTTAATTAAAAAACCCCTCCCTGAGGGGTTTAGGTGAACCAGACCAGCCCCTTGGGCTGGTCCGCCTAAACCCCACTTGGGGGAGGGGTTTAGGCGGACCAGACCAGCCCCTTGGGCTAGTCCGCCTAAACCCTCCCTCCCCCACTCCATGAACAAACCCAAGGGTTTACCCGGACCAGCCTAACCCCTAAACCTAGTCCGCCTAAACCCCACTGACCCTTCACCTTCCCCTATAAAATCTCCCATTTGGAAGAGGAGGGGGCAAGGATCAAAGCATCGAAGCATCAAGGAGCTCAGCCCGGGACTACAAAGGCGCGCTAGGGAGATTTGTATGTGTGTTTGCTAGGGTTATGCCGAGGGCATGTCGCATGATCATCCCTCCTACGACGTCTAGCCCAAACACCAACCTCTTAAAAGGCGGCCCCCTATTTTGATGAATGTATGTCATCTCGATAATCGTGCACAACCCCAGATCTTACTTGGTGAAAATACTCTACCCGAGTCTTGTCTCGATATTCGTGCATGACGCTGATGCCGCTTGGTGAAAGCACTCTGCTCGTGCCCTGTCTCGATAATCATGCGCCCCCAGACATTGCTCGACGAGAACAGCCTTCTCAGCCCTGCCTCGACGTTCGCACATGACCTCTGATGCTGCTTCATAGAGGCGTCTTGTCTTGTCCCTACCTCGATAATCATGCACGGCCCTTAGACGTTGCTCGATTGAGGCACCCTGCCTGATCTCTACACGACGCAGCCATTGCTTGACGAGAGCACCCTGCCCAGTATCTGTCCCAATGGTCGCGCACCATCAGACATGGCTCAATCGTGGCGCCCAGCCTAGTTCCTCGCCTCGATGGTCATGTGCCACTTTGGTGTCACCTCGATAAACGTACCCTCAGGGCTGTTACCCAGATAATGGGCATACTTCACAAATCTCGACGCAAGATGAAGTGCTAGGCCCCTGCCCCTGTCAACGGGTCCCGAGCATGACCATCAAGGTCTCGCGGAGCCCATCTACTTCAGTCACAACGGTGCCCCCGACACCCGACTGCCAGCCACTTCGGTCACAATGGTGTCCCTGACACCCGACTGCCAGCCACTTCAGTCGCAACAGTGCCCCCGACACCCGATTGCCAGCCACTTCAGTCACAATGGTGTCTCCGGCACCTGACTGCCAGCTATCCCAGTCATATCGGGGACCCCGACACCCGACCACTTAACAACCTCAGTCACAATGGTGCCCTCGGCGCTCGACCACTCAATAATTCAGTCACAATAGTGCCCCCGACACCCGACTGCCAGTCACTCCAGTCACATTGGGGCCCTCGGCACCCGATTGCTCAACAACTCAGTCACAAATGAAACTGCTCTGGATTATATTAAAAGATGGCGGGACCTTAGCATGAGATGCAGACGCCCGCCACACCAAGAAGATGCAGTCCAAATCTACAAACAGAACCTGAAGCGAGAGATACTTGAAAAAATGATCAGGATCAAGATTAAGTCCTTCGACTAGCTAAACAATGTGGTGGCCGAGATTGAGGCTTTCCTCTCCAGCTGTCCTCCCGCTTTCACTTTTGCAAGCCAGAAGGTCCGGTTTGCTGATAAACGGCCAGTGCCGAAAGAAGCTTGCACAGTTGACTTGAAGGAGTTCGAATTGCAAAAGGACAGAGATAAAGGCGCTGTCGATTCTTCCCATGCTGAACCTGACGAACAGCAAGAGGGCCCATCTTTGGGGACCAAAATGAAGAAGCTATACTCCTTTCCTAAGGAAAAGACCTGGCTCTTGCTTGAATGGGCCACCAAATATAATAGGGTCACCCTGCCGGAGCGAAAGAGGCCTACAGACGCTAGAAGAAAAGATGATCCCCGCTTCTGCCCGTATCACCAGATGATTGGGCATTCTATTAAAGACTGCTACCCATTCAAGGATGCCATTGAACGGCTGATCCGAAGAGGTGAGCTACAAATGGGGGAGCTCAGGGTTGATCCTCCACTTCCTCATCTAAATAGGGCAGTCAATATGATATCTTTTTACCCACTACCGCCCGGAGGGTAGATGCTGGCTGTAGAGGGGAATAGAAAGAAGAGTCTAAAGAATGAAGGAGGGAGCGTCGTTCTCCCCTGTAACACATTGTCTACCTTGCCCAACACGAGCCAAGCTGCTGAAGAAGAAATTGAAGAAACACACTCCCTCCAACTTGGCCCTGCCATGGTTGCAGAGCTGTATCACAAGCTTCAAGAGGCTGAAGTGCTGAGGAGAGAGATAAATAAAATGGGTTTATACCTTGCTATACCCAGGGCAGTCGAGACGTCATCCGAGGCTTCGTATAGTGGCATTAAGCGAGTTAGAACCTCACCACAGCCAACTTGGCCCCAAATAACACATGATCAGGCAGGGGCACCCCCTCTCAGCAACTACCTCTTGTGCCTTCCATGTGCATCCCAGTTCCCCAGGCGTGTCAGGGGGCAACTACCATACCTTGCTCCATGCCATTCACGGCCCCGCCTCTACGACCAACTAGCTTAGACCTCAGCTTCACAACCTCGGTAGTGATAAATGAGTCAAGGGCAGAGCGTGCTGCCAAAATGAAGCTAGCTAAGGGGGAAATCACTAAGGTAGCGCTATGCACTACCGAGCAGAGGAATGACGAGTCTGCTTCAGAATATACTCGGCGGTGGAGGAGTCTCAGTGTGAGATGTATACACCCGCCTAACCATGGGGATGCTATCCAAATATGCAAACGTAATACGAAGATGCACAATCGTCTAAGGGTAATTGGCGTCGAAATAAAATCTTTAAAGTAGCTGGATGATCTTGTAACCGATGTTGAAGCCCTCCTGGAGAAACATTGACCAGTTGCTGCTACCCTAAGTCATGAGAATGAGCCTGTTGGTGAACCACCGACACAGGAGGAAATGAACCTCGTTGACGTCGAAGCCTCTAAGCAACTACAGAAGAAACTAAAAGAGCTGACTGGCTCCTTCTCTGCTAAGCCCCTCGAGCAACACTCTTCATTGAGGGGTAAGATGATGAAGCCATACTCATTTCCAAAGGACATGACTCGGATCCTCTTCGAATGGGCCCGCAAATATGACAAGTTGGTGCTCCCAGAGCCCAAGAGACTAAATGAAGCTGGAAGAAAAGATGACCCCCAATTCTGCATTTATCATACAGGGTTTGGGCATTCTATTGAAGACTGCTTCATAGTCAAAGATATCATAGAAGGCCTGATCAACAGAGGAAAATTTCAAATGGGTGAATAGTTTTCGTTCCCCCAATTTCCTCAAACCCCCAGTCCCTAGCCTTCCCTACCCTCAACTAGAGCCCCTCTTGGCAGTTGAACCAAGCCCCCAGACCCCATGGCCTTCTCCCTCTCACTGGCCTTAAACCCCCCTCAAATGTCTTCGCAGGTACATTAGCCATTCCTTGACCGGCACGCTCTCAGCCTATTGGAGCCTTCTCTGGCACAGCTCCTTCAGCGGTACCCCTCCTCTGAGCTCCCCTTCGGCTGCACACCCTTCTGGTGTCTTCGCTGGTACACTAGCCAACCCTCCAGCGGCATGCACCAACCCTCTCCTCCCCGATATACCCTTTGATCAGCCTTAGAGAGGCCTCTCCTCCGTCGGTTTCCTCAGATTTTTTGATGTTTTATTAAAGGTGTTGCCGTCTTCGGACGCCCACCTCCAATTGTCGGGTTCCGCCACTCCAGGTGAGCGCGTTCCCTGCATCTCCCTTACTCCCGGGTGAAGGGGAGATGCTGTCGAATTTTTGTCAGAAATAATAATATGTTAAGAGACCAAAGTGAGCAACAAACAAGTGAAATAAACGATGGTAAATTGCTTCAATCAAAGCGAAGGGATTGTGATCAATGTGAAAAGAATTGGACAGAATCTCAGCTAAGCAACTTGAACATTCACTCTGTAAGGGGGAAAACTTGTACAGACTATGTAGAACTAAGAAGAAGAAGAAGAAAAAGGCCTTAAGAAAATGGAGGAGGAGTGGGCCCCTCATAGCCCTTATCCTTCGCCGGTACACCTACCAACAACCTCTTCCTCGGCACATCCTCTAGCTGAGCGCCTTCCCTGGCATGCTTTTAGCTATGCGGTGGCCGGCACACCTTCCTTCACCGGTGCACTCCCCAGCCCCTTTGCAGCCTCCACCGGCACACCCAGCACCTTCCCTGGCCGACCCTGGCCTACCCTGGCCGACACACCTGCCCCCCTCACCGTCTCTCTTTTTCCCTCTCACTGTCTCACCACCTCTCTCTCACCGTCTCATCTCTCCCACCGTCTCTCTCTTTCTCCTTCGCCGGTACACCCCTCTGCTTCCCCTTTGCACAACCTGCATGAACTTAACCCCAAGTTTGCACGGACCTCATCCAAAACATGCATGGACTTTGCCCCTATACACATGGAATTTAACCCCAAACATTGCACGGACTTTGCCCAGTCTGCATGGACCTGCCCAACCTTGCATAGACTTATCCCCTCAAAACCTGCACGGACTTCGTCCCTTAACCCCATGCATATGCACAGACTTGCATGCATCTGCATGGACTTAGCCTCTCAAAACTTGCACGGACCTTGTCCCTTAACTCTGTGCATATGCACGGACCTGCCCAACCCTGCGTAGACTTAGCCCAAAACCTGCACGGACTTCATCCCTTGACCCCGTGCATATGCACGGACCTGCCCAACCCCGCATGGACTTAGCCATGAACCTGCACGGACTTCGTCCCTTGACCATGTGCATATGCACAGACTTGCCCGCACTGCACGGACTTCGTCCCTTAACCCCGTGCATATGCACGGACTTGCCCAATTACGCATGGACTTAACCCCAATGTGTATGGACTTACACCACAGAATCTGCATGGACTTTACTCTCATTGGCATAGACTTCAACCACTAAACATGCACGGACTTCGTCCGAACATGCATGGACTTAAACCCTTGAAAACCTGCATAGACTTCGTTCTTTGGCCCGAAAAAGCTGCACGGACTTCATACGCATCTTTGCATCTAGAAACCTGCATGGACTTAACCCCCATGTGCATGGACTTAACCTTTGAAAACTTGCATGGACTTTGATTCTTTGTTGAGAAACCTGCACGGACTTCACCTTGCATTGCATGCACTTTGCATCCAAACATGCACGGACTTTGCGTGAACGCTCTGATTGACATGATCGTTATAGACTCCGTCACGCCACCTCCGAGTTATCTTCCGCTGGCTCGGGGCGTGACACATTCTTTTGGTTTAGTTGTGTCTTTTCCTTCTTTTAGTTCCTCTCTCTATTGCATCCATAGGATATTCCCTCTTCCTCTTCCACATTCTATCTTTCCTACATCATTCTTAAACATCCTCCCACCTTTTCCATGCCCCATAAGGGTTAAAAAACCACCAGCCTAGGTATCCACCCTACCTTTTCATGCACTTTAGTCTATTTGCATTATAGTTACTACGCTTGCCCAAGGGCTAATTTGGGTTGTTTTTCTTTGCTTCTACACTCTTTTGCAGGTCTACAGGGTTCAGCACACGAGGCCCAACTATTCTGGCTGGCCGGGAGAGGTGGAGATCCAAATCCCAAGTTGCTGCTCCGTGTGCATTGGCGGCCCTATAGAAGACCGTTTGCGAGATTCAGGCAGTCTATCGTAAGGCCGTTTGTCTTTGGCTCGCGGTCCACTATTTGATCATTTTCCGTTCGCAGCATCCAGATTTCATCTCCCGCAGGTGGGTGTTTCATCTGGCTCATTCCAAGGTACTTATCTTAGCTTTGATATTTTAATTACCCTGGTGGCGATCACATTCCTTCAGTTGGGCATTAGTCTTCATAGTTCATCATCTTATCTCTTTACTTGCTTTATTTTAGTTGTTCCACACCTACATTGTGTGTTTTTTTTATTTTATTCCTTTGCTCCACACCCCGACATGTGTTTTCTCTTTCCTTTGCTTATTTCTGTTAAGATGACATGCCCATGTGCTCTACACTTCATGTTGATTGCTTGAGTTGATGCTGCAATTGTTCACAATTTATATTCATCATTCATATTCTCTTGTTCATCATCACATCCACACCCTTAAAGGAACAATCTAAAACCAACAATAGTGACCAGAGGAACCGATCCTCTATTCTTCTAAAACCTTAGAAGGAAATCCAGAGAACCAATTCTCCCTTATTCTGAAAACTCATAAGCCAACTGGAGGAGCAATCCTCCACGTTCTAGTTTCCCAGAACAACCCACACACAGTGATGTATTGTCTGCAAACACCTTGTGTGCATCGAGCACAACAAGGCAGAAACACAGTGAAATTAAGATGGAACAAACAAAAAAATAGCGAAACTATGAATCAGATACTCAAAGAAAAACACAACAAAAACAAAAATCTGTAGCTTCTGATGATGCCTTCTCACTGAATTTAGGCACTCTATTTGTGCTCAACAGCAGATCTCTCTTTCTTTCTCATTTTTCTTCTAGACTGCACTCTCTCGAATCCTTCTTCTTCTTATCACTCTCTTTTTCTTCTCTTTTTTCACTGCAGGGATGAGCTCATAGATCCCTCTTGACTTCTTCTGCTCGATCTTCTCTCAAAATCTCTCTCATGCAGTTCTCTTTTTCTCTCGCCAGCTCTCTTTTTCTCTTGGCAACTCTCATTTTCTCTTGGCAACTGCTACACCCTTTGAAGGTAGAAAAGTCATATTTAGAGAGTAGAGAATTTGCCTCTTCCTGAAAATTAGGTGACCTTAGATCACCTGCCAATGATTGGGTTCAATACCACGTGATTTCCATCAGGATGTTCTCGTGTTGTTCGATCAAAAAGTAGATGGTTGCATCGACTTCCGAGTTAGTTCGAGCTTAGTCTGAGCTTACTCTGAGCTTAGTTGGAGCTTAGTTGGAGCTTACTCTGAGCTTAGTTCGAGCTTGGGCTTCATGAAGCCTGAGCTTTGGTGATGTGACACGACCTCGAACCTACTAGCAAGCACAATTTGTAACGTAAATGGGCCGTAATTGGCGGCCGGCTCACCCGACACTCACCCAAAACCCGGGGTGACTCGGCGATGCCGAGGGGAGGATGTGGACTAGTCATGGTGGACTGACCTAGAGGCTGATAAGGGGCACCACTACGGGTGGCCATTAAGGGGAGTGGGATGGCTGGTGAAATAGACTCACAAGCAAGGATGGTCAAGGCCTAGGACTCGACTAGCAAGGGCAAGTCGAAAGCTTGCTCTGATATAAAATCTGATGCGGGATGAACCCGGTCGAGACACGAGACCCTAAGCCAGCAATCAACGAGCGCAAGTCGTCTAAGCGACGAGGCAAACACACACGTGAGTCCCGGACTCCACAGGACTTGAAGTGATGGCTCGGCAAGCTGTGGCTCGCGAGGAAGCTGGACATGGTCCAACCAACGAGGAGAGTGGTAGCTAACCACCTGGGGAACAGTGTAGTGGGCGCCAGATTCAGCCAGGCGGACCGATACCGAGGGGATCGGTTCAGATGTGCACTCACTCACCGGTAGCAAGAACTCACGGCAGCGGTGGAAATATGGATCGGGCACTCCTCACGTGGGCGTTGCAGTTGGAGCTAATACTAGATAAGCAGAGTGGAGAGGCAGCCGCACATACCTAGCCCGTCCGAAGGATCGGCTCCGGTCGAAGACGAGGGCGCGCTGGGGAACATGCACACCCGGCGGACACGCTACGTTAAGGAAGCTTGGTGACGATCCCTGCTAGTACAATGACTACACTCCACATAGGGAGGGGTTCAAGGGGAAGGGAAAATAATTACATGCACTACCCTCGCGCAGGAGGGGGGATCGCAGGGAGGGGAAAACAATTATCGATGGTACGCCGAGCTCGAGTGTCGGCTCGAGATGCAGCCAATGTCTGGATGGAGCCCGAGGGATGCCGAAGGATGCCTGAAGGTCTAGTGCTGAGCTGATGTCGCTGGATGGGGACGGTGACCGCTGCGGCAGGCCTGTGCAGTTCTGCCACACAGGACTGATTGGCATAGTTGTGGTGCGTCGGCCGGTACGGGCGCTGCAGAACTCCAAATGCGACGGGACCAAGTCGGGGACGTTTCTGACTGGGAGATCTATGAACCCTCAGACGATGGTGGCCGTATGATCTCCTGGCTGGACGTGGTCACAGGAATGGCCGGTGTCAGGTTTCTGGGTGAACAGCAGGACAGGACGTCGATGGTCATGGTGGAACTTCCAGTGCTGACATCGAATCGAGACAAAACCACTTGCGTTAGTTTCGTATCATCAAAAGACGCAACTTTTTTGAAGATAGCATGACCTAAAATAGATAGGAGGATGGGGTGGAAGGGCCATCTTGACAGTAGCTTGTCCTGGATGAACAGGGGACTCTGGGTCTACCGCGACTGAGGGAGAATGGACGCTTTGGACGGAGACGTTGTCAAAAGCAGGCGGGACCACTGTGGTGAGTCGGCGCTTTGGAGAGGAAGAACTCTCGTGAAGAGAGCTCTGACTAATTCGCGTAGGGGTGGGCGGTGGAGCTGCTACAAAAAGGTGCTCAGGATTGACCGTAATCTGGCGCAGTCGCACGAGAATGGACGACGCGAACGGAGCCGAGGTTGGATCGTGGCGGGACCACTTCTGGAACGAAGCTGGCTCGACGACGTACGATCCGCAGAAGACAACATCAGCTGGTTTGCACAGTGGACGCCGGGGTAGTCTATGCAAACGTGACTTCAGCTGTAGGCAAGTTGCAGAGAGCAGCAGAGAGGCCTTCCTGATCCACGGGAGGTTGTACCAGCGGCGGGTGACTTCGGGAATGCCATGGATGCGTGGAGCAGGGGAGGGCGGACCTGGGTTGCTGAGGGAGAGGGGCCTGGGGCCTGGGATGAAGGTGGCTAGGGTTAGGGTTGATGGGGTGTGCTGGTTTGTGGAGGAAGGAGAAGGGAGGGGGGCGGCCTAAGTGGAGAGGGTGGGATTTAGTGTTAGGTATTTTTTTCTTTCTGCCAATCGACGGAGAGCCGTATGAAGAAGTTTGCTGGCCAGATTGGCTGAAAGATCAGACTGACGGTGAAGGTCGATATTTGACAGGCTTTGCTTATCGCTATCTGATGAAGGCATATCGTACACTTTGCTGCTCATCGTATAATACGAGGGAGGCACGCAAGCCTAGAGAGACGAGGCGCATGCGGATGGGCACTTGGCTCCAGCATTTCTTCGGTGGGGAGAAGAAGTATATAGACTTTCCCACTGTATCACCGACTGCCTTGAGGTAGAAGAAGAGGGTCCAGCGACAGGTCACTTTCCCGTCCACCTTGAAGGGAGGGCAACAAGGAGGCCCGAACCCTACTGGTGTTGATGCAGTCACGCATTGTGCTCCATATTTGACTTATTGGATTTGTTCTTTTGCTCTCTCGCAAGGAGATGAGAGCGTGATCAGGGCAAAGGCCATTTACCCTACTTGTCTGATGGCTTGGGGTACGAAGTTGTCCCTTTGCCCAGTGGCTTTCGGCCTGATTTATAAAATGCTGGGAGACTTGGACAGGACCCATCTTCCCAGGAATTTGTGGACCGTTAGTTCGTTACATTTCTTTAATGCTTGGGTCTGCACCCTATTTTCGGAGGGCACTCCTCGGGCGCTACAATCATCTCGCCTTGTCCCGAGGATGATAGAATTTGCAAGTGCCGAATCATCTTCAGTGGCGGAACAGTTCTTCGCCATTAGGGGCAAGCTGACCAAGGTTCCCACAGACTCGCCTAGAGTTCTACACTTTTGGAGCCTGGCGGCTCATTCCAGTCCACTTGTGAACAAGATGCGAAAGTGCAGTCTGTTGGAGACAGAGGAATATATACATCCAATTTCTGGTGCCAAGTGCACGAGGCTGATCTTGGAATTGGAGCTGGTTGACTGGGCGCTAGCTATTAGACCAAGCATCCTTGTCTTTCAGAAGAGCAGCATCCTGTGGCTGGAGCTGTACTATCCATTCTGGTTCAGCTGGAATTTTGGCTACGATCAGCACATCCCTTCTTCTTCCACACAATTTTCATTGCTGAACAAGCACAGAGCTGGCCAGGTGGCCAATGACGAGGCTCGTGCGTGGTGGGATCACTTTCACCGTCGACAGGAGGTATCATACAGGGTGCCGGCCCCTGCTCGTTTCCCTCACGTCACTCCTGAGTACATCAAATGGTGGAATGCGTGGATGGGGTTTTATAGAAATTTTTGTCGAGAATGTTGGTCCGTTGCAGAGCGCAGATTCTTGGACTCCCAGTTAGAGCCGATCCTCGACATTAAACCTTCTTATTTGAAGAAGTTAAAGTCTTGGACCAACACAGAGGTGATGGCTTATCTGGAAGCTCGGAAGACTGCGAAGCATCGTTCATCCAAGGCCGACCCAAAGATGCCCGAGATCAGGAAGGATGACTATGTGAAGACACTTCGGGGATTGTGCCAGGTGAGTAGCGAGCGTGTAGCTCTTCAGCAGCTCCCTTTACTGGTGGAGGAGCCCATTCCGTCCGTGGCTGACTGGCATCTAGAGACTGACAGTTTGCATCCTTATCAGACTTTTATCAGAGGGGAAGACAGGTGGGACGTGCTGTATAGTAACACCCCCTAGTTATTTGCATTGCTTCGATCTCATGGGCTCTCAGTTGGTGGCCCGAGTGAAGCTATTCTAGACCGACCCCTTCCGAACTCCTTCAAATATGCTGATGGATGGGGGCTGGACCACCTAAGCTTGTATTATCATCTGTCCTCTCACAGCCACGTAGACTTCGCGTCGCTGGTCGAACAAAGTGAGAAGATAGGAGACGTATGCTGGCTTGTTCGTGAGGCGGCCTCAAGAGACAAAGTGCCTTCACTATTCTACTAGCCTCTTTCTGATGGGGGCATCTCTAACCCTTCACATTTCTCTCTCTCCTCTCGCGTCGTCTCTCTCGTAGAGTCGGCGTGCCTCACCCCTCCCGTGTGTCTCACCTGTAAGTCGTCCATGGTTCGAATTTGCATATTTTCATACATACATGCATCACATAAGAAAATCAGCAAAAAAAGAAAAAAGACAAGCTAGGTCACTATCATGTTACATCATGTACAGGTATAGGAGTACAAAGCAAAATCAGGCCACCCCCTCTAGCCTGGCACTGTCCCTGCCCCCCTCCTGCCTCTTCGATGGTGGGCCCATCATAGAGGTCGCTCCCTCCTCTCTCTCTCTCGTTGCCGACGCCGGTCCTCTGCCTCATTCCTCTGCCTCTGAGAGGAAGTCACGAAAAAATGCCTGACGGAGCCATGGGTAGCCTGACTGCCACTCGGGGCTGCACGGCTACCACTCATCCTACTGCGGGAGCGGCTAATCTCTCTGTAGGCCCGCACCTCACCACGTAGCTCGAACGCCTCCTGTCGGTAACGCTCCAGCTCTGAGGTCGTAGTCCGGAGTCACTCCACCTCCACTTGGAGGACCGCCATCTCCACCGAGTCTGACGGTCTAGCCTGTGCTAACCGCTCCCGTAGGTAGGCTACCTCCTCCTGTACCTCAGCACGGCCACGCTCCACCAACTCCCTCAAGCGGACGCTCTACTCCATCTCTCTCCACAGGAGGGTCATCTCCTCCCCCGAGTGGAGGCTCTGCGCCAGCTCCTCATGCAGACGGGTGGCCTCATCCTTTCCCACGACGAGCTCCTCTCGTAACTGGTCACCCTCATCGATGGCGGCGGTCAACTCTGTCACCTGCACACATGCATTCACCATTAGTCAACTGCATTTTAATATAAGAAGATAATTCACAAAGGGAAGAGTAGGACGTACCTGCTCGGCAAGCGCTGCCTCGGCCACCTTGGCCCAATCCACCATCCGTCAGAACTCCGCCTCCCGCTCTGCTCGGTCAGCAGGAGTCTGCACTGTAGAAGTAGACGGAGCGTTGGCCCCCTGTCTTTGGGCCTCCTCCCCCTGCTGAAATCAAAACTCTATGTCAGTCGTGTCTCAGTATAATAGTAATACATCAGTTGAGAAAAACTCACCAAAAGGGCTAAGGCCTGTCGGGCCTTGTCTCGCTCCCGGATCGTTGTCGTGAGGAGCCCTATCAGCTCTGCAAGGCGTCCCTCAAGGTCGGTCTGCATTTAGAAGTCCAAGTGTTAGCACATCATTAAGAAGAAATCATAGTCATATTTGAAAAAGAGTCCAGGGTTAAGAAGTCGTACCGGTCGGTGGGCACCCCGGAACACTTGGTCCCGGTAGTGTCGCGTATACGCGGTGTAGTATGCCGTGTCACTCTCAGCCCGGGCAGTCACCACCTGCCCAAGGGTTGTCCAGTCAGTGACCTACGTGGCGTTCCTCGAGGTCCAATCGAACACCGCGGTCAGGCCTCTCACTGATCTCAAAACTCGCTCCCCCGCCCTCTCTGGCACCAGAAACTCCACCACGGGCTGGTGAACCCCGATGGTCCTTATCACCAATCTATAATGTAGTGGCTCCACTACATTCATGCAATGGAGCCACACGTCTCGGCCTGCAAAGGTGAGGGCCCCAACCACACACAGCTGGTCCGCTTGGCCCTCCTCTCTATAAGGCATCCACCGCACCTGCAAAAATGAGAAGCTGCATCAGCATCATATAGGAATGCATTTAATCAGAGAGTCTGAGTTTAGAAACATACCGAGGCGTACGGCAGAGCGTCTAAGTCATCCTGCAACTCCCTGACCAGTCGCCTCAGGAGCAGATCTCTCGAGGTGCTACCCACCTCCGTGCTATTGGGAGAAGCCCAGGGCGGGCCTCCTCCCCTTTGCCTAGTGCCCGTAGGTACACATAGGCCCAAACCTGCATCACAGTCAGGCGCCTCCAGCGGCACGCCTTGGAGTGGCCCTTCCCCGGCACACCCTGGCTACCCTTCGCCGACTCACCCCTGGTAGCCTTCCCCGGCACGCGAACCCTGAAGCGTCTTCAGCAGCACGCTTGTAATCGCTTCAGCGGCACACCTGCGAATGGCCTTCGACGGCACGCCCCGGACCATGCCATCTGGCACGTCCGGCAGAAGAAATCTCACGCCATGCCCCTACGGATTCTTGGCGCGCAACGGGTTTAGCTGAGTTGTCGACCGGAGATGGAGGCACGCGGGCTATTCCCCTGCCACCAAGGACGCCCGAGTCAAATCCCGTTCAATGCCTCACATTCTTGCGTCTGCCGCTCACGTTCGAAGGCTCCCGCCACCGGGAGTATAAAGGGCCGTCTTCTCCGACGAACACAAAGGCAGAGATAGAGAGACGCACAGAGACACAGACACAGACTGAGAGAGAGCAGAGGAAGAGAAGAAGAAGAAGAGAAGAAGAAGTAGGAGGGAGCTCCGCCGTGAAGCCCCTTCCCCCCGGATGACCACCAAGAAAGAAAGAGTAAAAGAGAGCAAGAGAGAGAGAGAGATGTAGTGGGGAGTGGGGGAGGAGTAGGGAGCCGTCGCCCCTGCTCAAACCGCACTCAGCACCCCCTTCCTAGCTTCTCCTTTCTCTTCCTCCCCCTTTCATGTTTGTAATGTATTCGGCCTCCATTTTTACCATGAATGAAAGTCCTTTTTTTATATGTTCACGGCTACCTCACGCTGGTTCGAGCCTCTGTGCATGCTTTTTTTTCTCCTCCTTCATCCCTCTCCCCCTCTTCCTCTGGTGTTTCCTTCTCTCCCTGTCAATGGCCCCTCGTTCATAGGTGACGGCCCTCCCAGCCTCATCCTCTTCATGGGCACGACAGTGCCTCTCCAACCTCCTCAAGCACCCAGTCCCCATCTGCCCTTCCCTGGCTAAAGCTTCCCTATTAGCCAGGCCAAGCCTAGACGCCCCATGGCCCTCTTCCCTCCGTTCAGCCTCACAGTCTTCATGCTTCTGAGTTAGCCCCCCCTTTTTTTAGCGGCACGCCCGCCATTAGCCTCCCTAGCACACCTTCAGCACCCTAAGCCCAGAACACCCCTCTGCGGTACAGCCCTAGCCGATGCACCCTTAAACCTCTCAACCCCATCTCTTCAAACCTTCCCCGGCACACTACCAAGTGCCTTCCCCGGCACACCCCCTGGTGTCGTTCAGCAGCACATCCCAGCAGCTGCTCCCCGGCACAGCCCCATGTGCCTTTCCCCGGCACACCCCAGTCGCCTCGTCGATGTGTTCCCAGCCCGGTGCAGCCCCACCCCTTAGCCTCGTCTTCACCGGCATGCCTTGTGCCTTCACCGACAAAGCCCCCCTGGCCCATCCTTCGCCGGCATACCCTCTTCGCCGGTACACCTCCCATGGCCCATCTTTCGCCGACACCCCCTCTTCACCGGTACACCTCCTATGGCCCATCTTTCACCGGCATACCTTCTTCGCTGGTACACCTCCCCCCTGTCCTGTATACCTTCAACCCTTGGGCCAGCCCTTCACCAGTACAACCCCTCCTCGCCGGCGCAGCCTAACCTCCCCCAGCTTGCTAGCCCGGTACACCCCTGAGCCCCTTTGGTTGGCACACCAGCCCCTGTGCCTCATCCCTTAGCACCTGCAGCCAGTCCCATAATCATCTTTTACTCATCGTTTCTCTGGGCTCTCCGAGGTTTTACCGAAGGTGTTGCCACTCTCAGGCGCCTACCTCCAACTGTCGGGTTCCGCCACTCCATGTGGGCACGTTTCCCGTATCTCCCTTACGCTCGGGTCAAGGGGAGATGCTATCAAATTTTTGTTAGAAATAATAATATGACAGAGACAAAAGGGAGCAACAAATAAATGGCAAGGGATGGGAGATCATGAAGAACTTGGGCTACCAGCAAGGCAAAGGTCTAGGGGCACAGTTACAAGGAAGACTAAGGCTGGTGAAGAAGCCAAGGGTAATCTTTAGAGTCGGCCTAGGCTTTGAAGGCTCGATTGAGGAAGATGGGAAGCCTCTTGAATGGTCTTTGTATTCACACTTCAAGAAGGGGCCTGCTGTTCAGATGGGGGACGATCCACAAGAAACATGTGGGCATTCATAGGTTGTATATATGGCTGAGGGCTACTCGAGAGCTTTTAAAAGAGGAAAGATTGATAACCCGGAGTGCAAATGGTATAAATGGTTTGATATACATGATATTTACATCACACTATAGCCAATGTTCTCGCCTCCACATCTAGAAGGGCCACCTCCGATCTCCGTGATGCCAAGGGAAACCATAACTATTGCCAATACTCCAAACCATCCTCGCCAAGAGGACTTTGTCATCGGTGGATCATTGTCCGTCACCAACTATGCCATCGACAGCTCATTAGCTGTCATTCTCTCTATTCACTCATCTCAGCTTTTACTGCTATCTTCTTCTTGGGCCAGACGGTTGTCTGATGATCTTCCCAGGTCCCCTTCTCTCCTTACACTCCTGCACGAGTTTTTCAACCCGCATAAAATTTTCAATCATGATTTGCTCTATGAGCCATCCAACCACCTTGCTATAATTCCTTACTCTTCTTCTACAATTGTCTTTAATTGTTGTGTTATCAAAAATAAAAACGAAAAAAAAATGCCAACTTTCAAACTCCTCAACAGTGCATTTCCTTTGAGGAGGCCTCCTACATCTCTCACGAGTGCACCCCAACTTATGGGCCACTCATTCAAGGTCCCCTGAGCGACCTTCTTTATCCCTCCTTTGAGGGGTCTGATCCTGTACATTCTTCAGCTTCTTCTTCATCTGTAGAACAGGTCAGTCAGGTTAGGAATAATAAGTCAAGGGTAGTACCTAGGAGAAAGTCCAAGGGTAGGCAAATCCCTTGTTGATTCCTTCTAGATCTAGCCAATAGGTGTCAGGCATGCCTAGTCATTCCTCAACTGCTAGAAAATCCCATCCAACTATCGGAGCTAGACTGTGAGGAGAAGTGTACAATTGATGAGGGGTATGGAGTTTATGAGCTCAAAGATGAAGAGTACCCTATTGAAGAAGGGGATGAAGAATATGAGGATGTGGTTGATGCTTATGCCAGCGGGATGAGAAGATTTGATGAGCCGTCAACTGCTGTAGAAGAATCCACCAAAGAGGTAAACTTGAGAACCGAGGAAGACCCTAGGATCGTCCTCATAAGTAACAATTTGTTGTCATCTGAAGAAGAGGCATTAATTAAAGTTCTCAAGGAATACAAGGACCCGTTTACATAGAGCTACGAAGATATGTCAGGTTTGGATTCTGCCCTGGTTGAACACCGCTTAACTTTAAAACCAGGGTCCATCTCGATAAAACAAAGGTTAAGACGTTTCCACCCTCAGGTGGCTTTGAAAATAAAGGAAGAGGTTGACAAGCTCCTCAAAGTCAGGCTTATTAGAGTCGTCCTTTATCCCCAATGGGTGGCAAACATTGTCCCAGTCATGAAGAAGGATGGAAGGGTGAGAATCTGTATTGACTTTCGAGACCTTAACCGCGCGTGTCCAAAAGATGATTTCCCCTTGCCTCATATCGATGTTTTGGTTGATAACACGACAGGTTATGAAACTCTCTCGTTCATGGATAGATTTTTGGGATACAATCAAATTCGCTTGGCAGAAGAAGATCAAGAGAAGACGCCATTCACCACACCATGGGGAACGTATTGCTATATGGTCTTGCCATTTGGGTTAAAAAATATTGGAGCTACTTACCAAAGAGCTATGATGGTGATATTTCATGACATGATACACGTAGGCGAGGTGATGACGCCGGGAAGCTGCTGAAACGCGTGGTGGAGTGAGGATCGGTGCGATTTTGGCGCGATCTCGAATGGTGGATTCAAAGCCGACAGTTCGATTCGCGTTGTGATTTTCGGCGTGGTTTAGTCATCTCGGTGCTCAATTTTTTCCGTGGAGGTAGGGAGACGGATCGCTACTTCGTCCTGCACATTTTCCCTACTCCTGTGCGCGATTTGGTGCTCGATCGGGGGAGATCAGGTCAGTTTAGTAAAAACTGTAGTTTTTGGGGTTTGTAGGGTTTGCTGGAAAATGGCAACCATTCTTAGCCTAATTAGTGTCAAAACGATCGCTGGGATGTCAGGATCCCATTCCCGTTAGTTTTGTGTCGATCGGTTGTCATTTGGGGAAGGTAGGAGTTTGGGAACCCCGGTGACTCATTTAGGGTCGATTCGTCAGAATAGCCCCGATCTTGCATTTTAATGCATGCATGCATCATTTTTCAACCTCAAGAGTGTTGTATCGTTGTATGCCTTTGTTTCCCCTGCGCTTCGGTGTGAATGGGGTGTGGAACGGGCCGATTCGGCCGTTCCCCTGTTTTGCTCGCCGGATTTGTGTAACGGTCATTCCAGAGATCGTCACACTGTGTGATGGTCCCACGATAGACCACCACAACCGTTGGTCATTTCACATTCTTCGAGGCTGGGTTGGTGTGACAGACCTGTATAGGACCGTCACATGGCTGTAACGTGCCTATGGTGGTGCGTTACGTTCTGGGTGTGACGGACCAGCATGGGATCGTCACACGGCTGTAACGCGCCTAGCTTGGTGCGTTACGTGCTGTGGTTTTTGAGGACCGTGGCTATCAGTTCCTCGACGACCGTGTCTACCTCGAAGATCGAGTCAATCAGTTAGCCCTGATGGACCTCCCCTTGTGCGTCACGTTGTGTAACACCCCTGGTCTAGTGCATTACATGGTTCGTGTTAGGCTTTTAGGCCAGTTGCCCGTGACGCCCCAATCTTGGTGCGTTAGGTGGTGTAGCGCGCCTGGCTTGGTGCATTACGTGGTCCGAGCTTTAGTTTTAGGCCTATTGGCCCTGACGCCCCAGTCCTAGTGTGTCAAAGCGTGTGACGTGCCTATAGTAGACCGTTACATCGTTTGAGTGTAGGTTTTAGGCCTATTTGCCCTGACGCCCCTACCCTAGTGCGTCAGAGCTGTGTAACGCCCCTATGGTGGTGCGTTACAGTCCTGCTGTGGCCGTGATGGCCATTGTTTGGTTCTATGTCTGTTCTGTGTGTCTGTCCGTCTTAGGTTTCTATTTTAGGGCGGTGTCTATGTGTCGGTGGTTTCTGGATCGATCAGTTTAGGTGACTGGGTGTGGTCTTTTCCTTGACTGCGACAGTTCCCTAACGACTCAATCTAGAACTGCCAGTGTCTTTGTTTCTGGTCTTGCAGTGGCTTTCCTTGACTATCGGATTCACCTAGCTGTTGAGTGATAGTTCACTCTGCACACAGTGTAGTTGTTGTCTACCGCTCCAATTTCTGCTGGTCTTGGCTTGATCTCGTGGTTTGCCCATGACCTGTGGGTGTCTGTTGAGATCTTATGAGGGCAGTGACCATAATGGGATGGCTAGGAGTGCTTGTGCATGCTGTATGTGTGCCTGTGGGTGTGTATGTGTATGCATTGTGTCTAGTTTTGGTCAACCCGGTGAGACCAGGGGTTGACAGGCAACCTTGTCTGTGTCTCGCCAGTTCTGTCCAGCTCGAGACAGTGTTCTAGATGCCTCGGTGATGAGGGCATCATTCATGATTTCCTATGGTTCGGCATTTCTCTCCCTCCCGGAGGCAATTAGGAGGCGGTCCTTCTTTGGGATTAGACCTTGGTGCTTACCACTTGGTCATTTAGTAGTTTTGTCCTTTTTATTGTCTCTTTCATTATTGCGTAGAAGAAGAAAGCTGATTCACTCTCTCGGATAACCCATTGCTTCTAATGCGAATAAGGGACCTAATCATGTGGTTATTTAAATGACATGTTTAAACAAGAACATGATTTTGGACCTTAAGATTAACATATCTATCATGTTGGGCGAACTATTGATTCAGGCGAGCCTTCGCATAACGCAGTCAGCAAAGAGGCCGCGATCCAGAAAACGGTTTAGAAGGACATCGTGATTTGAATGGAGCTTTCGATGCTTAAGGCGTTCAAGTAAAAGACGCATCCACTTGTCTGGACGTCTTTATTACGCGCGTCTCTAGATTAGGATGCTTCCAAACAATATATACGATGTTTAAAAATAAATGAGAAGGAAAACATGAACATGGTCATATAGGGTACCGCAACTCTGAGAACGCGGCCTGCATGACGACCACGATCTCAGGTCGTCACATATTTAAATAAAAAAATCTCTGAGTCATGAATGGTCGTGTCATAGGGACGTGACGCGTTCATAAGAATGCGTCCCCTATGGACGATGCATTCATTTCATATTTTTCATATTTAAAACAAAATAATTATTGACCTTACATGGTCGCGGCCTATCCGGCTGGCACGTTCAAGTCACGATCACTGCGACCACAGCAATCTGAAGCAGAGCCCCATTCTGACGTAAAACACAATACCTCTTCGATAAAATCCGATTCTCATGCTATCTACTCAATGAAAATTGGGGGAAATAGGAAAGGCTAAATCTACCAGTAGAATAAACCTCAACTTAACCAAGTGAAATGAGAGACGGAGAACTCACCAGAAGATAGAAACCAGAAGCGTCCACTGACGGCTTACACTACGTTTCAGGCAACTCACAAGTCAGACAGACACAACGTGCGAGAGGCGTAGAAAGTACCAGAACAAGAGCTACTCAGAGTAACACTCGTCAGTGTCAGTCTAAGCCTCTGACCATGTGTGCACACACTGACCCCTGCCTAGGGTCAGGTCTCTAGCTAGTTCCCCCCCCCGTAGGACGCTACGGTAATCGC
Organism: Amorphophallus titanum; assembly: GCA_024336825.1. Taxonomy (NCBI): domain Eukaryota; kingdom Viridiplantae; phylum Streptophyta; class Magnoliopsida; order Alismatales; family Araceae; genus Amorphophallus; species Amorphophallus titanum. The sequence goes on along the minus strand of JANBPO010002190.1, from coordinate 2,867,398 downwards.
GGGGGCCCATGGTAACTAGCCTAAAAACCGTTAGACGGGAACACCCCTCCACCTCTCCCAGGTGGGCCGACACTAAGGTCGCTGGGCTATGACTAGTGACTCCATCACGAGGAAAGAGAAAGTAACTCTACTGGGACATAAAGATATATTTTTTATTCATAAAATAACTTAAACATGACAAAGAATGCATTAGAATAATGATTTATTACACTTAGGATAGCAGGGACTATATCGGATTAGCCCTGCCCCGTCATATATCATAACGGATCAGGTGGGGTACATTACATTAACATGGCGCGCCTCCTCTGGTCCGCCATTCTCAACTGCCCTAATTCTAGACTCAGCGGCCATGACGGATCAGTGATGGTGCATTATGTGACATAATGTGCCTCCACGGGTTCGCTATGACTACCCGGGTGATTTTTGTTAAGTTTAACTACTCAGAAACTATAACAGACCAATGGGGGTCCGTTAAAGCCACCCGAATGTGGAAAATCGACAGTTTACCCATGACTATAATGGTCGTGGGAGGGGGCGTTATACTAACGACCTATCTACGATGTGCATGAGCATAACGGACCTGGGGTGGTCCGCCATATGAGTATAACGCGCCAGAGGCGGTGCGTTAAATACATAACGGTCACTGGAGTGACCGCCATGTGAGCTGGGCGGTGAATGGGTTTGGTTTGAAACCGAACCACTCCCCGGTCGACCGAAATCGACGGGTTCGCTTACGAAACCTGTAAAAACTCATAATAAGCCATGCCATGCATCCATTCCACCCAACAGTAGCTAGAAAACATAATTACAATGCCCATAAATGATTAAAAATATAAATTACCACATTTTAGGGAAAAAGACTCCTTGGGTGCTGCTGAACGTATGGGTCTGCCATTTCTACAACGGCCCCTTTTATTTTTACCAGGAGTTTACGAGAGACCAGACTCCGTGGGAGGAGTATACAGAGGTGGAGCTACGGCTCCAGACGTACTCACGGTACATCTACGCACTGCGGGAGGGGTGGAACCCCCATGGGGTACTGGACATGACGCACTTAGCAGCCTATTTGGCGTACTGGTTGGCGACGTTCATGGTTCCGCACGGGGAGGTCAGCCTGCTGAGAGTTGAGCTGCTGTGGCCTGCATGTTTGTTGGTGGAAGGACAGAGACAGACTCTGGCTCCTGCAGCATTGGCCAATATATATCAGGGGCTAGGAGTGCTGGCGGCGCATCTGGCGCCACACGAGAGGAGTCTACTCTTGCCAACCCACTACCTTAGTGTGTGGGCCGGTCTGCTATTTTCAGGACTAGTGACTCGGGGGACCGTGGCGAATCCGGTGGCACCTTTGCTGTTTAGCTTCACTGGCTAGCTAGACGGAGACGTTGCAACACAGCTGGACGGGGCTAGGAGAGCCTTATGTTACCTATCCGATAGGGGCGAGGAGGGGTTACCCTTTGACTGCGCCACGAGGGATTCTCGCCTACTCCTTGTGCCGTCGAGTGGAGGGGCAACTAGTGCCCTCCCCTACCAGCGGGAGTCAAATGCAACATTGTACATAGAGTGGGTTATGAGCACCCGACTGGCGGTGCTGGCGCTGCACCAGTCCGTGACAAGTTCCTTGGAGCCATACTACCCGCATTGATTCACGAGGAACTTTGGATACGACTAGGGGATTCCGTCGAATTGAGAGTTTCCTTCGACTAGTCGACAGTATAGAGGCCGGGACTCCCACTTGTTGGCTACAGCGTGGCGGGATTTCTACTACTACTGGGAGCCGAAGTGGCTGTCGATGCCAGGACTAGGGCGTCGAGGATGGTTCGACGTCCACTACGCCAAGTGGTGGTTTGAGCACAGCCACCTATACCAGCAGAAGGCCTCCGCGATCAGGAAGGATGAGGAGGGTCATCTTCTGAGGGAGGATCTGCCTCCCATCCCCCTGGACGATGACTACTTGAGGACCCACTTTGCCAGGCTTCGCTGGGAGGTGGAGCGGGTGGCACATCAGTGGCCCTGGAGTTGCCGGGGTTTGTTGTCTATGGGCCAAGGTAGCAGTGGGGCGTTGAAGCCCTTGAGGCAGGTGTAGGGGGCACCTGCAGCCACTAGAGCTGGGCCGTCCCGATCGAGGGCACCGAAGACTTGGTGGACCCAATTCCTAGCCGACTACGGCTTCAAGAAGAAGGGCTCATTGGACCGGGTGCTCCCCGAAGGGAGCTTTGCCGACACGACAGTCGACGACTGGAGACGACACATCGACCATACTATCGGGTCGGCCGGACCCATAGAGTTCGTGTCCCATATCGAGTGCGCTCACACTCTGAGGGACATTCAGGAGGTAGTTGCGAAGGCTGCCCGTGTACTGGCACTGAGGCCGGAGCAGCTGATCCCTCTATCGTTGACTCCTTTTGCGGCGTCAGGTGAGATCCTTCGCTTAATGTGTCATTTCAGCTTTCCCATTTTTGGAGGTATGTGACTGAGATGTTGTGTGTTATTGTGTTTGTTGGCAGGATCTATGGTTGAGGGGGATCTTCCCTCCATAGGGATATCTTCCGGGAGTGGAGACGAGGGCCTTCAGCCTAGGCGGAAGCGCCCTCGCGTGGATGCTGGGGCAATGGGTGCTGGTGAGTCCACTCGGGGACCCGAGGCTGGTGACCACATCTAGGCAGAGCCAGCTTTGAGTAAGCATTGCATTTGCCTCCTTATTCCTTGTTGGCTTAGCTATGATGACTGACTAACCCTATCTTGTTGGGTTTGTTTCTTGTAGCTCCAATGGAGACTGGTGCAGCAGTGTCCATCTTGCCTCCTCAGGAGGTGGACCCCTTGCTTGATGACGGGGTCGAGTACGAGATAGACATGGAGGGGTTCCTCTGTGTAACAGTCAAAGTTACCCCCAACATCGAGACGTTCCCTGACTTCGAGTCATGGAAGGCTTCGGAGGATGCCTGATTTGATAAGGGCTTCTAGTACTAGACATGTACTAGCTTTGCCTTTACCTGTTTCTGAAGACTGACATAGCCACTTGCCTTATGTAGGGATGGTAGTGGTGTCGGGGGCCATGAACCCTTCTGAGGCACAGGGCGAAGTGCGTCTGCAGGTTGAGGAGCAGGATTTGGCGGTGACCCGAGATGGCTCGGGTAAGCATGGAATTGCTGTGGAGGGAATTGCCCTCTCTTTGTTGTGTTTTTGAAGGGCTGGAGTTATTGACTGTGTTTATTGTTGTTCGTGTGTTTTTTTTTCTTTTGCTAGGTGAGGATCCGGTAGCCACCCTGGAGATGATCCATGAGCTTGATTGCGTTGGTCTGTCAGTGGCCCTCCCCTCTTTCGAGGGAGGGCCGGGGACTGTGGGTGGCTCGATCCTGTCTATTGCTGAGGATGTGCTGAGTGTGCTGCCACAGCTGCTGGCAGGGATGCCTCTTGCACCTTTGCCCACTGTGGTGTCGGCCTGTACCATGGGGCTGGTCGGGTCCTCTAGTGTAGGACCCTCAGGTACGTGACTGAGCCCTTAGCCATTTGAGTGGGTTTTCTGATTTTCCTGGTAATGTTATGCTCCTTTTGGTGTTGGCCACAGGCACTTCCCTCTAGAGGAGGGTGAGCTTTCTCGTGACATGACTGGAGCAGTGGAGGGTGAGCCTACCGCCGTAGCTTTGCCCGGGGGTGACGAAGAGATCATCGACATCGAGGGTGTTTCCGAAGGGGGTGCCCCTACTGGTGAGTTTCTTGTCTGACACCCTTGACCGGAGAGGCATCTCTATACAAGGCTGAACTGTGCAGTGATTATGTTTGGCTTTTTAATCTATAGGGGTGTCTGGTTAGACCACCTCTGGGAGCTCGTCGGAGGCTTCGTCTGGCTCTTCGAGCAGTGGCAATGTGGCCATGGAGACGGAGGAGAGCTCAAGCTCGAGCCCCTCTTCTTCTGAGGCCTCTTCTGCTGAGGAGGCTAAGATGGAGGTTGCTTCCGGAGGTATGCGGGGGCTCTCCCCTTCCCTACTTAGTCTTTGTTCAAGCTTTATGGTAGGGTGCTGATGCCTTGGGGTTGTGAGCAAGACTAGAGTCAGAAGGGGAGCACATGTCGGCTCTTGACGAGAGTGGCCGAGAGGAGCCTCCCGTTCCGCCCATGGCTATTGGGGACGACCGCGTCGTCGAGGAGTCATTGCCTTCTCTGACCCCGGTGGGTGACACGGCAGGTGTGGAGAAGAGGTTCCCTTCCCCAACCCCGGGGGGAGACGCCATAGGCGTGGCAGGAGCCACACTGGGTGAGAACTGGGACTTTTTTTAGGTTTTTCACCTTATTTATCACCGGGATTTTTGGATATGTTGCTTATTTTCCATTGTGTTTGCTTGGATTGTGCAGGCTCCATTGGTGTGCTGGCCAAGATGGGCGACTCTTTCCTGAGCTTGGGGATCGAGTGGCCTATGTCTGCCTCCCCACCAAAGCCACTGTTGGACACGAGCGTGGGCGCCGCCTTGCTACAACGAGCCCTAGGCTACCTACGAGGTGACCCTCTACCTTCTCCCAAGGAGCTTAGGCAGCAGCTGAGGGAGTGTACCTAGGGCTACAACACCCTCGGCTTCCCCCGCGAGCTTTGGATGTCTGGTTTGGGTGGGATCTAGGTAGAGTATGATGAGGGAAGGGCAACGGACTCGACACTGATTTGATGTGAAGATGGGACTCTAAGCAAGCTCGCCACTCATCCCTAGCGAGGGAAGCATGTGGACGTGCGCGGTTGAGAAACCGACAGTGAGCTAGGGTGGTCAACTCTCTTTCGTGCCCGGATCGTGTCTCGAAATGGGTTTCACTCTCTCGCTCGCAGCGACAAAGCAAATATCCTAACACTCATGCAGCGGCATATAGAAATATATGAAGTAAGCAAATGCCGAGTGAGGGAGCGGGAACGAAACCTCCACGCTACCGGGCGTGGGAAAGATGACCCCAGCCAAGAATGGTGACTCTCGGTACAGTAAATGTTAATAATTACAGATGTGATTTTAAGGCCCACTCCACGCAGAGAGGTAAAAGGCCACAACAGCGGCCCGGGAGCGCCGATTCTGGGTTGACGGGCAGCACGTTGGAGGGGTTCTGGGCGGTTGAGGGTAGCAATCCCAGATCTAAAATCTACAGGCTGGTAGGATAGCGAACAATAACCTCCAAAGGGACATCATCCTCTTGGGGTCTTCTGAAGGCAGTGCTTGGCTGGGACGATGGCGGGACGTCCCTAGTCGACTCTTGGAAGCAGCGATCGCTGAATCGGAGCTAGTGTATTTTTGTAATATTTAACCTCGGACTGCTCTTGCTGGCCTGCTCACAGAATAGATCTACGTGGCCGAACGAACGACCACCACCTGTAAAGCAGGGGTGAGCCTCGTGTCACTGGCTCAGTAGGGGTCACGCGGATCCCCTTCGAGAAAAACACGCAGTAACACGCTAAAACAGCAAGCACCAACAGGTAAATAACAGGTAGTAGTAAAGCGGGAAAGCTAAACTACAAAGCTGTAAAAGAAACAGAACAGAAAGCAGGAGTAGGGAACAAGCTAAGGAAGAAGGGAAGGAAAAAGTCGTACCAGACAATGGCCACCGAACTAACCTCGGTACCCCAAAACTACTCCAAGCAAGGGCAGGCGAGCGACTCGGAGCTGACAGAGCCAGGAGTTGTCGAACTGCCTACGCAAGGAACCTACAAGACAAACACTACAGCAAGCAAAGACAGAGGGGTGAACTCTGAACTAAAGAAGTCAGAAGCTTACCGAACTGTTAACACGACACTGGGCCTCAAATGAAGACCTGTAAGGACAACAAGAAAGCCTAGGAAAACCTAGACAGACAACCGACACAGACGACGGACGACACGACTAGGACGTCGTGCACACTGCCACACACACAACTTGAACGTTGTGCAAGTGACAGACACTGACCCTGAGTACGGCCATAAAAGAGCTAACCCAGAAGGTCACAACACACGAGAAACGTGAAGAGAACCGCGAAGAGCCACGGGTCACGTGACTGGAGTGCCCCATACTAGAAGAACAGCCAGCTGCGTCCACTGACGTCTTATGCTGCGCCTACTAGCGTCTCGTCTACGATGCCTACAGATGGGCAGAGACTAAGACACTGTCAGAACCAGAACAGTAACCAAATCGCAAGTGACTAGACAGGGGAATGCCCGTCGGCATCAGCCCAAAGCCCCTAACCACGTGTCCACACACTGACTTTTGCCTAAGTCAGGCCTCTAGCTAGTTTTCTCCCCCCGTAAGACGCAACGATAACTGCGGGAGCCGACAGAAACTATCTTAAAAACCATGAATCGGAAGTGCCCTGCTGTAAAAGCCATCACACCGAAGCGTGCCGTAAGGCTACGACTAGTGAAGGCTCACAAGACACGAACTCCAAAACAAGAGTGTCGGAGTACATACAGGCAAGAGTGCCCTATAACACGTACTTTGAAGCACCCAAAAGTAGCACCGGAGACTACCGACCGACTCAGGACAAGACAACTAGACCTACAACTACAACGGTCCATGAGTCCTACGACTCTGAGTCAGGATCGTCGCACATAGCGGAACAAGCCGCCAATCGGTCTAATCCTAAACCAGGGAAAATGATGCTCCGAGAAAATGACACATGGAGACCTGAGGGGACACCGAGAACCCTCAGCACACCTAGATACGTAAACCAAGGTAGAACAGTACCTCAAGGCATCCAGAGCCAATGTCTTGAATTGGACAAGGCCGCCGAGACATAACAAGACTACCTGTCAACCACTAGGTAACCCTGGGTTGACCGGAACCAGACACAACACCGACGCACTAACACATCCACCGCCATAGAAGCACAAACAAATAGAACCAACAAGGACAAGAGTGACAGACGATGACAACACTCTGGGCAGAGCAACCTGTCAGTCAACTACTAGGGAAAATCCAACAGTTAAGAGATAGCCACTATACAACTAGAGACAAGGACAATAGCAGCTTCTAGATTGAGTCGTTAGGGTACTGTCGTAGTCTAAGAAAAGATCACAGCCAGTCACCTAAACCGACCAATCCATACAATCGTCGACAGACAGACACCGCCCTAAACAAGGACCTAAGAGAGACGGACACACAACACAAAATCAACCAATAGTCGTCACGGCAAACATGACTATAATGCACCAGCATAGGGGCGTTATACCCACATAACGCACCACGGGAGGGGCGTTATGCCAACCAAACCTGAAACCACATACAGATGCTCTACTTCAAGGGAATCAGTCCCTTCCCAGTGATCAAGAGCAAGAGCAACGGTTGGCTCTCAGAAGAGGAGGAGGACGACCCCTTCTCCGTTGACGAGGAGAAGGCTAAGCTTCACCTGCTGCGTCTTAGCACCAAGTCAACCACAGAGTGCCCTGAGAGGCGTAAAGTCAATTTCGAGGCTAACCTTATTAGTCGAGTGATCGACAAGAGCATATGCTTGCCACCAAACTGCATTCAGCTCGTGTGTGCCTCAGATGAGCACAAGGTCGAGCAGCTCACTACATTCATCACCACTTACAGACTACAACATTGGTCCAAGAAAAAGGCCAAAAGGGACAAGTCCATCATCTTTCACAAAGGAGACATGGTCCCATCGGCCCCACCAAAGGATGACTTCGGCTGGTCTAGGCGAGCCGATAGTACCCCCGAAGCCGTCCAAATTCTGGGTGACCTCTCGCCTCGTATCCAAGAGATGTGTCGCAAGCAGCGCATTCCTTAGTGGCAGAGCTCCGCACAGTAGAGGTATTTCTAGCATCCTTGGACACCCTCGCAAGTTCGAGGGTGACCCCCATTTTCCCAAAAAGACACTAGAGGTCTCGGCTACGACCAAGACCCGAACTTCTGCGTCTACCATGCGGTCCATGTCGTGGGACCAACCCAACCAGCCGCTGACTAGGTTGTCGTCAATACCAAGTTCGACAGCTCAGGAGACGAGGGAGAAGAGATTCTAATCCCACTCCCAGCCAGGACCAACACTCCAGTTCCAGCACCCGATGAGACTTCCTCACCCATCCATGAGGACGTGGAGACTGAGGAGACCTCCGCGGCCTCCCAACCAGTTCCAGAGCCTACCTCGCCACACCTTGCCCCTGAGGAAGGCCTCGAGAATGAAGATTGTGAGGCATTGTCGGCATTGGCAGGCAACTCCGACCAAGCCTCCGAAACTCCGGTCGATAGCTGCCAGTCCAACACGGATGGCCCGAGACAACCCTTGTCTGAACTCAGCAGTGATGACCTTCCTGTTCTAGCAGCCTCGACCACTGGCTTCGAAGACCCATGGGTGTACGAAGCCACCACTGATTATGAAGACTTCGTCGACTTTCATCCTGCCCCTCCTGAGTTGGAGGATGGCGGCTAGGCAATCGTCAACGAGTTCTTCGAGATCAATCTGGGTGGAGACGAGGCCCCTCAGCCCACATTCCTCAGTGCTCTCCTCACCAAAGCAGAGAGGTAGGACTACAAGTAATTCCTACTCGAATACAAAGACTGCTTCACCTGGACATACTAGGAGATGCCAGGGTTAGATCCCTCCATAGTGGAGCATGATCTGGCCATATCTCCCATAGCCACTCCAGTCAAACAACCCCAGCGATGTATGCGCCATGACTTGGAGCTCCAGGTCGCGATCAAAGTAGATAAGATGGTGGAGGTTGACTTCATCGAGCCGTGCATCTATCCAGTTTGGCTCGCTAACATTGTCCCGGTCAAAAAGAAAAATGGTCAAGTCTGCATCTGCGTCAACTTTTGGGACCTCAACAAAGCCTGTCCAAAGGATGACTTCCCAGTCTCGATCGAATAAACGATGGTTGACATGACCACCGAACATGAAACCCTATCCTTCATGGATGGGTCATCGGGCTACAACCAGATCCGGATGTCCCTCCGAGACAAGGGCCACACCGCCTTTAGATCCCCAAAAGGGATCTTCAACTACAAGCGCATGCCCTTCGGTTTGAAGAACGCCGGTGCTACCTACCCAAGGGCTATGACCAAAATTTTTGACGAGATGCTGCACAACATCGTTGAATGCTATGTTGACGACCTCGTCGTCAAAACCAGAAGGCGAGAAGACCACCTACGCGATCTGCGTCAAGTCTTCGACCGTCTCCGGCAATATGGGCTCAAGATGTCATCCATGTCAAACCACCTATACCACTCGCATTCTGGATCATCTATTTTCCTCCTCTTGAGTGGCCTTAGTGACTCCAGGGCTTTGTATGTAACAAGCGGGGCCAAATGTCAGGCAAACTGTCGGGCATGCACATCTTGATAGTCTAACAAGGAAGTAATGATTGTAGTCTGCTTGGGCTCTTACTGCTGGATTGGCCCTTTTACAAAATGAGAGTATAATGTCCACATGAGCGGCCTCTTGCTAGTCTTGAAAGTAGAAGTCATGGCCGCCCATGGCTTGTCACCTGCTTTATCTATTTCTTCTTCTTTTTGTCCTTTGTATCCCAAGCCGCCTCGTGGGATCATCTTGAAATTTTTAATGGGTTTTGTCCTGCCCTGTAGGTTGATGCCCAGCCCTTTGCCTGACTGGTACCCCATCTTCATCAAAATACTCCATCCAAGCGTGTTTATTAGACTTTTCTTCTTCTTGCCCTTAGATGATTGTAGTGGCATCTGAACAGCTGGAGGGGTGTGCGGAGTAACCTTTTCCAAATTTTGCCACAGATCGGCAATATCAAAAACTGACAGCAATGGCCTATCAGCCGGCCATATGGAGGGAACAGAAGTAGCCAAATGTATATCTTCAACTGGCAAAATCGGCATGCTAGTCACTTTAATGATGCGCCATTTGTGTGGAAATTTGATGCATTGCTGATTCGTGGAGGGCACAGCATCTAGCTCTTATATGTAAGGGCATCCCAAAATACCATTGAATGTTGGGTCCATGTCAAGAATATGGAAATCTGCTGTAATGGCGACAGGACCCAATCCCACCTTTAAAGTTATCATGCCCAGAGGCGGCTTCTTCGTATTATCATATGCAGTGACCATAATAGTGGATGGCCGTATGTGATTTTCGGGAATGCCACACATCTTCATGGTGCTTGGTGGCAAAACATTAATAGAGGCGCCGGTGTCTATCAAGCATTCTTTGACTAGCACTTTGTTGATATCTACAGTAATGCACAGAGCATACTTTCTGGCCGGCTGCGGAGCCAGTTCATGTTCATAAAAAGTGATCGCCGACTGACTGCTGACGGGAGCTAGGACTGTAGTGATTTGCTCCGCTGCTATGTCTTCGTTCACCATCACTCTTTCAAGATATTGCTTTAAAGCTCTCTGATGTACAGCAGATCTTTTAATAAGCTCCAAAATTGAGATCCGAGTCGGTGTTCTATCCAGATGCTTTAACAAATCATACTCTGTGCCCGGCACAGACTCTGGTTCTTGTTCCGACTGGTCCTATGCGGGCTCCTGCTCCCGCTGGGGAAACACTCGGTGAAACATGCGCCCACTCCGGAGCACCATAGTCTCGGACGCCTCTGTCGGGGCAGGTGGAGGTTGAGAAGAAGTGGAGGCTGGTGTGTTGATAGGTAGTGGAGGGTTGGTAGTAGGAGGAGTGATTGCGGTAGGCCTTGCCATCGAGGGTGGAGGGTGAGGTTGGGTAAGTGGCGTGTGGAGTAGGAGGGGTCGCAGAGGCATGGTGGTGGAAGATAGAGCTGGTTGTTGCGGCATTGGTTGTGGTGGAATTGATTGTAAAGGGGCGGATTGTGGAGGAGCGGTCGCCGGCAAGGGGCGAATGAGGAGAGGCCTGTTTGGCGGAGGGTTTGTAGGGGGAGGTGTATATGTTGGTGGGCGAATGAGCAGAGGCCGTGCGGGAATGGAGTTCGGGTGAAGTGGCCCTGGTATGGTAGAGCGTATGAGGGGACGTGAAGGTTGGGGGTTGTATGTTGAGGAATTCTGAGTAAGCGGGGTGGTTGGTGGGTTTCTTGGTTGATGGCCCCGATAGAGGCGCTTTCTTCTTTCCACCCCTGCCCTCTTTCCACCTCGCGGATTGAGGAGACAGGGTTAACTTGTTGATTTTTAAATGGTCCCTTGCTGACAACTCTCCAAATCTCATAATCTTTTACCCTCAAAAACACTTGCATACGATTCTTCCAATATGCATAGTTTGAACCATCGAAGCACGGAGGCTTGGTTGTAGAATGTCCTTCAACTGTCATTCCTCTAGCATCCATGATGTCTATATCATCAGGATGTTAGTCCCTGCAGAAGAGTTAGGCTCTGATACCACGTGATATGGATCTAGAGGGGGGGTCAATAGATCAAACCCCAATAAAATTCTACAGCAGCTAAATAATACGGAATTAAAGTGAACTATAGTAAGACGATCAGGAAACTCTAAAAGACAAACTCAAGTTGATCAGTTCCCAATCGATCTTAAACATCCATCTCTCTTGAAGAGAGTGAAGTATGAAATGCACTCAAGTATAAAACAATTGCACTAGAGACAGGGATTTTAGGTTGTTCGATCTCTTGTAGAGATCTACGTCCACCCCACACTTAAATCAAGTGTGGCTTCACTACTAATTCATAGCTTCTAACCTGCTGATCCATAGTTTCAGGGAAATCTTCCCAATACACGCTGAGCTTTACGGCTTAAGCTACCAAAGGAGTCCTCCTCTACAGCTGAGGATTACAACTTAACCACCGCTGACGCACAGCTTGTAAAGCGAGGTTTCAAAACAAATGAAAGAAAATAGAAGATCAAAGCATAAAATGTAGCTCTTACAAAGAGCAGATCAGCTCTAGTTCTGAACCAAGAGACCGGAAACAACAAATCACAGATGCTCTTCCCTCAAAGCTCTCTCTGCTCTCTCAGATGTTGCTGGCACTAACTCTACTGGATCGTATTCCTTTCTGGTTGGAACTTGTTCCTATTCTATCTCTGTCACGATCACCACCACCCTCTCTTTGATCTCTCTACCAGTCTTCATCTATTTATAAGCAGCAGATGACTAGCGCGTGGTAACCACATTTCCCGCTTAACATTTCATCCAGATCTGATCTGCACTGGCCACATGGCAGCATCTGGGCTTCATGGCTTTCCACGTGTCACGAGCATCAATTTACTTTCTACCTCGGATCATATGCCCCTCCTTAAAATTCATGATCATCTCTCCTGGTTCTCTGGATCCTTTTAAGTAAAGTCCCTATCAATATGTCAAAAATTTAGATAGTCAGATAAGTATGAGAAGTGCACAGACTTGATAAAGCATTTGAACAAATGTGTATGGACTTAACCTGTCCACAAGGCAAACATGGTCAGACTCTATAATAATATATGGATAGTATGCTCAGACTTGAAAACATGCGCAGACCTTATATAGCTGTAGGGCTGAGAGGTGCACTGACTTTGTGTGTGCATGATGCAAAAGATGCACTGACCTTATATGCCATAAACTTAATGTGCACTGACCTTGCATGTGCAAGGAATAAGACGTAAATCTACCTTCATTATAGTGCTACAGAGATGTGCACGGACTTGACCATGCATAAGGTAAAATGTGCTCAGACCCTCAGTGTGCATAAGGGAGATGTGCACCGACTAATGCGTTCAGCAAGATATGCACAAACCTTCAGTGTGCACAAATGAAATGTGCACTGACCTTACTCAGGGAATGTGCAAGTATGCACCGACTTGGTTATGCACTAAGCAACTAGCACAGACCTTTAAAATGCATGCAAGCAGATGTGCACCGACATTGTTACTATGCTACACAACGAAGTATGCACAGACCTTATTGAGTGATACTAAACTAGCATCGACCATGAATGGACTAATGCATAGACCATGGAATGTGTGATACTAAACTAGCATCGACCTTGAATGGACTAATGCATAAACCATGGATTGTGTGATACTAAACTAGCATCAACCCTGAATGCAGACAACCTCAAGATAGCATAGACTTTGAATATTGAAGCAAAATGTGAGATTGGAAAGGTTGAGAGAACTCCTTTTATCTCACACTTGTTTTGGGCTAGTAACGTTGTTAGGTCTAATTCCGTTGTGCTCTGTTAGAACAGTTTTTAAATTCTGCCATCTCGGCAAGGGGACAATTCAACCCCCCTTCTTGTCCGCCATCTCTCTCTGGGCCAACATTCACCAACATGGTGATGGCCTGAGACTCGGGGATAGGGATCTCCATCCTGGAAGCCATGATTCTCCAACGGTTGGCAAAATGAATGAAGTCCTCATTGGGCTTCATCTTCTCCATGATCAAGTCAAACAAAGTGGGAGCGATTGAGGGCATATGGCCAAAATGAGCAAGGAATCACTTGGAGATTATGTCAAAATTTAGTAGATCAATGGTCGAAAGTGAAGAGAACTAACGTAAGGCCTCACCCTCTAGGGATTTTTGGAAAAGATGGACCAACAACACCTGATCGTATAGCCACTGGTGGGAGTCCATAAGGAAATCTGAGAGATGATGGTGAGGGTCAGTGGTACCATCGTACCTCCTGTACTTGGGAGCCTTGAAACTTGGTGGAAGTAATCATTAAGGAGCTTACAATATTGCACCAAGGAATGAGGGTGTGAAGCTAGCATACTTTCAGCCACCACTTGCCGAATGTAGCTTTGGATTTCTTGCTTCAACGTGGGATCCACCCCCTTTGACAGAGTGACCGAAATAGGAGGAATTGGGGGTTGAGGAATCCCTTGAGGAGCCATGAAATGGCTAGATTAGAGTGGAACCTCCCGTGCGGGTCAGCTAGAAGACACTTGGAAGGGGGTTTGAACCAGAGGGGGTGTAACATGGGGGGAGACATGCAGAGCGACGGGGGCTTTACCCCGTGAGGCCATCATGACTAGCTCCTCGGGAGCATAACGGGATAGCACGTTGATCAGTTCTTGATCTTCATGCGGTGACAAAGTGGGAGCCCGAGGGCTAATGTGACCGTGTTCACTATGGGAGGATGCCGAATTGACATGAATGACACCATTTTGCGTAGCTGAGAACATGCATATAAATGCAACTGGGTGGTTGTCCTCTATTTCAAATAGAGGATTGCCTCTAATCTCGGACTCATGTTGAGGAGCAAACTCCTCTTCAAAGGCCAGATTGCTAAAAATCCTCTCCATTTCCCCCAAGCTTGCTCGGTGTGAAAGGAGAAAGAAGGGTGCGATATGGATGTTAACCACACAAGTTATACATAGCAGTGCCCAAACATTTTTAGTATTTTTGGTTTTCTCTTTTTGGTTTTTCTCTTTTTGGTTTCTCTTAGGAGAAGATGAGAACTACTAAAGGGAAAGGTTTTCTCCGGGGATCTAGTGAAAGCTCACTCAAACCCAAAGGTCAACTACACGGGTCTGCAAAGGGTACAACCTGCCTGGCGATCATGTGGGAACCCACAATTCATGAGGACTCACGGAGGTTCCCGATTGAAACGAGCCAGTTACACCTGAGTGGGTATCCTCAGGTGAAGGGCCCAATTCCAATGAGAGGGTGTTCCTACAAGGTGTGATGCCAGCCCTTCCTAAGCCCACCCACACGTAGACTTGTAGAGAGTATCAAACACATAGGTGCATGCAATATAACCAAGCTACAAACAAAATACGGAAGGGAAAATAGGATGAAAGCAGAAGGCAGCCAAGGTAGTGGCCGCTCGAGTCCCTGGGAGACCATGTTGATGGGTGCTCAGGGGGATAGGACGGCCACAGTATGGGCCGTTTGAGATGGGGTGGGAGGCCAAAGCTTGGGCTGTCTACCCCTTTGGGTGGCCACCGTGGTGGCCGTTGACAAGTGGCTTGGGTGGCCACTAATTTGGACGCCCAGGAAGCTAGGAGGCCAAGAGTTTGTCCGTTTTCTGAGAACTATGAAAACAGAGACTAAATGCCTCTCATCCACCTGCATTCTAGTCAAGCCCTCACCCCAAACCTTTTGTCGGGGCAGGGCCCGTTGGCTCCGACACAATGTCGAGTCAACACATATCCTGTATTCCTCCCTTGGCCTAGGCCTCACGCCTCTGCCAAGTTCGTTGACTTTGACAGGACGTCAGGTCAACACCTGTCCCACATTCTACCCTTGGCTTAGGCCTTACGCCTCTGCCAAGTTCGTTGGCTTTGGCACGATGTCGAGTCAACACCTATTCTATATTCTACCCTTGGCTTAGGCCTTACGTCTCTGTCAAGTTTGTTGGCTTCGACACGATGTCAAGTCAACACCTATTCTATGTTCTATCATTGGCTCAGGCCTCACGCTTCTACCAAGTTCGTTGGCTTCGACATGACGTCGAGTCAGAACCGATCCTACACTATACCTTTAGCTTGGGCCTCACGCCTTTATCAAGTTCGTTGGCTTCGACATGACGTCGAGTCAACACTTATCTCAGATTCTTCCCTTGGCTCGGGCCTCATGCCTAGGCCGAGTTTGTTGATTTCAACATGATGTTGAGTCAACACCTATCCCATGTTCTTTCCTTGGCTTAAGCCTCACGCCTCTGTCAAGTTCGTTGGCTTTGACAGGACGTCAACTCAACCATTATCCCACATTCTACCCTTGGCTTAGGCCTTACGCCTCTGCCAAGTTCGTTGGCTTCGGCACGACGTCGAGTCAACACCTATTCTATATTCTACCATTGGCTTAGGCCTCACGCCTCTGCCAAGTTCGCTAGCTTCGGCACGACGTCGAGTCAACACTTATCTCAGATTCTTCCCTTGGCTCGGGTCTCATGCCTATGCTGAGTTTGTTGATTTCAACATGACGTTGAGTCAACACCTATCCCATATTCTTTTCTTGGGTTAGGCCTCACGCCTCTGTCAAGTTCATTGGCTTCGACATGACCTTGGGTCAACACCTATCCCATGCTCCGCCCTTGGTTTAGGCCTCACGTCTCTGCCAAGTTCGTTGACCTTGACATGATGTCAGGTCGACACATATCCTATGTTCTTTTCTTGGCTTAGACCTTATGTCTTTGCCAAGCTCGTTGGCTTCGACATTCCGTCGGGTCAACATAAATCCTATATTCCTCCCTTGGCTTAGGCCCCACGTCTTAACTAAGTTGGCTGACTCTGACTGTCTGTCAAGTCAGCAACGATATTCTACCCTAGCCCAGACCCTACATCTCTCCCAAGTTAGTTGGTTTCGACATGGTGTCGAGACGGCAACCGCACTCATTTCTGCCCTTGTTCTAGACAGATCGTCTAAGTAAGGTTTGTTGACTCCGACATCCCGTCGGGTCGACATCAATATTTCACCTTTGGTTCGGACCTCCCGTCTGACCAGTCAACAAAAAGACCCTTTTATCTCTGGTTCGGACCTCCCGTCTGACCAGTCAACGAAAAACAATCCTTTCTACATGTGGCTTTGCCCTTCTATCCAGATTGATAGACAAAAGATCACTTCTATCATCAGCATCATGACCTTTCGTCTAGGCTGGCACGTAAACCAACAAAATATCATTGTCCGACGTCATGACCTCCCGCCTAAGTCGATAAATATTCTACCTTGACGTCATGGCCTTCCGCCTAAGCCAAGTTATACGACGTCATGACTTTATGTCTAAGCTGTTAAATATCCTTGTCTGGCGTCATGACTTTTCACCTAAGTCAGTAAACATTGTCCGGCGTCATGGCCTTCTGCCTAAACCGGTAAATATTCTACCTTGACTTCATGGCCTTCCGCCTAAGCCAAGTTGTACGGCGTCACGACTTTATGTCTAAGTCGTTTGTTGAGTGGTGGATGGCGGATCTAGAGGGGAGGGGTGAATAGATCTGCCCCTCTTTTCGCGATGCTGCCCTCTTAAAATTATCTCTATATCTTTTAAAATTATTTTTATACTCTCAATTTTATTATATTTATCATAATATATTTAAAATTTTTAAGATAGAGTTATTATGTCGAACCATTATCTTAATTAACTAAGGAGAATAAGTTAAGAAGAATACCTTAGTCGAGATTTACTTATTCTAAAGAATGTCCAATTTTACTTTGACACCCTGTGTACCATAATCGAGATTATTCCAGGAAATAAGACCCCTTGTTCCAGCTACTTTGACAAGTATTTTTAAAATCGAGATGGGTTAAGAGGGACAAAATTACGAGGACTACCCCCACTGCTTGCTACTATGACTACAAGGGAAATCAACACCCACTCAAGTGTCATGCGACTTAACGTAAAACTCCGAAACAACATATACCTTTTCTTGTCGTTTGACGTGAAATACCGTGATGCTTTTGAGTCCCTTTGTTCTTGGATTAACGATCAAAATATTGAAATCTCAAAACCACGATCCACTATTTCACAAAGCAAATCCTTTTTCACCATATTTTCATCAAAACTGCGCGTGAAATCAAGGTAAAGAATTTCGTCTCCGTCAGTCGTGAGGCCAACCCATTCAAATTTAAAAGATTCACCACTAGGGTTCCTGACTTCCCATCCCCGACCCATTATGTATTCACACAAATTTTACACTCAACTCAGCAGAATAAAATGTGGACATAGATACCACGATTTGCACATGAATGAAGCCAATCATTTAAAATGAGATTAAATTTTACACATCCATATTCACCATCAAAAAATCACGTTGAAATTACAAATTAAAAAAGTTGGCCAAAGACATTGTGTACCACCTTTTACAGTCCATGCATCACACTACTTAAATACAAAAGATTGTCTACATATCATTGTAGGCATTTACACTGACTTAATAAAAAGTCCAGACCCTGTGACACTTCAAAAGTCCATACAAAGTTGGCTACTGCTCTCTGCCCCCATTTGTTCTCTTTTGCACATGAAGCGAGGCATATGTAGGGTTTCTACATATTTGATTGATAGTTTTTGACCCATTTTGATGCACTTTCTCGAGCATAAAGTCTGCAAATGACATAATAGGGTGTGCAAAAAATTAAGTTATAGCCAGAACTTGTATTTTTTTATATCTGAAAAACCACTGCTAAAGATTGTACAATGTAGATGAGCATACCTCGGTCATTTGGCCTCATGCCAACCAGATGCTGGAGTTGAAGCTGGTAAAATTTTGTGCACGAACAAGGGTCTTGTAAAATTTGAGCGTGGCCTCTGATTAGGGGTGTCAACGGATCCATGCGATCCGAAAATGTGCTCCGAATTCGGTTTACTTTTCAGATTCGGGTCGAACTTTTGATCCGAAATATACTTACTTTGCGGATCCAGGGCAAGACTTCTCTGATCCGAAATCACTGTTTCCGGATCGATTTTCGGGGCGCCATAAATGATGGCATTTCGGGGCGAGCATCTCTCCACGCCATCGGACTTCGCTTTCTCGAAACCCTTCTCCGCTTCTCACTTTCTCGCTCTCGAAACCCTCTCCGAGCTCTCGCCTTCCAGCAGACCAGCGGCGGCATCGACTCTCGTCTTCCAGCAGACCAGCGGCGAGACCAGCGGCGGCATCGAGCTCTCGTCTTCCAGCAGACTAGCGGCGGCATCGAGCTCTCGTCTTCCAGCAGACCAGCGGCGGTGTCGATCGAGCTCGCCTTCTCGCTCTTGGAATCCCTCTTTGTGCCTAGGGTTTCTCCAGCATACCAGCGGCGACGTCGAGTTCTCTCCTTCTCGCTCTCGAAATCCCTCTATGCGCCCAGGGTTTCTGCAGTAGACCAGCGGTGGCGATCTCGACGACGGCTACACGATCTCCTCGGCCACCAGCGACGGCATCGATCGCGATCGGCCTGGTACCTTGAAAATAGAAAGCTGATTTCCCGCGTGGCTGAAAGTAGACTTTCTTGGATCTGCAGTCAACCACGGCACCATACCGCTCTAACCAGTCCATGCCTAGAATCGCATCGTAATCGGCCAACTGCAGCGCATACAACTTCGCTGGCAACTGCCAGTCACTGACGATAACAGGAGAATCTTCCAGGCAAAATGGAGTGGACATGAAATCTCCAGATGGTAACTCAACAAGTAATTCACAGGGTGACTCGGTTACCGGCTCCTTGAGACGAGCAAGGAAATCCTCCAAAATAATTGAATGTGTAGCACCTGAATCGAATAGAACGCGGGCTGAACGACCAAAGATCAAAACCATACCTTCTACGATGTTAGACGCAATGGCTTCTGCACGAGTGATGTGAGTAATTCGGCTCCTCAACTTTCAGCTAGAGGTTGCAAAAGATTGCTGGGAAGAGGCTGGAACTTGCAAATACGACGGCTAAGGCAGAGGTGGTGCAAGAAGATGAAATTGAGACTGCCGCGGCTGGGTAACCTGCGTGAACTGCGCCGGCACAGACTTCATCAGGCAATCTCAAACAACATGACCCGATTGATCACAGTGATAGCAGACTATCGGTAAGGAACATGGTACACCAGGATGGCTGCCACCACACCTCGGACACGGTCTCAACTGACTCACGGGAATCTCTCGACGCTGCTAAAAAGGAGAAATAGATTGCTGGACAGCATCAGAAGACGCTGATTACTGCTGCACAAAACCCGAAGATGCTTGATGTTTAAATCGCTTCTTGGACTTTCTAAACATCCGCCTCGAAGGGCCATTAGAAGTAGGCGCGATAGATGGAACTCCAGGCGCTGATGGCTGAAAAGACTGCTAAAATGGTACAACCGACTGAGCAAGACTAGACTGAGAGAACCATGCAGACCTCGCCAAATCAAGCTCGACCGCAAATGCTGCCTGATATGCCTCGTCCATGACATTCACACGGGTAGCAAGCAGCGGCACTCTCAATTTGACTTTCAAACCACAGAGAAATTATTCGATCTTTAAGGCTTCATCAGTAATAATATGCGGCGCATACCGACCCAACTCAATGAACTTGTTCTGGTACTGCAGCACGGTCATCTCACCTTGAACCAAATCTAGGAATTGGTGCATATTATCTCTACAAAGATAGGCCAGACTGTAAGTGCGCTCGAAGGTAGTCACGAATTTTGTCCAGGTGATCTGATGAAGTGGTCAGGAACGGAAAGTAACTTCCCACTCCGAACTCCACAACATCAATGTTGCACCCTGAAGTTGAAAAGTAACAAGTATGACCTTCTCGTCTTCTACGCATTCCATCGATCGGAACACACGCTCAGTCGTCTTAATCCAAATCTTGGCAGCATCTGGATCTGACTGACCTTCATAAGTCGACGGGTGGAATAGCAGAAACTCCTTGAGTGCTCTACCATGGCCACCGTGTAAGTCATCTTGCAGAGCTGGAACAGGCACGGCAGGAGCAGGGACTGGCACAATCGGGGGACGAGCAGGCACGACAGGAGGAGGAACGCTGCCACTCTCTTCTGGGGGAACATGAGCTCTTCTTTTACGGGGAGGCATCTAAAACATATGACAATAGAAAACACATTAATAATCACAAAAAACATCCTAAGCCAACAACAGACGACTCGACTGGACTTGTTCTGGATAATCACATGTAATTTCAATTCCTTATATGATTCCCTAACGCCACTCTGACACCAACTATAACGACTCAGAGCTCAGGGTACCGATAACCCAATATAAATATCGGACTACCGCTACCAAGAACTGGGGACGTTACCCAAGAGGCTGATGAGGCCCCTGAAGGGTTAGTGGGGGGTTGTCGAGGAGGCATATAAATAATTAGAATTACACCACTTAATAAGGCATACTCACTTGAATTTTCTCCACAACTTGAGGAAGACTCATCCTCATCGGTAGAAGTATTGATGCTCGGAACAGCCTTTAGTGCCAAGGATTTTTTTTCTTTGGATCCTCCTCCTTTCTCAAAAGATTCAATTCATAAGTCATCAATGAACCAATGAGGTTATCTACTGTCATACTTGAAAAAGTGGGTAAATCTTCTATGACAGTGGCCTTTGTATGCCAGATTGGGGTTAAGGACCTTAAGATTTTTCTAACAATCTCTTTCTCTGGATAGGTCTTTCCTAAGCTTCTCAGTCCATTGGTTAACTGAGTTAACCTACCATACATTTCTGAAATAGTTTCATCATTTTTCATCCTAAAGCGTTCATAATCAGAAATAAGCATGTTAGCTTTAGTCTCTTTTACCTCAGAGGTCCCTTCGTATATGACTTCCAATCTATCCCACATTTCCTTAGCTATCTCGAACGATGACACTATGAAAAACTCAGTTGGATGCAGTGCACACTACATTATGTTCATCGCACTCCAGTTCATGGTTGATTTCTTGATTTCTTCCGGAGTCCATTTATCTTCATCTTCAGATAGAGGAAATGGTCCTTTGCTAACAACCTTCTAGATTTCATGATTCTGAGACCTAAGAAAAACCTGCATTGATTCTTCCAGTAGGAACAGTCAATGCCGTTAAAGTAAGAATGCCTATTCACCGAGTGTCCTTCAGCCACATACCCCTTAGGATCCATTCCGCTTGATCTATCCAGGTCGTTGGACCTTTTTGATGCATAAACCTTCTTTGATACCACATGTTATAGCACGGAATGGACGATCTAGAGGGGGTGAATAGATCCTAGAGCAATTAAAAGTACTGAGAAGTGATTCATATCATTTTGTCAAATAGAGTAACCAAATCCCTCCACAGGATGACCAGACTCCAGAAAGAATTCACATTGTCATTCGTGTTAAACATGCTTTCTACAATAGAGACGCACTGCACAAAACAAGTTACTCAGACTGATACAAAGTGAAGGTTCATGTCTAAAAAATTATGTGGAGGACTGCATTCAACTATGCTGGTTAATAGGTGAGGAGTGAGAAGCTCCGGCGATTCTTGCGATTTGGGGATTGAGGGTTTCCTCCTCTCCGCCGGAGGGCGGTGAGGGAGAGGGAGCTTGCGGAAGGGTGAGGGAGAGGGAGTTTGCTGTGAGCGGTGTGGTGCTTCTGTGGGGTGGTCCGGGTCACGGCCATGCTATGAAGATGGGGCGCGGTCGCGGAAGCCTTGGCGATTTGTATCTATCGGTTGATGTTTGAAGATCGTAGGCCTGTAGCTCCTATGTCTCAGGTGGAGGGAGCCGGTTCGTCGGGGAATAAGGATAGTCCACCGGTGAAAGGGAAGTCATTTGCGCAGATATTGTTGGAGGGGAAGCCGAAGCTGGCGCAACGCTTCCAGGTGCAGCAGCCAGCGTTTACTGAAGAAGGAGAGCCTGCCGTTTTCTTTCCTGCTGAGGTTATTACAGCTTCTTGTGAACATTTGCAGCATGCGATTATTGCAAAGTGTTCATACGGTCGCCCATCTATACCAGAGGTAAAGTCACATATTATCAGAGCATTTCATTTGGTTGGCGAACCTATATTGAGTAGATTAAATCCTCGCCACCTTTTAATTCGGTTGAGTTCTGAAGAAGACTTTATCCGATTGCTGTTACAGAGAAGTGCAGTCATTAAGGGGTTTCTGTTTAGGTTTTTTAAGTGGCAACATGATTTTGATTTTAAATCAGACCCGCCGGTGGTTCCGGCGTGGATATCTTTTCCTGAAATTCCTGTTAACTACTATCATGAGGATTTATTAACTTCAATAGCAGGCAGTATTGGGAAAGTCTTAAGCATACATGAAACTAGCATTGCCTAGAGGTCTAAACCCATTAGGATTGGGTTGGGATAATCCTAGAAGGGGTTTGGATAGTGTTTGGGTCGAGTTGAGGAAGAACACCTCAGGTTGGGACTCTCCAAGAGAGTCCCGATCGGACTGACTGTGTGGTGAGTTGGGTGGTCTAACGATAGACCGCCCTTCTTATTTGAATGGCCCATTATAGGCCACACAACTCTGGATTCATGGAACCTATATGGAAATGCCCATTACATCCTACGGCCAGTTACGGGCTGCCCAACTGATACATACGGCCTAGAGGCGGCCGTATAAGTCCTGTGTGGCCTAAGGGTGACCGCCCATCCCTTTGCTATTCTTGCTTGATGCTTGCCCTCGTTCCTCTCGTCAAGCGTGTCTCTCCTCTCGCATCGTCTCTTGCAGAGTCGACGTACCTCTCTCCTCTCACGTCGTCTCTCGCAGAGTCGGCGTACCTCTCCCCTATCGCGTCGTCTCTCTCGTAGAGTTGATGTACCTCTCTCCTCTCACGTCATCTCTCTCATAGAATCGGCGTACCTCTCCCCTCCCACGTCCTCTCTCTCGCAGAGTTGGCTCTCGCAATGTCGGCGTACCTCTCTACTCTCACATCGTCTCTCCCGCAGAGTCGGCGCACCTCTCTCTTCTCGCATCGTCTCTCCTACAAAGTCGGCATACCTCTCTCCTCTCGCGTCGTCTCTCCTGTAAAGTCGGCGTACCTCTCTCCTCTCGCGTCGTCTCTCCTATAAAGTCGGCGTGCCTCGCCTCTCCCGTGTGTCTCACCTGTAATTCGTCGCCTCTCTCCTCTCACTTGTCTCCCACGGTCTGAGAATTTACATTTTCATACATTCATACATAGCATAAGAAAATCAACAAAAAAGGGGGAAAAAGAGAGAAAAGAAAAACAAACTAGGTCACTATCATATCACATCATGTACAAGTGTCGAGGTACAAAACAAAATCAGGCCGCCCCCTCTGGCCTGTCGCTATCACCTCCTCCCTCGTGCCTCTTCAATGGTGGGCCCATCGCAGAGGTCACACCCTCCTCCCTCTCTCGTCGTCGACGTCGGTCCTCCTCCTCATTCCTCTGCCGCTGAGATGAAGTCACAAGGAAATGCCCAACAGAGCCGTGAGTAGCCTGGCTCCCACTCGGGGCCACACGGCTACTGCTCATCCCGCTGCGAGAATGGCTCATCTCCTTGTATGCACATAACTCGCCACGTAGCTCAAATGCCTCCTGTCAGTACCTCTTTAGCTCCGAGGCCGCAGCTTGGAGTCGCTCCACCTCTGTCCGAAGGACTGCTGTCTCCACTGAGTCTGACGGTCTGGCCTATGCTAACTGCTGCCGAAGGCGAGCTGCCTCCTCCTGCGCCTCAGCCTAGCTTCACTCTGCCCACTCCCTCGAGCAAACGCTCTACTCTAGCTCGGCACGTAGGCGCTCCGTCTCCTCCCCCGAGTGAAGGCTCTGCTTGTCACGCCCCGACGCGGAATATCGAGACGTACAGTCGGGGACTAGCTAGAAATAGAAATAACACTAACATGCTAATTAAGTAATTTCATAGGTGCTAGGAAAAGAAACACTTCTATTACTCAAGAAGATTCCAAGTTCTATTACATTAGCCATCAATGCTTAAACATGATCAACATATCTTCCAAATAGATTCTAATACAACAACTGATTCCAGAAGGGTAAATGAAGTGCTAACACCACACTAAGGAACACTAATGTAAACACTATGCCGACTCGGCATCTACTAATAAGTACGCTCAAGGAATCACTCCTGTCCCTCCCCATCAGTACGCACCTCGTCACCTGAATAGCCTGGAAAGGGGGGAAAACAACGATTATGAGCTAACGCTCAGTAGGAGATAACAGACAAGTTTACATGATTAGCCAATTGATTACATTTTCACCTCTCTACCTTCTGGTTCACCTCCGGTGATCGCCGCCATCGCCATCTCGCCGCCATCGCGCCATCGCCATCGTCTTCGGTATTCTATCCATCTAGGATAGGAGTATCTTCCTCGAATTTCTGCTCCCACCTCTTCTGGAGCTGAAATTTTCAGGGTTGGTTCCCCTCCCAAACCCCTATCTTCACAAAAAAATTCGATCAAAATTCCTTCTTTTGCTATTTTTCCAATTTCGATCTTTAAGGCATCACAGATCTGCCAGGTTTCTGTCTACAGTGATAGCAACCCTGAGGTTCCAATCTTCAGACCACTTTGTGATTTTTTCAGGAGCTCCCAATTTTATTTGAAGTTATGTCCACCTTACCCTACCTCCACGAATTTTCTTGTATTTTTTTCAGCCCTCCACATATTTTCTAAAATTCTCCCAAGTTCCCAAGTCTGTTCTATCTGCATCAGTTCAGGTCCGACCCATCTTCAGTATAAACTCTCTAGAAACTCCAAACTGCCACCAAATCCAAATCTAAAAATATCCCTGGTTTCCACTCTTGAACCTCTACAACGTTTCTGAAGAATCCAACTTCAGATTCGGAGGTTTACTATCCTGTCAATGGTGATTTATAGGAAAATCAATCTCTGCACCTGTAGATCTAACCCTGTTAACAGCAAGCTTCAAAATTCGCCCAACAGAATCACTGCATCGGCAAATTTCTTTTGAAGTCCACAAGGTTGAAGTACTTCAGATCAGTTTTCCAACGGCGTTGGTTTCGTCACAATCCGACATCGGTGCTGGTCGCAGCCAGCGATCCTTGTCGGGTCGTGCGCCTGAAAACAGAAGTGAAGGTCCGTGGGCAGCAACTCCCAAGTTGGGAGATCGAAGCTGATCAGCCTCCGACCGGTGTCTGCAGCTGACCACCATCTAGGGAAGCGCACCACCAGGGTTCCCCATCACAGCGGGTCCCACACCACCAGGTCAGGAGGTTGGAGTAGGTCGTGGGCCCCACAGACCCGTAGAACGGGCCATCCGGACAGTACAAACACAGCTTTCGACACCGATGGAGGCAACATCAAGATGCTACTCGTCAACCCAATTAGCGTGATTCCCAGGCCCCACATGTGGCCTTTTACCTCCCTGTGTGGAGTGGGTTGACTCATTGTAATTGCTGTAACAATTGTTAATCGGGAGTCCGCGATTGGTCGGGGTCGTCTTCCCCACGTCGAGAGCGTGGTGGTATCGTACTCGCCCCTTGCTCGGCACTTGCTTATTTCATATATACTTGTTTATGCCGCTGCTAGAGAGCATGCTAGGATCGTAGCCCGTTTAAATTGTTATATCACCGCTGCTGCGAGAGAGAGCGAGACCGTCCCGTGACCCGATCCGGGCACGAGAGTGGCTAGACTACCCGACTCACTGCCGGTTTCTCAACCGTGCACGTCCGTACGCTTCCCTCGATAAGGGACGATCGCGAGTTTGCATAGAGTCCAAGGGTCGCATTCCAATTGGAGTCGTGTCCGTGGTCCGTCCCGCATCAATTTGGTATCAGAGCGCCAGTTGAGTCTAGGGTAGTCATAAAAAATACAAAAAAGGGTTGTTTAAGTCGAGTGCATGGTTTAAGTCTTGTCTAGGGTGTTGCATTGCATCCCAATAGCCCGGTATATCTAAAGCTGTTCCCGGAAAGATAGGCTACGCCTATTGGGAAGGGAGCACCTTGCGTCGAGGGGATCTTCGGATTCTGTAACTCCGCCTAGTACCGGATATTGATTGTGTCTAGGTTTATAGTCGAGTCTGCATCCCAACTTTGCATTAGTTAGGGTCGTGTCTAGTGTCTTGTCCAAGTGTCGGCATGGCCATCCACTAGCTTCCCCGTGTCCCATGGATTACCGAACGCCCGGGTCTTATCCTTGGTATCGGTGCGTGCGGTCGTCCACGCGCAGCCACGTGCACGGCTCGGTGTAGGTCATGATCAGCGCTTCGTGAGGCACCGACAACTCGCGTTCCTTCCAGGTGGCGCCGTGATCGGCGTCCACCACGCCGGGAAAGACAGTTCACGAGGGATGCGGGGCAGTACGGTCCTGTTAGGCGCATGCGACGCGTCCCTGAAGCTGACCAAGGATGAAGGGCAACGAGTAACGATCGAAGTGGAAAAGCAGAAGGACGCCGAGGAAGCAGCACCGATCTACATGGCGATGAAAAAGGTCGAATGGGCAACGGGGCTGGGGAAAGAGGAAAGCACACTGGTGCCGGTTAAGGCGCAGGCACAGGTAAGCAATATCAAGACACTCAACCGGCGGGAAGTCGACGCTATATTTGGTTTGGTCGCGGACGCCTGGGCCAAGAAAGACCCTTGGTCGATCTACCCGCAGGCAATGCGTCGTGGCCGCTATCTGCCGGCCCATATCGCCACAACTTACGAGCTCTCCGAAGCGCAGGCGATTTCATATCTGAGCGAGTGGCAGGCCAACGGCTACCTCAAAATCGAACCAGTGGAGGCCAAAGCTAAGGCCGCGACCGGGCTTCGCGTCATCAAAATGATGGAGCCGAACTGATGGGCGGAAGCAGGGCGGAAGGGGCGGAAGCAACCCAAAAAAGGGGCGGAACGGCAGAAAACAGTGCTTCCGCGTTGTTCGGCGGTTTTCAGCCATTTCTGAGGGCGGAAGGCGGGGCGGAAGCGGGGCGGAAGGCGGCGGTTAAAAGAAAGAAGCAAAGAAAAGCGCGTGCGCGCTCGCATGTGCTCGCACGCACACGTAGCAATACTCGTGCCAAATGGAGCAAGTCATGACTGACAATTTGCACCCGGTAGACGAGCTGTTCCGATTGAGATCGGAGAAGGCAGTGATCGAAAGCCGGATCGATGAACTTCGCCAGATGATCATGAGCATGGAACCACGCGAAAGGACGGGGCGTGAGGCAGGCGCCACGGTTGTGGAGCAACAACGGACCAAGCTGGACTTGGCTAAGGTCAAGTACGAGATGGGACAAAAATGGGTCGATGAACGGTCGGCCGTAAGCACCATAAACGTGGTCAAGGTCTCGTCGCTATGAACGGTGCCCCACCACACAAGCACGAGATACTCGACCAGCTCGACACGATCCTTGCCTGCGTTGATCGGCAGGGCAGGGCGATGGATGAGAAGTGGGGGATCGGGCGTCTGCCGTCCCTCGTACCGATCGAGTGGGCTGAGCGGTTCCGGTCGCAGAAGCGGAAGTTCTCCGCGGCGTTGTGGGAACACGACGCGATCGGGGCGAAAAAGCACGGTGACGCGATGCTCCGGGCTTACGCGAAGCTCGACGAACTGGCTGAGGCATCGGGTGCGGAGCATGGGCCGCCCGACCAGTGGGAGTTCGAGACACCCGAAGGTTTGGTGATCCTTGTCCGGGACATCCGCCGCAAGCCGAAGCTGGACGGGCGCAAGGCTCAGGTCTGGTCCATTGACGAGATCGCGAACGTCATCCGAGCCCATCCCATCCTGGCTGCGGCGAAGGATGCGTTCCCCGGCGCGGAGATTGAGGCGGTACGACCAAGCCCCGACCTCAAGGACGCACTGGACGACGCGTTGATGGACATCCCGTTTTGAGCATGACCTCACCAAACACAGCGATGGGCTATCGGTAATCACGGCGCGGGGGTAAGAGCATGGGCAAGGCAAAGACGAAGCGGGCGGCACCGAAGCCCATTGTTCCGTTGTTCGAGGCGACGCCGGAGAGGCTGGCCCACGCGGCGAACGATACCGAGATCGTTGACGCGACGGCTGCAGCCACTGCCGCGCCCATCGGAGTCAAGGATAGTTGCGCAAGTTCGGTTGCGACCCGGAGATGGCGGTGCATTAATGAAGAAGATGCTAAAAAAAGAGCTCTTGAAGCCTGTTGTCACTCGATTTGCTACTACATTTCTTACTTTAAATAGTATCATTGGCTCCAAAGAAGGTCTTCAAGAAATGTTTGATTGTAGACTATTTACATAGGTTGCTTATGCAAAGAAGCCTGCTAGAAAAGCTGTGAAACATATAATTCTCAAGAATCAACACTTTTGGAGAGGAGTTGCTTACGTTGTCATGACTACAAAACCATTAGTGAGTGTTTTGAGGATGGTAGATGGGGAAAAGTATCACCTATGGGATTCATTTATGATGCTATGGATAGAGCAAAGGATAATATTGTAGAAACTTTAGATGGAAAGGAGGAGAAATACAAGCTAATTGGAGAATCATTGATAAAATATGGGAATGCCAACTACACCAACTTTTGCATGCAGCTGCTTATTTTCTCAATTCTCATTTCCAATATGAGCCGACTTTTTCAAAGCATCCTCAAGTAAAACTTGGTCTATACAGTTGCATGGATAAGATGATCAAAGAAGAAGATGATAAGCTAAAGGCTAACTTATCATTAGATGCATTTGTTAATGCAAGAGGTATGTTCGGAGAAAGATTAGCTATAAAATCCAGAAAATTGAGGACTCCAAGTAAATTTGGCATTGCATATTTTATGATATGTTTGAATGTTTCATTTAAATAATATTTGACTTGATTTTGACATACTTTTTGTTTTATTAGTTGATTGGTGGTTGGCATATGGTGATGAAACTCCTAAGTTGAAGAATTTTACTGTTAGAATTTTCAGCCTCACATGTAGTTCATCTGGGTGTGAACGTAATTAGAGCACTTTTAATCAGGTATTATATTTTCTTTCTTTAAAATAAAAAATATATTAACTTTTTATATAAATTTTGTTGTATTATGTTTATAGGTACACACAAAGAGAAGAAATAGGTTGTCACAACAGAGGTTAAATGATTTGGTGTATGTCATGTTGAATCTAAAGTTGAAAGAGAGACCATCCAAGAAGAAAATAATGAAAAATCCTCTTTCTTTAGATGAAAATGGCATTGACTCTGATGATGAGTGGCTTGCAAAATACCAATATGAAAATGATGATCTTCATGCTTCAAATCTACCTATTGATGAAGATGTTGAATTAGAAGACCTTGGAATGGAAACAAGGGAAAGAAAATCAAAAAGAAGAAAAATTGGAGATAGTGATAGTGGAACTAAGTAATGTCTAATTATGTAATTTTTAATCTCGAAACAACTATGAGTTATTATGGCATTGTCTTATTGCTTTTAATCATTTTCGCTATATGCACTTATGCAGGTAAAGGCAAAGAGGTGGTAGTAGAAGAGGTTGAGAATGGAAGTGAATGTGAAGCAGAAACAAATGAAGAGGATGAACAACTAAGATATATAGATCATTCCATGGATGATCCTCTTAGTAGTGATGAAGAAGAAGCATTTAGAGATTTGCTTTCTTAAATGTTGCCCTTGACTCTTGAGTCTTTCATGTTGAACACTTCGTAATAGTTTTAGCTAAAAATTATGTTGTGAATCTTGGGATTTGAATATCATTTATAGTTTAAAAGTTTTGACTTGTTGAGTACTCAAACAAAAATTTCTCTCCAACTTTATTTGTCCCTTTGCCAAGAAAAAAAGAATTTCAAACTATAATTACAACATCACAATTCACAATTAGAAATAAAAATAGGTACAACTAGTAACTACACACAATTAAGTACAGCGCCATTAAGATTTACAATTTTACACAACACACATTAAGCTCTATAACATTCAGATGCACATCCTATTTTTAAATATTCAATTTCAAATATGAAACATTCATCCCCTTTGCAAGTTTGACTTAGATAAGCAACCCTTGTTCATACACATGTAAAAAAACCCCGTGACTCAATCCGAGTATAAGCACGGAAGAGCCGACTACCCGAATCATTGTCGGTTCCTCAACCACGCACGGTCCCACACATCCCTCGCTTAGGGATGCCTGCGAGCTAGAGTCCCAGGCCGCATGTCCGTTCCGCATCAACTTTGTGGCAGTTCAGACGAACACTTGCACTCCTGCGATGCGTTAGCTATAATGCACCACCTCCGGGGTGTTTAATTCGAAGCCTCCAAGTCCCGGTTTAGGACTTTGAGTGATTTTCGGCTCACGTCGAACCCATGTCTGAATTCCTAGTTTTTTCTTGATTCGGCCTTTGGCATTGCCGATTGGGGAGCCGGGGCCGTCTCTTCTGCTTGAGGGGCTTTCTTATCAAGTAGAAAACCCTCAGGTATGTTCTCGTCCCGATCGAGTGAGGCATGAGATTTATTCAGTGTTTTCATCCTTGACTTACTTTCGGGTGTCGGGACGCGCATGCCGTATGATCATTGTCATCTTTTTGGTGTCCACAAGCCCTTTGAATCTCTGATCTTTGGCTTCTCTTTAATATTCACTGGTGCAGTGGCTGGCTTGCGTGGCGCATATGCCCATGGAAAATCTAGGTCTAGTACTGAGATAACGGGCTGATTATTGGGCCATAGTGTAGGCAAAATCTTCTCTGAAACAACTTTGACAGATTGAACCGTGAAAATACTTTTAACCTTGACCACCCTCCCTTGGAGCGGGAATTTGAGGCATTGATGAGCAGTGGATGGTATGGCATTGAGATTATCAATCCACGGTCGACCCAAAATGGCCTTGAACATGGGGTCGATGTCGAGCACATAGAATTCAATGGGCATCGTGAGTGGCCCAAGTTCAGCTTGAATGGTGACTACCCCGTGACACGCTCTTCTTGAGTTATCATATGCTACAATAGTGGTCAGGGTCAACCTTAGTGAATCTTCTGAAATGTTACAGTCCCTTAAAGTGCTAAGGGGATAAACATTAATGGAAGCCCCGGTGTCTACTAGTGCTGCGTCTATACTTACTTTGTTGAGAATGATAGAAATGCATAGCGGCATCTGACGTGCTTTGGGAGGTGCTAGCTCGACTTCTGAAAAAGTGATGGCCGGCCCCTTGGAGATTGTAGCCAGGGGGGTTGGTAAACTATCCACTGCCATGTCTTCATTGACTATAACTTTTTGTAGAAAATTCTGGAGTACATCTTGATGGAGCCTGGACCTCTTGATTAATTCTAGCACTGAAATTTTGGCGGGCACCCAGTCTAGATAATGTAACAAATCATATTGTGGACTTGGCAGCAGTTCTGCCTCTTCTTGATTAGTAGCTTGTTGTGAGGACTGGGGATTGGGTGCGAGTGCACCAATGGGGGTATAGTTTTAATGGAACAAACGCCCACTCCATAGGGCAAGGTTCTAGGCCAGTAGGACATCGGATGGGCTTACAGTAGGTGGCTTAATGGGCCCGATGGGGTGGATAAGTGGTGTAGGGGTAGGCGTAGTGGAGACAATGGGGGTAATGGTAGGCCATGGAGGGAGGATGACTAGTGGAGGGTTAGATGGCGGCGTGGCGAGGATAGGTGATGCGGATATTTGCAGAGGAATAAAGGTAGGCATAACAATGGGGGAAGCTGATGGTAGGAATAGGGATTTAGCAGATGCGAAGGGCAAAGGGGTTTGATAGTTTAGCGGGAGGATGACGGGCGTAGAAGGTGGAGAAGGATTGCGGTAGGTGTGGTGGAGGGCCATGAGCCACTGGACCGAGGCTTCATCAACATAAGACCATCCGGCATCAGGAGCCAGGCGTTGGACACAGTTAACCTGAGCCGGTGCCGATGGCTGAGGTTGCGGAGCGGGCGGATGATTCGGCATGGGGTTTTGGTGAATCCCCAAATCCTGGACAGGCTGCTGTTGTTGTGGCTGTGGCTACGACTGCGGTGCTTGCTGCTACACTTTCTACCTCGACGCTTGCCTTCTCTTTTCTTTAATTTCAATAATGGCCTTATGCATCTCAGCCTAATCGATTCACTGCCCTTTATGTAGATCATACACAAGGTCTCTGAACTGAAAACAATCTTCAATATTGTGCCCAGGTTGCCTGTGAAACATGCAATACTTGGACTGATCAATGACTGAGTTCCAATTAGGCCATTCCGGGGGAAGTTGAATTGCACCAATGGACATAAGAGTTGAGAAGATGTCCAAGAGAGATTCGGGCAGAGGAGGATACTGTGCCCTTTCTGGAGCTGGGCATTTGTTTGTATAGCCGTTGGGTGGAGGAACGTTGTGGTATTGCAAAAGTTGTTGTGATTTCTGGGGAGTGGGAAAGGCAGTTTGTGGAGTAGGGAAGGTAGGCTGGGCGTTTTGTGGAATAGGGACAAGGGGTTGGGTATTTTGTGGAGTAAAGATTTGAGGGTTGCGTGGGGTTTGTGGAAAGTGGAGTGGGGCGGACTGGTTAGGGAAAGGGAAAGCAACGGCTTGCACCTGCTCATTAGTCTGGACTCCTTTAGTGACGGGCCACTGAGGTTTTCTATTGTATTTGAGCTTTTGGGCCTCAAGGAGAGAATGGATGGGGGAGTCCTTAAATTGAGTTTGAATAAATCTCACCCGACTGTATAACTGGTGCATTTTGGCAATATCATTCATGGCCAATATGTTGCGGAAGGTAGGCATAGCATTGGAGATGAACAACTTGACCTTTTCCTCCTTTGGGATATGACCGCACACACGGGCAGCCATCTGCCTCCATCTATCAGCATAAGTGGCAAATTCCTCATCAACTTTCATTTTCTCAGCAACTAGATCTGTGAATGAATATTCTGGGCCGACCCGGTCTTGGAATCTTTGGATGAATTTCTCTTTAACAACCTTGAAACTCTCAGCATCTTCCAGTGGTAAAGCATAGAACCACTCCAATGCAACTCCATCTAGTGATCAATGGAATAAATATGCCATGAGGCGATCATCATATTGGAACTGTGCCGATTCATACATGAAATCCCTCACATGGACATAAGGGTTACTATTCCCATCATACTTGCGGTATGTAGGGAGCTCTGATTGAGGAGGGAATTAGATGTTATGAAAGCTAGGAACAGGAATGTCTGTCAAGGATTGTGGGCCAACCCACTTTTGAAGAAAGTCAAGTTGTTGCTGGATAGCGGCCCATTTGTCAAGGAGCTCCTGCTCCCGAGATGGGGTAGGTGGAGTAAAAGGAGTGAGTTCAAGGCGGGGAGCCGAAGGATGAACTGAAGGAGGGTGAGGCCCATAAGGAGGGGGGCCCATAAGAAGGATACTGGGCTAAAGGATGACCCGAATTGGAGTAGGCATGGGCCACCCCTTGCTGTGGACGAGCAAAATCGACCGGAGCCACGAGGGTTTGTGGCACCAATGTAACAGATCTGTAAGGATCAATCTGGGTAGATGTGGGAGAGTGGCCTTCTCTTTATCAAGGATTTGAGGGATCGAGCCGGAGGACTGGCTTGCTTCCAGATTGGAGAACCGGAGGATTCTGGGATGGATAGGGGTGAGATCAATAGGAACAGGTGGAGTCCCAGGCCCATCAACCCTAGATTGGGAGATGGAGGTAGTGGATAGGCCCTATAAAATAGGGGAAGATGGGGCACCTGACCCTTGCAAGGTCTAATAAAGGGCTTGAAGTTGGGCCGGATCCAACTGGGCCATCATCTGGAGAATGTGACTGGTGGGATTGCTGGCGGATGGAGTTGAAAGGGAGGGCTAACCACTCTCCATGGGAATAGAGGATGGAGGAGGGACAGACCCTTCTCCAGACTAGAGTGGGAAGACCCTGGGTGGGTCCTCTAGGAGTCCCTGAGGGAGAGAATCTTCACGAGAATGGGGAAGATCATAAGAAGACATGGTGGAGTCGAATAGGGGGTTGAGATAAGAGGTGAGAGAGGAATTACCCCTAGGAGATGAACCTAAGGATTTAAAGCAACTGCACATGCAACATGGCACTTAAACATGAAAACAACACAAACAACCACGAATAAGCAACCAAACAAAGTGACCACCAAAGGGGATATGCAAATAAGAAAGGGATGAGAGGCAACCACAAGTCAACCAAGTTATAAAGATGCACAAAATTTTATTTGTTTCTCCTTTAGAACCTTAGTGATTTCTGAAAAATGTTCCCTCCAACAATAGGTTCTTAAAAGGAAAGGATGGTGGGGACTTGGTTGACTCTAGGCGTAAACTCTCCCTTACTTATGCAACCTAGACATGGGGTGGCAAAGGTACAACCGGCCCGACGTCCGTGTGGGAATCCACGGCTCACGAGGACTTATGGAGGTCCCGGATGTGGTCACCTAGTCGACCCAAAGAAATATAGAGGCGAGAGGATCACACACCAAGGTAGGAATGCAACTATGATATGTAAGATGAATGACCCTATGTGCACCGGAGTGCATCTAATTTCTAGCCTAAAAGCTAATAAACAATAACAATGGAAACATGATCCATAAAATTTACTTGTGCATATTTTTAGAATCCACATAATTTCCTCGTAATTATCATGTTTTTAGTTTCCTAAAAGGCCTTATAGTTTAAAAGTGACATTGTTCATCCTTACTAAAAGAAATGAATAGTGACCACATTAAACGCTTGTTTTTGCATCTGGATAATTGACACGGGTCATAGAATCTGTGCCCTTCAGAAAGGACACAACTTCTTTGATCAACTGTGAAAGGATCGTGCGTCCAAAGGACAGACGCATATTTTAGATCCAGCGACTCTCTAAAGTGACGTAAATTCTTAGATTTATGGAATATAAAAAATTGAAATAATTTTACATCCATAGGGCAGACGTAGATCCAAGATTTTGCGCCCCTTCACAGAGAGGTGAATTCTTGACATTTGACTATCTTCTGGCGTTCAAAGGAATTAACACCCAAAGCTTGGACACAGATTAAAAGTTACGCCCTTGTAAACTGACGTAAATTCTTAACGTTCTGGCAATTAATGGAATTAATGTCCAGGATTTAAAGGCTAATTATGGTTCTTGTGCCACTCTATAGAGACGCTAATTACAGAGCGTCTGTCACCCTGACGTTAATTTTTTCTTCTAATTTTATAAGAAAATTAATTTTTATGAATTAACGATGTGATAGTGGACAGTAATTCAATGAATTAACGCCTACTGCCGCTGATGCCAATTTCTTACAGAACTGTTTTATCGCGTTTTGATGCTAGGCCATGGATCTCTTGGCGCCTCTGTCTTAAGGCCGAGGCATGGTTCCTGTTTTGGTTTATCGCTTACCCTCTATCTCTTGGTGATGTTAGGACCCTCCACTAGATATTTCTTCCATCGAATTGGAACTTTCTTCATCAAGGCCTCTGTAAGACTCTGCTTGCCTTGGAATGCCTCAAGGAAGCTGAGCAAGTTGTACCCTAAAAATCTTGAAAATTAGTTTAGTCATGTCACTTTGAAGAAATATGACACCCTAGCCATCATAGAGTGCCATGATGGGTGTTATGTGAGGGTCCAATCACTGGCTAGAATTGATGACCAAACAAATGATGCCAATCAGAATTAGCATCCCACAGGTGACGCTATTTTCTTTCATGCCTATTGTTCATAAGAATTAACACTCATTCAGGTGGACACGAATTCTTGAATTCAAGGCATCCCGAGTGGACGCCAATTTACCCAGATTTATGAATGTCCTGATTTTCGTGAGAGATTTATCACTATCTCTACATAAAGTTTTGTCCTTGAATTCCCTAATCCGTGAATCTACCTTGATATTCCTACAATGACATATTCCTTTGGAACTCTATTGGCTATAAACTTTAGTGGATGTCTATAAATTTACATGACTCAATGACTATCATTAATTGGGTCTGGTCTGGTCCTGGGAGGAGCACCCGAAAGTACTTGGACCCATGGGAGCTATATTGACTATAGTGTGGCATTGCACCGAAGTGCATGGCTTTCTAGAGTATTTTTTGACATTCCACTCTCTCATGACATAATAATACTTCGTGACTTGACGTGCTTGACTTGACATAGTACTTGCTTGAACTTGAATATTCAATATCTCATGATATGACTTGATATTACATGCTTGATATCCTTGTTAACTTTACTCGATTTATCTTGAAATCTTGCTAGTACATCATACTATTTATTGTTCCCTTTTTCAATACTCTCTTGCGCTCTCTCATGCATGACCATGACTCATTGCATAAGCTATTAATTACTTTAAGGAAGCCTATTTATAGAGACATAATTCCTACTGAGCATTCGCTCACCTAGTATTTTCCCTATTTTACAGGTAATTCCGATGATGAGGTCCAATCAGATGGGGATGGCCAAGAGTGATGAGAGTAGAGTCATACCCGAAAGTCCCCCCATGACCCCATCCTCCACGCCCCCAACCACCAAGGCCCCAACCGCCGCGCGCAAAGCCGCCATGGAAGCCCCCGAAACCGCCGCCATGGAATCCTCCAAAGCCGCCCCCGTGGAAACCTCCGAAACCGCCTCCATGAAAGCCACCTCCGCCATGGAATCCGCCCCCGCCATGGCCGAACGCATACGACGGACTTACCGCTGTACCGGCAATCAGCGCGGCCCCGGCAGTTACGATTAGCGCCTTCCTCACGAAGTTATGCATTGTCTCTCTCCTTCCGAGCCGACGGAGCCACTTCTGGCGCGGTACCAGGACAGGGCGGCGCCAAATGAGCCTTGCACATAGACTCCATGTAGGGACGTCGACGTAACTGGAAAGGGAGTTCGCAATCCTGATGAAAATTTTAAATCTCGCTCCGGGTTCTATAGGGCTCTAAACTCTAATTTATAGTCGCAAAGATAAGAACGCAGCTTGCCGGCTATCGAACGAAGGAAGCTGCGACGATTCTTAATCTCTCATTTAAGTTGGAAGGCGAGAATCAGGATTAAATGAAAAGTGAGAATCGCGATCGATCGAACCAGTCTCGATCGGCGAGGCGTCGTGGGACGTCGACAAACCTCACCAAACCCCGACTTCAAGTCCTTGTTTCCCGAAAGTTCGGCCAGAGGAACATTGCGGCGCACACGGGCGAAGTTCGCGTCGCGGGTGATGCGCCGCTGTGTCATCTACTCAGGGTCAATTTCGTCAAGCAGGTCGAAAATTGCATTCACCAGCTTGGTTCGCACCTCGTCCACGGTTTGTCGTAGCCCCACTATTGAAGGGTCTAACACCGCCATCGATAGAAACTCGGCTTGAGCGGCCGGGTGGGCATTAATTGTCTCCTCGTCTACAACGAAGACAAGTGATTGGTTTGGATTCGACGCCCGAACAACCTCGGTTAAACGTTCGAGTGTCGGGCCCTCGAAGGTTTCACAGTAATCCGGCTCGACGGCCGCACTCCAGCAATCATCGTCAAATGAAACTTCCGTTCTCAGAGGGTCGTCATCCATGGAACGGCCTCCTCCTCTTGTGGCGCGCGACGCCACGGATCGACTGAGAAGATCCGATCGTTCGCTGCCGACACCGAGCATGTTGGATTCCAAGGTATCTATCTTTGAGTCAAAACGGCCCTTCTACGGGGAGAAGGGCCGTCCTTGGAGCGCGCTTCACATACCGGGTGGGGGGTAAAGCGCATACAGACCTTACTCCTTAACTTGATAGGTGAAACTAAAAAGGGAAATATAATCTGTGTTTCAGACACGTTCACTTTGCGATGAATCGGTTTTGGGAGGCGCGAACGGATTATGCGAGTCAACGCATATCGGCGTCGGCGCGCCGTGCCCCGACAGACGGACTGCGAATGCTGCGGCAACGACCAAAACGGCCCTTCCAAGAGAGGAAGGGCCGCCTGTCTAAGCGTCTCATCATTAGAAAACCGGGGGCGAGAGACGCTCTGGCAACGTACTCTCCAATTCGAGTCGCGACATTAAAAATGGAAATATAATTTCCGTTTAAGACTCTGCAGAATCGCCGAGGGTTACTGAGCGGAATTCGGTGAGTTCTAATGATCAACGAGTCGTTGCTCTCAACTTCGTGTAGCGTCCGAAATATTTTTTAGTTACCTCAGATATTCACGCACGTTATAGGCCGCACCAAGCGGTCCCGAGCGCGGACTCACTTCATTCATACGTCGTGCACAGGTCTTCGCAGAAACTGGCGAAGATCGGTTGAGGATATTTTTGTCGCATGATCGGTATTGTCAGGATCGCGCTGCAGCGTCCCTATACATTCATCGTCATGGCGATGCTGATCCTGATCTTCGGCGTCATGGCATGGATCAAGACTCCGACGGACGTTTTTCCCGATATCCACCGTCCGGCCGCCGTAGCCGAGGCGGCTGTACCGCGCGGCGGGCTCGGGGGCGGTGAGGTAGTCGGCGAGGGCCACATCCCCGCCCGTGGCGGGCGGAGGAGTGACCGGCGGCGGGGTGTTCGGGGTGTCCGACCGGCGGGTGACGAGGAAGCCGTACTTCCCGGCCAGCCGGGTGATCGACGTCCAGCCGGGCAGGCCGTCCGCGTCGGAGCCGGTGAAGCCCAGGGACTCCTGCCACTTCTGGTACGCGGCCTTCGTCTTGGGGCCGTAGTCCCCATCGACGGTGACCGGCGGCCGGAACTTGTTCAGCGCGGCCTGGACGACCTTGTTGGCCGAGGCCTTGCCGTTCGGGCCGATGTCCTCGAAGATCACAGAGACTCCTGTCGGGGGTGTGGTCGGGGGGTCGACCGGAGGCGGGGTCGTCGGCGGGGTCCCGCCCGGGGGCGTCGGCACCGCGCCTTCGAGGTCCACGGGGAAGCCGTACTTCTTGCCCAGCTCGGACAGAGAGTGGGGCGAGGGGATCCCGTCGCCCGGCCAGCCGAGGGACTTCTGCCACGCGAGATACGCGGCGGTCGTCTGGGGGCCGAAGTCGCCGTCCACGACGACCGGCGGCTTGAACTTGTTGAGCGCCGCCTGGATGACGCGCGTGGCCGCAGGCTGCTTCGCCTTGGCTTCGGACAGCTTCACGGTGTCGCTCCCTCCCGCCGGAGGCGGGTCCGTAGGTGTGTCGGTGGTGGCGTACGCCGGTCGGCCGTAGCCCGCGATCTCGAAGGACGTGCGGACCTTGCGGCGCACGGCGTTCTCGATGTTGCCCTCGATCGTGTGGATGCCGGTGGAGTCCACCTTGACGACCAGGCCGACGTGGTCGATCGCACTGATCGTGTCGGCGCCGTTCCAGTCGAAGAAGACGATGTCTCCCGCCTGGATGCCGGAAGTGCCAGCGTGCCAGCGGCCCTTGGCCCGGAAGGCGTCGGCGTGGGCGACGGTGTAGGCGAAGGCCCCGCCGAACACGACGGCCGCCTGGTTGCCGGACAGCCAGGCCCAGTAGGTCACGGCCCCGTCGCACCAGTCCCAGGCGTACTTGCCGGAGTCCGGGTTGCCGAACTTGTTGTTGTACCAGGTGTGGATCGGTGTCCGCACCGTGTTGTTGCTGTCGCTCATGCCGAGCGTCTTCTCAGCTTCAGCGATCATCTTCTCGATGGGCGTCAACTGTTCCCCTCCTTGCGGGGGTTCGGGTGTCACATCGGGCACGGTGGTGCCAAGCCATTCGGCCAGCTTGGCGGTGCCGACCCGGACGGCCTCCGCCTTGCTCTCGATCGGGGACACCTTGGTGCCGGGGAACACGACGTACGTAACGCCGGAACCCACCCCGCCCGAGCGAGGGTTGGGGTTGATGCCCAGGGCTTCGGCCGCCGCGTAGGAGGCCTCGCCGATGCGGGCGGTGGGACCGAGGTCGCCGACCACGTGCCGGTGCAGTGGTTCGGCATGCACGACGTCGTCAGGGTCTACACCCGGGGTGGTGCCGCGTGACCGGCATCTTCAACGGCCTCGCAGCCACCCGTACCCGTCTCGCCCTCCTGCGAGCCATCAATAACGACCCGGGCCGGGTCTACCTCGAGGACCACACCGTCTGGGACATGTCCCTCGGCATGCGGGTCACGGAGCGGGTCCGGGAGTTCATTGAGCACGACTGGGTCAGGGCGTTGACGCCCGACGAGGGGGACGCCGCCACGACGTCATGACCCTGCTGCCGGAGGAGGCCCACGAGCTTCTTTCCGATGAGCCCGCTCCCGCCGATCACTACGATCTTCATTGCTGAAATCACCTTGGGGTTCGTTGGTGGTAAGAACGCGCTGTTGGCAATCAAAGGACGATTGGGCAGGGTGGTTTTGTGACAACCTTTGCGCGATCAAGGAGCCCTACCTAGTCTCTGCCTTGACGTTCGCACACGACATGGACATTACTTGATGAGAGCACCCTACCCAGTCTCTGTTTCAATGATTGTGCACCATCAGACACGGCTAAATCGAAGCACCCTGTCTGGCTCCCCGCCTCGATGATCGTATGCCACCTTAGTGTCACATTGATAAGCCTGCCCTCAGTGTCGTTACCAGGACAATGGGCATGCTTCACAAGTCCCGACGCAAGCTAAAGTGTCAGGCCCCTACCTTTGTCAATGGGCCCCAGGCACGACCATCAAGGTCTTGCGGCACCCATTTCCTTCAGTCACAATGGTGCCTCCGGCACCCGACTGCCAGCTACTCCAGTCACGTCGGCACTCGCGAGGCCCGACCACTTAACAACCTCAATTACAACGGTGCCTCTGGCACTCGACTGCCAGCCACTCCAGGCACATCAGGGCCCATGGTGCCCGATCACTCAGCTCCTTTAGTCACAATGGTGCCTCCGGCACCTAACTGCCAGCTACTCCAGTCACGTCGGGGCCCACGACACCCGACCACTTAACAACCTCACTCACAACGGTGCCCCTAACACCCGACCGCTAGCTACTCTAGTCACATCAGGGCCAGTGGCACCCGATCGCTCAGCTCCCTCAGTCACAGCAGTGCGTCCGGCACTCGACTGCCAGCTACTCCAGTCCCATCAAGGCCCGCGGCACCCGATCACTCAGCTCCTTCAGTCACAGCAGTGCCTCCGGCACCCGACTGCTAGCTCCTCCAGTCCCAATGGGGCCCACGACACCTGACCACTTAACAACCTCAAGTCACAACGGTGCCTCCGGCACCTGACTGCCAGCTCCACCAATCATAATGGGGCCCGCGACGCCCGACCACTCAATAACCTCAATCACAACGGTGCCCCCGACACCCAACTGCCAGCTCCTCTAGTCACAACGGTGCCTCCAGCACCCGACTACCAACTCCTTCAGTCACAACGGGGCCCACGGTGCCCGACCACTCAACAACCTCAGTCACAACGGTGCCCCCGGCACCCGACTGCTAGCTCCTCTAGCCACAATGGGGCCCGCGCCGCCTGACCACTAAACAACTTCAGTCACAACCGTGCCTCCGGCACCCAACTTCTAGCTCCTCCAGTCATAACGGGGCCCACGATGCCCGACCACTCAACAACCTCAGTCACAACAGTGCCCCCAGTGCCCGGTTGCTAGCTCCTCTAGTCACAAAGAGTCCCGCAACGCCTGACCACTTAACAATCTCAGTCACAACGGTGCCTCCGGCACCCAACTGCCAGCTCCTCTAGTCACAACGGGGCCCACGATGCCCGACCAGTCAACAACCTCAATCACAATGATGCCCCCGGCACCCGACTGCCAGCTCCTCCAGTCACAACAGGGCCCGCGACGTCGGACCACTCAACAACCTCAATCACAACGGTGCCCCGCGGTGCCCGACCACCCAGCTACTCCAGTCACCGTTGTGACAACGGCACCAAACTACTCTAGTCAAAGCGAGGTATACGGCCTCAACAGCTCTGGTCGCAACGGTGCCCACGACACCCGGTGACCCCAAGCTCAACGGTTCCTGGTTGCTCTAGGCAGGACGGCACTCACGTCGTCCTACCACCAATGCTCGGTGGCTTCTGTCTCAACAGCACCCGGCCGCTCCCTTTACAAGTGGTGCTTACGTCGTTCGGTCACCTCGACTGTAGCGACGCTCGACCGCTCCAGCACAATGGTGCCCACAGCACCCCTACTTCCCCGGTCTCGACACCGTCTCACATCGGGAATACACTGTGACACCCCACGGGCGGCAGCCTGCATAGTCACAGGTCCTTTGATGGACACTATGTATGGATACAAAACTACCCACACAATAACGCAATGACCCGGGGACACCGCCATCATCCCCGTCCGCCTTCTGCCTCCTCCCATGTCCTGTGCACGGCAAGCCCTAGGCCCCATCTACCTTCTTCCTGCCTCCTACCCCTTGCTCCCCCGCCATCTACCCCTCCCCACCCCAGCCGCAATAGGGCAGGGCCAATCTACCCCAACTAATGCCGGCCGCCCTAGACAATGGATGGCAGTTTCAGCCGAAACCGATATATTTCGACCGAAACATATCAGTTTCGGCATTGGACGATCTGAAACCAACCTACCGAAACCAAGCGAAACCGGACACCAATTGTAGGGTAAAAAAAATAGTATTTTAATTGATTTCGGGCCGAAACTAAAATCAAAACCAATATTGTTTCGATTTCGAATTCGGTCAAAATCGAAAGCGAAACTGGCATCCTTGCCCTAGACAGCCTCAACGCCTCCACCTCACTGCCACCAGTAGCCCCGCAACACCCCTGCTAGTCGTCGAGCCTCTCTGCGTACCCCCTAGTCGCCAGGCATCTCTGCATCCCGCCGCGAGGCCATTTCCCACTGTCCACCACCGCCTACAATGCCTCCCGCTGCCCGTGGCAGAACCAACCAACCCCCCAAACCCTTGTGCTTCCCTCCTTCTACAAGTCAGCCCCTGCCACCATTGGTCCCTCCGCCCCCTCTCACTGTTCTTCCTTTGCCGCAAACAGGTTGGCCAGGCCCCCCCTCTATGGTTCTTGAACACCCCCGCTCCTCCTATTCATTCTCTCTCCCTATTGTTTCTTCTTTTAATTCGAAGCGAGAAAGCTCCCTCCCCCACTCAAGACACCACTTGCTCAATCCACAGGTGACCTCTTGTGGGTCTCTCAGTCCAACCGGGCCAAGTCAAGATCAGCCCGTTTTGGCCCACAGTGGATCTGCCCAGATCGTTCACCAGCATCCACAACACCAAAGAGAGACGTCGGCTCACAAGAAGTGGCCTAGTTCAGCCCAAAGAGTAAGGTGGTCCAAGGTAATTTCTTACACGTGCCAAATGAATTTCAGTTTTATTGTACGTCTGTCGAACAAGATGCAAACAAAAGCAATTCTAGATGAGGAGCATCGAGATAGTTATGTCTCCCAGGCTATTGTTGATGATTTATTGAAAAATGGCGAAATTATTGTTAAGGGTGACCGATTTGTCGAGTTCCATCAACAATTTCAACATGGCAGTACATTGAAACCTATTACTTATATTGATAGTGTGTGGTGCAATATTGATTCTTCGAGATCGCACATTAATGGGGGACAAGAGTGGATGGAAGCATGACATGTTACAATAGATCCTGAACAGTCTAGTTGCATTCTCCAGTCACCGTATTTCAGGGGTAAATTTTGTTTCGCCAAGTATATTTCTACCAGTGCCAAGTCTGTGCTTGCAGAGCAAAGTGTGACAAGTGGAGAGCCAACAAAGTTGGCAACCATTGCTCAAGGGAGAGCCTATGGTTGATGTTGCTTGGGATGTTGTATTGTTCGCCGAGTTAGGACTTCATTTGACATCAGATGATGTGTTTGAGGATGTTCCATGTTGCCCTCTTCCTGTTACAGATGTGAATTTTACTAGAGATCAACGTGTGATATGATATGGTGGATCTTGAGGCACACACTCAGTGCGGACTCAAGCTTTCTAGATTGCATATTAGTTTGGCTATTCTTATGGAGACATTAGTAGTGCATGGCTTTGTTACTCTCTTACTTGTTGTATGGACACTAGAGCACTTCAAAACTCGAGAATGAGTTTTTTCGAACCGAGGGAGATTGATGCGGAGCGAGACTCGTGATGTCGGACGACGGACTCGATTGGCATTTTGCATAATGGCACTATTTACACTGACGATGATCGGAGTCGTAGTAGCGTCATTTTTATTTTATTATATCATTTTATCTTTATTTGAGTCGAGGTGAGTCGGCGCATAGTCCCGCTGACTCACCGGCCCGCAAAAAGGAGGCGGCCACGCACCGACTCACCACCCTCATCGCTCCACACCGATTTGTCGGGGGATCAAACCCCTAGTGTCGATCCACCCAGTCAAAGCCCGGCACCAACTCACCTCAATCCAAGGCACCGATTCTTCAGGGGTCAAACCCCCTGCATTCAGGTCAAACCTTGGCACTGACTCATGGCAACTAAGGCTGCTCGCTGACTCAACCTTGTGCAATGGATTCCTGAACAAAGTGGGCCCCACTTTTAATAGCCATGATGAAACAAATACATCTGCGGGTCTCATGCTACTTGTCCTTCGCTCGTGACACCCATGGCTAGAGGGCATTTTTTGACATTTGAAATGTTGCTATGCTTCAAGCATGCTATAAGAGCTAGGAATTTCTAGCCTAGCAAGAAGAAGCCAAAGAAAGTTCAAGGAAGGGTCCTCCAGGACTGCTGAAACCTTAGGTCACCTGACAAGGGCATCAGGGACTCTGTAGCTCTTTGCCTTGGGACGTCTGGAGAAGTCTACAACAAATCGACAATGTCGTGAGGCCTGCCGAAATCAACAAGC
This sequence comes from Amorphophallus titanum, assembly GCA_024336825.1. NCBI lineage: Eukaryota > Viridiplantae > Streptophyta > Magnoliopsida > Alismatales > Araceae > Amorphophallus > Amorphophallus titanum. The sequence goes on along the minus strand of JANBPO010002190.1, from coordinate 2,822,670 downwards.
CCAACAAATCGATATCGAGTCAGTTGCATCGAATAAACCCCATACCTCGTCCGATCAGGACAAAAATATACCTGGTGGTCCATCACTTGATAAGAAACCCTCTTGAGGAGAAGAAATGTCCCTGGCCTCTCAAAATGATGTGCCGAATGCAATGTCAGCAGAATATTCGAGTGACCCGAGCCAGGTATACGTGTTGCCAAAAGGGTCTGTGAGTGGCCGAAAAACTGCCCAATTAGGGTGAAAGTATCTCGAGTGATGGCCCACTCAATTAGGATGCCTCTCCTATATGTAGATTGGGCTTGGTAGCACAGATCACAGTGCCGAAGGCCGAATAAGGATAACACCCGAGTAATCCGACACAAGTTTAGCACGTGTTGAAAATCGCTCGAAATCATGAATCGGGGCTTGGAAGTGAAGAAATCTACACTCCGAGGCTGCCGCATCAAACCCTAGGCTGCACCAGATGTCGGGCTTCCATTGGGGTCATTTTCGAGGCAGTAATAAAAAATTACAAAAATGCCCTTAAGAAGAGTCGGTGCCCCCTTTATAAGTTGGCACCCCTCCTTTCACAGTGTGAGTCGGCACCCTCCTCCGTCAATCGATGCCCCTCAAATGAATCGACACCCGCCTTCATCGATTAGTTGGCGCCCCCCTTCCGCGAACCACAGGGGGGTTGGTCGGCGCAGGGTTGCCCGTCCCAACCCCTGGGCGATACTCTGCTTCACCTATAAGAAGAAGGCTTACCTTCGAGCGCTGCAAGGGAAGGGAGAAGAAGAGAGACTGAAGAGGAATAGAGGAGCCAGAAGAGTCGAGAAGAGTTAATGAGAAACAGAGGGGAGAAAAGAAGAAGCGTGCCAGAGAGAAAAGTGAGAGAGAGAGCTATTAGGTACGTCTTTGCTGTAGAGAATCCTCAAGAGGGCTGAGAGTTTCGTCTACTCTCTTCATTTTCTCTAGTTCTCTTGTACTCTTCTTTTCTTAAGGAAAGGAAATAAACCGTTGTATTCCTTATTCTCTGTGTTCATATGTTTACATTCCAGAGTTTGCCCCGATAAAAGCTTGCATTAGTTCTTTGATCTTTTGCCTATACTAATCATATTCCGACATTCTCTGCTTCATTACTGAGCTATGGGAGTCTACATCCCGATCGTGAGGAGGCCCAGCAAAGGCCACATTCACATCTCTAATCCATTGATTGTTGGGGAATTTGTAGTCTCCCGCTCTGAACCCTGTTGCTAGAATGACCACCGGCCATGCCCTATGGGTGACAAGGAAATCCCCTCCCTGGGATTCAGTATGGGTTTTATCGTCTGGCATAACAAACATAGTTCTGTCAGTTGAAGTGACTTACTAGTGCTGCATTACATACACTGTAAAGCATAATTCATATTGTTGGTACTTGGCTTCCTAGTGCTGAGGAAGAATCTTTTCTTGTTATCTATATGTTTTTTCAGTTCACTGAAGTTGATATGTTCCACTGAAAATCAGCTTTTTTTAGGCTCACTGCAGTAGATGTACAGTATTTCTCAGTTTGGGGCACAGGGGTACCCAGTTTATGTTTACTGAACTTCAACTAAGATCTATTGGATAGTGCCAACATGAACGTAAGCCTCTGGGTTCCATGTTAACCTATCTGCTCAAATGATGGTTAGAAGTTAGAACAGTCTTTCCTTGAGAAATTGTTGCTGCTTTTCCTAACTCTGTCTAGTTGAGATCTTGGTTCAGCATTAAACTTTGGGCAGACCATTCAAATTGTGTTCACTCATTTTCTTCTCTATTAACATTCCCATATATTTTGCTTGCAACCAGCTTCCAGCTATGTTCCCCAATAGTGGTGTTTTGTGATTCTACTTATGCTGTACTCTTTTATTTTCAATTTATCTGTATTTAAGGGATAGATCAGTGAATGCTTTTCAGAACCAGAATCTCTGCTCTTATCGGCTTGCGAAGGTCATTCTACTTGGATCCCCAAAGGAGTGGAGGGCAAGCTGAGGTTATTATGTAGTTAATTTAATTTAGTTGGCGACCCTAGATAGTTCAATAGTTTGTTTTTTTGTTATCCTCTCAGTGTGTTATACGAGACTACTGTTGAATTTTATGATCGCATGTGGGGAAAAGATGTTTTCTCGAGTTAATAACTGAATGTATGAATGGTTTCTTGATATCAATGACAATGTAGGTCACATTTTTTGTAGTGTTTGTACCACTTGTCTGGTCTTCTTTTTCGAATTAATCTGACATTTTAACCAACAGTACTACCTGGAGGCAACTGATTGATATTTGGTTTGATACAGCACGTTGACACCAGGGCATGATGCTGTCCAGAAGGTCACCCTTATCCCGCGGGGTCAGGCACGTGGACTGACTTGGTTCATTCCTTCGGATGACCCAACATTGATCTCTAAGCAACAATTGTTTGCCAGAATTGTGGGTGGCCTTGGTGGCAGGGCTGCTGAGGAAATTATCTTCGGGGAATCTGAGGTGACTACAGGTGCAGCTGGTGACTTGCAACAGATCACTGGCCTGGCAAAGCAGGTGACTAAATTTCATTCCACCTTTCACTAGCTTTATCCTTTTAAACAAATAAAGAAACTTTTTCCTTTCGTGCAATGAACTTCTTCCTGGTGGTGTGCTTGTCCCAGAGCACAAGAAGATGGTTGAGCATCTTATTATTTAAACTTTTAAAAACACATTTACCATGTTTGCCAAAACTGAATTGTTTATATACGCCATACAACCCTCAAGTGCAATTGGAGAGAACTATCTTGACATTGAAGAAGACAGACACAGTATGTATCCATGCTTTAGGACAACAGCGAAAAGCAGTAATGGCTTCCATGCCACGATGGTTCTTTTCTGATTTCCTTTGTTTTTTTTTTCTTTTCCACTATAAATAATCGTATTTTCTCCATAGTCTCTCGTATATAACCATGGGCGGCGTTCACAATTTCCAATGGGGCTGTTAGAAGTAGTATGCCACGAAACAAATTAAGGTGGTTGTTTTGCGAAGTTATTTGACATTGCAGCCTAAAGTCTAAGGAATGTGAGTAGTTGATGAGGACTTTTTACTCAAACCATGAAACAAAGGAGGTTGCAGTTTTACTCAAACCTTATCCAACATTTCGACTCACAAATAAATGTGAGATTAGACGATCTAAATATTACTAGAAAAAAAATATATAAGGTACAATTCTTCTACATTTTAAAGTATCAAAATCTACGAATCTAAATTTCACTGTGAATGGAAGTCTAATCTTGTAAGACCTGCAAACCCAAAATCAACTCATATTAAATTGTTTGGTTACAAATTTGAGCCCCTTCCCTAATTGTCAATTTTTGCAGGGATTTCCAAAATAATCAGCTAACAAATATTTCAGGAGCTCTCAATCTTCCTCCAAATGTCACTCTTATGTATGTTACTTAGCTTATGACCTTTTGGTCCTTAAATTTATATACTTGGAACTGTTAGCTATATATCTATTATTAAAAGGTCAATCATGTACATGTTGTTCATTTTGAGCAGCCCTTGAAACTTCTCATAGCATGCAATTTGTACATCCACTCTTTTCCCTGTTTTTCTGCCCTGTGAAGGCTTACAGGTCCTCTGGGTTGCTGGTATAGTGGCATCAGCCCTATAAACAATAAATGCACACGTCATGCCAAGGAAAGTGATCATTTTGACGTGCCTTTTTTTATACCTGATGAATTGGCTTATAGGACCAGTGTGGACACAGCTTTATTATTCCATCAGAACCTCGATGCATCTTCACCAGGCTGTGGTGCAAGACAATCCAGTGATGGGGATGTGTACATGCTTTGATTCTATGGTGGTTGTCTAATCTAAAGTGTCCACAAACATGTTGCGGAAGGCTACCGGTTTGCAAAATAGACTTGAAACCCTTCAGAAGAAACTCCAGAGTCAGCAACTTGCACTGCTAGAAGATATACATAATAAGATGTTATTGCTCTGTGTGATTGAGTTTCCCTGCACCATCTTCTTGCTATCCATGACAGCTCCAGATTTCAACGCAGGGAGAGCTGCAGAACCTTTTCAGCTGGCCACCTACTGAGATATTTACAAATCTGTATTCCTGTGAACAGAGCCTAGAGATCTTCTGTGAAGCTGAATCATATGAATGGAAGAGGCAAATACTAGATGCCCGTTCACGCAAGGCACCCTGCCTGCCCATCTGCCTGCCACCATTACCTGGGTTGCAGTTAGATATCCCATCAATAGTTGGTCTGTAAATGCCAAGGTGACTTCTTCACACTTGACAGAAACAAGACTTGTGCCATTTCTAAGTAACATGGTTTGGTCGGTGTTGAACTCATGGAATTAAATAATAATAAAGATAAAGAATAAAATCATTGTTCAAAATGAAAGAACGATCGTTTGTTTAATATGTGCGCATAAGTCAGCTATAGTCTGTGCATTATTTATTCCGTGGATTGAATTTATCAGACGATTAGGGTTCAGATACTGAACAATTCCCCACCGACTGTAGTCGGTGTTTATTACATCGGTACGAACCCGAATACTCTTGATTGACTGTCAAAAAAAATCGCTAACTGATACATCAGTCGTGATGCTGAAAGCATAACCAAAGGCGTCATGCCATATGATGCTACGCCAATTGTCAGAAATGTTTGGAAATTTAAAAAAAAATCGCAAACTCGTCCGAAGTTGTTAAGCGGATTAAGGTGCTTAGTGACCTTTGCGCCCATTGAGGGCATGCATATAATTCCTAGGTTAGGGCTAACTAGCGTGTAGGCTTAACACCCTACTCACATAGGAAGTACCTGTAGTCCTATGTGGGATTGGGGCCCTTTGTTATCGCAAGGGAATATTGTTTGTTTGCCATTTGACCTCGCGTCGAGGTTTGGTTGAAATTTGTTGATGACTCGGGGGAGTAGAGTTAGAGTTCCGCAAAGAGCCACTTCGACCTCCTTCAAGCTCTAGACCCTTATGACCATGGAGATGCCGATTAAGGTTGGGTCAGTTTGAAGACTCTTTTAATAGACGAGGTAAACTCAATCTCGGACATCCATCGTCATTTAATCATTATATAAGACAATGTCTTGTGACGGGAGCATTCATGCAATTTCGGAAACCTGCAGGATCATACAATCGAAGCAGTGGCCGATGAGCGCGCCAAAGAAGCCGGCGAGCTGCATGAGGACGAGAGGCGGCGTGCATTCGATGGTTTTGGTGAGAACCACCGGTAGGAAAATCGGCCACACCGCCGCCACAAAGCCCTTCAGCGCATCCAGAAAGAAAACCAGATTGCCGGCCTTTTTGCCGATGACGCGTTTGACGTTCGTCGCGCCGGGATTGCCGGAGCCGGCCTTGAGGATGTCCACGCCGTGGCGTTTCGCGACGATGACGGCGAAGTTCACCGAGCCCAGCAGGTAGCCGATGAGCGCGGAGGCGGAAATCCAAACGAAGTCGTTGTTGTCCATGTCGGAGGGCGAGCAGCAAAACGACAAATCCGAATGTAGAAATACGAAAATAGGAAAGGAGGGACTCGTTTGGGTAGGACTCGTCCTCCGAAGGCGCCGGATATTCGGCTTCGGGAAACGGTCGCCGGTCTGTAACGGACGACATGGCGGCGCGTTCGGAGAACGCACTCTGCCGGGGCAGTGCGGAGAAACAAAAAACGCGTCCGTAACCGGACGCGTTTTCGGAATCGGAATCGCGGATTATTGAGAACCCGGGATGTTGATCCGGCGGACGAAGGTTTTGGCGTGTTTCTGAACGATGCGGTTCCAGTCGTCCACGTTGAGCTTCTGGGTTCCGATGCGATTCTGGATGGCGCGGATTTCCTCGGCGCCGGCTTCGTCCAGCACCGTCAGGGAGACGATGACCGCCGAGAGCGTCGCCGCCCCGGTCTTGCCCTGATTCCAGGCGGCGTCCGTCGGGGTGGGTTTGTTCGAGGTGACGGCGTATTTGCCTCCGGAAATCTGCAGGTAGTCGAAGAAGACCGGCTGGAAATTCGTCGGCGAGTCGAAGGAACCGAATCCGTCCTTGAAATATTGCTGGAGGAACGAGGTGTTCACCGACGAATTCGGCGCCGCATAGAAATACCATGTGGACGGCGTCTTGGTCGAATCGGTGCGCTTGAAGACGAAGATCGGCGTCATGCCGACGACGTTCATCGCGAAGATGTCGGCCGGGCTGTTGTTCTGGATCGAGCGCGCCGAGGGCGTGCCGGAGTCCATCGTGATCGAGCCGAGGATCTGCGGCAGCGTCTGCGTGTTCGTGGAATCGGCGGAACGGTTGAGCACCTGGTTGAAGGTGTCTTCCGGGTTCACGATGACGCGGTCCAGCGTGAAGGTGCGGTCTTTGGTGGGGTCGGCCGTGAGCGACGCGGGCAGCGGATTCGTGTTGTCCATGCGGTAACGCACGGCGCAAAGATCGCCTTTCCAGGCGACGCGACTCGCGCCGGTCATGGTGCCGGACGGTTTGAACCGGTCGCGGTCGGGCGGCGTGGAGAAAAGGATCAGCGTTTTGCTCGCGCCTTTGTCCACGTTCGTCGTGGAGGAGAGGTCCGGCGTGCCGGTCAGACATTCCATCCAGACATTGCCGTCGTTGCGGATGACGGCCGATTGGATGTCGGTTTCCAGCGTGTCGAGCACCTGCCGGGAAATGGCGGTGGTGCTCACGAGGGTCATCGTCGTGTCGTATGCCTGGATGGAATAGGTCGCGATCTGGACGACGCCGAGGACGATGACGAGCGAGATGGCCGTGGCCACCATCAGCTCGATGAGGGTGAACGCGCGGCGCAGTGCCGGTAGGGGATTTTTCATCGGATCAGCGGTTGATGACGATGGTCTGCGTCAGGAGCGGACGGATCTTTTCCTGGGTGACGTCCGTGCTCGTGCCGGGGTCGGTGCCGTCGGAAAAATCGTAGGGGAAGACTTCGACGATGAGCGGAAGGTAGGCCAGCGCGTAGTTGTCGGCCGCATTGGCACCGCCTCCGGGAAGCGAAGTGCCGATCTGCCACTGGGCGTTGGTCGGCTCATAGGTGGCGGGGTTGAGCCTCTCATAGTCATGGTAGGGGTCAGCATTCAAGTCCTCCCTATCAATTTCAGCATGTGGAGGGTGGGCTCTTGGACTAATGTTCCTTGGGTGGGGCTCATTCTCTTCTAGCCGAGCAAGCCGAGTGGAAATGGACTCTAGTTGGGCAAGGATGGTGGCAAGGGCAGCATCCACTCGGTCCATTTGGCCTTGGGGTTCCTCCCTATGGGAATCTTGGTTGATTTGGGGATTGGGATCCATGGGGGGAACTAAAGAGGATGGCTCAGGTCGATAAACGGCCCCACTATGCGTGGACATATAAGGGAGGGGAAAGACTTGACGAATGGATGACTCAATGCAATGCTCCTAGGACTTAGACTTGGTAGAGGCAAGTATAAACTTGCTCTGATACCAATTGATGTGACACCACCTTGGGGTGATAGCCACAAGACCGATGAACCTTGGACCTATCAAGCAAGCACACTTTGCAAGTTGAACGGACCGATAATGGCAGCTACTCACTCGTCGCTCACCCAAACTTGGGGGTAACTCGGTGATGACGAGTAAATGTTGGGGGGCTGGACCCTTGATGGTGGAGGGCCAGCAAGGCCTAGATCGATCTCCCAGGGGGTACGAAGGCCCAATTCAAGGACCAGTCGGGTGTCGAGGGCACGGGACCCACTCTCTCTCTTCACAGTGGTCACTCGAAGCAATGGAGTTTGCGGGACTGAGCACTCACTCTCTTGGGCCAGAGGAGCTATGAGCTAATATTGAAAGAACAAGGCACCCAAATATGAGCAAGGGGTAGAGCACTTACTCGACCGGTTTGAAGAAATCGGTCCTGTTCAGAGATGGGGGCGAGTAGGGAAGCGTGGGTTCCCCACACGCTACGCCGGTGAAGCTTCAACCTATTCAAGAAATTACACCACTACTCCCCATGCAAAGGGGTTGAACAAGGAGTGGGGAAGCCAAATTTATAGTCAAACACTACCTCCCATAGGGAGGGGTTGTAATCTAGCTAGGCGGGGAGGGGAAAGATTAAATTAGAGAACTATAGCAAGAGATCCACCGAATCTATCCACTCTCAGGAACAGTGGATAGACTGTCACTGTCGATGCCACTACAGACTCCCCCGAACTCTGTTTGTGATGAGACCAGTGGAAAAACCTCCTGGGTTGACCCAGGAGGATGCCTGATTTTTGGGGGAATTTTTGGTTGACGGCGATGGCTCGGGCAGAGTCGCGAACAAGGTCACTATCTTCTGGTTCTGGCAGCTTCTGCACCACTGCAGTAGGAAGGCGAGGCCACCGCGGATGCTCCCGAGCTCTGATTCAGGCGTGGCCAGAGTCGTTGGTTCCGTGGTCAAACCTTATTCAAATGGAGGTCCACGAGAACACCAGAGGAGGTCGGAGAAGATGGTGAGGACCCAAACAATGCTGGGGTGTCAGATCAGTTCTAGAGGAAACTAATTAGCGCACCAGAGGGAGAAAATTTAGAACTCGCCCATCCGGGGTCCAAACAGAGAGTCGCTTCCTGGTACTAGAAGGCGACTCATCGTAGAAGTTCTCAACCAAACCTTGCTTCAAGGTCTTCAGGGAGTTGGCCATGGGAGCCTCTGCAAATTGTGAATGGGTGTCTTCTAGGGAGGCAACATGTAGTCTGGTGGTGAAGACTCCTTTGGGCAGCCACGAGCTCAGAGGACAGCGAGCACTGTTGCATAGAGGGATTGGATACGCTTCCGATGGTACCTTTTGTGCATCCAGGGGCTCCAGGATGAAGCCGTGGCAGGCTCTGCAACCAGCAACTTCTCTACTACCTATGAGCTGCTGTAAGGTCTTCAACTAGTCAAAGATGAAAGGAGCTGGAAGGGGGCCAACACAGCAAGGCCAATAGCGAATACTACAAATGCTATTTTTGATTTGGTGTTCAAGCTCCACCTGAGGTCGAAGATGGCGGTCAAGCTACCATTGATGAATTAATATAAGTAAATCTGGGAACTGAAGAGGAACCAAGACCAACCTTTCTCAGTGCCATGCTGACACCAGAAGCTCAAGAACAGTATATATGGTTCTTAAAAGAGTTCAGGGATTACTTTACCCAGACAAATGATGAAATGCCAGGGTTAAGCCCTGTTATGGCACAGCATCTGTTAGCAATTGACCCAAAGGCGGAACCAGTAAAGCAGCCTCCCAAACAAATGCGGCCTGAGCTGATTAATTAAATTAATAAAGAGGTCGGCAAGCTCATTGATGTGGGGTTTGTTGAAGAAAGCCAATATATAGCATGGTTAGCAAACATAGTGCCCATGAAGAAAAAAATGGGCAGATAAGGATATGTGTCGACTTTCGATACCTCAACAAAGCGTGTCCGAAAGACAATTTTTCTGTGCCGATCACCGAGGTGATGATTGATGCCACCACAGGCCATGAAGCTCTCTTATTTATTGACGGGTCATCCGGATACAACCAAATATGGATTGCCGAGTAAGACAGGATCCATAATGCATTCCGCACCCCAAAAGGGATATTTCACTGTAAAAGGATGTCGTTCGGCCTCAAAAATGTCAGCGCTACATATCATAGAGCTATGACAAAGATATTTGATGACCTACTCTACAAGAAGGTGGAGTGCTATATTGATGACCTGGTGGTGAAGACCAAGGGAAAGGGGGACCATCTGCAAGATCTGAGGGTGGTGTTTCAAAGGATGCACCAAATATGAGCTGAAATGAACCCTATGAAATGTGCCTTCGGCGTGTCCAGTGGAAAGTTCCTTGGATTCATTGTCCGACACAGAGGCATTGAAATTGATCCATCCAAGATTAAAGCTATTCAAGAACTTCCTCCACCGAAAAATCTGTCCGAGCTGAGGTCCTTGCAAGGCCGACTGGCATATATTCGTCGATTTATTTCAAATCTGTCGGGTCGATGTCACCCTTTTCACAAGCTCATGATGAAAGATGTGCCGTTCTTCTGGGATGATGGATGCCAGGCAACTTTTGAGAAATTGAAAGAGTATCTGAAAATCCCTGCGGTGCTGGGAGCACCAATTAAAGGAAGACCTCTCATTCTCTATATAGCAGCCACTCATTGTTCCCTGGGGCAATGCTGGCTTAAGTAAATGAAGATGGAAAAGAACAGGCCCTTTATTATACCTCAGCAGAAGGTTAGTAAGGACCGAAGATAGGTACACTTTCATAGAAAAAATTTGTCTGGCGCTGGTCTTCGCTGTCAAGAAGCTCCGGCACTACATGCTGTCCCATGAAATCAAACTAATATCTGGAGCAGACCCGCTCAAATACATATTATCCCAGCCAGCACTCAAAGGTCGACTAGGCAAATGAGCCGTGATCCTGATGGAATTTGAGTTTTCATATGTGCCTCAGAGAGCCATAAAAGGTCAGGCCATAGCCGACTTCTTCGCAGCACATCCTGCACCAGAAGACACCCCATTGGGGACTGAGCTTCCCGATGATGAAACGCTGGAGGCATGTCAGGCTCAGCCGGTTACATGGCAACTCTACTTTGATGGGGCATCAAGAGTAGAAACTACCTCAGCTGGACAAGTCAGAGTCCGAGCAGGAGTTGGCATTGTCCTGAAGTCACCTGAAGGGGAAGTGGTGCACACGTCGTGCTCAATAAACAAGCCGTGCACCAACAATGAAGCTGAGTATGAAGCTTTGATAATCGGTCTCCAGATCACTCTCCGCATGGGAATTTGGATACTTCAAGTGTTCGGCGACTCGATGTTGATAATAAAGCAAATGCACGGGGAGTTTGAGGTGCGAAAGCCAGAACTAAACCCTTACTGTCAGAAAGCACTGCGCCTTATGGCGAATTTTCACCATATTAAGCTCAATCATGTGGGCCGGGGGCATAATGCTCAAGCTGATGCTTTGGCAAAATTGGCCAGTTCATTAGCAGTCCCGCCAGATGAAAGACTCAACATTGTTATGATAAATCGACGGCAGGTCCCTAGTATACTAGAACCATGTCCTGAGGAATGTGAGGCTAATATGGCTGAAGAAGCACAGGAGCCCGACTGGAGACAGCATCTGTTACAGTGGTTCCTTCACCAACAGCTACCCAAGAGCAAAGAAGAAAGAATGAAGCTCCTTAGGACTAAAGATTCCTATGAGCTCAGAAGCGGGACGCTGTTCCGAATCATGGCAGATGCCCGTAAAAAGGTTCTGCTCCGCTGCTTATCCACCAAGGAAGCTTGGCAGGTGATGAAAGAAATACATGCAGGAACGGCGGGGGCACACCAAGCTAGGCCGAAAATGAAAATTGAAATCAAGAAATTAGGCTATTATTAGCCTACTATGTTTGAAGATTGCTGTCAATTCGCAAAATCATGTCAGAAATGCTGAGAGCATGCCGCTGTGCCAAGGAGGCCCCCTGTACCTCTGCACCCAATAATTCCCAACTGGCCATTCGCTCAATGGGGAACCGATGTGGTTGGATCACTTCTAATTTCCTCAGCTGGACACAACTATATCTTGGCAATAACATATTACTTTTCCAGATGGGCAGAAGCTATAGCACTCAAAGAAGTGACTGGTGAGCTGGTCGCCAGATTCATCAGGCAAAATGTTATTTTTCGGTTTGGTGTTCCCAACCGAATAATTTCTGACAACGGAAGCTACTTCAAGAATCAAAAAGTATATCGGCTCGCCGAGAAGTATAGAATTGATTGGAGGACCTTCACCCCTTACAATCCGCAAGCAAACAGATTGGTTGAAGCATTTAACAAAACCCTATGCACGCTCCTTGTCAAGACTGTCAGCTCCCACAAAAGGGACTGGGGGGAGAAGATGTATGAAGCACTGCGGGCATATCGTACTGTCTGCAAAACCCCCATAGGTTGTTCACCCTTGTCACTTGTATACGGCTCAGAGGCGACAGTCCCCATAGAGCTAAAAGTTTCGTCACTCAGGGCCACTATTCAATATGGTCTGGCCTATGATGAACAAACAAATGCTGAAAGAAGATTTGAAGAATTAGCCGAGCTGGAGGGAAAACACCTTCAGGCACTGAGAAACATCCAAGTATACCAAGCTCACATGGCAAATGCCTTCAACAAGCTCGTGAAAGGGAGAGAATTCAAGAAGGGCGACCTAGTCATGGTCAAGAAAAAAGAAGTCATGGCTTCCAATCCAAAAGGTAAATTGGCCGCTAACTAGCTGGGTCTGTATGTAGTCCAAAGGTTTTACAAAGGCGGAGCCTGTAGTTGTCAACCACTGTGGAGAAGTGCAATTCTTGCCTCTCAACAAAAAGTATCTAAAGCTCTATCATGCAGTGCCATTGTCTTTTGAAGGGTGTGGCGAATGAGTGAGTCAAAAAAAAAGATGAATGAAATGACAGCGGTGGTCAACCCCATGTTGCTGTATGCCAACATCAATCCGGATCTTCCATCTGGGTAGATGATTGTTGGCACCTGCTCATTTTCTCAAATTAATTAAGGATTAAGCATAGGGAAATACTCCCTAAATAGATCAAAATGGCACAATGCCAAAGGTGCTCTACCAGTCGAGTCGGCCTCGGAAATCGAGATGCATCGCCAGGCCAGGCGGCACGACATAACAACTAGGGATCACCCCTAAGCACATGGCACTGCACCAGTCAGTCTCCCGATAACCGAGCTGGATCCAAGGTTCGGGACAACTTGCCGCATCGAGAGGCACTCTAAAGAGATTCGGGGATCACCCCCGAACACCGTGCATACGGTATCACACCACCAGCACCTCAACGACCGGGTTAACCTGAGTCTTAGAACAGCCTACCGCATCATACGACTCGTTGCCAAGGAGTGAGGGTCACTCCGACCACCAGACAAACGGCATTATCATGTCGACGCTCCAGTCATTGGGCCCAACCAAGGGTCCTAACTAGCTAGCCGTGACCCGTGGCCACATCAACAATCGATCGGGCCCGCTCCCGATCACTCAGTTTGTGGGTTTACCCGCGCTCAACACAGCCACCCGAGCCAACCCAGGGGCACCCTGACTACAACCAACGGCATGTGGCACCCAGTAATAACGCCGGGGTCTATCCCCGAGTCGCCTCCCTCCAACCCTCTGAAGTCAAAGGAAGACCCATCTGGGACAACCACAAGCTTCAAGGTCTCACAGCACCCTTATACGGCCCACACACGCATGTCGAGAATTTTCCCGAGCACCTGGTGGGTGCGTATGCTCCAGCCACTCTGCAGCAAGTAGGAGCCCAACGCAGGACTCCCAGCAATCCATCGCATCATGCACTCACATCGTGCACCCTCGCATCATCTTCTTTTTATAACAGGGGCATCCTTGTCTTTTGATAACTTGAATCCCCAGTCAAACCCACAATCAAATCTTCGGTCAAACCCACAGTAAACCCTAGTCAAACCTGCTTTCATAAAAATTGATATTCAGGTCATGAGGCCCCATTTCTTGGCGATTAATCAAAGATTTTTCCCGCTCCGAGGAGATGTAATTAACACTGTGACATTTATGGCACGACGGGTCTCCAGCCCCGACCTGATACCCACTATCGTCTAGTTAGTCAGATGGAGCACACCGCAGGCTTCAGACTACCCTAGTCTCGAAGCCTTAACACATTGTCACACATGTGATTGGCACGCCCTCGCACGATAAAATTGATAAAAGATGCCATGATATTTTATCATTAGTTTGAGTGCGTCCAACAAGTTGGCACGCTCTGTGAGATTGGACCACCATTCATCTTTTCGCCAGGATTTGGGGCCCCATGGCCTCCTCCTAAAATTCTGACATCCTCAATTTTAAATTGCAGGTCGAACTTCAAAGAAATCAATGGCGGTCACGTTTGGACCTCTACAAGCCATGCTGAGCATGGCTATCTGGCAGTGTCGACCCAGTTCGATAATTTTTCCCCAGTGATTGGGCTCCCCAACTTTCTCGGGGTCATGTTTATGGACCTCTTGGAGATTCAGGAGGTTGAGCCCTCCGCCCCCATGGAGGTGACATTTGAAGAAGTGAAGGTGGTGGGCTACTTTGTCCACCACATTGATACAAGAAAGAAGCACCCACTGGCTGCCAGGTGGGCAGCTAGGAGGAATGCCGACACACTCCAAGGTCGGCTCCTGGTTTCTGGCAAATCAGTCATGATCAGAGGAGTTTGAGTTTACTTGAATGGCTGCCAGGCCACCATTCTGCCCGATAGGGTGATACCAATTGTGCCAGTGCACAGCCGACTCCAGGCGTTGGCCTGGGATCGAGAGGACCACACCAGGTCTAAGGAGAAGGGAGGGTCGGCCCCAAAGCTAACAAAATTTAAACAAATGTGGGTGCCTAAGAGGCAGGCCCCAGCCCCAGCTCGACCAGAGCTCGTCAGGATCGACCGGCTCGAGAAAGAAGAAAAAGAAGATGAAGAAGAAGGGACCGAGGCGCCATTGTGTTCAGGCTGGGGCTTGTATGTTTATGCCAAGATAAAGACCATTTAAGGTCTTAATGGCGGTGAAAAGATAACTCACCTCAAAAACTACCAAACTGGGTGGGCACCGCCAGATAGCCATGCTCAGCATGGCTTGCAACCACTAGAGGTCTGAACATGACCGCCATTGATTTCTACGAAGTTCGACCTGCAATTTAAAATTGAGGATGTCAGAATTTTAGGAGGAGGTCATGAGGCCCCAAATCCTGACGAAAAGATGAAAGGTGGTCCAATCCCACTGGGCGTACCAACTTGTTGGACGCACTCAAAATAATGATATAATATCAAGGCATCTTTTATCGATTTTATCATGCGAGGGCATGCCAGTCACATGTGTGACAATGTGTTTAGGTTCCAAGACTGGGATGGTCTGGAACTCAAGGTGCGATCCTTCTGACTAAGCAGATGATGGTGGGCATCGGGTCGGGACTGGAGACCAGTCGTGCCGTAAATAAGGTCACAACGTTAAGAGAGAAAAATGTTTGATTAATCGCCAAGCAATAGGGCTATATGGCCGATAAGTCGATTCCTATAAAAAGAAGAGAGATCGTGTTAGAAAAGTCTTGAAAGTCCCACATCGGGATGCGAAAAGGTATTCAGAGCCGTATCGGTCACATGTTGGCCATTTCCTTATTGTTCAGTGCCCCCTCAGACTCATGTGTTGTGATTTTACCGACATGCCTATAGTGAATTTTCAGGAGCTAGGGATCCTCGCGAGGAATGAAACGTGGGTGATCTCGGATCTTGTGCCAACCTCCTTGTGTCACGTGTACATCATTCGGGGCAGGTGTGGCCGTCCCGGTCATGACTTGGGACGGGATGGTACAGATGTTGCGTACCTATACGTAATAAATGCATGCTCTAATTACTTTATATTTGCATGCCTGCTTGCTTAGTTGCGTGGTAGGGTTCCGCGTGACCCCTATTGAGTCTGGTTGTGACTCACCCTTCTCCTTTTCAGGTGAGCAACTGCAGCCTTCGGCCGGAGGTTCCCGTACTTTTCCCGACCGCATTTAGCCAGGTAGCATGTGTCGATGGGGCCTTTTGTGTACTGTTGGCCGCGGTATGTCCCGAGTAGTTGTACATTCAGACTTTTTATAGTTGTGGACTTATTCTCCGAATAATTGCCAGGACCAGGTGCATCGCATCACAAGTTGCGCAATATTCTATACCGTTTGCTACAGTAAATTGTTTTGGGATACTTGGCAAGGGCATAATGATAAGACGAAAATAGCAGCGATGCTTTGTTAGCTAGACAACAGTATTTAAAATGTTTGTTTTTATTCGTCGAATTCAGAAAACAAAACATGGGCATCTTGCAAACATGCCCACGAGAGCACGATCTTACGTCGTGGGTCACTCGGACACCTCGTTAACACCCAAAATTTCTGTAAATTTTTGGGCAGCGAAGGCATTCCGCAATGACGAGTAGGCTGTCGATGGCCCACCCAAGCCATTCATCCGTGCCCATTTAAAGCTGAGTCATCGGGCAAAATTTTTATCGGTCGTTCGTTGAGATTTGGATTCGCCCAAATCACATCTCCCGATGAAACTAGATGATTAGATCATTTAATCAAGGTTTGCTAGATCACAACGGACCAACATGTATCAGCCATCGCTGTTGATACGGTACCGAGTCGTCGACTGCCAGCAGCGATGGAGGGGGAGGCCGACATGACTGAGAGAGAGAGACATGGGAGGCGACGAGACAGAGTGCTCTAGCGCGATCCGATAGCGCCGCACAGCGAGGTGGATCACAAGGATGCAACGAGGTGGAGCCGATGGTGGCATTACTAAGAAGGCCGGTGGAGGGTGGGAGGCCGAAGACAAGGACTGTGAATGCATGGTAGACGTCGCTTGATGGTTGGGGAAGCGATGGAGGGAAGAAGAGAGAGAAGAGCGGTGGAGCAGAAGGGTAGGGGGGTTCCATCACTTCCCCGACATTCTCCAACGGTCAAACGAGCCGACGAGCGATGACATTGGGCGATGGAGCGGAGGGCAGGAGGACAAGGCGGACGAAGGCAACGGGCAATGACTACTTCAACCGAGCCCTTTCTTTTTCCTCACTCAAGACTGACGTTAGGGTTTCATATGAAAAGATGGGTAGAGTATGAAAAAGAGATGAATATTTTATAAAATAATCTCTAGCCAACTCAATTCCTCATCATTTGAGACTTAAAACTGAGATGTTCTTGTCATGGTATCATACCGTACTATGCCGGATGATACCACCAAAGAATTGACTTGATATGATATCATACCGTACCATGCCGGACAGTACCACCGAAGAAATGACATCATTCGATCCTAAACCTTGAAGAAGTAACACGATTAGTACCATATCGGACCGTACCACCCAAGAATTGGGGTGCTTCGATCCAACAGCACGACAAACCATTCATTTAATTACATGCTCGAGTCCACCAGCACATCTTTTTCTCTCACCCTTTTCCCCCCCAGTATGCCAGCACGGCAACATTACATCTGAACCAAATGAGAAATACCTGCTGCACTCGGGTGATCCCCAACCGTGAGCCCACACCTCACTGTAATCGGTCCACACGGAGAAAGGGCCCGTGATGGGCCTGCTACAACATTAAAGCCCATGTAATGGTGAAACTGCTACCACCAGTAGCTTAATGGAAGGGTAAACGATCGATTCCCATATGTAGCCTAACAAACGTACGAGGATTCGGTAGGAAATGTGGAGCAGAAAAAGAAATGCCCCAAGGGTTGGGGGGGGGGGGGGGCGCCGGGATTCTTTTCATCATATTTCATGATTTCAAGCTCCACGCATTCACAACACACACACCTATTATTTTGTCTCTTTTATAGGGGTTAAAAAATCCTCCCCCGGTGTGTTCTCCCCCTTTCTTTGCGCCTCCTTTATCACTTTAGGATTGATGCTACACTTGTATATTCTAATGGATTTTTATCTCTTGTTTCATCTTTGTTTTGCAAGAGAGCTTGATTGAACGTGGGCCCTCTTCCTCTAGCCATATGGAAGGAGAGGAGGTTGATCCCACACCATCCCCAGCACCTCGTTTGTCAAGCGCGATCATGTTGTAACGATCACCTTTGGCTGCAATTATCTTCTTCTTTTCCCAAGGTATGCAGTAGGTTTTATTCATTGTAGTATCTCTTTCCTATTGCTAATCCTTGGGTGGCGATCACCATTCATTCATACATCTTATCACCCCTTTGCTTTTGTTCATACTTCATGCATATATGTTTATAGTTTGGGGGGTGAGGTAGATAAAACATCTACGCCAAGGCTAAAGACCATTTTGTCGACCTGGTCGAGACCTTCAACACTCTCTAGAGGTACAACATGAAGCTCAATGCTGCTAAGTGTGCCTTCGGAGTAAGGTCCGGGTAGCTCCTTGGATTCCTGGTAACTCGGCGAGGGATCGAAGCAAACCCCGACAAGGTCCATGCCATCCTGGATATGCAGCCACCTACCTATATTAAGGAAGTTCAGCGCCTGACTGGGAGAATTGCTACGCTTAATTGCTTTCTGTCCCAGGTGGAATAATGGTGCCTACCCTTCTTTAAACTGCTAAGGGGGCCTAAGCTGGCATCTGCCACCTTCGCCTAGGATAGAGAGTGCCAAAAGGCGTTCAACGAGTTAATAGAGTTCCTAGCATCACCTCCAGTGCTGTCGAAGCCAGTTCCTCGGGAGCCGCTATACCTGTACCTTTCATCGACTCCCACCATAGTAAGGTCAGTCTTGGTCCGAGATGACAGAGGTGTTCAGAGGCCAGTGTACTACGTCAGCAAGGTGCTTCTCGAGGTCGAAAGAAGGTATCCTGCAACTGAGAAACTTGTACTAGCATTGGTAACCTCGGTCAAGCGCCTCTGGCCCTACTTCCAAGGACACTCCATCGTAGTACTGACCGGTGAGCCCCTGAAGAAGGTTTTGGCCCATCCCAAAGCATCCGGTTGCCTTGTTAAATGGGCCATACTCCTTGGGGCCTACGACATCTCTTACCGACCCCACATGGCCATCAAGGGATAGGCCCTCATGAACTTCATCACAGAAAGCACTACCCCGACTGAAGAAGTATCCCTATCTACGATGGGCCCCACCTGGGACCTCTATGTCGACGGATCCTCGAACTCGACCGGCTATGAAGCTGGTATTCTCCTCCGATCTCCTAAAGAAGCAGAGCTGCAATACGTCCAGAATTCAATTTCTCAGCGTCTAACAACGTCTCTAAGTATGAGGCTCTCATCTCTGGTGTCAGGATGGTGCGATGCCTGGGAGTCGAGCGAGTCAAGATCTATACCAACTCCCAACTGGTTGCCAGTCAAGTCAACGGGGACTACGAAGCTCGGGAAACCCAAATAATCAAATACCTCTAGCTGGTGAAGGAAATCGCCCGACTATTCGAGAGTTTCTAAGTAATACAGATCGCTCGGGAAGAAAATTCCCAAGCGGATGCCCTCTCTCACTTGGCCTCCTCCACTAGCCCAGAGGGCACCCGATCAGTCCTCCTCGAGGAACTAGAACGACCGAGCGTGGAAACTGAGCTCATGGCCGTTGTATGAATATCTCCTGGCAACTGGTGGGCCCCATACGTATGCTGGCTCTGAGACTCCCAAGGGCCCCCCGACCCTCGAGAAGCTTGGGGACTGAAGTATCAAGCTCAACGTTTCATCCTTCCTCAAGCTGGTGCCCGGGCTGGCATCGATGATCTTCATCGAAATTTCTAGAGTTTGAATCTTCCGCGATTCTCTAGATCATCGAATCCCGATGAAGCTAAAAATTGGATGGACGAAATTCAGGTAGGTGTCTCCATCACTTCTACAGTCGTTGCTACTCCCGGCGCCACCCGACGTGTTGTGTCGACACGCCGATGGTGGGCACCACGGCCTTCCCCTAACTCTTCTCCATCACCACCTCCACTACCCTCAGGGCCTGCTTTACCATCTCCACCACCCTCACCACCGCCGTCTCCATCTCTGCTGTCTTCCTTGCCTGAGCCTGAGCAAGCTCCGCCCTCGCCGCCTTTACCTGTACCCAAGCCTATCGTTGCCACATCGCCTTCACCACCACTTGATATCACTCCACCTTCCAAACCTTCACCTCCGTCATCCAAACCTGTTACCTCCACTTCTCCATCCTTCCACCCCACGGAGTGGGCGTGCGCTTCCTTTAGTGCCCCTTGGATCTGGTCCCCTGGGTGATAATGAGCCGAGTCAGGATGAGTCAGTGATGGTTATGCATTTCAAGATTTAAGATTATATTTGCCACATGTCGATCCGCGTCCCGATTTCTGGCTATTTCGGGGATAATGAGCTTGCTTTGCCGAAGACGATTCCTAAGAAGAGTTCCCTCGCCTTAGTGCTAGTTTCTTCTAGAGCAAGACCGGTGGTGATCTCATTGCTCGTCGGCAGATTTACCATTGATGTTGTTATTTCCTCTCGCTCTATTACTATTCAATTCGCTAGCCAAGAAGGGTTCTCTACTCAAATTATGCTAACTCATATGGCTGCCAAGAGTTTGCTAAATTCCATGTTCAATGGACAATTGGCCGCATCCTCTTCTATATTTTCTAAGGACATTTTATACCTTTTATGCAATCTCCCTCAGTTCGTCAGTACGCCGGCCACGTCAACGCCGTGTATCACTCTCCCTCGATTTCATCATGTTCTTCTATTAAGGGAGTTATGCTTCAAGCCTGATCGTCGAGTGGAGTTGCCGAATCTCCATATCTTGGTGCCGAGAAACAAGACTCCATGGTTTCATGATGCTCATCCTTCTGGGAAGTTATTTGTCTAAGAATGTCTGCATATTGTTAGCACCGGATGTCTAGGGGCAACCGTCCCGATGAAGCTGTATGTTCATAACCGGGCCAGGCTGTCTGCTAGATGGGCTCGGTACTTGAGGAGATATTTCAAGTCGAGAAGCCTGAAGGTCCGAGCCCATGTTAAGTGGGTCCATGTTCAAGAAGTTTTGGCCAAGAAGAGAAGGCGACGCAAGTGTAAAGGTCATCGGATGTGCACTCAGGGGTCCACTGCTTCTTCCTCTCTTGTCCATTCATCTTTTCTCTTGCTTAGCTCCCACCCTTGGGTGGTGAATCTTCCTTTCTCTGATCCAATTTCTATGATTTTCTCCTCTCTCCCTGGGTCCACGAACCCTCATTCCTCCTCTTCCCATCCGGAGCTTCCAGATTCTTCCTCCTCTCATAATTCTAAGCCTCGCCCTAGGCCCTTCTTTCATCTCGATTTTGGGACATCACCTGATTCCTCTTCCCTGAGCATCCCAAGTGTTGTCTCTGATTCTTCCTCAACCCTGTTGGGTGATTATCATTCTCTTTATTTGACTCTGTCAGATGTCTACAGTTCTCCTTCTCTACCTCGATCGGGTGACCATTACTCCTCTTCTCCGACCACGTCGGATGATCATTCTCCTTCATCATCTTTGCAGCAGTCCAATCATTATCTCTCTATTCTTCCATCTTCACCCTTTCAGGGTCATCACCCTTTTTCTTACTATTTTCGAGACTTTAGCCCACCTTGATCTCAGTTAGTCTCCTTTTCTTCTATATTTGGTTCCCTATTATTAGGGTGTCAAAAATATACAACTACACGAGGCATACCCTAGCGAAAAGGTACAAGTAAGACAAAAAGACTCCTAATGACGAACTAACAGACCACTGCTGGCACTAAGGAAGGCCGCCATCGAAAGCACGAGAAGCTCCGATAGACGGCTGCTGCTGCTCACCAGAAAAAGTAAGGGTGAGTCTCACAACCAAACTCAGTAGGGGTCATGCGGATCCCTACCTCGTAACTAAACATGCAAAAGTAGCAAAGCATGCATTAGAATAATGAACAACAGTTTAATAAAGCTGCAAAACTATCTAAACAGTTTAATAATGGCTAACTATGATGCCAATTAATTTAAACACAGGGTAACTAAATCTACCAATAGAATAGACTTCAGAACTTCCAAGTGATAGGAGAGAGAAGGAAGACCCCCAGAAGAAAGGAACCAGCTGTGCCCACTGACGGCTTACACTGCGTCTCATGCATCTACACGAGCCTGGAACACAACAAGTGAGACACATAACAGTACCAGAAGATAAGAACTAGTCAGGGTAACACTCGTTAGTGTCAATCCAAGTCACTGACCATGTGTGCACACACATGCTCAATGCTTTGAGCCAGATCTCTAGCTAGTTTTTCCCCCCAATAGGACGCTACTGCCAAGCAAGGGAGCCCACAAGAACTAGCTCAAAAATCGTAAATCGGGAACTATCCCGCCACCACTCCCAGGTCGACCAACACTTGAGGTCGTCGGGATATGACTAGTGGTTCCATCACAAGGAAAGAGAAAGTAACTCTATTGGGATCTAAAAATATGCCACAATTTGTAAAATAATTTAAACATGGCGAATGTGTAGCATGAAATGCATAAAGAAATGTACATGCATAAATTGAAATTCTGTAGGAAATGGCGGTAGAATATTAGCCCACCACAGTCTCTGGCGATCAATGGTCCGGCCGCTACAAGGGTTGTAGTGCTCCACTAATGGGCCACTAGGCTCCATTGCCATACTATTTTCTACTACGTTTAAGGCTCTTAAGCGGTCTAGGGTTGTCCCGCCAAAAGCTCTCTGGCGATTTTACGATAAATCACCAGACTAACCGACCTATGGGGTCAAAGTCATCTAGCCTAGTCAAAGGTCTCTAGCGATCGAAGGTTCAGCCACTAAGGGTCAGTGGACAGTCCAAGGATGGGCCGCTACAAGGCATAGAACGCATGGGCTGTGGACCGCCAAGGTCCACCGCCTCACTGTTTCACAGAAATGATCTCTGGTTGGACCGCCACCCTACCAGAGAGCCGAATCTGCAGGGATCAAAATCGGATCCCCTCCCGATCGACACAGATCGATAAGAAACTCATTTTTAACCTATGCCCTACCATTCCACCATTGCATAACAACAGTTTAACATCCAAAAACTCGGCAATAATGGCCGTGGTGGATTAAAGCATAAATACTATGTTCATGGCATGAAAACCAAAATGACGATGTTCAAGCTTGTGGAAGACATAAAGATGATGGGCGTGATAGGGAAAATGATCTGAGCGAGCTCGGGTATCCATCCCCCTACCTCGATCGTGACAAAAATGACACTAAGTTGACATGCAAGCTGAGGATCATCGCGGCCTTCCTTGCCCGGTCCCGTCTCCACCCTCTGCGGTTCATCTCGAGGTTGACGTCACCGCGCTCCTCGCGCGTGGGCTTTCTGTTGACGCCACCTGTTGACACCCGTTTTTTACCGATAAGTTGAGTCATTTCTCTTGCTCCCAATTCTTGGTGCCTCGAGTTGTCCATTGCTCATTAGGCTATGTTCTGGCACACTTTTGGGCTTATTTTATGGGTAGCCTCCCTCCCTGGCTAGGTTTGCTTCAATTTAGGGCTTAATGGGCCTAGATTTTACTTAATTTAACATTTTTATGGATTTCAAGCACCCAGAGTCTCTATACTTCAGCCGTTGGTGCCATGCGTCACGGCCAGTATGACCGTGCCATCGAGATGGTCGACAATGGCCTGGCGCTCGCCCCCGGCGATACGCGGCTGCAGAATTTGAAAAATACGCTGCTGAAAACCAAGCAGCAAAGCAATCCCGTCCACTGAATACCCGTTCGCGCCTATCATTTGCCAACGACATCCATAGGGAGCAATAAGTGAAACGAATCGAGTCGATGCTTCTCCTGGCCGCCACTGCCGGCTTGCCGCTTTCCGCCCTCGCCAATCCCGACTGCCCGAGCGGAAAGAATTGCCCCGCCCCGGCGCCACGGCCGGCTCCGGCACCCGCACCGGCGCCAAGGCCGCCCCAAATGCCACAGCAACAGCAGCAAATGCGGCCGGCACAGCCCGTGCAGCAACAATTTGGCCGTCCGCCGGCACAGGCGAATCCCCAGCAGGCACCAGGCTTCAATCCCGCAGCTGCACCGAAAATGCCGGCTCCCTTCATGCAAAACGGCATGTCGCCCAAGCCGCCGGCCGCTGCCCATCCAGACATGACGCCGCAGCCTACTCCTACTCCGCAATTCCAGGGCAATTCCGCGCATGCACCCACAGTCGCTCCCGTGCGTCCGGCTTATAACGTGGCGCCCAACGCCGTCGCCGCAAAACGGCCCAACGGCGATGCCGTATTGAACAACGGCGGTTCTGCGTCGGTGTTGCGCCAGCTCAACGCCAATCGCGCCTCGATGGGGGGCGCGAACAAACAGCCGATTCCGCAAGGTGCCGTCACCTCTCACGCGAACGGATCCGTCACGGTGCAGGCTTCAGGCAATCGTCAATACGAATTGCGGCCCAATGGCAGTCTGGCTTCCTATTCCAACCAGGGTACACGCGCCGATTTTCGCGCCGATGGACAAGTCGGCACCCTGCACAGCAATAATCTGGACATGATGCGCGGCGTGCACGGCGAAAAAACCATCGTCGTGCGCGGCCCGAACAATTCCGTCGTGGTCAGCAACGGGCCGGGCTATGGTTATGTGCAAAGCGGTACCGTCATCAACGGACACCCTTACTATCAACGCACCTACGTCGTCAATGGCGTTGCCCAATCACATCTGTACACTTATTCCACCTGGCATGGCGTCGAGGTGCAGTATTACGTACCGACCTATCGCTACGTGCCGGCCTACTACGGCTGGGTTTACTATCCGTGGCGTGCGCCGGTGCGCTACGACTGGGGCTGGCAGGCCGCTCCCTGGTATGGCGTCTATGGCGGCTACTATGCGCCCGCCCCGGTCTATACCACGCCCTCGTTGTGGCTGACCGATTACACGCTGTCGCAAACCATGTCCAATGCCTACCAGGTACAGGCGGCGAACGCGCAGGCGCCGGGCTATGTCGAGGCGCCGCCCATGCCGCAGGACGATCCCAATGCCGACCTGTATTCGCAATCGGATACACCGATCACGCCGCAACTGAAGCAGGAGCTCTCCGAACAGGTGAGGCAGCAAGTCTCGCTGGAAAACGCGGCGGCACAAAATCCGCAAAATGCCTCCGACGTCAATAACCTCGACAAGGTATTGTTGCCGAACCATCTGTTCGTGGTCGACCAGGGTATCAACGCTCTTACGGCGGATCAGCGCAATTGCAATCTCTCCGCCGGCGACATCTTGCGCCTGACGGCAACGCCGGACGATACCGCCACAGACGGCAGCCTGGTCGTGGCAAGCAGCCGCCGCGCAGACTGCCCGGCGGGCCAGCAAGTGGTGATTTCAATTCCTGCGCTACAGGAAATGCATAACGCCTATCGCGCTCAAATCGATGCCGGCCTGGCCTCGCTGCACGACAAGCAGGGCCAAGGCGGTCTGCCCAAGGCACCGAGTTCCGCGATCGCTCCGCCGCCGCAACCGCAATCTGCTGCCTGATTGCCCTCTCTGTAAATATGAGTGATATTCACCTTAAGTCTACGAACAAGCTTGCACAGCTCACATATGAATGGCAGTAATCTCCATGGGCAAGAGCATTCCTCCTTGATGATATTCACCAGTGTTTTGGAATCAATTTCCATGATATGAAGATTGATGCAGTGCAAGGATGCGTATCGAAGGCCATCGAGCATAGCAAGGGCTTCGGCTACCAGACTAAAGCACCTGCCATAGAAGTGATTATAGGCCTGTAGGATATCACCCTTGTGGTCTGTAATCAGACCTCCGCATCCACCATACCTAGGGTTGCCTTTGCTAGCACCATCAATGTTAAGCTTGAAGGTCCCAGTGGGTGGTAGAGACCATCTCACTAGAATAGGTGTTCTGAGTTTAGGAAGATTGGCAGCAATAGTGAGGTGTTGCAAAGAGCTCAGAGTGGAAAGATCTCCCGTCGATTGGCAGGCTGGGAATTTAGTACTGTTGATTTGCTGAATAATCCCATGGTAGATGGTTGCAGGAGTGCTCTATTTTCCTTTATACCGCCTCTTGTTCCTTTCACACCAGGTCTCCCATAGCCATAGAGAAGTAATGAGCAGGGACACCATGCCAGCTTGGGTATATAACCTAGAGGATTGGATCACCCTGTATAAGAAGGCTTGCCCCGAGCCACAGTTAGCGGGTCAATCTGAAAACAATGGTTGAAATATCTCTAGGTTAATCGGGCGAGATCACTACGCAGATACAGATGGGAAGTAGTTTCATTTTGGGGTTCATGACAACAAGAGCATTTGGAACATAGCATAATGCCACATTGCTGAACATTGTTATCAGTTGGTAATATGCCATGAATGAGTTTCAACATTAAGACAGATATCTTCGGGGGAATGTAGCTTGCCTAAATCTACTTGAAAGGGAATAATCCAGGAGGTGTAACTATGAGCTTCCTCAGTGATTTAATTGAGAAGGAGCCAGCAGAGTTAAGAGACTAGATGCAAATGTCTTGATTCAAAGGTTTTCTGGAAATGCAAAATTCAATAGCTGCTAGAGAGTCAGCAGGAATCACTTGGCGGATACTATTCCAGGCATGGTGGTTTAAATCAGAAAGTTAGTTGACTGAGATGTTTTTGTCTTCTACTTGCTGCCATTGATAGTCCGGGACCATGTCTTTTAGAGGACAATCACCCATCCAGATATCCTTCCAAAATGAGAAATTACCAGGGCCTTTAAAGTATTTGCTATGTTTCAAGATAATATCCCTTGCAAGTATCCAATCTTTCTTGCCATTTCCTTTGCATTTGTTGAAATTAGTTTCAGAGAGATGGCGCTTAGCCAAGTGTTTGGCCTTGAAAAAGTTGCCCCATAAGGAATTCTGCGAAGTAAGAGCACTCCATAGCATTTTAACCTTGAATGCTTTTTGCATGTCATTCAAGGATAGGATGCCAAGACCTCCATTCTCAATTGGACTGCAAATAGCATTCTAGTTTTTCCAGTGTCTTTTTGAGTTGCCATCCTTGGAACCCCAGAAGAAGTTAGCAAATGACTAGTTAATTAAATTAAGGATAGTTGCAGGCACATAGCAACAAGATAAAATATGAAGAGGGATGGATGCTAATAGGTGATTAATCAAGCAAAGCTTCCCAGCGGAGGATAGAAAGGCTGAGCTCCAGCTTTGAATTCGAGCTTGAATTTTGTTGATCATGGGGGTAAAAAAACTTATTTTGGCTCTTCCAAGGAATAGGGGAACACCAAGGTATCTGAAAGGGAATTTGTTGTGTTCAATACTAGAGATGGTTAGAAGCCTTTGCTTGAGGGATGGAGAAGCCATACTGTGAGTATAACATTAGATTTTGGAGATGTTGATGAGATGTCCAGAATATACTTAATAAGAGTGCAAGAACACTCACACATAACCCACGCCCTCCCGGAGACATATTTCTCTCTTGCTACCTCTTTCCTTGGATCTCTCTCGGACACATCTCTCTCGCTCTCTGAGGTTCTCACCCATCCTCTCTCCCTCTCTCAAACCCCCTCCACTCTTCCTCTACTACCCATCCCCTCCTCCGGCAGCCACCCTCCGGCAGCGAACTATCCCTCCCACCCACTTCATCTCCTCTACTAGCCGCCCCCCACCGGTCTCTCTTTCACCCTCCGCCACCCTCTCGTCTCTCCCCTCCCTCTCATCCTGAACCCTCCTCCCTACGCAACCACCACCACCCTCCGGCCACCGCGACCACCCCCTCTATCTCTCTCTCCCACCTGACCTCCCTCTGGTCTCTCCCATCCCACCACGCCAACACTTCTCTCCCGATCTCTCTCTCCCTCTCTCCCACGGATCTCTCCTTCACTCTCCACACATCCCACACTCTCTCGGAGACCGTCCCACCCTCTCTCCATTCTTTCTTCACACCTTGTCGGTGGTGACCCACGGTTCTTCCCCCCCTCTCTCTTTTCTCTCCTAGGCAACGCATCTCCCATTCTTTTTCTCTCCCACTCTCCTCTCCCCATCCCTCCTTCTCATCACACCACCACAACCGGCCAGTCGACGACCACCGCAGCCTCCCCTCCGGCCATCACACCACCACAACCAGCCAGCCGACGACCACTGTAGCCTCCCCTCTGGCGACCGCACCGTCCACGTCTGATGCCGATGACTTCCACAGCCTCCACTCCCGACGTCCCTCTCCCCCCTCTCCCTCCTTCCCTCTCTAACTCACAGCTGCACACCCACGAAGCACCCTCGCCACCGATGGCAGCCCACAGCAGCCCCACCGTCACCCCCTCTCTCCCTCTCCCTTCCTCTCCACTACACTTGCCCCCCGGCTACGATCTCCCTTCTCACTGATACGAGCCACCCTGCACCCCTCATTGGTTGCTCCCCTCGTTTCCCTCTCCCCACCTGCAACGCCACAAGCCGCCGAGCCCAGCCACCTTTCTCCCTCCCCCTCTGTACACTGCACCCCTACACCGATCACCCCCCTCTCACCAGCAGCCAGCCCTCCGGCTATCTCCCTCTCACACCCCCTACCTATGGAACCCAGCGGCCACCCTATTCATCTCTCTCCCTCTCCCATCTTCCCCACTCCACCTGCAAACCTCTCCACTCCACCTATGACACTACCCGCGGCCGACCCTCCCCCCGTCTCACTCTCTCCCTCTCTCTAACAACCACCGGGAGCCCACCACCGACAGCACCCTCACCATCGCCTCCACCGGTGACCCCCCCTGCGGCTAGCATCTCTCCACCACTCTCCTCTCCCCATCTCTCCTTCTTGCTCTCTCTCACACCCCCTCCTCCCGCCGGTCGGCGCCCTCTACACCCACTCTCCCACTCTCCCTCTCTCTAACCCGTGGCCTCTTCTTCTCCCCCCTACACCTTCTCACCTCTGTGACCGTCACCTGCACCACACCCCTCGCCACTCCTAGCCGCAATAGACCCTCTCCTCCACCTGCCCTGTCTCCCTGTTCCACCACACCTCTCCACTGGCCACTGTAGTCGCTCTCCCTCCCACCTCCAGCCACGCCGCAACCACCCCCTCCTCACTGCATCACACCGCTCTCTCTCCCCCTCTCTCTTCCATTCCTTCTCCACAACTGTCGTCGTCGCCCTCACCCTCACACTCCCACGCCACCACCGCAAGCCCATATGCACACCGCCACTCCCTCACAGCCAGCCCACCACAGCCGTAGCCCCCTCTCTCTCTAGCTTGCATGCGCCCCCCCTCACCGGTCTCTTACTTTCTCTCTCTATCTCTCTCCCACACTTTCTCTCTATCTCTCTCTTCACTCTCTCTCTCTCTAACACGCATTCCGAAACAGAACAGTGGAAGGAGACACGGATGGATTCTCATGAACTCAAAATCCAGACTACATCCACGGATAAATTAACTAGAGACCTGGATTACATATATGGATAAACAGGAAGAGAAAGAGGAGATGGGAGGGGAGGGCAGAGCATTGACTCCACTCCCTCCCCGCTGCAGACCTTCGACCTCCGATTCTCCGAGCACCCTCTACTTTAGTCTCTTCTCTCCCTCTCATTTTTTTTCTATCTTTTCGTCTGTCTCTCTTCTCTATTGAGGGAAGATGAAGGGATTTTATATCCCCCACGCCCTTTTCCTTCTCGGCAGGGTGCATTCGGCGCACTACAGGCAGGGGAAGAGCTCCTGGCGCGCACAAGCAGATGGAACTGGGCCGCTTGACTCCAATCTCGGTGCCACCCTCTTTGGCCCATTAATGTCTTTTAAATTCATTTGTGTTAAAACAACACTCATTTTATTTTATGTAGCCCATTGATAAATTCATCGTCTCATTGGGTTGATCATCTCTTTTGTCTTATGACGCTGATTGTCTCATGTGCTTCTGGTCTCTTATACCCGTCAGAATCTTC
The DNA here is from genome assembly GCA_024336825.1 of Amorphophallus titanum. Taxonomy (NCBI): domain Eukaryota; kingdom Viridiplantae; phylum Streptophyta; class Magnoliopsida; order Alismatales; family Araceae; genus Amorphophallus; species Amorphophallus titanum. Next base: position 2,793,412 of record JANBPO010002190.1, on the reverse strand, counting down.
GGAAGGCCGGTCTCATCAGTCAGCTAACTGGATGGAAGTTGGTATAGTTTAATCAACAGTGCCATCAGTACGATGGCAATGTTGGATAGCAGCCTAGCCACGTAGGGCTTCAGCCGGATGGAGCGTCGGTATCAACGTCTCTTCATCAATTCTGACTTTGTAGGAGTCTCTTGAAGCTTCATTTCTGTCCTGATCTTTTTCTTAGTCTCATTTGGCTCTGTTCATATTTTACATGTCAACACTGCCTCATACCCCCTTGCCCGAGCTACGCTCCCATCGCTCTGGTAAGAGCTAGCGCCCCATGCTCTGGCCGACCGACGGATGCTTATCCCCATAGCCATTGAGAGTTCTTTGATAGCCAGGAGTTTACAAGGATAAGGGAGACCAAGAGTTCTCAAGCTATAAAGAGCCCACGTCGAGGATGTAATCCCCTCCTAAAACTCCTCTACTCGTAGGACTTATGTAGCTAGCACACTATTTAAACCTGGGAAACCTTCCGGCGAAAGGTAAGGAAAAAGTAAGCCAAAACCCCCTGAGCAAGAACCACTTCACCACTTGGTGGAGAGGAACCTCGTGCCCTCACCTCTTTCCTCTTAATCCTCGCATTAAGGCTCTGCTGACTTAAGCATTGGAGGGTTTCCCCTGGGGATTCATCTCTGGGCACCTCTGACCCATTTCCCTCTTTGTAGTTCATAACTTCGTGGTCATCAACTCCGGCTTAGGACCAGCACGAGATAATCCTTCTTCATTTGGCGCCGTCTGTGGGAAACAAGCAAATAACCGACATGGTGCGAAGGAGTTCCAGCAGGAGAGCTGTCGGTGACAAGGGAAAGGCTTCGGCGACAGAGGAGGGTGCACCATCCCACCCTACGGGGAACACCCCCTCTCACGCCAGTGACCCAACCGGTGACCTACCCCCTACCACGGTGGAGGGGCAACCCCCTACCGAGAGTGCAGACCCCCTCCAAACCCTCAACACGAAACTGGATAGCCTCATTGATCTAATGAGGACCCAGGCGGCTAGGGAGGAGCGTTTGTGACTTCCTCAGGAGAGCCCCCACCATGGGGATGCTTCCTTGCAAACTGCAGGAGGCCGCTTCATCCTCCGGGGACGGCAGATAATTCGCAACCGATCAGGTGGACCATCGCAAGCCCCTCCCCCGGAGCAAAAGCCTCTTCTACCACTAGGAGAGAGAAGTCCAGAGCGCGTCAGCTACCTCCGGAGATAGAAGCTCTCTGATGGGAATCGAGTCCGAGCCTGTACATTTTATTTTTGTATTTGTGTCTTTTTTATTTATTTTTATATCCTTGGGAAAGTAGATTCACAACTGCTGCTTCGCTGAGGGGGGCCATGTGATGTGACACGACCTCGGCCCGTTGTTGAGGGTGCATCTCATTCCTCTCACCTCCTTCTAATCCTACACGGGTGGCCCATCATCCACCTCCCTCTTCTATTCACATTCCTACTCAGGTAGCCCATCGCCCGCCTCCATCCACACACATTCCTCTCCTGGTGGTCCGTCACCCACTTCCTTCTATTCCTCCTCCACCACGTCCCCAAGGCCCATTTATTCCTTGCAACCCAATGCGACCGGGTCCTTGTTTGGGTCAGCCCATTAACTCCCCTTCGTGGCCTTCTTGTGCGGCCCCTCCTTCAAGGCCTTGTCAACCCTCCGTTGCTCAAGATACACCCCTCCAAAAAACTCTTCTTAACAAAGTTACTTCGTTGGAGGAACAATTAAAGAGGGTTGCAAGCCCACGGTCTACTCCTCCTTCCCTTTCTCCAATCAATCCCCTTCACATCACTCTAAATGATATTACAAAGATGGAGAGAGATTGGAAGAACAGGAGAGACGATCATGACATCGGCAGCTTCGACAAGCAAGAGTCGGCAAATTTCAACATTCAAGTGGACACCGTCCATCCTCCACCCATTCACCCCATTCATCAATATGGCCCTCTGCCTCCACATACACAATGTCATTACATTCCACCACCCACATACATGCCTCCACTATGGCGTCCACTTGAGGGTGACAATGAAGAGCCAACAGCTGAAGAATCCAATGCGGCGCAAGATGAAGCTCTGCCAGTACCCCTTCGGAGTTTCCTCCATTTTCCACTTCCTTCATTACCATCAGAGGAGCCTCCTGCTCAGGATGAAGCCACCGTCTTTAATCCAACCCCCACCTTTGAGACTTATTGGTGTTACGACGATGGGTCGATACTCCAATCAACCACGCCAACATATCAGGAGTCTTCTCCTACCCCACATACTGCTCACCCTATTTGGCATTTTCTTTGCACCGAACCTTCACTAATTAAACCTCCACCCAATACGCCATTAGCCTCCACTCCATCGGCCTCCACTGAGCCCACCACCAAACTTTCCTCAAGTAATCTCCCATTACCGCCACCCCGGCCCTCCATTATCCCTTTAACCCCAAAACCCACTTTGCCTATTCCTTCATCTATCCTTTCACCTTTACCCGTGGCTAATCCTTAGCAGGGTCCACCCTTTTTGCACTCGAGTCAACCCCGACTGCTACCGAGCAGGGGGAGAAGCTCGACGCATTTGCTCCAACATCTTCCATTACGCCACCACCCATGGAGCCTTCCGCCTCCGCTTCACCTTTCTGTATCACTCAGAAGGGGTGTTTTTCTTCAAGTTTATGTGCCGAAGATGAACAAGAACAATGCAAGAAGGATTTGGCCATGGCCGTGCTGTTCAAGATGCAAGACTTTATTTGCCGAATGCCAATCTACGTTTTTGTGCTGAGCATGATTGAAGAGGCCAGGTCCTTGCTGCTGCTCGCTAGAAGAGATTGTCAAGCTTTGATGCCACGTAAGTTCGTGCCCAAGGGTCGGGCAGGGCACCCCTGGTTCCAAATTTCCAATCTTGAACCCATTCTTCCATACAAGGGGCGAATGTCCATTTTGTTTGACACTCTTCATACGCCATAATCATTGGATGTGATGACGCTTCCCATCCCAACTTTTCGACTCTCTCACATTATTGCTCATCACCCTCCCAGAGGGTTGCCATTTATTGTTGAAGCTTCGTCATGGGCTTTTACTTTATCCATCGGACTGCTTGGTTTCACACTTTCATTACTATGGCAGGGCAGGCATTCTTCCGCTAAGGGGCTTTCCGCTACTTTCTCCACTTTCTATTCCACTTCACCCATATTCTCGTCTATCACCAATTCTTCATGGGCCACTCCGGGGGTAAGGAGGCGGTGACCCGAGAGCGATCAAGACTCCGGAAGCTGAAGTTTATAACAAAAAAGTGATTGATTTGGGATTAAATCCCATATTTTTGGTCCCCTTGGCATCATGGCCATGAAATTGGTCCAAATCCCAAAGCAGGGTTTTGACAAGAAAACACGATCATTATAAAATGAAGGTGAAGTTACAAGAGAGGCTCCTGGTGGTTGGCAACCTGGAGTCATATCCATAGGCTCGGATAAACTCTGGGCCAGTGGCCACCGAGTTAACAATTACATCATCACATGGATACTATATTGGGATTCAGAAAGAAAATCAGTTGTCTGTCGGAGGGGGGAAGACAACAGAGCGAAGCAAATACATCATATATATACCAACGGGGAATACATGAGCTAATAAAAAAAAGGAATCAGGGGCAAGAGCCCTACTTTTCATTTCTTAGAATGTGGAAGTTTACATCTAGGCTGTAGAGAGCCCCACAAATCGCAGAGAAAGAAAGGGAAAAGAAAAAAGGGAGAATCCACCGTGCTTACGAATGGCTCTCACACTTCCTCGCTCTCTCTCTCTCTCTCTCTCACTTCACTTTTCTGGTTTTCAGGCTCTCCTTTCCTTCTTCTCTCCTTCTACAACCTTGGAAGCTTGGAACAGGGGCTGCTAGAGGAAGAGCTCCGAAGAAGGACCAGAAGGAAGAAGAACGGTTGATGCGGGATGACTACGAGACTCGACTCGAATACTGGGACTCTAAGTGACGATGTGACTCTTTAGGATGATACGACCATCAATGACACACAAGACTCGACACCTAACTGGGTTCCCGACGAGGTGATCGTGCCCCAAACAGAAGTACTCGCTCACAGTTGTCCCCAGCGAGGGAAACGTGTAGATCGGCACGGTTGAGTAACCGGCTTTGAGTCTGGGGTGGTCGGCTCACTCTCGGGCTCAGATTGAGTCGCAGAACAGGTCTTGCACTCACAACTCACGGCGGTGATTAAATGCGAGCTACCTAGGAGAGTAAACTAACATGCAAGCAGCAGCATCTAGAATGTATACTAGCTAAGCAAAATGACAAAGGATGGGAGGCGAGTGTACCTCCACGCTCGTGGCATGGGGAAGACTTCCCGATCGAGATCCGTAACCCCCAGTACAGTAATAATTATTAATTTACAGAATTAATCCTACAGCCCACTCCACACAGGGAGGTAATAGGTGACATGTGGGGTCCGGGAGCTCCAATCTCGGGTTGGCGGACAGCAGTCGGTGGCGCTCGGGTGGATGCGGTCGGCCGGTTCAGTACCGTTCACTCAGGCCTGCAGGATAACACGTGGGACCCGCTGCTGGTACAGTGACATTCGGGGTGGCTCTTGGCTGCAGCGATGGGCAAGGGCATTCTTGGAGTGCCTCGGGTCGATCCTTGGGAGCGGCGATCACCGGAGAGGAGGCGGGCGATCTCTTGGGAATTACTTCTCAAGGATGTCCCGCAACTCTGTTTCAGGCCAACTCTGCGCGCTCTGACGAGAACGGCCAGCACGCCCAGCCACGACGTCGGATCAAGACAAGATTAGCGCTGTTGCAAAGAGCACTCGAACAGATTCGACATACTGGAATTGTAGAACCAATCCAATGGTCTGAATGGAAATTACAGGCTCTGAAACCTGGGTGATGGTTCTGTCCTGAAACTCAGAATCCACAGGGCAGATTGGAACCAGCCTATTTATGGGATTTGACCATGGATCAAATGAAGGAATTAGGACCTAGAATTTTTATGGTGGGTAGAGGGGAGGGATACAGTGACACACATAGTTTTTTTTTAGGATTCTGACCATGTTTTGGGGGCGGGAAAAATCACCTACCACAGACTATCACGCTACCCTGCTCACAGGCAGATTGTGAGGGGAACAAACTACTGACTGGGATGGGGACAGAAATCGAGATAATTGATTGCACAAAAATCAAGACAGATAATGAAAAATAGGTGACCAGCCTGAAAATATGAGAAATGAAGAAGAAGTGTCGACCTCATGGAGCCACTGCATCGACCTCACAACTTAACTATCATATTGGCAGTTTTCTTAAAACAGTGTCGACACTACTCTTACAGCAGGTCGACACCATGATGCTTCTTGCAGGCGTTGTAGATAGGATTTTGCAAGATAGTGTCGACACTATAGTTATAACATGTCGACACCATAGTGGTTCCAGAAAGCGTTGCGGACAGGATTTTGCAAGGTAGTGTCGACACTACAATTATAGTAGGTCAACACCACAATGCTTCCAGAAAGCGTTACAGATAGGATTTTGCAAAGCACTGTCGACACTACAGTTACAGCAGGTCGACACCATAGTACTTCCAGAAAGTGTTGAAGATAGAATTTTATAAAGCAGTGTCGACACCACAGTTATAGCAGGTCGACACTGTGGTTCTCCCAGAAGCACTTTAAGTTGTTTTCTGTCAAACACGTCAGGTCATCTAGGGAATAAAATAATGAACCACAAACCTCCAAAAATACGGATTTCGAGGTCTGGAGGAAGATCCATGGTCAGACATGTGTCTCAGCCATCATCGCCACACCTGACCAACTTTTTGGTGGCAGCTATGTCAGAGTCCAAATCTGGGAAATGCCACTTGTCATGACACACCACTTTCTGCAGGCAACCAATGGGATATGGTCCTAGAAAGGTGCACAAGCAGAGAATTGACCTGAGCCAATGAGGAAGCAGACTGCAAGATCTCTACCATGTGGATCATTAAATGCTCAGATCTGGAGTTGAAGAAATCTCTTATTCTATATCTCCTCTGAGCCAATCAAAAGAAATAAGGTCCGAAATCATATTTTTCTACCCATGCTGGACCAATCAGTGGACAGATCTTTGGGGGGAAAGTTTCTTCTCTTGAGAAGGCAACAAGGGACACGCACCTGATGGTCTTTTGTAGGGCTGGAAGTGTGCTAAGAGGAGTAGAGAAGAATGGACTGAAGATAGAAGAGGAGCTGTTGTTGCTACTGCTAGTGAGGCCGGTGCCCCCAAAAGAAGAAGAAGAAGAAGGTGAAGAGATTAGGGCCATATTGTGAAGATCTGAAGCCAAGCTACAAGTTTCTTCTTCCACCTGCTTGTTGTTTAGTAAAGAGAATCTACCATCACTGATGCAACGAATCTGAAAGCAGCAAACCAAGCCCTCTAGTTTTTAGACAAGGACATTTGCATTTGGCATTGTGTTTCATTCCTCTTGTCTGAAGTTCTTCATTACCCTTTTTTGTTTTGTTCTTGTTTTTGCTGAAACATTGAACCGTCCCTACCGGTGATAGTAGGAGGGTAGATCAAGCTAGTCTGCTTGGATCTATGATTTAGGCAGTGTGCCATCAAGTTGTGTGACAGTGGTTCCTTAAGAGGGAAGAATCTCTCTGCAAGCAGTAAGGCAACAGGTTATTAAGTAGTGTTATCAACGGGTTGTGCAGTTACACTAGAGAAGCCTCACTTGGTTAAAGTGAGGGGTAGATGTAGGACTTTGGAGAAAGTCCAAACCACCTTAAAAAGTATTGTCCATGTGCTTTGCTTGTGAGATTGCTCTTCGCTAGATGCTTGTTTTGGCCCGTTACTTATCTATACTCTTGCATCAATTGTGTGTACTCTCTACATTTTCAAGTAGTTCTATCTATTTCACTGTGATTGCTTTTAATTCTAGAAAAAATGGGCAGATCTACTCACCCCTCCCCTCTAGATCAGTCATTCCTACATTGCACGTGGTATCAGAGCCAATCTCTCATGATGGGGTCCAACGACCTTGTGAAAAATGGTGGAATGGCGTCCAAGGGACTCTTGCTTGAGGAACAGGGGTGGCAAAGCCAACCTGTAGGCAACTTCTCCAACTCTCTCTAGAATCTCAAATGGGCTAATGAATCTCGGACTCAGCTTGCCACGAATGTTAAATCTTCAGACTCCTCTCATAGGCAAAACCTTTATGAACACATGCTCGCCCACTTGAAATTTCAAATCTCTCCTTCTATTATCTGCATAGCTTTTCTATCTTGACTATGCAACTTGCAGGTGATCCTGGATAACCCAGATATTCTTGGATGATTCTGAAATGAGATCCGGTCCCAACCATTTCTTCTCGCCTACCTCATCCCAGCACAAAGGTGATCGGCAACTCCTTCCATAAAGAGCCTCGAATGGTGCCATCTGGATGCTGGACTGATAATAGTTATTGTAGGCAAATTCTATTAGGGCCAAATGTTCATGCCAGCTACCACCAAAGTCAATCATGCAAGCCCTTAACATATCTTCGACAATCTGATTTGTTCTCTCGTTCTGCCCATCTGTCTGAGGATGAAATGCAATGCTGAAATTTAGATGGGTTTCCAAGGGCTCATGCAATCCTCTCCAAAAATGGGAGGTGAACCTGGGGTCTCTATCTGGCACAATGTTCATAGGTACACCATGCAATCTTACAACTTCTTTCATGTAAAGAGCAGCCAAAACATCTACTGTCCACTTCGACTTAATGGCCAAGAAATGCACAGATTTAGTCAACCTATCCACAATTACCCATATTACATTAAAGCCTCCATGAGTTCTTGGTAAGCCCATTACAAAATGCATGTCAATACTTTCCCACTTCCAATGCTGAATATCGAGAGACTTTAGTTTTCTGGTAGGTCTAAAATGCTCAGCCTTCACTCGTTGACACACTAAGCATCTACTCACGAACTCAGCCACTTCCCTTTTCATGTTGGGCCACCAAAAGGTCCTTTTTAAATCCCGATACATCTTAGTAGCTCTAGGATGAATGGTATAGTTGGACCTATGGGCTTCCTTAAGGTTCTTACCCTTCACTTTGGCTATATCAGGGACACAAGTCCTTTCTCGAAACAACAACCTTCCATCATCGGCAAACAAAAAATCTGGTCGATTGCTCAAACTTCCTTTGATCTCTACCAACATTAGATTATTATCTTGCAAGGTCTTGATCTCTGCCAACAGCTCTGGACGAAGTTGAACCAAAGCGATCATAACCAGATCCTTCTTCTTATCAACATTAAGGTCTAAACTAGCCATCTGCTCCAACATCCTCCACTCTTGTAACATAAGGCTTGACAACTTAGCTATCGACTTGCGGCTCAAAGCATTAGCCACTACATTGCCCTTCCCAGGGTGATACTCTATGGAGAAATCAAAATCCTTCAAATATTCAAGCCACCTTCTCTGCCTCATATTAAGCTCTTTTTGGAGAACAGATACTTACGACTTTTGTGATCAAAAAATACAGTAAAAGTCTCTCCATACAAGAAGTGTCTCCAAATCATCAAGGCAAACACCACTACAACGAGTTCCAAGTCATGGATAGGATAGTTCTCTTCATGCTTCTTCAATTGTCTAGAGTAATAAGCTATCACCTGACCACGTTGTATAAGCACACAACCTAGACCAATGCCCGAGGCATCAGCATGAACTTCAATTCCTCCTTCTCCCGAAGGCAAGGCTAAAACAAGGGCAGTGGTCAAACATTCCTTCAGAGTTGGGAAACTCCGTTCACAATCTTTTGACCACTCAAATCGATTCTCCTTGCGGGTCACTCTGGTCAGAGGTACCGCAATCTTGGAGAAATCCTTAATGAATCTCTGATAGTAACCTGCTAGGCCTAGAAAACTTCTCACTTCGATTACATTCGTAGGCCTATCCCAATTTCTCACTGCCTCTACTTTAGAGGGATCTACAGAAATTTCATCTTTAGTAATAATGAAAGTTATATGGCAGCGTCACTCTGGTAATGAAGCTACATGGGAACGTGAGGATGAAATGCATCAGTAATTTTCTTTTTTATTCGAATAAGATATAAATTCTTTCAGTTCTCTCCTTGTTCTTCCTTTTAAATTTCGAGGATGAAATTTCTATTAGGAGGGAGGGACTGTAAGGCCCATTTTTTAACGGATCCTTTCTGGTATCGAAATACAATTTAAACCGACCATTTCTCTGAAACATTGCTCTCTCCGGTGATGGCCGGAGCCAGGGTTTAAGACTCTCTCTGGCAAGAATAGGATATGGTCGACCCAGGGGGGGACTTGCCCCCCCCTACCTCCTTCTTCGTTGGCTCCACCTCTGATTCGCTCATTCGTGGAGGTCCTCTCCTCTTCCTTGCCGCCATTGACGTTCAATGGTGTTGTTCATGAACCTGCGGCTACAGACAATGGGGAACCTACAGTTTTCTTTAGCAAGGAAGAGATTGCGCTATCCCTGAAGCCTTTTGATTACACTCTGGTTGCACGCACGCCCTGTGGCAGACCTCCCTTTCTGGAAATTAGAGCTCACTTGTCTGCTCGATGTGGAAGCAAAGAAGATTTTGTTATTAGTGCTCTTGATCCTAGGCACCTTCTTCTGAGATTCAAGAACTATGAAGACTATTTGCATCTCTTGTTGTGGGAATCATTATTTGTTCATGGCTGCCTGTTTAGATTTTTTAAATGGACAATGGATTTCTCTCCACTTGCTGATTCTCCGATCCTACCTATTTGGATATCTTTCCCTGGTCTCCCTGTTAACTTTTATTTGGAACCATTGCTCCAATCTATTGCAGGGAATATTGGCTGTGTTTTGAAGATAGATCCATCTACTCTCAATCTATCTCTACAACTGCAGCTAAAGTCTGTGTTGAGCTAGACATTTCTAAACCCAATCCCTCTCAGGTCTAGATTGGTTTTCCTGGGGGTGGAGCTTGGCAAGATGTATGCTACCCTGAACTTCCCGAATTTTGTTCTGCATGTGCCCGCATTGGTCACAATGTGGATGTATGCAAAGCTAAAAGAGGTGTTCGTCGGACTACAAATCCTGATATTCCAAATACTCAAAGGCATCAGGTGCTTTCTACTAAGGTCAGAAATTAATGGCAACCTGTTATTCCCAAAAATGCTGAGATCATTGGCAATGGTAATGACTCAATTGGGTCCACTATAAACCCTGGTATGAACTCACATGATGTTGCAGAGATTACTAATATTTGCCAACAACCTATATCTTTATTAGTATCAATGAAGTCAATTAAGAGGAATGATAAGGTGCAGATTACTTCTAACATGGCCAATCAAGATGTGGCAAAGTTTAACAATAATTGCCAGCAGCCTGGTTCTGTATTAGAATTGATGATGTCACCTGAGGGGAATAAAAAGGTTCTGATAAATCCCAACTCTGACATGGTCAATCAAGCTTCTCACTCAGATTTTCAGTCAAATCCTGGTGAGAATTATCCTCATGTTTGTCAAGGTTAGACTTTTAGTACCTCTGGAGAATTTTAGGAAATGGCCTTGGTGCCCATCTCTCCTTTGCGAGATCATAGTCACCTATCTTTGGTTACCAAGACAACTCCACTCTCTGAGGGGCTCCCTTCAACCCAAATAGTAAAGGAAGGTTCTAATTCTGTAATCTTAGGGGTTGCTATTCCCCAGCATCAAGCTGAGTCTGCTTCTGTTGTTTTACCTATTATCAAATCACAAGAGTCAATTCTTGCTACCAGACAGGATATTGCAAAGTCAGCTACTATTAATAATGCTCAGGTCATGCTAAAAGGCCAATCTGGAGTTATCACTAGATCAATGCAGAGGGCTGGCTCCACGGGTAACCTTCATAACATTTCTAATTAATTATGTCCATTCTTATTTGGAATATCTGTGGTATAGGGAATGACATTTCCCAGGGTCGGGTGAAATTTCTCCTGAAAGCTCATAATGTTCATTGTCTTGCAATATTGGAACCCAAAATTCATGCTAGTAACTTGGAAAGAGTTTGTAATAACTAGGAATGGACAAGGCCCTGGCTAATAAGGATGAAGTTACTCATATTTGGGTTCTTTGGAAAAAACCTCTAGATTTTTCTCATATTTATAGGGATGATCAACAAATTACTATTCTCCAAACATCATCTACTCTGCCACAGATTTATCTTACATTTATCTATGCTAAATGTTCCATAAGTGAAAGGCATTGTCTTTGGTCTTCTTTGGCTAACAGTCATAATCAGATGAATGGCCCTTGGCTAGTGGCTGGTGACTTCAATTGTGTACTGGATGTTGATGAGAAATTAGGAGGTAATCCTCCAAATCTGACTTCTATGTCTGATTTCAAGGACTAACTTCAAAACTGTGAGCTCCTTGATGCTGGATTCATGGGATCCAAATATACATGGCACAATAATCAGTCGAGAAGCAGAGGTATTTGGGCTAGACTGGATAGAGTGCTTATTAATGCTGAATGGTTAAAAGTTTTGCCTATCACTGTGGAGCACCTTTCTAGAGAGGCATCTAATCATGCTCCTCTGCTCATCAAGATGCCTTCTTTCAGAAAATTCAAGAGTAGATTCATTTTTCAGAAAATGTGGACCTTTCATGAGAATTTTATTAAAGATGTTGAGCTGTGTTGGCTTACCAGTCCCCTGGCAACTTCTCCTCTTACCACTCTATACCTTAAGCTAAAATATCTCAGGAACATGCTTGTGGCTTGGAATAAAAATGTTTTTGGTAATGTGCATATGAACCTTGTTGCTGCTGAAGATCAGGTTCTGAAGGCTGAATTTACTTATGATCTGGATCCATCATCCTTAAATCTTGTTGCTCTTAACAAAGCCAAGACCAATCTTTCCAACAGTCTACTTCAACAAGAAGTGTTTTGGAGACAGAAATCCAGAGTTAAATGGCTTAGTGAGGGTGACAAAAATACAAAATATTTTCATATGACTACTATGGCTAATAGGACAAAGCACATCATATCGCAGTTGAACAAGTCTGATGGCACTCTGAGTTTTGACCATGATCAAATGAAAGTCATTGTAGCAAAGCACTTTAAACAGGCTTTCACTTCATAGGGACATCACATTGATATAAAAATTCTTAGCTGCATTCCTTCACTGATTTCACTGTCGGACAATGAGTCTCTATGTGTTACTCCTACTGAAACTGAAATTTGAGAAGCTGTCTTCAACATGTCTTCTGACAGTGCACCTGGGCCGGATGGGTTCTCAAGTGCCTTTTATCAATGTGCTTGGTCTATCATTGCCAGGGATGTAGTGGCTGCTATTCAGTATGTTTTCATCAATAAATGCCCTCTTCCTAGAAGTGTCACCTCGACTCTTATTGCACTCATCCCTAAAAGAGCAATGCCACCGATATCTCTGATTTTAGACCTATAAGCCTTTGCAATTTTTTCTACAAGATTATATTTACAATTATTAACAACAGATTAGCAGGCATTCTCCCCAAAATTATCTTTAGTCAACAGTTAGCCTTTGTAAAAGGGAGAAACATTGTGGAGAACATTGCATTGGCTCAAGAACTTGTGCAGGAACTTGGAAGGAAAACTAGAGGAAGTAATGTGATATTCAAATTAGACATGGCTAAGGCCTATGATAGACTAGAGTGGGATTTTCTTTACGCAGTGTTAAAGAGATTTGGCTTCAGTTTGGAGTTTATTTCCCTCATTGAAATCATGATTAACAATTGCTGGTTTTCGATTTTACTCAATGGTGACTCTGCTGGTTATTTTAAATCATCTAGAGGTATTCGTCAAGGGGATCCTATTGTCCCTTCCCTTTTTATCATTGCAGAGGAAGCCCTCAGTAGATTCTTGCATGATGCATATACAAATGGTACGGTTGAATGGTTCATGGATCCTAGAGGCTGTCCCACTATTTCCCATTTGCTTTTTGCAGATGATACTTTAATCTTTAGCAAAGCTACTGCAGTCTCTGTTAGGAATTTATTAAAACTTCTAAAAGTTTATGAGCAGCCTTCTGGACAATTGATCAGTATTGGCAAAAGTGGATTCTTCTTACACCCTAATGTGAAAGATTCTATTTCCAAGAAAATAAAAGACATAATTGGTCTTTCTCGGCATACATTTCCTCATAAATATTTGGGTTACCCACTGACTATTGGCAGGAGGAAAAAATTGCATTTTGCTAGCATTCTTTCCTCTATACATAAGAGGATTCATGGTTGGTTGGCCAAGTTTCTATCTCAAGGAGCTAAGCTCTGTTTGATTAAGCATGTCTTGACTTCCATTCCCATTTATTTTCTAGCTTCGTCCCCTTTTCATGTGGGCACTCACAAATCTTTGGAGAGAAGCTTTGCCAATTTTTTCTGGGGATCATTACCTCATGGGAATAAGAGGCATTGGAAATCGTGGTCAACAATCTGCAAGCCTATTACCTAGGGTGGACATTTGGTGGATACCATAATTCTTTGAACAACTTTTTTGACTAGAGGGTTGACAGAAGGAAATCTACTATTTCCTGGCCATCTTGACCATGCGGCCAGCTATATGTGGGAGTCCCATTATTGGGACAGGTGGACCATGCATCTCTTCGGGGAATTTGCAATCGTCATCCTCTCTCACTGGCTACTCCTTGGCCGCATAAAACATAGTGGGTTGGCCCCCAAGATTAGGGACCTCTAGGGTCTTTAACAATTTGACTGTCTGACAGTCTACATCCACTATGGGTTTGATGAACCCTGGCGGGACTTTGATATTCCTGAACAAATCTTCGAGTCATGATACCCCCCGACTCAGGGTAAATATTGGACTGAATTGCTCTAAGCACACCCTCCTCCTAAGAGATAAGTGACACTTCTGGAAGAGTCACATAATCAGGCGGTGGCGGAGGGAACCAGTCATCGGGCTCCAGTTTCTTCTTCCCCTTGTCCTGAGCTAGACGAGGAGGCTTCTTCGGCGTTTCTAGATATAGTGATGCATCTAGCAGATAGCATTTGAACACCTCAAAAGGGTGTAAGTCAGCAAATATCCTTTCTTCTTTCCCATTTCAAGGGTACTTTATGCAATGGTGGAGGGTAGACGACACCACTTGATTTTGATGCTGCCATGGGCGGCCCAGTAACGCCTTGTATGAAGTGTTGGAGTTTATCACATGGAATTACACTTTGGTAGTGAAGTCGTCGAGGGAAAGATCGAACTCTGCCACACCCATGGGGACTTCAAACTTCTGGTTGAACCCAGCAATTCTCATATCCCTGACCTCAATCAAGTGCACATTAAAATAGTATTTCTGATATACCTGATACGGGAGTATGTTCACTGCCGCCCCCGGGTCAATCAAAATTCTACTTATCGGTAGGCCATTCAGTTGCCCCCTCATGTAGAGTGATCTATTGTGGCTGACGGAGGGTAGAAGCATATACTCCTCTGTAAAAGTCATAGCCACCCCCAGTTGTGCCTCGGCAAAACAACTCTTAAAGTGTGCCGGGGTTTGCAAAGCCACGATGATGGCTTGTTGGGTTTCTTTGTCTCGTAAGAGTATCTCCCAGACAGTGAATCTTGTAGGGATTCTCTTCAGCTGCTTAATTATTCTATTGCTGGCCCTGACATTGGCCAGTTTCCTTTCTTCAGCTTTATTAGGCCTGCCCTCATTGTGTTCTTGAGGACCTGGCTTGGAAGGTGATTCATCTTTTTCTTCAAGTGTTGTCTGGGCCTACTGCGTCGCCCTGACTGGTTCCTTCTCTTGCATGAATTCGGCGAGGCTTGGAATGCCCACATGGTCTTTATTTGCTAGAGGAGGGACTACTGGGGATAAGGTCGGAACATTCTTGGCCTTTGATTGTAGCTGTGGGCATGACTGCTTGCCCTCTTGAGATGACAGGAATTCGGCAAAGGAGGGGACCTCTTGGCCTCTTGCATGTTCAGGGTAGAGCCCTACCGGAGGAGGAATTTCTACGCCCTTAACTTCAGGCTGAGGGACTATGGTTAGCCTGGGGAAGGCACCCTCATTTTCTCTCGGACCTCGTGGCATGTTGGGAGGTGGAAGCTTCAGCTTGATTTGCCTCTGTCGGTGTGAGGTATATTTTTTCATCATCCTCTTCAGAAATTTAGGCCGTGTCAAATAGGTCCAAACGAGTGTTGCAGGATAAGGCATGGCCCTTTCTTTTATTCTTTGATCTATTCTTCTTTTTCTTTCCATTGGTAGTTGGTGGCTTGCTCCTGCAAAGGCGGAGGTTTGTCCAATATGCCTAGTTCTTCAGCTTTAACTTTAGCTTCTTCTATTAATTCATGTTCCCAAGGAACATACTCCTTCAGCTGGACAGGTCAAATTTTGAGCTGCTCATATTCATCTAGCCGGCATATATTTTTTATTTTTATTTTTATTTTTATTTTTTTTATTTTTTTTATTTTTATTATTATTTTTCTCTCTCTCTCTCTCCTTTTCTCCTTTTGGTTCTGTTTTACTTTGCATCATCATCTTCTCCATTTCATCATTTTTTGGTGTCCACAAATGCCCCCCACCCGCGGGTGACGCGAGCGAAGGATGAGCAAAGCGGGGCGCACGGGTGTAGCCCGTTCGAGAGATTTATTATGGTGAGGAGAGCGGGTACACAGACCGGGGTTGAGGTCGAGAAACTAGGCCACATGGGCCAGAATCGGGCAGCAGGCCATGAGAGCCGAAATTGAGATCGGCCTACTAGAGCCGGGAGGTATTAGAAGCGTGGTAGGATTGGGAGAAGAGTTTGTCCATTCAATAACCTGGCCAGGAGGTCTGGATCGGAGTGACTTTTGTTCTCTCGTCGAACAGAATGTCCTATCTGGAGTGGAGGGGTCTTTTGATTCTCTGACCGGATGGAAAGTCTGATCTAGAGTGGTGGGAGTCTTTTGTTCTCTTGCCGGACAGAAGATCCGATCTAGAGTGGAAAGGGTCTTTTGTTTTCTAAAGCATCGGGGCACCGGCTATGAAAATCGATCTGGGAAGGTGGGCCACAAGGGTCGGGGTTGACATTGCAGAAGTAGGCCGCGAAAACTGACATCGGGGAAGCGGGCTACGGGAGCCGAAGTTAGGGGACTGGCAAGCCGTGGGGGCTGGAAGTAAGCCATGAGAGCCGAGATTGGGTCCCATAAGCTAGAACTGAGAAAGCAGGCTGCGATAGTCAAAATTGAGTTTATTTTCTTCCTTTCTTTTTCTCCTTTTTTTTATATAAGTATGCACGCATTCGTCAACAGGCATAACATAAATATACGTAAGGCAGTTCCCTCTATAAGGGATGGGATAAGAACATCGTCCATAGTTCGCAGACACGGTGCGGGCCAAGAGGCACAACTAAGGGGTGGTGCTCCCGTCAAGAGAATATCGCATGATTCTCTTGCGTAGCCCAAACTTACAGTATTCGCCTGAGGTAATTCCCTGTGGCGTGGAGGAGCGAACCTGTGAGCAAAAGGCCCTAAACATAAGAATATGCAGGTTTTCTAAGTAACACTCGAGGATTACTCTAACGCCTATACATGGGTTTCAGGCTCTCGACTTTCGGTAGCTTCGCACAGCCCCCATCTGTTTATTTTTTGTAGCGGGTTTCACTGTTCGGCGCGAGTCTCCTCATGTGTCTCAATGGGGATTCCCAGCTACTAGGATCCGTCCTTGTTGTAATTCTATTGTGGGTTCCACCGTTCGGCGCGAGTCTCCTCATGTGTCTCAATGAGGATTCTCGGCTACTAGGCTTCGTCCTTATTATAATTCGCTTCACCATTTCGCGCAAGTCTCCTCATTTATTTTAGTGGGGATTCCCGGCTACTCGGATCCACGTTTTCATCTCTCTTTTCTTTCTCTTTTTTTTCTCTTCTCTCTTTTTTTGCGTCATTTTTCTCCCTCTTTTTTTTACAGTGGGGCAGGCAACTTTTTCCTCACGATCACCTTCCACGCGAGTGCAAGAATTCAAGCATCCATAGAGTGCTAAGAAGAAAGTCGGGCTATCGAAGGCCATTGAACACATTAAGTGCGAAATGTGGGAGTGTTGTCTCAGGTTTATTTTGTTAGTTGGGCTTAGCAATTTAGGCATGACTCTTTCCCTTGACGTGTGCACCCGCCACAATTGAGTTCCCTTCGAGCGTACGTCGTGGCGCACGTGCATCTGGAGTCGGGGCGATATTATTTAGTAAGGAAATGCGGTCCTAAAAAATTCAAGAGAAGTGTCTTATTCTATATTATAAGCAAGCATGCAAGCGGGGTAACCAAACATTCTCTTCTCCTCTTTTTTTCTTTTTTATAGAAAGTGCATTGAAAACACATTCATGACTATGTCAGCCCATTCAAAGCTTCATATATCTCAACTAAGAATTGATATCCATTGGCCATGCATTTAGACTACATGTGAGCACATCATTCAAGATAAACTTACGCCAAGATTGATGTAATATAGGTGAACACATTATGAGCCTCAATATACATGAGAAAATCATGAACATCAAACATGTAAGCCTTATCATGCACAACTAAAGATGAAGATCATGAATGAACATGCAAACATATGCAAGCACAACAGACATATACAGACATGCATAAAGTTCTTCCACATACACGCACACACAATATTTTGTTATTATCAAAACCAAGAGGAATCACAATGAACCCAACAATTGACAATAGAATATTATGCCTCGTTGAGGTAAGTCCACGAGACAACTCCAGTTGCAGCACCTCAGAGGTGTAACTAGCCCACCCCATAGGACAGTCGATGTCAAGCCTGGCCAATGCACCCCTACAGGCAATCAATGAACAATGCCAGCCACCCTACAAGGCGTGATGGGCTCGACGGTCCTGGATTCCCTCGAGCCACCTCTCCTCAGAAAATCCACAAAGCCTGCTGCACAAGACAGGGACCCCAGACATAGGCAACTAAGCCAGAATCATTGTTACGCCATGCTCCCCTGGCCTCTTTTCACCATTGACATTGACGTCAAACCCAGTCACGCCGTCAACTGCTGAACTGGCCACCTATATGGAGAGTTTGGCGTCTAGACCAGACTACTTCCGCAATGCTGGCCCTATGCACCTCTGCCACAAGCCCAACACGCAAGATAAACAGGAACGGAATTCCCAAGACACAGATAATGGGCTACAACTTCAAGCACCTTGCGTGTATCCAATACACGCCATCTTCTTCTCCAGCTTCACGCCCTCAATGGCTTTAGCAAACTACCTACCAACAACCCAGATCTCTCTAGAATCTAGCTCTACAACCTTCCAGGCTCAATGGTCTTCTTCAAATGTGTCGTCATCGCATGGAAGATAGTAACAAGAGCATTAACTCCCAGAACAATAAACTCCCACAACGTCGATAAAGTCAGGAGAAATCAAAACTTGCGAGGTGCACGGGCCGCAGGCCATCATCTTCGCCTTTAACACACACCTCGTGGGGGGCATTTGTTGACACCTGCATACTTTCTTGAATTAATTGAGGATTAATTATAGGGAAATACTCCCTAAATAGAGCAAAACGGCACAACGCTAAAGGTGCTCTACCAGTCGAGTTGAGCCTGGAAATCGAGACATTTCATCGAGTCAAACGGCACACCATAATAAGCGGGGATCATCCCTGAGTAAATGGCACTATACCAACCAGTTTTCCCGATAATCGAGTTGGATCTAGGGTTCGGGACAACCTGCCATACCGAACGGCACTTTGTAAAGATTCAGGGATCACCCCCGAATACCCTTCATACGGTATTACACTGTCGACACCTCAACAACCCGGTTAACCCGTGGCCCAGAACAACCTGCCACACCATACGGCTCATCGCCAAGAAGTGGGGGTCACCCCGACTACTAGACAAATGGCATCATCTTGTCGGCAACCCAGTTACTGGGCTAACTCGGGACTCCCAGCAACCCATCGCATCACGCGGTGCATGACGAAAAGGCAGGGAATAACTTCTGACACCCCTTCTTCAAGCAACTTGACACCATCGAATTCAATAGTTACATTACACCTGGGTTCATCGCGTTCAAGACGAAGCACAAAAGAACATCGAGTTCGACCGATCTGGGACCAAATTCAAGTAAGTTATCTCTTCACCCAGTCCACCTAACCCTCGTAAGCCCCAGTTCACCTAACCAACCCAAACCCCTGAACCCAGCCAATCCTTCCAACCTACATAAATCCCAGACTCACATCCAGCCCTCTTCCCCACTGTCACCCACTCACCCCCACCCTCCGAGCTCATCAACGGACCCACCGCGAGACCCCGTCATCATCCACGCACCCGGCTTCAAAGAAATCTCTCCTCTGCTGCCTAGAGATCTGAGACAGAACCTGAGGCTCAATTTGTAGAGGCTACACTAATGCCTATGCCTAGAATCTGCACATACCTGCTTCTATGGGTTTGTTATTCTCTGAGTCCTCTTTGCTCCAGAGGTAGTTTCACATCATTTTGACTTCGGCACAGTTCATGGCGCCTATTCTCATGCGACTGTGCAGAGCCTATGCGAACCAGTCTGTCGAGGACCAGCAGCAGACTAGTAGAGTGCTCCACGCCCTCTCTGTCGATCTTCTATTCTACACTTTCTTTGGCGGTGTACCTCTCGATGTCCTGAAACCAACCCAAGTCATTTCGTCACGTTTCGATCTCCGTGCTGGGCGTACCACCCCGAGCATCCTGCCCCTGTCTGTCAGCTCCCCCATAAAATAGAGACTCACCACAAAAGTGACTGCGACCAGCGACGTGCTCCGATGGTCCTCTATCCAACCATGCTAGTCCCGCCTTGTTCGTAGGTCCACAGTGCGAGTTCTCCCTCCTGCTCGACGATTGCGCCAGTCTGTCCTACGAGACAGATATGCATAGGTTGGCTTGTCTGCCCTGCCCTGCCCCTAGGTGACCTCAGATCTTCACCGAACTTTGCTGAGCACTGCTACACTTCTCCAGCAACATTTTGGCACAAGCTGCTGTGCATTTGGAGTCTTGTGCCTGGCGTACCAGTGAAAGCCATTCAGTTCTATCTAGCAGGATAGACACAGGGCAGCAGGCCCATTTCCCCTTCCCCGTGCTCCCCCACCTCCTGTGTGAGGGTAGCTTTGTATTAATTATTCCCATCCCCATGATCCCCTCCCTACGTGGAGCATTGTGCCATAAGACTATACTTACAGGTTCGCACCATATGTCACCGTCGACCTTCCCATTTGCGTGCATGTCCCTCAACAAATTTGGTATCAGAGCAAGTTCCCAACTTGTTCCCACAAGCCGGGTCCTGGATAGGTCGATATGAGTTCACCTCTAGTGATCTCTACAGCAGCCCTACCAAATGGCGCCCCTACTGTGGTATCCATCCATGAGATGGCACTCGAGAACTAGGTCTCCCAGGACATCCTCAAGGCCCTAACCAAGACTGGCCAAATTATACGCGACGGAGACCAAGTCCTTGTAGAGTTCCAAACATGGATCGATCGGGTTCCCTACTTCGATGGTGCATGGTGCCACATTAGCACATTAGCCGGACCAAACATATTCCTTTGGAGGCCTTGGCTAAGCCGTGCCAAATGCATTCTCCACATCTATCATGGGTCTTTACAATCTACAACATGATACCCCCTCCTCCAATGGAACTTGAAGTCTTGGCAAGTGAGTCATCGCTAGAACCAGAGCCTATACCGGAGGAGATTTACGAGCTAGACCCGGAGTTGATAGCCTGGTCTGAAGATCAAGAATGTGAGTGGGCAATGCTACAAGGCATCACGGGTCCCACTGTGATTCACACCGAGCAAGAACCGGCCACCCAAGAGCACAACAGCCCCAAGGCTGACCTAGTCGTCGTGGAGGTTCCATTGGTCCATCCCGATGCACTTCACCGACCGCTAGAGCTGCCCCATGCTGATCCTGTGCGGCACATATTTTGCATGGCTTATGGGAAGCATCACTCTGACATCTGCCACAAGATCATTTGCCCCGAACCTTGGACATACCCTCTAACGGTCATCACGATAGTGCTGCCCCACTTTAAGATTCGAGGACGAATCTTTTCTAACCGGGGGGGTATGATGAGGACATCAAAGCGGAGACATAGTGGACCGGCCACATTGGTAGAGAGGAGGTACTCTACCCACCGGCTGTGACGCGGATTAAGCTTCTTCTGGTCATGGAGGAATTTAAAAGTCTCATGATCTAAATATAAAACAAACTCCTGATGTAGCAGATAGTGCCTCCAATGCCTCAAAGCCTGGACAACTGTGCAAAACTTCTTGTCATAGGTGGAGTATCATAGTTTGGTGTCACTCAACTTCTCACTAAAGAAAGTAATAGGGTGGCTCTCCTGGCTCAAGACTCTGCCTATACCAATACCAGACGCATCACAAGAGACCTCAAACACCTTCGTGAAGTCAGATAATCGAAGGATAGGTGCCTGGATCATACGCTCTTTAATGTCCCAAAAGGCGGCAGTGGCGGCCTTTGTCCATACAAATGTGCCCTTCTAAATACAATCTGTAATCGGAGCAGTGATAGAACTAAATCTGCAGATGAAATGATGATAGAACATCACGAGACCATGGAAGCTATGGACATCGTGGAGCATGTGAGACTCTAGCCACTCAAAAATGGCTCGAATCTTCTCCAAATTGGCAGAGACCCCCTCACTAGATACAATAAAACCCAAGAAAGTAACATGTAAAGTCATGAAAGCACACTTCTTTGGGTTGGCGTACAACTACTCTTGTCTCAAGATCAAATAGACCTGCCTCAAATGATCCAAGTGATCTTCCCTAGTGCAGCTATAAATAAAGATGTCATCGAAGTAAACGACAATAAAGACTTCGCTAAGAGGTCAAAGGACCTGGGTCATGAGCCACATAAAGGTACTTGGGGCGTTGGTCAAATCAAAAGACATGACCAACCACTCATATAGACCATCCTTGATTTTGAAGGTAGTCTTCCACTCATCTCTAAGCCTAAACCTCACCTGGTGATAGCCACTCTTAAGGTCTATCTTGGAGAAAATAGTTACTCCTGATATCATATCAAGCATGCCATCAAGTCGAGGAATGGAAAATCGATACTTCACGGTGATATTATTGATGGCATGACTATCGACACACATCCCCCACGTGTCATTCTTCTTCAGGGCTAGCAATATAGGTACAGCATAGGGCCTCATGCTCTCCCGAAGTGATCCTCTCTATAGCAGCCCTTCGACCTAACACTGTAGCTCAGCGTGATCAGTGGGACTCAGACGGTAGTGGGGAAGGTTGGGCAATGAGGACCCCAGAACCAAGTCAATGGCAAGCAGAACATCCCGCATAGTTGGGTGCCCCTCGGGAAGCTCCTCTGGGAAAACATCAATGAACTCCTGCAGGATCGGGGCAACATCAAGTGGGAGTTCCCCTTCAGAGTCTCGCTCCACCTCTCAGACCGTGACAGCAAACACAGGGTGGCCCCTACTAACCTCCCGCTACATCTCACGGGGGCTAATCACCATCAATCTACTAGTTGGTGGCTGGCCTACTGCAGGAGAAACAGCCATGGCCTGGACTAGGGGCGGGGAACTAGTCCCAGGGGAAGAGGTGCCCGAGGTGGACGGACCAACAGGACCCCTAACTAGCAGACACTTCGGTGGGGAGGGGTGAAGAGTGATCCGCCAGCCACGATGGTCGAAGGTGCATGTGTTTGACCGACCATGGAGTGTGGCATCCAGATCAAATAGTCAGGGCCTACCAAGAATAATACTGCCCACCTCCATGGGTAGGACATCACACCAAATGTCATCACGGTAGGTGTGGAACTGCAGTGGGACTAGGCACTGTCGCCTAACCGAGATGGAGGTGGAGTCCACCCACGATACTCGATAGGGAAGGGGATGGTCTACAAGGGTAAGACCAAGGTGCAAAATAGTACCTGTAGAGATGGCATTGATACAACTCCCACTATCAATAATCACCTTACACACCTTCCCATTCAGCCGATAGTATGTATGAAAGATAGTAGTCCAGCGCCAGTCATCACTGGGGCCTATAACGCTATTTTTAGTTGAGGTGTTATCGGCCGTATAAAGCCAGTGCCCTCCACTTATCACCAAAAAATGAAGTTTTTCACCAAGTACGACACCGGGGAAGTCCAAGGTAACCAGGCAATAGCTAGAAGGTGCTATGTAATCTCGGTAGAAGCCATAGGGCCTGAGGATAAAAATAAGGAGTTCAGGGTGATCGAGGACAAGATGACAGCAGGCAAACCAGGCAGAGAGCTACTGTTAATCTTCCTCAAAGATGACCCCCCTCTTGAAGTTGGGGCAAATCTATCGCCCGACATGCAAATGCAATATAAAGAATTCCTTTCGGAGTACATTAATGTCTTCGCGTGGTCTGATGAAGATCTTCCTGAAATTCCTGGGGAGACAGTGATGCACAAACTCAACCTTGACCCATCAGCAAAACCAGTCTAGCAACGGAGAAGAAAGCACGCCCCAAAGAAGCAAGCGATCATTAAAGAGAAGGTCAATAAAGGGAAGAAAATTGGGCTTTTTAGCCTGGTCCTTTACCCGACTTGGCTCACTAATGTCATCCTAGTCCCTAAAGCTTCGGGCAAATGTCGAATGTGCATTGACTTCACCGACCTCAATAAAGTCACTCCAAAAGATTGTTATTTGTTATCGAGCATCGACCAACTGGTCAATTCAACCTTGGGTAGTGAACTCCTCAATTTTCTGGATGCCTATTCTGGGTACCACCAGATCTGGATGAACCCCGAAGATACCGAGAAAATTGCCTTCATTATCGACTTTGGCGTATACTACTACACTCGAATGTTGTTCGGGCTCAAGAACACCAGAGCAACTTATCAGAGGCTTGTCAACTAGATCTTCGAGGACCAGATCGGGCAGAATGTCGAGGCCTATATTGATGATATGCTCATCAAGTCACCCAAGGTCTAGAACCATTTCGCCGACCTAGATAAGACCTTCAACACCCTCTAGAGGTACAATATGAAGCTTAATCCAGCCAATTGTGCCTTTGGAGTTAAGTTCGAGAAGTTCCTGGGTTTCCTAGTGACCTAGCGAGGGATCGATGCCAACCCTGACAAGATCAAGGCCATCCTAGATATGTAGCCACCCACTTGTGTCAAGGATATTCAACGCCTGACAGGAAGGATCGTTACACTCAACTGTTTCCTGTCCCAAGCGGTGGAACGATGCCTCCCTTTCTTCAAACTGTTGAGAGGGACAAAGCTGGCATCTTCTACCTTTGCTTGGGACAGTGAGTGCCAAAAGGCATTTATTGAGCTAAAGGAATTTTTGGCCTCACCTCTGGTATTGTCAAAGCCTGTGCCTGGAGAGACATTATACCTCTATCTCTCGATGACTCCCTCTACAGTAAGCTCGGTCCAGGTTCGAGATGACCAAGGAGTGCAGAGGCCTGTATATTACATCAGCAAGGTGCTCCTTGAGGTCGAAAGAAGGTATCTCACAATCGAGAAACTCATGCTAGCATTGGTGACCTCGGCTAAACATCTTCGGCCATTCTTCCAAGGACACACCATTGTGGTGCTTGTTGACACCCATTTTCAGCCAACAAGTCGAGTTATTTCTCTTATCTAGACTTCTTTGAGCCTATTTTGAGATCATTTCTTGACCATTTTTTGAGCCCATGGAGCTTTGGAAGCTATTATCTACCATTCCCCCACTTTCGAGCCAATTTTGGGTGATTCGAAGCATCAGAAAGTCAGCCGAAAGGGACCACTATCTGCCCCTATGGTAGTGGTCAACCTTTGACCACTACCATGAGGTAGCGGCCATGTGTTGACCGCTACCTTGAGGTAGTGGTCAACCAATGACCGCCACCTCCATGTCTAAAAAAAAAAGAAAAAGGAAAACCCTCAGGTAGCGGTCTAGGGGAGACCACCACCTGCAGGTGGCGGTCTCCTATTTATCATCGATTTACTGCTGGTTGATTTGTCGATCACTGTTTATCTTCATCCTGAGAGGGATTTGATGAGGGTCCATCCATATGTCCTATTTTTTCCCCTTTCCTGTTATATGGGTAATATGAGGGTGCCACTGTGAGCACCATGCTTCTTACAGTAATATCGATTTGCTAGCTGGGGAGGGGGAACATTCCCCATCAAACATTTCTACCGTTAATTTTCCTCTAAATCGCCAAAAGGCCACAGGGTCCCATCCTTCCATGGCGTGGAGCCCAATGGGCCAATGAGGGTGAATATCAATAGATCGTCTGACCCAACAGTGAACCAAATCCACATTCCCCCGGGAACTGTGGTGCTCCATGGGTTATGGAACCCCTCGTAGGCTAGCCCTCGGGGTCTCTGTCCCATTTGGACTGTTCGCTTGGGCTTATATTGATAACCCATGGATCATCGGTGCCCTTCGTAGGCTAGCCCTCGGGGCTTCCATCCATTCGGGTTCACCGATCGCCGTGTTGGCCTCCCGACATTTAGGTACTTACCCCGGTAACCCTGTGGGTGAGTCTCCACTTTTCCCCCGTGACCCTTCGGGATATGGGGAAATGCTGCCAAATTTTAGTCTCGATTTCACCGACTTATGTGAACATCTTGAAATAGCACTTAAGCTATCACTAATGATGGATGTATAAGTAAATTATGTTAATGATCACTTGGCGTAGTGCCTATGGGCCAGCCTCTAGGACAATTTGTGCTTGAGTATGAACCTCGCACAAGACTGAATCAATAACATTGAATGATCAAATGCTTGAATGCATTACCAAGTTTTAACAAAAGAGGTTTGATAACTTAATTCAGCCTTAAATGAAACTAATAAGAGCTTCAAAAGAACCCCTTTCCTAATCCGGCATGGGCTAATCTGGTGCCCAAACCGGCGCACCGGATTAGCACCCCTCTCAATGCCCAGTTCTTCTTTGTCTCCCCAAAATGACATGGGGTTTGTTCTGGCACGCCCTCCGCCGCGTCGGATTACCCTCCTCTCCCTCAGCCCTCGCGTCAGATCAAATCTCACGTGTGCCCTGCACCGGATTTGCCTAAGCTTACATGTCCGCTAACCCTTCCATCACCCTACCTTCTATAAAGCCGACTCCATGTCTGAAGAGTTGACTCTACACCTTTACCTGTCCCTTCCTGGCCTTTCACTCAAGTGCTGAGTGCTATCCCCGATGGTCTTCATTGTCCCCATAAATCAATCGTCCCTTTTCAGGCTAAGAGTTTGTCCCTTCACCATACTTAACTCATGAACACTTTGCAAATAAATAATAAGATTGTTGCTGGCTTTCATCAGTTAATTTCT
This sequence comes from Amorphophallus titanum, assembly GCA_024336825.1. Taxonomy (NCBI): domain Eukaryota; kingdom Viridiplantae; phylum Streptophyta; class Magnoliopsida; order Alismatales; family Araceae; genus Amorphophallus; species Amorphophallus titanum. The sequence continues at coordinate 2,767,180 of JANBPO010002190.1, read as the reverse complement.
ATGGGTTTGCTTACATCACGTACACTCATGCATCTATACATATATGCACACACGCACGTTCATTTTTGTTGCATATTTGTCATCATTTCGACCCTCGGCATATCAAATGGTGATTTGCGAAAGGTCAGATCTGGTCTGGTAGAAAGTTCTCACTATGCGTAATGGTGGTCTTCGGACCTGTGTTCTCTGCCATGTATCGAGGACTCAGGATAATAAATGTGATTGAACTGCATGTTTGAGTGTATGTTCAGTTCTTGCATTGTGTAATATTATCTTGTTGATTTACCTATGCTTATACATTTACTCAGCCCCAGTGGTTCTTTATCTTGGTAATTAATCAAGGGTTTCCCTCCTTCTCGGAGGATGTAATTAACGTCATAGTCTTTATTGTATGATGGACTGTCGGTCCTGACACAGATTTCACTTTTGTCTGGTCAAGTCAGATTGAGCGCACAATAAATCTGTCACGCAAGTGACTGGCATGCCTACATAATAAATAAATAAATCAAATAAATCTAACAAGTCCTCAATCAACCAACCAAATAACCAAATTAATGGTTTCAGCCGAACCCGAAACCGGTACGTTTCGATTTCTATCCTGGCCGAAACCGGTACTGCTATCCTTGTCAGTGACGTGGTAAAATATCGCAATAAATATGATTCTTCCAATGCCAGTTTGCCCATGGCCGTCATATAATAGGCCAAGTGTTCATGTGGCGAGCCCTGACCATTGAACTTCTGGAGTTTTAGGACTTTTGGGCAATCCGGCGAAAGTTTCTTGAACTGATGGTGAAGGAGATATGGCACATTGTACAAATCAACGGTGACCACGCCCTCACCATGTTGAGCGAACTTCGCCTCCACAATCCCTTCGATCATCTGCCTCTGAGCCATGCCTCGACGATGAGGAGACCCGACTGTCCCGGGGACACTGCTCCTCAATCTGCTCTACTTCCCGGCGAATTCGGGAGAAGCGGGTCCTCAGAAACTCCGCGTCCAGGGAGATGGGAGGATGGTCCTCCCGCAGAAGCCTGCCTTCCTCAGCCTTCTTTATTGCAGAAGAGTGGCTGTGCTCAAACCACCACCGGGCGTAGTGAATGTCGAACCTCCCAGGATGATCTAACCCCGGCGTCGGCAGCTTCTCCGGCTCTCCTCTACAACTAAGTCCCACCAAGCGGCTGCCACTAGGTTACTGTCCCTACCCTTGTACAACCGGGCCACCAGAGGAAACTCCTAGTTCGGCGGAATCGCCTAATCGTACCCAAAGTTCCTGGCGAACCAGTGCGGGTAGTAGGGCTCCAGAACGCTGGCACTAGACTGGTGCAGTGCTAAGACAGTCGACCGGGTGCTAATCATCCACTCAGTGTACACCAGCGCATCCGGCTCTCGCAAGTACGGCAGGGCGCAAGCCGCCCCTCCACTTGTCGGCACTAACACAGGCGTGAAGCCCCTCGAACCACAATCAAACGGAAGCCCGTCATCACCTCTACCTGGCAAGTACGACAGGGCCCTCCTGGCCTTCTCCAACTGATCTACAACGTCCCCGTGCGGCTAACCCGTAAACCCGAAAAGCAAAGAAGCCACCGGGTTTGCCACTGCTGCCCTCGTAACAAACCCCGGGAAGAGTAGACCAGCCCACACGCTCAAGTAGTGAGTCGGCAGAACAAGGCTCCTCTCTCTAGGTGTAGGGTGTACTACCAAGGCCCCCAGTCCGTGGTAATTGTCAGCCAAAGCTGTTGGGGTCAACGCCAACCTCCGTCCCTTCCGCAAAAGACACGTGGGCCACAGTAGCTCCACCCGCAGAAGACCGTCCTCTCCATGAGGAACTACAAAAGTTGCCAACCAGTACACCAGATACGCGGCCAAGTAGGTGACGTCCGGAAGCTCATGGGGGTTCCACCCCTCCCTCGGTGCATATATATATCGAGAATATGTTCGGAATCTCAGCTCAATCTCAGAATACTCCTCCCATGGAGTCTGATCCTACGCAAACTCATTGTAAAAGCAGAAGGGCCTGTTGTGAAAATGACGGACCCATGCCTTCAGCGTCACCCTGGGAGTCTGTGCTGGCTTCTCCTTGCCTGCCAGGGCCAAATCCCTTCAAGTCTTCAATAGATATCGGTAGTTGTGTGACACCCGATATCGTCCCAGTCCGTCTGTGTGGCTACGGTGGAGGTCATCTAGCACCACCTTCTCGTACCCATCGCCGCCGATCGGCAAACCAGACATCCTGAAGAGGGACCACAAGTCTAGCGAGGTCTCTCCCTCTGCTGTGGCCACCGTATTCCATCGGCGGTTAAAGTGCCCCGCCAATACCTAAATGAGACCTGTGTAACACGGGTACCCGTACAAAGCCGCTGTCACTGCATACCGGATCCCTGTCCGGCCCAGAAGTACCCGGTAATGATGGATGACACCCATCAGCATGGATGTCAGTATCGGCCGAAACCGATACGTTTCGGCCGAGCCAGTCCAGCGTCTTGTGCTTGACGTTGATCTGGTCGATCGGCTCCTTCTTGTCGAAGGTCTTGAGCGCGTAGTTCGCGCCCTGGGTGAGCTGTGCGGTGGTGAAGGGCATGGTGGCGATCTCGGGAAAGGAATGGGGTTGAGTCCATCCACGTCCGAGGCCGGCGAGCCCTCATTACTGCCGGTGCGGGGCGCGACTCCCGCTTACAGCTACCGTGGCGCGGTTGTCAGCCGCACGGGCAGACTGCCCCCGCGTGGGGAGCAGTCAAGCGCATAGAAGAAACCCCGCCGGAGCGGGGCTGCTTAGTTACGGGCGGTAAGGGATGTCAGGAACGTCGCCCCTGAACTCCACCCTCGCGGTCCTGCCATCCGGGTAGACGATGTATGGCTCAAAGTCGGATCCGATCACAGCCGCCGCACCTTTGCCGCCGGGGATGAAGTTCACGCTCGCACCGACAGGGGCTACGTGAGTGATTCGGCCGCCTACAAGGATGCTCTGCACGATCCTTGGCTCATCGTCGGCTTGGGGGCTCGCCTTTGGTGGCTGCGGCGCGAAGTCGATGAAACCCTGATAGATGGCTGCCAGCTGATCGGCGTCTGCACTCTTGCGAACGAACGCCTGCTGGGCGCCTCCTCGCATTTCCATTGTGAGAGCCCGCGGCAGCAACACCCATCCGTCAGGAACGATTGCCTTTTCGTCGCTCATACCAGCCATCTTACGGCGTCGCCGCCGCGATGCCCTGCATCATCGCTTCCAGCGGATCGTCGGTCGTCGGCATCATCGCCGGGCGCGGTCCACCGGGACGCACCGGCCCCGGCGTCGGCTGGCGCGGCGCGGTCGGCGGCGGGGTCGCTGCCTTCGCTTCCGCCGCGAGCGCCTGGTAGGCGAGGTCGGTTGCCTCGGCCCACAGGCTCGGCGGGTACTTCTGCCGGATCTCGGCCACCTTGGCATTGAGCGCCGGGCGGATGGCGGCATAGGCCGGGTCGGCCAGCTTCGGCGCCTCCCACGCCTTGAGCGCGCCGATGCCGGCGGCCACCGCCTGCTCCTGCTCCTGCTGCGCGCGACCCTGCTGCTCGGTCGCCTGCCGCTGGTGCGCCTGCGCCGCGGCCAGGTTGCGCGCCTGCACCACCTCGAGCGCCGCCGCGCGCGTGATGTCGCCGCCCTCGATCTGCGCCCGCAGGTCGGCATGGTCGGCCAGCGGGTCGTGGATGCCGGGGATCTCCTTGCCGAGCGCCTTGGCGATCGCGGCGTACTCCTCGCCCACCACCTTGAACGCAGCCTCGACGGCCGCGCGGTCGCCCTGCCGGCCCTTGGTGATCGTGCCCATGTAGTCGAGCACGCGGGCGAAGTCGTCGGCCGTGCATCCGGTGCTGCTGACCATTTCCACGAGGTCGTCGCCGTCCTTCGCGCGCTTGGCGAGCGTCGGGAGCTGCGCCACGTCCTCGATGCCGGCGGCCTTCATGGCGTCCCGCAGCGGCGCCAGCTCGCGGATCTCCTTCGCCATCGACGTGAACCGCTCGTTGGCCTTGTCCTTGAGCCCCAGCGCCTTCGCCTCGGCAGCGATCGCGGCGTCGGCTTCGGCGGTCGCGGCGGCGGGATCCTTGGGCTTGACGTCGGCCGGCTTGGCGTCCGGATTCGGCGCCTCCTCGGCCGCGCGCGCTGCCTCCGCGGCTTCGTTGGTGCCAGGCACCAGGTCGGTCGGCGCATCGGCCGCGCTCTCCGCACCTTCCGGCAGGTCGGCGGTGATGGCGCCCAGCATGCCCTCGGCCGGGTCGGCTTCGGGCGTCGGGGCTTCGGCAGCAGCAGCCGCCGCGTCGGTGGTGCCGGCATCGGCCGGCGTGGTGTCGGGGTCGATCACATACATGGGTCAGTCCTCGGCTCAGGAGTGGATCAGGCCGCCATCGGGGCGGGTTCGGGTTCGGGCGCGCTCGGCGACTGCGGGCCAGGTTGTCCGCCGGGCTGCGGCGCTGCGCTTGGGTCGGCTCCGGGCGGGGCGGCGCCAGGCATGCCAGGCACCGGCGGCGCGCCGGCCGGCGGCAGCAGGTCGTCGATGTCCAGCCGCTCGCCCGATCGCTCGGCCGTGATGCGCAGCAGCTTCTCGTAGGCGTCGGCCAGGTCCGCCGGGCTCGACATGCGCAACTGCGCGATCTGCCCGATGCCCGACTGCAGCAGCGGGAGCAACTGGCTCCACGACTGGCGCTCGGCCGTCGTGTTCGGCTTGCCCGACGAGCCGGCCCGGATGTCCACGTTGGCGAACTTGAGCAGGTCGTCGGCGTGCGCGTAGGGCGGCCAGAATGCGTCCTCCCCGGCGATGGCCTGCGCGTCCTCCAGCGTCACGTAGGCGCGCGCGATCTCCAGCGTGTAGAGCGCCAGCTCGCCCAGCACGCCCTCCATCTTGTCGCGCTGCCCGCCGGTGCGCGCCTGGAACCCGGTCTGCTGGATCTCGGCCTCGGTCGCGGTCTTTTCGGTCTGGATGCTGCCGGTCAAGGCTTCCTGCGTGCCGAAGATGCGCTCGATCTCGTGGATGATGCGGGTGCGGTCGTACAGCGCCGGGTCGAGCGCGGCGTAGGTCACGGGCACCACCAGGCCGCGCAAGTCGGCCTTCGGCACGGTGGTCTTGATCGCCACCATTTCCTGCGTGATGGCCTTGGTCAGCTTGTTCGCCTCGGCGTCGTCCATCGCCCCGGCGTTGAACATGGTCTTGGGCCGCACGCGCCGGCGGTGCTCGGCCTCGGCCGACCCGATCCGGTTGTATTCGTCTACCAGCTTGGCCGCGCGCGACACCTTGGACTGCGGATGCCGCTGCCCGTCCACCTCGGAGTCGGCCAGCACGAAGAACGGGTAGAAGCGCGAGGTCGCAGGCGGGTTCCACGACGGCTTGACCCAGCACTGCACGCCCTCGATCCCGGTCAGGACGCTATTGGTGTCCCGGTCCCAAATCTCCAGCAGCGCCACGAACTCGCCCGTCTTGGCCCCGGCCCCGCCAGTGCCGGACACGAACGCATCGGCGTCGGTCGCCTCGGTCGTGCTGTCCAGCAGCGCCGACTCGCGCTGCACCATGACCGGCTCGCGCGCCGTGTACCGCTTGGCCTTCTGCATCTGCGCCTTCGGCACGTCCGGGAACGCCGCACAGGCGTCCTCGTAGGGCATGAAGATCCGGTGCGCGTTCCACGGGGCGTCCAGGTGGTTGCTGATCGTGTAGCCCGGCGCGACGATGAAGTCCTCGCCGGCCACGATGTCGGCCACGAATCCGCGCGCGACCACGGGCTCGGGCTGGGCCTGCAGCGTGGCAAGCTGGCGCTCGTACTCGGCGAGCTTGGCCTCGGCGTCCTTGCCGAATGCGCCCGCGATGCCATCGGCCATGCGCTGGAGGATGCCCGCGTCGCCTTCCTCCAACGCCTTCGCCTGCGCCTTGGCCCGCGCGATGTTCGCCTGCAGGTCGTTGATCGCCGTCGCCGTCTCCGGGCTGGGCGCCGTACGCTCCTGCCACGACGCCTTGAGCACACCCAGGCCGATCGTCAGGCTCGACCGCACCCACGGCCGACCCCGGCGCTTGAGGCTGGCGTCCTTCCACATGCGCGAGCCGATGATCTCGCTCGTCTCGCAGAACGACTTCATGTCCCGCTGGCGCTGCGCGTACCGCTTGCGCATCTGCTCGACCTGTTTGCGGATGATCTCGTCGGCCGCCGTCTGCTGGGCCGCCTGCCCGGCCATCATCGCGCCCTCGACCGGCGCGCCCATGAGCCGCGCCTGCGCCGCCGCCTGGCGCCCGACCTGCAGCGCCTCCGGGGAGTTCTTCACCGACTCCTCGGCCGCATCGCGCAGCGCCTCCAGGCTCGGCGGACGCATGACCGGGCCCGGCGTGATGTCCAGGTCCGGGTCTTTGGCGTACAGGTACGCCTCGAGGATGTCGATGTTGGTCCCGACGATGTTGGCGTCGACCTCGAAGCCGGAGTCGCCGCGGGCATAGCGGCGGTCCTTGGCGTACTGCTTGCGCGCCGGCTCGTCGAACTTGCGGGTCTGCTCGATCTTGTCCATCCAGCGGCAGACATCGGCGTACTCGCGGGCTTTCTCCGGCCCATCGGCAGCGGCGATGCCCTCGGCGGTGGCTTCGTATTCGGTCGTCATCGGGGCTACCTGTAATAGCGGGAACGGGCCGCTTCGTCCTGCTCGTCGCGTCGCTCGGACGCGGCGAAATAGGCTTCGGTGGCGAACTTGGGCGGCTCGGGGCGCTTCTTGTCGGCCGGCTTGCTGGCGTTCGCCATGTCGTCCAGCCCACGACCGATGTTCCCGCACACGTCCACGGCGTCATCGAAGCGGCCCATCGGGAAGGCGCAAAGCTGGTCGACCAGGCGATAGGCCCACGGCTTGCGCGGCAGATGCACCTTCCCGGCGCTCGCGCGGCCTCGGAAGCTGGCGACGCGCGCGATCTTGTCCTGCGAGCTGGTCAGGTACTCGACGTGAACGTGGGCATTGGCCTCGGTCATCATCCGGTTTTTGAGCGGCTCCATCGCGCGCCGGAGAGTGCCGCCCTCGTCGAACCACTGCGCCGGCTTCCACTGGCGCACCAGGGAGCAGAACGCGGCCACGGTCTTGTCGGGCGCGTCCTGCCCGCTCCACCAGTCGCGGAACCACCACTCGCCATGTTCGTCGATGCCCACGACGCCGTGCTCGGTGAAGTCCGGGTGCGTGTCCATCGTTTTCTTTGTCACGGCGTAGTCGCTGCCGCCGTAGATGCGCAGGCTCGACGGCTGCTCGCCCTCGTCGTACCAGTGGAACCATTCGCGCTCGAACTGGCCGCCCGTGTCCGGGGTCGGGCGCTGCTGGTACAGGCTGGCCCAAGTGCGCGGGTTGCTCTCGTAGTTGGCCCAATGGCGGGCGTCGAACCACTCGGGCCACAGGTACTCGCCGACCGCGCGCCCTACCGGGTCGTCCTCGCGCTCAGCCTTGGCCGGGATGTTCAGCACCTCCCACACCTGGCCGTCGCGGCACAGCACCGGCCCGGAGCGGCCGTCGTAGTCCTCGGGCAAGATCCCACCGGCAAGGTCGTCCTGGTGCCACCGGGTCTGGATGATGATGACGCTGGCCCGCGGCTTGAGGCGGGTCATCAGGTCGTCGTCGTAGGCTTGGCGGGTCTTGCGGCGCACCGTCTCGCTGTCCGCCTCCTCGCGCCCGGCCACCGGGTCGTCGATCAGCAGCAGGTCGGCGCGCGCGGAAGTGACCGCGCCCAGGATGCCCGCAGCCAGCAAGCCGGAATCATTGGTCAACTCCCACTCGCTCACCGACGAACTGCCAGCCCGGATGCCGGTCGGATCGGGCCAGATGCTCGTGAACTCGGGACTGCCAACGATCGCCCGGCATCGCTTCGACTGCCGCTCTGCCGGCGTCGCGGCGTAGCTGGTCAGGATCACCTTGAACCCCGACGTGCGCCCCATCGCCCAAGCTGGCGCCACGACGGACGCATAGGTGGACTTCGCGGAGCCCGGCGGCTCGAAGATCATCAGCCGGCCGCTGTCAGCCTCGATGCACCGCTGAATCGCTTCCATCGTGACCGCATGGTGGCGCGCGACCGTAGACTCGATCGGCCTGAATAGCCACTCGTCCGGGTCATCCGACACCGGAGCGCCGGGGATCGTGATGGCCTGACTGAACGCCACGAGCGAAGCGCGCGCGCGGCGACGACGCAGCAGCTCGCGGGCGGCAGCTTGGGGCGTGATGCCGCCGTCAGCCATTCGGCTTTTCACCCAGCGCCACGGCGACCAGATGCGCCTCGCTCGCGTCCATCGGCTTCACGCCAACGCTTCCGCTGTGCTCCAGGTCGACCTTCTCGCGCCAGTCCTCCCGACGCCGGTTCTTGAGCCAGAAGATCGCAGCCGCAGCACTCGGGGCAACCCTGGCGCGGTACGGGGCGTACACCGGAGACTCGGCGCCGGCCGGCATAAAGATCTTCACCTCGTCCTGCTCGTAGCCGATCGCCTGCTGGTACAGGGACCGGACGACGCGGCTGTCGGCCTCATCCTTCCCCACGGTTAGGGCGTGACAAAACTCCTCGTGCTCGCCCTTCCATCGGTGGATCGTCCTGACATCGACCTCGAAGAAGTCGGCGATCTCCTGATCGGTCGCCCCCAGCAGACACAGCTTCTTGGCCTGGGCCACGAATGCCGGGCGGTACTTGCTCGGCCGGCCTCCGGCCTTCTTCGCCACAGCGCCAGCGAACGCTTCGGCCAGCGCCTCGACGGCCGCTTCGTCTGCCTTCCGGGGCGCCTTGGCCTTCCCCGGCTTCTTGGCCTTGGCTGGCTTCTTGGCGGGCGCCTTAGCCATTGCGGGCCGCCTGCCGAACTTCTCGCCTCGCGTGCAACAGGCGTCTCGCCACGATTGCCCACGGCTCATCCTCAGTCGTCGCCAAGCAATAACCGAGCTTCCGAGCGCCAACCCTCATGCTCAGTACGCGATAGGTGATCCCGCGGTCGTCGGTTCGTTTTTCGAGCTTCACGCGTGCACCTCCGCGTCCACGTCCGCCATCCGGGCATTCCCCGTCCGGCTCACGGCGAACCGGCCGCCCTGCTCGATGGCGTAGCCGTGGCTCACCAGTGCGTCGAGCAGGCTGTCCCCGCCTTGGAAGTGCGCCCGCCACTCGGGGCGGTCGACGCTGAAACTCTCGGCCAGGTGGCGCAGGGCGTTGTCGATGGGGTCAGCGACCATCGTCGTGCTCCCCACTCATGTCCTCGCAGGCAAAGACCGGCACGCCCTGATACGTGCCGACCTGGAAGTATTGCCGGCTCGCTCGGGCAGGAGAATTGCATCCGCCACGCGGAGACCCGATCACCGGCTGCCCGCTGTTGTCCACCTGCGGGCTGGGATCCGGAATTGGCGCCACCGGCGGCGTCTGAATGTTGTTTCGCCAGTACGGGCTCGGCGAGCGGTCAATGCCGCGCACGCTGCCGTCCGGGTTGACGATCGAATCTCGGGAGTTGCCGAAGTCCGTTGCCGGCATCGGCCCCTCGTGGAACCCGTCGCGGTCCCACCAGCCGGCCTTCATGCCAGCCTCCCAAGGTCCGCCAGGTGCTCGCTGATGTCGTCGAACACGCCCTGCAGGCTCACGCTCAAGCCCTCCCCGCGGTCCCGGCTGGCCTGGTACACGCCCACGAGGTAGCGCCAGCGCCCTTTCAGGTCCGTGCTCCATTCCTTCGCGGCGGCGTGCTGCTCGTGGATGACGAATGCGCTCAGGTCCGGGTCGATGTAGACGTAGCTCAGGCCGCGCCCGCCTCGCTGATTCGCCCGCACCCGCTCGACGATTTCTGCCGCTGCGAGCGCGATGCAGGCCGGATCCACCGTGCATACCGCCTTCGGGGTGCCGGACTTGTGCCGATGCGGGGGCATCCTCCGGCCCACTGTGGCGGACGGCTTGGAGCAATCAAGCGCATGCGTTCCCATCATTTCCCCCTCGTGTGAAGTCGGTCGGTTTCCTGCCAGCCCGAGAGCCATGCGTCGGCCTGGTGGCGCAGCGATGCTTTCCCCGCGTAGGGGTTGGCATCGGGTTTCTTGCCAGCCTGCCGGGCGGCGATGCCTTGCAGGCGGGCGCGCTCGATGTCCTTGCGGGCGGTCATGGCGCGATCCCCACTGCCGCCAGCGCCTCGTCGGGCGAGGTGACGACGTGGATCGCGCCCTTCCATGCGGCGTGGAACTTGGCCTGGTCGGGCGTGAGCTTCCGCGCGCTCGGCGGCTTCCGGCCGTCCTTCACTTCCAGCAGGCTCGCGGCGTGCGGCCAGGTCGGCGCGCACACCAGCAGGTCAGGCACCCCGGCGCCCACGGCGGACAGGTCGCACACGCCGCAGCCGGCTTGCCGGAGTGCCTTGACGACATCGGCATGGTTGGCGTCGACCTTGCGCGCCCTCATGCGCCGTCGTCCGTGTGCAGCGCCCGCGTCCGCGCCTTCTCGATCGTCGCCCGGTATCGCTCCAGCAACCGCAGCGCCCGGCCGTCGCCGCCATTGCGCTCGGCCTCGGCCAGCGCGAACAGCTCGGCCCACAGCAGCGCGCGCGGGTCCGCGGGGAAGTTGGCGCCGTTCATCACAGCACCGCCCCGATCAGTTGCCCCAGCAGGTAGACCGCGATGACGGTCAGGCCGCCGGCGATGAAGCTCACCACCTTGCCGTTGTCGGTGTCGTCGTGTCGCTTGTTCATGCCGAACGCTCCTCTGCGCCCAACTCGCGGGCGGCTTGTTTGTCGTAGACCAGGACGCCGAGACGGATCGCCTCAAGCAGCGTCTTGGCGACCATTTCCCACTCCGTCTTGCCGTACATGCGCTCGAAGTCGTCCATGCCGGCGTGCAACTGGCCGTGCTCGGCCGGTGTCAGCGGCATTGCCTCGAAGTCGCTCGTCTTGTGCTGCGAGCCGCGGCTACCGATGCGGTGATGGGCCTGGCAGCCGATCAGGCCGGACGCGCCGGAGGGGAGAGTGCGCACCCATGCGAGGTAGTCGGGCGCCTCTTTCGGTAGCGCCGCCAGTAGGTCGCGGATCATGCTGCTCTCCTCGGGATGTATTCGTCGAATTTCTGCTGCGCCGGCGCGGACCACCGCACGCCGCGCTCGTCCCCCTCGGCGCGGATGAAGGTCAGCAGGTCGCCCATCTTTCGCTTGCCGTACTTCGACGTGCGCGCGCCAAGCATCACCACGCCGCCGCGCAGCCCTGGCGCCCACTCGGTTTCCTCCTCGAACGCTGCGGTCAGCACGTCCTTCCAGTCCCACTCGGTCGCCTTGCGCGTGCCGCCGTTCTTGCACACGATCTGCAGCGGCACCTGGGCCGTGAAATCGCGCAACGCCGGCCAGAGCGCATCGTTCTGCGACGCCTTGCGCTTGATGTCAGAGAGCAGGATCTGCAGGTCGGCGCCGGCCGCCCATTCGCGGATCGTCGCAATGGCGTTCTCGATCACCGCGCGAGCGCCGGGGTTCGATTGCTCGATGATGAATGTGCGGCTGTCTCTCACTCCGACGCTCCACGGGGAACCGCCATGCACGCAACGTGCGCCACGGCTTGGCTGATTGCCTTGTGGGCAGTCGGCCGCGAGCAGCGGTAGCGCCGCCGGATGTCGCGCACCAGCAGCGCCACCGTCAGGTTCAGCACCGGCGCGTGCGCGGCCAGATCCGAAGCGATGGCCGACGCCGATGCCCGCACCGGCACGGCCGGACGGCGACCGCGTGGCGCCGGGAGCGCCGCGCCGGCGGCCAGCGCGCGCGACAGCGACTTTCGCCAGCGCGAGCACGTCCGCCGGCTCACCCCGAACTCGCCGGCGATCTCCGTCGGCGTCGGGAACGCGGGCTGCGCGCAGGCCCACACCGCGAACCGCACGGCCTGGTCGACGCGGCGCTGGGCGTCGGTTTCGCGGCGCGGCACGAGGTTGGTGGCGAGGACTGCGTTCATGCCTCGCTCCTGCCCTGCTCGGCCGCGGCCATCTTGCCGACGCCAAGCTCGGCCAGCCGCGCCAGCCGTTCCTCGCGCGTCTCGGGGATGCCGGTCGGCTTGTCGTCGTCGTGGCCGATCTCACCCGCCGCAGGCTCCGGCAGCGCGCCACCGCGGATGACGTGCTCGCGCGCAAGCTCGTAGGCTTCGCGCAGCAGGCGGTCGGCCTGATCCGCCCCGGCCTGCCGGTAGCGGTAGCCGTCCAGGTGTTGCCACACCAGCCGCGTGAACGGGTCGGCCTTGTCTGTGTCCAGCCGCACCGCCGCCAACGGCGGGATGCCGAAGCACGCCGCGCGGAACTCCGGCAGCGTCGGCGGCCACGGGTTGCTGCTCGACACACACGCCGACAGCCCGTGCGCCAGCTGCGGCCCGGTCAGGCCGGACAGCCCAGCGGCCCACGTATCGCCCGCCATGCCGGCCGGGTTGTCGCCGTAGCTGCTCGTCCAGCGGTGGCCGTAGATCGCCGCCATCCGGCCCCACAGGGTTTCAACCTGCGATGAGCCGAGCCTCGCCAGCGATGGGGTCGCCGCGCTCGCGGCGGTTGCGCTCGATGTTGGCCTCGACTCGTTCGACGGCAGACAGTTTGCGATCGGCTGCATGGTGGATTTCCTCTTTCAGCGGGAACAGGCCAGTCCATCCGCGCTCGATCGACTGCTCGATCACCGCGCGCGGATCGTGGCCGGCGTCGTGGAGTTGGGTCAGGGTTCGCAGGGACAGGTCGCGAGCTCGCGCCGTCCAGCCCTTGCGGCTGTTGCGGAAGCCGTGCCAGTCGGCCCAGTCCGCCTCATCCAGCCACGGCGGCAGCGCGAGCTTCTTCGCGCCGCCCTTGGATTGCGAAGCAATCCCTTGCTCTTGTCTGGTGTCTGGTGTCTGGTGAGCTTTCTGCTGGGTTTCTGTTTTTGAACCCAGCGAAAACCCACTGGGTTCTTCTTCAAAACCCGTCGGGTTTTTCTTCGGGCGACCGCCACGCTTCCCGTTGCTGCGCGCTGCCTCGATTCGGACTGCGGCCTTTCCGATCTCCTCCTCGACCCTTCCGTTCGTCCAGACGCCATCGTTCAGGACGAAGAACTCCTCCAGCACCGCGTCGACCGCGGCCTTCTCGTCACGAGTGCGCGCCCTTGCAAGACGGTGGGCCTGGTCGGCCGGGATGCCGCTCTCGGTCGCGTAGTACCGATCCAGCAGCAGGGTGTAGACGCCATGCTCAAGCAGCGACAGGTGCGCCGTGTCGCGCGCGTAGTCGCCCAGGTGGCGCTCGTAGTAGTTCACGCAGACCTCCGGAGGATCGGCACGATCACGCCGAGCCCGCTGCGCTCAAGCGCGACCACGTTGGAAACGCCGAAGGCAATCAGGCAGATCGGCGCGCCAGAGTTGAAGGGAGCGCGCGAGCCATCGGGGCGGTGGAAATGCGGCCGGCCCTGCAGGAACAGCACCGCGTCGGCCTGCGCCCACACCGTCTCCCGGAACATCGCCGTTTCCGTGCGAGCCGGGATCAACGCGATCCCATTGCCGTGCTTCGCCAGCTTCCGCAGCCATGCGACCGCGGCTCGGCCAAATGGCGGGTTGCACCACACTCGGCCCTGCCATTCGGCGGTCAGCCCGTCCTCGGGCAGTTCGATGTGGCGTGCCGCAGTCGGCCACGGGCGCGGCGACGGTGCGGCGCAGGGGTCCAAGTCGAACGGGCCGAGGGCATCCACGACTTCGGGCGGAGTCAGCCACACGTCGGAGCCCATGCGGGCGGATTGATGCCCGGAGATGCTCACGCCACCCTCCGGCTGCCGGGCATCCGGCGAAGCTCGAACAGGTCGGCGCGCGCCGGGTAGCGCAGGCGGTACAGGCGCGCGAGATCCGGCGCGATGTTGTTGTTGATCTTCCAGTCGATGCCGGTGTCGGCGATGGTCGACTCGTGTCGCAGGTACTCGATCAGCGTCCGGGCCGAGTAGTGCCGGCGCCCGCGGCGCCAGACCCGATCGGCCTCACGCTCGAACGCGCGCCAGACGTGCAGGTTCTCGGCCAGCCAGCCGCCGAAGCCGGGGAGGAAGTTCTCGCGGTCCTGCCGCACCAAGGCCAGCAGGGGGTCGCCGAACGGGAGGGTCTGCTGGGGCGTCATGCCCGCTTCCTCCCCCGCGCTCCCTCATCTCCCCTGCGATTCCCTGCGATTCCCTCGGATGCCGTTGTGATTCCCTCGGCACGCAGGAGCTTTGCCAGTACGTTGTGCTCGTCCAGCTTTTCGAGCGCCCACGCATGGAGCACGTCCCTGACGATTTCAGAGCGATCCTTCCCGCCAACGCGGTTGATCGCCTCCAGGACACAATCGGTTTCCGCGGTGATCTTCCCCCGGAAATCCTTGAGCGGAATTGCCATTCGCTTACCTCGTTTGGCATGCAGACGACCCCCGGCCGTACCAGGGCCGGGGGCGTCGATTCAGTTCGTTGGGCCGCGCCGAACGTGACGGCGCTCGCTTGGATGTGCGGGAATTGCTTTTCCGTCCGCCGTGTCGACGGTCGGCTGGTGATCCGGCTGTTGAGGCGCGCGCGGTGACACGGTCAGGCCACCCTCGCCTTGCGGCTTGGCGCCCTGAACACGTCAGGGCGCAGGAGTTCGAGGTACTGGCGCCGCGCATCAGGGATGCCGGTTCGCTTCCACTCGCTCACGGATGGCGGCTTGACCCGGCAAAGCCGGGCCACTGCCGTTGTGTCGCCGAGGGCGACGATGAGTTGCGCGTCAGGGTGCTGTGTCTCGGTCATACGTGGAGATTAGCGACTCCTAATCGTCACGTCAATAGCCACTCCTAATCGCTCAATGATTAGCCTTCCCTAATGACCGGAACCCTTGCAGACCGCCTCCGCAAAGCAATGGCGGAAGCGAACATGAATCAGAAGGCGCTCGCCAACGCTGTCGGCGTCAAGCCGCCTAGCGTGAACGGCTGGCTGAGCGCCAAGGCGAAGTTTCTGCGGGGAGAGAACCTGCTCAAAGCGGCCAAGGCACTCGGCGTGTCCGACCTGTGGCTTGCAGAGGGTAAGGGGCCAATGCGGCTGGATGTCCCCCAGGACACCACAAGCAACGTCGTCCCGATCCGGAATGAATTGAACTTCCCTGCTCCGGATCTACAGATTGCGCGGCTTGAGAACGATATCCACGCCCTGAACCTTGCGATCGGGTCACTCGTGTCGGTGATGGTCAACCATCGACCAGCCGAAGCCGGGGACGTGGCCGGGGCGCTGCGCCGTCAGGTTCCGGAGAAGTTCCGAGACCAGGGGCTCCTGAGTGAACTACTCGCAGTTTTGGACAAGGCCGGCGCAAAGAGATGACCAAGGGAGCCGCGCCACGTTTGGCTTCCCGAAGCTCGGTGATTCTCTTGACGTATTCGCTGAACAGTTCGTCGGTCGTCATTGCGCTCCCCTTTCCAAGACCGTGATTTAGGCATCGCCGGTTCGCACTGCGTGAGAACGATTAACGAGACTTTTTCCTAGAACTTGGAGTCGCTATGAAGTTGTTTGTGGTGATGGTGATGTGCGTCGGACTCGCTGGCTGCGGCTCCTACTCAGGTGTTCAGCCGGATGGCCCTGACTCCTACAGGATCGTTTCGGAAGCCGGAACCGGGTTCGTGTCATCGGGCAAGGTGCAGAACCGGAATTACAAGGAGGCCGCGGACTTCTGCGCCAGAAAGGGGCAAGTGGTCCAGACCGTCCATACCGAATCGAAACAGTCCAGGCCGCTCGGCGGGTTCCCGGAAGCCAGCCTTTACTTCAAATGCGTTGATCGCTCCCAACAATGAGCCACAAACACACCTTCGCTGGAGACACGCTGCCGATCATCGTTATCTGCGCGCTTGTCGTGATTTTCGGCTTCTTCACGCTGCTGACCGTGTTAGCCGGTTGAGGCCGCGCCAGACTTCGCTCGGCCAGCTTCGGCCGAACCGGCAACGGTAGCCGCATCGGCCACCCAAGCTCTAACTATGAGAATCGACGCAATTTTGTAGATGCTGCGGCGCGGCATCGAAAGTTGAAATAAATTAGGACTTCCTATTGACAGCGCAATTAGGAGTCGCTAATCTTCCCTCCAAGCCGAACACCTCGGCCGGGAGGGCAACATGCAGAACCAACCTTTCGAGTGGGTCACCCACTCCGACCGTCCGGCGCCGCTGCCGGAACCGAGCTACCGGGCCCGGGCCTTCATGCCCGAGGACAAGCTGGACCCCATGACCATCGAGCCGGACGCCGCGCTGCAGGCGTGGTCGAACCGGCTGCAGGCGCGCCGCGGGCCGGGCGGTGATCTGTGAGTGCCGCCAGCCGCCCCGCCTGCTACTACTGCGACGGCACGGGCTGGAACGACGAGGCCGTCCGCGTGGACGTGGACGACTACCGCGGCGTGCCGTGCGAGTGGTGCGACGGCAAGGGGGTCGCCCTGCGGTCGGCCAACGTGCACACCTTCTACGTGCACCTCGACCCGCTGGTGTCGCTGCGCCGGATGCGCAAGCACGGCCGGAGCACGCTGCGTCGGGTCCGCGAGCGCGGCCTCGCTGCCGTCGATAACGGGTTCGACCCGTATCTGAACTGCAAGCGCCACGCCATCGGGCGGATTCCCGGCCTGCACTCGCTGGCGCAGCGCGAAAGCGACCTGCGCGTCGTCGCGGCCTACCGCGACATGCTGGCGCACGCCGCATGACCCCGAAAACCGAACTCGATCGCCTGTTTGGTCAGGCGCTTTCGATGACCGCAACCCCGGAGGCTCCCATGCAGTACGTGACGATTCCTGCCGATGTGCCGCCCGAGCGCGACCCTGGCGTGGTGGACGTAAACGAGCACACGCTGGCCGACCGCGAGACGGTGGCCGACATCCGCAACTACCTGAACAAGCGCGACCGGAATGCGGTGCCGAGCGCGGGTGGCGACTATCCGAGGGACGCCGCATGAGCGCCGTCACGCAGTTTCCGCTGCATGACCCGGCGACTCGCAAGCCCAACCTGTCGCTTGCGATGGACTGCTACGAGAAGGGCTACAACGCCGCGATCGCGCAGGTGGTGCCCGAGATCAGCCGCCAACGTGGTTTCGGCATGGGCATCGGATTCGCGGTCGGGACGGCGCTGGGCATCGTCCTCGCATGGATGGTGCTGTCGTGAGGACCGAACCCCTGATGGCCGCCTGGCCGCGCAACCCCGAGATCGGCGAGCCGGTCAACCCGATGGACACCGTGCTGCGCTACCGCGCGCAGTCGATCCTGCACGGCTTCGTCGACGACCCGCTGCCCGATACCGCCGAGCACGCGCTCGACGTGATCCGGTGGCACGAGGCCCGCAGCCACTAACCCTCTACGGCGGCCCGCCGGACCGTTCCCCTGCGGTCAATCCCCTCCCCCTAGGTCGGCGGGCCGCCACCTATTCAACACCGCCGGTTCGCCGGCGAAAGGAATCCGCAAGTGAACGCAGTAGCCACCGTGCCGGCCTATCAGACGGCCATCATCGACGCTCAAGAACGCTTCAACGCGCTCTCCGGCGGGCACGTCAACTATGGCGACGAGGAAATCTTCGCCATGCAGATGCTCACCAAGAACGACTATACGTTCAGGATCGCCAACCAGTCGCCGAACAGCGTCCACATGGCGATGATCAATGTCGCCAGCACCGGCCTCACGCTGAATCCGGCGATGGGGTATGCCTACCTGGTGCCGCGCGACAACATGATCGTGCTCGACATCAGCTACAAGGGGCTGATCAAGATCGCCACCGATGCCGGGTCGATCCGCTGGGCACGCGCCGAGTGCGTCCATGAGCGCGACCAGTTCTCCTACAACGGCCCGGCGGCGATGCCTGACATCAGGACCGACCCGTTCCGCGACCGCGGCGAGATCATCGGCGCCTACTGCATCGCCAAGACCGTCGACGGCGACGTCCTGACCGAAGTCATGGACTTGGAGGCGATCCACACGATCCGGTCCAAGTCGACGGCCTGGGTCAAGGGCGCCGCGGGGAAGAAGGGGCCGTGGGAGGACTTCTTCGCCGAGATGTGCCGCAAGGCGGTCATCAAGCGCGCGCGCAAGACCTGGCCATACACCGACCGCGACGACCGCATGGCGAAGGCCATCGAGATCGCCAACAAGGCCGAGGGCGGCTACGTGTTCGAGCACAACACGAGCCCGACGCAGGATGGCGTCGACCAGTCCGAGGCCGCCGAGCGCAAGGCTGCCGAGCGCAAGGCCGTACACGACGAGGCGCTGGGCCGGCATAGCGAGTCCGTCGCCTTCATCAAGGACCGCATCGCCGCGGACGACCTCGCTGCCGCTGCTTCCGAGTGGCGCGCGATCCCCGAAGCCGACCAGCTCGCGCTCTGGCTGGCGCCAACCAAGGGCGGCTGCTTCACCACCGAGGAACGCAAGACCATGAAGGAACGGTTGCCGCCGCCCGCCACCGAGGAGAACGCACAGTGACGACCACCATCGCCGAATACACCGCCACCGAGGCCGCCCTCGCCGACCTGCGCAGCCGCTACGGCGCCGTGGTCTACGACGTGAGCACCGGCAAGGGCATGACCGAGGCCAAGAAGGCGCGCGCCGAGATCCGCGACTACCGCGTCTCGCTGGAGAAGGAGCGCGTCCGCATCAAGGCTCCGGCGCTGGAGCGGTGCCGGCAGATCGACAGCGAGGCCAAGCGCATCACGGCCGAACTGTCCGCGCTGGAGGATCCCATCGACTCGATCATCAAGCAGGAGGAGGAGCGCAAGGAGCGCGAGAAGGCGGCGCGCGAGGAGGCCGAGCGCCAGCGCATCGCCGAGCTCAACGCCCGGTTCGCCGACATTCGCGGCCGACCGCTTGCCGCCGTGGGCGCGACCTCCGACGAGATCCTGCAGCAGATCGAGGACGCCGAGGCCATCGACCCGATGAGCTTCCCCGCCGACATGCAGCCGGCCGCGCAGTACGAGAAGCGCCTGGCCCTGACCGCGCTCCGGGCCGCGCTGGACAAGCGCCGAGCCGAGGACGCCGAGGCCGAGAAGATCAAGGCCGAACGCGCCGAGCTGGAGCGCCTGCGGGCCGAGGCTGCAGCGGTACAGGCCGAGAAGGACCGACTGGCCCAGGTCGAGCGCGACCGGCTGGCCGCCGAGGCGCGCCGGGTCGAGGAAGCGGCGCGCGCCGAGCGGGAAGCCGCGGAGCGCGCCGCACGCGAGGCACGGGAAGCCGAGCAGGCCCGCATCGACGCCGAGCGCGCCGAGCAGCGCCGCCGGGAGGATACCGAGCGCGCCGCTGCCGCCGAGAAGCTGCGGCAAGAGCAGGAAGCCGCGGCTGCCGAGCGCGCGAAGCTGGAAGCCGAGAAGAAGGCGGCCGCCAAGCGCGAGCGCGAGCAGGCCATCGCCAAGGCGACACTGCTGTCCGCCGCCAGCGAGGCCGTCGATCTCCTTCGCCAGCACGGGCTGGGCGACCACCTGGTCACGCAGAAACTTGCGGCCGCGGTGGAGCGGGAGCAGCCGGCGGTCGCAGCGTGATCTACGTCTCCACCAAGCCGAACCTGCTGCGCACCGGCTACGAGGAAATCGCCGAGATCATTTCCCGGCGAGTGCGCAACGGCCACGGGCTGCGCTACTGCGTGTGGGTGGCGTGGGATGGGGTCGTGACGATCCGGCCGCGCTATGACCAACGGGCCAAGCCGCTGCCCGATTCCGACCTGATCGGCACCTACGACCGTCACGCGCGCATCGAGGCCATCGAGAGCGACCTGATCGAGCGGATGCGCGAGTTGAGCAAACAGCGGCGAGCAGCCTAACCGCCCAAAGGGCGAACGAATGGAGGTGTGTGGTGGAAGGTTTCTGGATCAAGGTCACCGACGGGTCATCGGGATACTGCCAAGGGCAGAACGCCTATGACGCCGTGCAGATTGCCGAGAAGCTGACCGGCAAAATCGCTGTCGTCGGCGATAACAAGTGGAAGCCGGAGTTGAAGTCGCTCCCGTATCCGGCGACGCCAGTCATCTGGCAACTGGATCATCCGGTCAATGGCAAGTGCCCATCCTTCTGCTTCCGGCCGAACGAGTGCGCGGGGCACACGTCGTGCCCCCAGCGCCGAAGCTGCACGGAGTAATGGAGATGAACGAAAAGAAGATGACCGCGCCCCCGGCTGGTGCGCTGGAGGCTTGCTTGGCGTTGCTGCCGTGTCCGTGGTGTGGAGCGGAGATGGGGCCGGCTACTGTGTCCGAGGGCAGCACGTTTCGCTGGCGCAAGGTGGACGGATGCTGCGCGGACGGTCCCGAGGTTCGCCACAACACGATGGCAGACGATCAGGCAGCTGCCGAAGTCGAAAGCACGCGCAAGGCCATCGAGGCGTGGAACACGCGCCCCGCCCTACTCGCTGCGCTGCGGCTGCGGGAGTGGAGGCCGATTGCGACATGCCCGACCGGCGAGGAAGTGCTTCTGTGGAATCAGGAAACCGGCGACATATTCTTCGGCTTCAAGCCGCTGGACGCGCCGACCGATGACGCCATCGTTACTGGATCCCCGCACACGGCCGGATACGCCGACGCGTGGATGCCCAAGCCTGACGAGCCGGAAGCCGAAACCGCCGACGACCTCGCCCGCGTCCTGGAGGAAGGGGAATGAAACTTATTCTGTGCTTGTGCCTGTGTGCGCTGCTTGCGGGTTGCTTTGGCCCGTACGAAATGTCGCGCGAAGAAGTCATCGCAGCGGTCAACCAATGCGAGCGCGCCGGCATGAAGGCCGTTCTCATGCAGAACATTTACGGCCGCATCGCTGACGTGCAGTGCCGCGTCAAAGAACAGGAGCAAACGAAATGACCGACCGGAACGAACGCGATGCGCTGATTGAGTCCCTGCGGCTTTGCGCGAAGGACTGCGACAGCTACTCGCCAGATGTATGCGGGACGCTGATCGAAGGGATTGGCTTCATCGCCATGCGCCACCTGCTCAACAAGGCCGCCGAAGCCCTCACCGCGCCTGCCGCTGGCGCAGCGGCGCAGGGGGAGGCGCGCCCGTGCGTCGAGGTAAGGGTTGACCGGGAGTTTCCATACAGCGTCACG
This sequence comes from Amorphophallus titanum, assembly GCA_024336825.1. Lineage (NCBI taxonomy): Eukaryota > Viridiplantae > Streptophyta > Magnoliopsida > Alismatales > Araceae > Amorphophallus > Amorphophallus titanum. Next base: position 2,746,240 of record JANBPO010002190.1, on the reverse strand, counting down.
TACAAGCCGCTGAATCTCACTGGCAAGGCGTTCGCGCCCGGCGCGATCGTGCCGCTCTACGCCACCCCGCCCGCCGCGAGCGCGGTGGCGATGGATGGACTGCACCCGCGCACGGCCGACCTCGTGCAGCGCTTCGCTACTGCGCTGGCCGAGAAGCTGGCAGCCGCCGAGCGCAAATACGGCTACAGCGATGGGTGGGCCGAGTCGGACTGGATGGACGAGTGCCGCGCCAAGTTGGTCGAGCACGTCGCCAAGGGCGATCCGCGCGACGTAGCCGCCTATTGCGCGTTCCTGTGGCACCACGGCGAGCGGACTGCCCTGACCGCCGCGCTCGGCTCCGCTGGCGGGGTGGGTTAGCGCCGTAGGAGGCGAAGCGATGGACAACGGAAAATGGTCTGTATTCAAGAACGGAAAAGGCGTCGAAAGTTCCGACTTTGCCCATGACGTTCTGCTCGAAATCAGTGGCGACTTCGCGGACGCGGCAGAGCGGTTGAAGTACGCGGAATGGCTTGCCGCAAAACTCAACGGCGAGCAAGGCGCTAACGGCTGAGTTCATGCGGGCCGCGAAGCGGCCTCGCATGCAACGAATTGTTAGGTTGCAGGCTACGGAGTTGAGCATGTCAGGAAGGGGCAGCAGGGCGCGGAGAGTTGAGGCAACGCGACGGGCTTACGCCGATGTGTACCGGTTGCGCGGGGCTGAGATGCCACCGCCGCCATTTGGCAACGAAAGGCAGGATCGAATCTACGCCCAGCAGTACGCGAACTACCGCCGCAGCTACTGGCACATGGAGCGGATGCTCGCTGAGCTTGCAGAGGTTTATGGATACCCCGCGATGCCGAGACCTGCAACCTAACACCAGAGTTAACGCGAGCCGCGAAGCGGCGTCGGCTTGGATGAATTGTTATGTCTCACCCACACGGAGCGAAGAAATGTTTGTAAGCACGAGAAGGTTTGAGGCGCGCATGGATTGCATGGAGCTTGAGTACAAAGACCTCCAGAACCGCTACTGGGAGTTGAGGCACTCCCACTGCCGACTGCTGGAGCATCTCGGCGTGAACGAGGTTGAATTGCCGCGAAAGGTTGTGCTTGTTGCTAAAGGCGGGCCAGAGCCGAGTGAGACATAACACCCAAGTTCAGCCGTGACGCGAAGCGGCATCGGCTGCAACGCGTTGTTAGACCGCGATTTTGGAGAAAGCGATGAACCGAGTTTTTGTGGATATGGATGGCGTGATCGTGGACTTCGACAAGTTCCGCGACGAGCGCGGATTGACCGGCGACCAAGTTAAGGCCATGCCAGGCGCGTACCTGCAAATGCCTGCGATTGCCGGGGCAATTGCGGCAGTCCGCAGCCTGATTGGCATGGGCTACGAAGTTTGGCTGGCGACGAAACCACCGACAGGCATCCCGCACGCATACAGCGACAAGGCTGCGTGGGTGATGGAGAACCTGCCGGAGCTAAAGCGCCGAATCATCATCACGCACGACAAGGGCTTGCTGGGCGATGCGGGCGACTACCTGTGCGACGACAGGCCACACAAGGCGAACTGCGAGCAGTTCAAGGGCACGCTGCTGCGCTTTGTCGATGGCTTCCACTGGCCGCAGGCACTCGACGTGCTGCGTAAGCGGTCTAACAGTTGAGTTAAGCCGGCCCGCTGCCCGGAAGTTTCAAACCGCGCCGAGACCGCGAAGCGGGCTCGGCTTGAACGAATTGTTAGACCTCAACCCACAACGGAGCAAAACATGGAAACCAAGAACATCGCGGCCTTCACCGAAGCCACCAACGAGCCGTATCCGGCCTATCTGTCAATCAACCGAAATGCGGACGGTAGCGTTATCACGGTCACTGCGCGGGAGCGAGGCCACAACGGCGAGAGGCAGGTGTCGCTGGAAATCCCCGAGGCCGATCTGCTGCAACTCGGCGTTGGAATCATGCGCTACGCAGACCCGCGTTGAGGTCTAACACCTGAGTTAACTGGTGCCGGGCGTGGCACCGCATGAAACCCGAGGATGCCACGACCCGGCATCCAGTTGAACGAATTGTTAGACCTCACGCGATGAAACCAATTGAAAAATTGCCACCGTTGGGCCAGCACATCCGGCAATACCGAAAGGCAAACCGCTGGACGTTGAGCGCCTTTGCTGCCGAGCATGGGTTGTCAAAAGCGTACCTGTGGGAGTTGGAGAACGGCGCGCGGAATAACCCGAGCCTAGACGCATTGGTGAAGCTGGCAAAGGCCACCGAAACGACGCTGGCGCGGGTTGCAACTCTTGCGGCTGCTGGATTGCCGGAAATGAGGTCTAACACGAGATAGCCCCCGAATCCGCCCGATAACCCCGCCCGCCCGCGCAAATCACCGAACGCGGGGGATAACACCGAGAGCCAATGAACCCCGACCGCACCAAATCCTGGCACCTGTCCAACTGGACGCTCGCCGAGCTGCGCTACGAGCTGGCGTACCAGACGCCGAGCGACGGCGTGATGGCGTCATGGGGGCCGGGCCAGTGCGGCCATGACGCGCGCGGGAGCGGCTACTGCGCCGGATGCCTGCGGCGGGAGATTGAGAGGCGGGAGAGAGCGGCGTGAGCGAGTCGTGGCTCCGCCTGGCCGAAGTCTGTCGCCGCACCGGGCACAGCACGTCGAGCCTGTACCGCGTGATGGCCGCCGGCACGTTCCCGCGGCCGCGCAAGCGCGGGCACGTCTCGCTCTGGCTGGAATCGGAGGTCGAGGCGGTGATCGCGCGCGAGGCGGCGACGCTGCCGGTTGCGCAGTTGGGCGGCGGTGCGCGCCCGAAGAAGGCGAAACCCCGGAGCGCCGCGGCCTGATCCGACCGGCGGCGCAAGATGGGGCAGAAGATGGGGCGCCGCGCTAAATCGGCGCCAAGCCATTGAACCGCAAAGGTCTATGGCGGAGAGTGAGGCCGCCGCGATCCAGCGAGCGCGCAGTCTACAGTCTCAATCCGCTGGACGGAACCACCCAACACTTCCCATCCTTGCCCCTCGCTTCGACCCCGAAGTATGGGGCGGAAGGAAGGACGGAGGGACTGGATCCGCATGGGGCGCGCGACGAATCGACTTTCCGCCCGGGCCGTGGCGACCGCCGGGCCGGGCTACCACGCCGACGGCGGCGGCCTGTACCTGCTGGTCGCCAAGGGCGGCTCCGCCTCGTGGGTGTTCCGGTACACCCTGCGCGGCCGGAAGCGGGAGATGGGACTGGGCCCTGCGGCCGTGTTCTCGCTCGCGGATGCGCGCACACGGGCCGCCGAGCAGCGCCGGGTACTCGCGGAGGGGCTGGATCCGATCGAGGCGCGCAGGGCCGCACAGGCGGCCGTGCCGCGGACGTGGGGCGAGGCCAAGGCCGACTTCATCGCCAGCCGCGAGGACGAGTGGCGCAACGACGCCCAGGCCGAGCAGTGGCGGCAGTCCCTGCGCGACCACGGGCCGGCGGACAGCCTGCCGATCGGGCGGCTGGACACGGAGGCCGTGTTGGCGTGCCTGCGCCCGCTCTGGCGCCGGGGCGGCAAGGTGGAGACGGCGACCCGCCTCCGGGGCCGGATCGAGCGGATATGGGACGCCGAGCGGGTCCGGGGCAGCGTGGCCGGCGAGAACCCGGCGCGCTGGCGTGGGCATCTCGAACACCTGCTGCCGCAGGCGTCGAAGGTCGCCACGAAGCGCCACCATCCGGCCATGCCCTTCGGCGAGGTGCCGGCGTTCATGGCGCGCCTGGCCGAGCGGGACGGCCTCGCGCGCGCGGCGCTGCGCTTCACGGTCCTGACGGCGGCCCGCACCGACGAGGTGATCGGCGCGCCCTGGGCGGAGTTCGACCTGGCCGCCCGGCTCTGGACGATCCCCGGCGCGCGGATGAAGGCCGGCCGGGAGCACGTCGTCCCGCTCGTGGACGAGGCCGTGGCGCTGCTGCGCGCGCGGGAGGGTGCGGAAGCACCGTTCGCCATGTCGCCCGCGGGGATGCTGGCCCTGATGCGGAAGGCGCCGCCCAAAGGCTTCGGGATGCCCTACACGGTCCACGGCTTCCGGTCGTCGTTCCGGGACTGGGCGGCCGAGACGATGGACTACCCGCGCGAGGTCGTGGAGATGGCGCTGGCGCACACGATCAAGGACAAGACCGAGGCCGCCTACCGCCGCGGCGCGCTACTCGCCAAGCGCCGAGAACTCATGGAGGCATGGGCCGCCTACTTGGCCTGAACCTCCTCCCGCAGCCTCCGCTCATGCCGGCAGGCCCACGCCTCGATGCCCGCCCTGCCCGCCTCGTAGCTCGTGCAGTCCCGCAGCACCAGCGGCCCCGCCATGCCCCTCTGCGCGTCCAGGCGTGCGAACCAGCCGCCGCCGTTGCGCTCAAGGAGGAACGCGACCTGCGTGCCGCCGAGTGCCAGCGCCGTCTCTTGCGTGTCGTACTGGTGGCGCGGGATCCAGCGGAAGCCTTCGGGGAGCATGCGGACAGTTTAGCGCCAGGCATCGCAGGCGGGCGACCATCAATCTCCTATCAACCCCGCCCGGATTGATAGTTGAGCCGATCAGGCTTGGTGAACTGGTCGAAGTGGGGGGCGGTACATGGGGCTAACTGTCGGGGAAGGCGGCGGTTGGCGGGGTGAAGTTGCTCGTGTAACGGCCAACGCCCTTGGTAACCCTAAATTCATCGATATTGCCAGAGAACGAAAGGTTGCCGTCATTCTGCGCACCTACGCGACCAGTACCGCTCACGCCCATATCGGCGGTATTCGCCCCGGAGAATCCAGAAACACCGCCGATGAATAGGCGCATCACGCCAGACGCCCTGCACCATGCGACGTGCTGCCAATCGTTGAGTGTCACAGATCCGCTCGTAACTTGCGCTCCACTGACCGAGGTAAAGACCCCAAGCTTACCGCTTGAATCGATGTAGTAAACAGCAGCGCCGAACGGCCGAGTATCAAAGATGACTTTGTTGTTCGCTGTTGGGTAGATGAAACACTCAACCGTGAAATCGCCAGTTCCAAACCCGAAGTCCGCATGAGTAGGGCTTGTGATGTAATCGCCAGACCCATCAAACAGTCCGGACGCGCCGCCAAATTTGTATCTGGCGGTACTGATCTGCGCATTGCCTACCGCCGTCCACGTCTTACCCTTCTGATCGGTGAACGTGGTACTGCCGTTCGAGCCGTCGAAGTGAAGAAGTGACGAGACATTCGCCCAATAGGGGTCGCCGCCGCTGCCTCCGGAAGAAAAACGATACGGGTTCAGGATCATCATGCCGGATACCCGATCAGCCACACCTTCAGGCCAGCGCCAGCAATCGTGCTGCCAATTTGGTCAATGTCGATGGTCATCTCGGCGTCATCCGCGAGTGCGGAATCGGAGATGACTGCTGGCGTTGCGGCCGTGGTCGAGGTCTTCTCGGTGGCGTCGATGGTCAGCTTCGTGGACAGGATCGAAGATCCGGCCTCGTTAATGTCCACGGTAAGCGCGGCGCCGGTAGGGGCGGTCGTCACCGATGCGCGCACACCCGTCAGCGTGAACGCGAACGGCATCCTGAAGGTGGCCTTTGCTGTGCCCGTGGTGAGCGCGGTAGTTTCGTCGGAGCAGGCGATGCCAATAGGGACAGGGACGATGACGGTTCCGGTGTCTCCGTTGACAGAATCGACAGCGCCGGAGCCACCACCTCCGGCGATCTCATCGATCGCATCCTGCACCGTCTCCGCATCCAGGCCGCTGGTGCTGTTGTCGTAGCTGGCCGTGGCAGCGGTCGCCAGCGCGGCGATAGCGTCAGGCGTCGTCTTCTTGTCGACGCCGCCCTGCGTGCAGGGCATCGCCTCGTCGCCTGCAAGTGTTGCGGTGGCTTTGTCAGTCCAGCGAGCCATTGTCAGACCTCGGTGTAGTAGATGTTGCCGGATTCATCGACGTAGTTGTTGCTGCCTTCGTCGGTGAACGGCTCATAGGTGGCAGGGCCGGTGAACAGCGGCGAGAACACAACGTCATAGGTGGCGTTGTTCTCCGGCACCGTGCCGAACGTGACCGGGCGGAACTTGATCGTGCGGCCGGCGAAGGCGATGTCGATCGACAGGAAGTAGACGGCGTTGAGCAGGACGAAGCGGTCGCCCTGGTCGTGGTCTGACAATGCCGTCCCCAGGCGCTCGCGGCGCAATTCGGTCAAGTCGTACTCGCCCGTCTCGATCTCGGCCGCGTCGCGGAACTGGATCAATTCGGCCACTGCATCGGTCACGATGGCGCAGGGGTTCCCGCCATCGGACAGCTGCGCGTCGGTGATGCTGTTGAGCTCTCCGCCGTGCACCGCGACCGAAAGCGTCTCGCCATCGGTGTCCAGGTCGGCCGTCAGGTAGCCCATGACCGATGGCTGCGTCATAGAAGCGACCGCGGTCGTCCACGTCGCGCCGTCGTCTACCGACATCTGCAACACGCAGCCCGGCCATGCGTCCAGAAGCCCCGCCACGGCGATATACATGCCGGGCGTGATGTCCTTTGACCGCAGGCGCGGCAGGTTCATCGCAGCGAACAGTGTCACGCCCCCGATGCTCGACGGCGGGGGTGTCGGGTCCGGCGCCGGGATGGCCGAGACACTAGTCTTGATGCTGACCGAAAAGGTAAATTGGTTGACACCAAACTATATAGGGGTATGATCAGATCCCTTTTGTATCTTCCTGCATCTCACCCAGATATACAATTCTTAGTGTGTTTGTGTGCTAGATTTCAGGTTAGTTCTCGGGAATCACATACTGTGGTGGCCTCGGCATCCTTCATCTCCCTGCTATGCAGATCGCTCTAAGGACGAAAGTCCTATGGAAGGCTATTTCCTCTCAGTCCCTGTGGGCTGACTTCTTCCTTGCCAAACACATACATGCTGTCCACTACTCTGCAGCGACTTTCTCCCTGGCACTTGCGGCGGACAAGCACCTTTGGCAACTGGCTGCAGGCATCGTCCATGCTAGCCATAGGGTCCTCGCCTCTAAGGAGAGCTCACGCACTTCATTCTAGCTGGATATTTGGGTGGGGGACACCCCCCTCAAAGACTTCCTACCTAACCATGTTTGGCCTGCTATGCCCGACCAGCTTTATACCGTTCAAGAGGCCCTTCATTGGAATGCGCCCGAGTGTGTGGCGACTGCCTAACGCTTCTGTCCTCCGGACCTGCTGGCCACTACGTATGGATCCTCTTCATCCACAGTCCTTTGGTGCTGGACTCTTAATCCGGATGGAAGGTTCTCCACTTGGTCAGTGCGCAACTTGCTTGCTGCCAGGAGCTCACCTGGCTGGTCGCTGCTGTGGCACCAGCACATCCCATTGAAATGGTCTGTGCTCTCTGGGCATCTGGTGCATGGCTGCCTCCCTGTTGATGATGCCATTTCAGCTTGCGGCATCCCCCTCTGCTCAAAGTGTAGCTACTGCCCTTCTCCTATGGCTGAGACCAGCCTCCATCTCTTCTTCCGCAGCGCCATCGCTAGAGATGTTTGTGCTGCCCTCCATAGTTTTTTTACGATTTCACAGCTCTACCACATCCTCCACCGACTCAGTTGTCTTTGAATTCTTGCAAAGCCTGCACCTTAGCTCAATGGCTGCCTGCCTTTCCAGATGCTTATTCATGGCTATTATGGGAGATATGGTTTGACAGGAACAAGGAGCAATTTGAAGGCCCGCCCATGAACGCATGTCACATCCTTTGCCGTATTTTGCTATCTGCCCGCTCCATCACCCAAGCACACAAGTTCAACCGGAGATGTATCACCTCATCCCACCGCCCATTGCATGCCTCCTGGGGCATTACTCTTTTGGAGCCCCAGCCTTCTGCGCTGAGACTCATTAGAGGGTTCCCTCCCCCATCTGGATGGCTGAAGCTCAACGTCGACGGTGCCTTCAAGCGGGGCATGGGACTAGCGGGGGGCCGCGGTGTACTCCGCGACTCCCATGGCCTCATCGTCTTTGCTTTTGCTACTGCCTACCCATGGGTTTTTTCTAGCCTTAAAGCTGAAGCTCTTGCACTCCGAGATGGCTTGCTCTGCTGCAGGGATTATGGCATTCACTTAGTCTTGATCTAGACTGACTCACTTATGCTTGCTCAGATTGCCAGCTATAGGCTTTCCTGCCCCTATCACCTTACCATCATCATGAGCCAAGTGGCTATTTTGCTTAGATCTCTTTGTACCTCCATTGCCCATGTATACCAGGAGGGTAATCAAGTTGCGGATATGTTGGCTAACTATGGTTGTTTTTTACCATCCCTTTGCTCTTGGTCTTCTTGGGAGGAGCTCCCCACTGTTGTCAAAGGGCCCTATCGACTGGATAAGATAGGATGTCCCTCGCTCCATCCTTAATTGTCCAATGTAACATTTTTGCTTATATATGAAAATTTCCCTGTCTGGCGGTCGGGAGTGGAGCACTCATTCCCTATCCATTAGGGGTTGATCGCTCCCTCTTCTCTTGCCTCTCAGGCATTGACTGGACTTAAAAAAAAATATATGAGTGTTGTGAAGCTTTTGTGGTGGTTCAGTTCATTGGATAGCACTCCAATCTCAGGCATTTCCAATTCCCACCCACTCAGCAGCGCAAGCGCCGCAGGTTTTGGATGGCAAGCGCGTCTGCTTCCTCCCCCTCGCTGCAGAGCTCGGGCATGCTGTCGAGGGAGCAACTGGTCCACCTCTTCAACCGCTTCGCCTTCCTCACGTCTTCGCCAGGTCCTCCCTCCCCACTCTCCTTCCTTCCTTCCTCTCCGACAAACCCCCATTGCTATTCTTTTTGGCCAACCTTAGCGAACTCCGGTGGTTCGTCTCTTCAGATGTTAAACAGCGGATCAAGGATGCCGTGAAGGACAAGCAGGTGAAAGGTTTAGAAGAAACACATTTTGGCATTTTACTCGTAAATTTTCTCAGTCATAGCCTGCGTATGCGTTCTTTGTCACTGTGGAGACCCCAGTGTAGTCTTTGCTTGGGCCCTCACCGTGCTCAGTCGTCGGTTATTTCTCTTTTGTGACGTCAGATTTTCGTGTAGCATGCTTTAGGATGGATGATTATGGCGGTTGGGTAGGGTCAGACCTGGATGGTTTATGTATTTCGTGATGGCTTGTTGTAGCTGTGCTGTTCCTATTTGTGTCTTCTCATCAATGTCGTTTCTGGTGTTTTGTGTTTTAGATTATAACTGAAGGTGCCTAATTTCTGTTTGGTTCGATTTGGTTTAGCTGTCAGTCAATGGAAAATGTTAAAGTTTTAGTGATTCTGGAAGAATCGTTGGGGTTTGTGAAGATTGCCAGTTTTGCTTCTGGGTGATGTAATAATCGCCCAAGGCTGGTTTTGTTGATTTCAGATTTGGGCTCAAAACTGAAACGAAATTTAGACCACTTGATATGGGTTACTAATGAAACGAATCTAGTTGCCTTGCAGAAGATTGTCCACAGTTTATAGTTTCTGGATCTGTCAAGTTATGAAAAGCTGCATAATCAGGAATAAAGCAAGGAGGGTAATCCTTGAGCTTTATGATGAAGTTGCTTCACTTTGATCTCCAGATATAACTGTGTAACGGTGCACACATTAAAAAGATGGAACCTCTATGGATAAGATTCGACTAGAATGAACTAATTGACATGATAATGACCATGCCACATCCGTCTCTTCTCGTGATTCATGAGGGGAGGCTCCCCTAGCACCTTGCCAGGAGACATGTAGGTATTACCCTGTTAAAGGAGGCCACAATGACAGGGATTAGCTGCACAAGGGCGAATGTCTCTTGAGGCATACTAGAGAGGGGTAGGGCAAAATCCATATATGTTGGGGTATTTCTCAAGTCAGTTGAACCCTTCATGTGATCTTCTCATTTGTTGCTAGGTAAATTCAAACACATGACCTTTGAGTGTGAATTGGAGCCTGCATGCTGAGTGAGTCACCTGCCCAATCTGAATCAATATATCTCAGGACATGCACTCTTGTTCACTATTTTTGATCTGTTGTACCCGAGTCTGGGTGACCCCAATGAAGAATGATTTTGATTTATTTTGCCATGATCACTTCCTCGTGGTGTGCCTTTTGCCTGCTGAGGTGGATTGGAGTCCAATGTTGATTGATACATAAGATAGTTATGCAAGCATCACCACTGTGAGAAGCTTGCTTCTTTATCTTCTGTTATTATTTGGAAGTGTAGCGTAAATATAGAGTTTAAGGGATTGCTTGATGCTCTATGAGAGAAAAGGTTTGTTGATAACTTATTATCATCTTCATCGTCAGAGTCTTATCCCATTACTTGGGGTCGGTGTTTCACACGCAAAATTTTGGATTTCCATTTCGTTGGATAAATATGCGTATATTTTGACATATCTGTTAATTCTGCATTTCTAGATTTATCAGACGATTTAGGGTTCATGTACTGGACTTTTCTCCGCCGACCGGAGTCGGTTAATCAAGGAACTAACATTCATAAAGGAAATTTCAATGCATAGCAGTCCAATGCAAGTAATTCAAGTTCAGTTCGCTCAAAACCCCATGAACAGATTACCAAAATGCAATGTTTCACATGCTAGTTCGAAAGTCTCATGCACAGCACACATGAGGCAACATCATAATTGTATTCGTGAAGGACCACTGAATTTCAACCTGCAAAGTAAGATATCATCATGTTAGTCTATTTATCATTAAGATGCCATTAAGCATAAACTACACAATATATTGGAGTCATCAAAACTATTGTCAAAGACAAGGAGGGGCACGTAACCCAACACAGTGACGTATATGCTTTGATGCGTTCACCAAGTGCATCGACCTGAGACTACTCAAGGCTGAGCGAATGCAGTAAATCAACACTTACTGCAATGACCTGTGTGGACCACAGGTAGACCTAATAGACAAAGTGAGAATGGAATACCACAAGAGTTTGTAGAGTTGCATCGACCTGTTGAGCTAGGACAAGTGTAGCTACATAGACTTGACAAGGCGATGGCAGTACAGCTTGTATTTAAGCATTGACCTGATGAGCCAAGCAAATATGGCTGCATCAACCTGATGGACATAACGCTTTCATGTGCGTCGACCTGATATACCGAATGCATGTATGTGCATCGACCTTGCTGAACACAGGGACCTCTTATGCATCGACCTGATAGATTAATGGAGTGTACATGCATCGACCTAACAGACTTAGTGCGTGTACGTACATCGACCTGACAAGCTAAAAACTTGAATGTGCATCGACCTGATTTTAATGTAATGCTTAGCTGTATCAACTTGCTTTCAATGTAATGCTTAGCTGCATCGACCTGCATGACTGAATGTCTATATATGCATCGACCTTATGTTCCTGACACTTATAAAGATGCATGGATTTGTATAGTATGAGTGTCTAAGATGCATCAACCTATATGGCATCCAGACTTATGACCCAAAATGACAACTCAACTAATCATTATGAAGGTAGTTTTGTCGCAACATGATTCATAGTGAGACATCATCAAAACTAGGGTTCCAACAGTAGCCCCCACGGGGCAATTTATGCAGAGCCATAAGTGCTCAGATCATTCAATCACATCGAAGAGGGGTAAGGGAGCAGAAATGAGATAACCAATTGACAAAGATGAAGGCCCTAATTCATTCATTAATTGAGCATCGTAGCTAATGATACATTAGAAATTGCAGATGAATAATCAGAAAAAGGCAAGGGGCAGGGGAGCTATAGCCCCGACAAGGGCGATACAAAGTGATTAAACCCATCTCTTTGACTTTAGAGTTTCTTTCTCTCTCTTCTCTCCTTTCTTTTCTCATGCTCAAGCTCTCTTTCTCCCTTTTTTCTTCGGTTCTCCTCCTCTCGAATGCTTCAATTCCCCTCCCTTTTCTGTATATTCTCTCCTCTCTATTTCTTTCTCTATTCTTCCCTCTCCGCTCTCGTATCTGGACTTCGTATCTTTTCCTTTTTCTTGATCTTCCTCTTTCTACTCTGTGTCTTCGAAGCAGGGGGTTTTACAAGTAGCGGGGTGAAGCTGGACGGCTGCAAAAGGAGGATGAGGCCATCCGACTGCACCAGGCGTGCCTGGTCGCCAGATAAGGGGTGGCCGTCGGGTCCCTATGGCCCTTGGCCCATTTGCCTTCCTCTTCAGCCAATTCAAACTTTGCCTTGACCCATTTGGTTATACTTGGCCCATTTAGCTTCTTTTTGACTCCGTTTGAACATTTTCTGGGTAATTTGGCCAATTTTTGGCTCATTCTCTTCATATGTGATGGTTGATTAGTTAATTGGCTTGCCCTTGTTGTCCAGGCTTCCGTTGGCTTCTTTAGGGATGGTCTTGAATATTCTTCTGAGCTCCCAGGTCTTGCTTCGGTGTTGCCGGCGCCTCGCCTTTGCCCGTATCGAACAGCCGTTGCAAATTGAGCCTGCCATCCTTTTCCTTGGCCAGGTCCAGTGCCAAGCCATTCAAGGCCACGCGCGCGATATCGATGCGTTGTTCGAAGATATCCGACTTGCCCAGCTTGACTGCCAGCTCGGGCAAAGCCAACACAGACCTGCCGTCTTTCTCGGTGATCTGCAGCGATTTGAGTGCGGCATCGCCGGAGAGGAATAGTCCAGGCGCACGATCCTTGGCTTGCTTGAAGCTGGCACTCACATGCACATCCAGCTTGGCCGAGGGCATCTTGAATTGCGGCTCAAAGGGCAGGTATTCAAGGTAGTGCGCGAGGTCGACGTCGTCCAGGTTCACCTCCAGCGTCGCTTCACGCGGTTCCGCATAGGGCAAGGCCTTGCCGGCCAGGCGGAAGGCCGAGCCGTTGATCTTTGCTTGCAACAGCGGTTCAACAAACACTTCTTCCTGCGAGCTCAGGGATGAAACAAAGGGTACGCCAAGCTTGAATTCGCTGATCACATGCTTGGCGCCCTTGGGCTTGTCTTCGAATTCGATGCGGCCGTCGTCGATCTCGATGTTGTAGAGCGCGAACTGCGCCGGCTTGGCATCCTTCTCCGGTGGCTTGGGCGGGCCGGCCAGGTCGGCCGCAAGCTGGTCGAAGTTGTAGCGGTGCGCGTCTTCGCGCACCAGATGTACTTCGGGTTTTTGCAGCAATACCTGCTTCACGATGGGGGCGAGGCGGAACAGCGATTGCCACGATACCTTGACCGTCAAGGCATCGAAGGCAACGAAGGTGCCGGCATCCTGCGCTTCCATCAGCTTGAAGCCGTGGATGGTTGCGCGCAGCGTGTAGGGGTTGAACTCGACCTGGTCCATCGTCAGCGTGCGGTGCAGCTTTTGTGCGGCGAAATCCTTCGCCTGTGACATGACGATGCGCGGCACGAGGAAGAAGCCGAACAGGGTGTAGAGCAGCACCAGTACGACCAATGTGACCAGGGTATTGCGCACGATGCGCTTGCGGAAGAAGGTGGCGAGCATGTTGGGCATGATGTCGTTTTTTATTATGCCGGGGATGGCTAATCTTGCCATAAAGCGAAGCCGCTCGTAACGAAAAGTTGCAGCGCGTCAGATACGGGTTTTCCCTAAGGGATCAAACCAATTCGAGCCAACCGCGGTAGCGCACGATCAACCCTATGCCCGGTTGTTTGATATCGACATGGAAGCAGAACCTGCCGTTTTCGACGTGTTCGTAGGTTTCGCCGCCGGGCGCAAGGAAGGCGGGCAGCGGGATGCCCAAAAGACGCCAGCGGCGCATGTGCAGATACAGCCGACCTTGCTCGAAACCTAGCTCCAGACCGAAGGTGAAAGGGCCGAAGCGTTCGTCGACCAGGCCCCCTTTGCCGCACGACTGCCAACTGGCGAAGCGTTTGCCGCCAAAATTGCGCTGCCAGTGCTCCACGCCGTCTTTGAGCGTGAAATTCACCGTGACCGGGACGTTTTCGCCGGCGGGAGGGAAGCCGATCATCCATGCCACCAGGCGCGACAGCAAGCCCGTGCCACGTTCTACGCGTGAGTGGCCCCGTGCTTCAAGCCGGTCGTGCAGTGTGTGCATGGCCCGGATCGCTGGAGGCAAGGCATTCCAGGCGGGGCCGAGGATTTGCTGGTACAGGGGAATGGGTTGGTTCACGGTGGCTGTCCATCCAGGAAACGATCCGCGTGGAGCGAATCCATCAGCATGCATGTATCGCGCCGGCCGAACCAGCGGATGCGGTTGGCTGCCACGTATTCATAGAACCGGTCACGCCAGGCCAGAGGAAAAATCCGTGCTGCACCGGCCAACCCCCAGGGAAAGCCAAGGCCGGTAAACATCCTGAGCGAACTCTCGGACTTGACTGGAGGACGTCGTCCCCCTACAATCCCCAAGCCAATGGACTTGCAGAAGCTTTCAATAAAATGCTATGCACGTTGCTGGCAAAGACTGTCAAATCTATTAAAAAAGATTGGGAAGAAAAGATGTACGAAGCACTTTGGGCTTATCATACAATCTATAAAACCCCAACTAGCTGCTCGCCTTTCTCCCTCGTATATGGGTCGAAGGCCATAGTGCTAATTGAATTGGAAGTCCCTTCATTGCGAGTCGCCATCCAGCATGGGTTGGCTAGCAACGAACAAACCAACAAAGAAAGAAGACTGGAAGAGCTCGCCGAGCTCAAAGGAAAGCGTCTCCGAGCGTAACAAAATATCCAACTCTACCAAGCTCACATGGCCCGTGCTTTTGACAAGCTGGTCAAAGGGTGAGAATTCAAGAAAGGAGACCTGGTAATGGTCAAAAGAAGAGAAGTGATGGCCTCCAACCCCAAGGGGAAGTTAGTTGAAAATTAGGTCAGACCATATGTCATCCGCCCAGTATATGAAGGGGGTGCCTACGTCCTTATAGATCACAAGGGAGTCGTCCAGTTCTCTCCCCTTAACGGAAAGCATATGAAGTTGCACCACACAGTTCAACCGACATTCTCAGAGTGACCAAAATCCACCTTGGTCTAGTGGCACTCCGCCCTGGCCGAGCTCTCAAAAATATAATTTTACCATTACGGTTTTTACGCCCCAATCGGCGTAAAAATTGATCCTTTGCATTAGCATTACCTTCTTGCTAACAAATAAATCCCATTTTTCGGCGCAAGACTTCGTGTCCTAGCCGACTTTTATACAATTATGCCATTATGGGTCTTATGCCCGAATCAGCATAAAATTAGTATTACCTTCTTACTAACGAATAAACGCCTTTTCGGTGTAAGACTTCGTGTCCTAATCGACTGGCATATAATTTTTTGCCATTATGGGCCTTACGCCCAAATCGACATAAAAATTCATCCTTTGCGTTAGCATTACCTTCTTGCTAATGAATAAAACCCTTTTCGGCGCAAGACTTCGTGTCCTAGCCAGCTGTCATACAATTTTTTGCCATTATGGGCCTTACGTTCGAATCGGCGTAAAAATTCATCCTTTGCGTTAGCATTACCTTCTTGCTAACGAATAAACCCCTTTTCGGTGCAAGACTTCATGCCCTAGCCAACCTTCACACATTATCTCCATTATGGGCCTCAAGCTCGAGTCGGCACAAAAACCCTGCCTTCGGTGCAAGACTTTGTGCCCTAGCTGACCTTCACACATTATCGCCATTACGAACCTTACGTCTGAATCGGTGAAAACTCTTCCTTGTGTTAGCATTACCTTCTTGCTAATGAATAAATCCCTTTTCGACACAAGACTTCGTGTCCTAGCCGACCTTCACACATTATCACCATTACGGGTCTTATGCTTAAGTCAGCGCAAAAACCATGCCTTTGTGTTAGCATTACCTTCTTGCTAACGAATAAACCCCTTTTCGCCCCAAGAATTCGTGTCCTAGTCGACCTTCACACATTATCGTCATTATGAACCTTACGCCCGAATCGGTGAAAACTCTTCCTTGCGTTAACATTACCTTCTTACTAACGAATATACTCATTTTCGGTGCAAGACTTCATATCTTAGCCGACCATCACACATTATCACCATTATGAACCTTACGTCCAAATCGGTGAAAACTCTTCCTTGCGTTAGCATTACCTTATTGCTAATGAATAAACCCCTTTTCGGCATAAGACTTCGTGTCCTAGCCAACCTTCACACATTATCGCCATTACGAACCTTACATCTGAATCGACGAAAACTCTTCCTTGCGTTAGCATTACCTTCTTGCTAACGAATAAACCCCTTTTCGGCTCAAGACTTCATGTCCTAGCCGACCTTCACACATTATCACCATTACGAACCTTACATGCGGATCGACGAAAACTCTTCCTTGTATTAGCATTACCCTCTTGCTAATGAATCAACACTTTCGTCGGCGCAAGGCCCCGTGCCCTAGCCAACTATCATATGTCATCATCTAGGGTCGAACATCGCATGTTGACCCATCCTCATTCTCACACTCTGTGTTTCAAAAAAAAATGGGGCTTAAAATAGAGGTGTCCCACCAGACTTGTTCCTATACTGAGGCAAGGGCAAAAATGACAATAACCCAACTACGGCAAAAACCTGCAAGGGCATTGTAGGTAAAATCGGGTATCCCATCACGTGAAAACCTAAAAGGCCGTGTGGGTAAAAGCAAGAGGGGGCTAGCTTCGGTGAAAACTGGAAAGGGCACTTGAGTTAGTAAAGTGACAATAAAAAGTTCCTCCCTAGTTTCACCCGTATGAAACTCTGGAGGTGACATTCCCACAAGTCCCATCGGAGAACAAACTGCTAATAGACATAGTCTGACGGGAATAGGCCATCCACTTGTTTTGGTGGTGAATATAACATATCTTTGCTTCGACATTTAACCAATGTCGATGAACAAACCAATTCGACCCTTGTCATCATCGGCAAGATCGGTCGGCATTCCCTTAACTTGGACCTTTCGTCCTCATTAATGAACAGACATATCTTTGCATCGACATTTAACCAATGTCGATGAACAAACCCATTTGACCCTTGTCATCATCGGCAAGATCGGTCGGCAATCCCTTAACTTGAACCTTTCATCCTCGTTAATGAACAGACATATCTTTGCATCGATACTTAACCAATGTCGATGAACAAACCAATTCGACCCTTGTCATCATCGGCAAGATTGATCGGCATTCCATTAACTTGGACCTTTCATCCTCATGAATGAACAAACATATCTTTGCCTCGACATTTAACCAATGTCGATGAACAAATCAATTCGACCCTTGTCATCATTGGCAAGATCGATCGGCATTCCCTTAACTTGGACCTTTCGTCCTCGTTAATGAACAAATATATATTTACTTCGACATCTAACCAATGTCGATGAACAAACCAATTCGACCCTTGTCATCATCGGCAAGATCAGTCGGCATTCCCTTAACTTGGATCTTTTGTCCTCGCTAATGAATAGACATATCTTGGCTTCGACATCTAACTAATGTCGATGAACAAACCAATTTGACCGTTGTCATCATCAGCAAGATCGGTCGGCATTCCCTTAACCTGGACCTTTCATCCTTGTTAACGGACAAACCATCTTTGCTTCGACATTTAACCAATGTCGATGAACAAATCAATTTGACCCTTGTCATCATCGACAAGATCGATCGGCATTCCCTTAACTTGGACCTTTCATCTTCGTTAATAAACAAACATATCTTTACTTCGACATTTAACTAGTGTCGATGAATAAACCAGTTCGACCCTTGTCATCATCGGTAAGATCGGTCGGCATTCCCTTAACCTGGACCTTTCATCCTCGTTAATGAACAAACCCATCTTTACTTCGACATCTAACCAATGTCGATAGACAAACCAGTTCGACCATTGTCAATATCAGCAAGATCGATCAGCTTTCTCTTAACTCAGATCTTTCACCCCTGTTAACAAACAAACCTACCCTTGCTTTGGCACTCAGCCAGTGCCAACGAATAAATTTCTACCCATTTTGGCATCAATTCTGCCAATCAAAAAAAAAGGTGGCTTAAAATAGAGGTGCCTCGCCAACCTTACCTAATCGCGCTGAGTAAGGGCAAAAATGGCTATAACCCGGCTGTGGTGAATATCCGAAAGCGCGTCGTAGGTAAAATTGGGTACCCTGTCACATAAAAATTAGAAAGGGCACATGGGCTAAAGTAAGAGGGGGCCGACTTTGGCGAAAATCCGAAAGGGTGCTTAGGTCGGTAATGTGATCAAAAAAATAACGATGAGTAAAAAAAAGAATGAATGAAAGGATGATGGAAGTGATGTTATTATCACAAGCCATGTCCCCCCGATAATCAAACCACCTTGGATACCGAGTCATGTCCCATCAGTAATCAAACCCCCATAAAACTTCTATTGATCATATGGCACATCGCTTAAGATCATTGCTAAAACCTATCCGGAATAGACCTTCCATCTATTCTGATGAAACATTTACAACCTACTCCTTGCGTCAGCATAAACCTAATGCCGGTAATGGACTTCCACTAAGCAGGAGGCATCATCACTTCTATTAGTGATAGAACCCATCTGAGGTAGCCCTTTCGTCTATCTTGAGGAAACATATAAACCTCTTGTTTTTCCTAAAATTAACAAATGCTTGCTTGCCCGGTCCTCCGGTCGAGGAGCCCTCCATTCATTGAATCTTGTCAGATTGGGAACTCTCAAAATCCTGTCACGCGGTGGAGCGATTCCCCCATCCTTTCCTTGATTGGGTGGGCGCTCTCCTGCGGCACAGGCACGGGTGTATTCTTGCGAGAAGTTACCAAACTGCTACCGATTGTTATAAAATAAAAGTGAAGATGGCCACCCAAAACAGTAAAGAGAAGCATGGGCCACTGAACGTGAGCTTATCCAGCTTGTAAGATAACATCCAGCTTCAGCTGACATGATTAGAGTGTATTCGCATACTACTATAGACTGAATTTCACTGATGACCATCAAATACTTCTGCTGCACTGACCTTATGCAAGTGTAGTTTTAATATGCATCGACCTATCTAATGAGTGCTCAGACCTTTTTGGTTGGAGCTATGTTCTTCTACCTCCACCATCCTTAGCATAGCTGCATTGACCTGTGTCAGCAAAGTGACACTTGGGAACTTTATGCATTGACCTTGTAACATGGATGGCTTTTATGCATCGACCTTATAGACATTAGTGGCTTTTATGCATCGACCTGATAGACATAAACACTTTAGTTGCATCGACCTTATAGACATAACATCTTCATTTGCACCGACCTGACTACATCAACCGTAGCCGCTGCATCAACCTTATTTATATGAGATGCCAAAATAGCATCGACCTGTTTTGGCTCAAGATCCACTATGCATCGACCTGTTGGTCTTGTAGAACTGAGGTGCATCAGTGCATCAACCTTGATGCATTGAGGCATTTAAGATAAATCCTTTTGAACAGAATGCTTCACGTGCAGGCTTGACTGACACGGATGCTGACTTTGATCATTAGCCTTTGACTATGTTGACTTGCTATAGTGCATGGGTTGGCTCTTCTTCACACAGATCTCTTTGCTTGGACTTGTTAGACTTTAACCATTACTGCATTGACCTATCTAGTAGTATACTTGTTCAGCTGCATCGACCTGATAAAGCTTAAACTGCAATGTGCATCGACCTGCCTTTCTCTCCTTCTAGTGGGAGTCGACTTCTAGAGTTAACATCTTTTGAACCCAGTTCTGTCTGCAGAACTAGTTTCTATTCTTTTTAGCATTTTGCTAACTGCATTCAGCTATTTGACTTTTACACATAAGGAGATCAAGGTGGGATTAACTTCATTTAGCACATTCACACTTAGGCTCAAGATGAGTCATGGTAGTTAACACATAAGATGACTCATAGTGGTTGACATCATCAAAATCATAGGGACACAATAATCTCCACCTTTTTTACAATGGCAACACTATGAGTCACAACACATCATGCACAAACTGTGAGTCACAAGACATAATGCACAAGCATCATGTAGTATATTATCATCATGCTAACTCATATCAAATCATGCTGACTCATATCAAATTATTCTCCCCCTTTGACATCATCAAAAAGTAGGAGCAATCTCCCAGTTTACTCTCCCCCTTGATACCAATTATGCACAATGATTCCCTTCCAAGTATTCTCCCCTGAAAAGATGAAGAGATCTCCCCCTTTGACAAAATCAAAGGATTGGAATTGAATCAAGCAGATCTTGCAAACAAATCTCCTCCTTGAAAGCAGAACCAATCTCCCCCTTTGACAGAGTGGAATTATAGGAGTCGATGTCTAAAGTCTAAAGATAAAAGGCTTTAGAGATATAGTCGATGAGAATATCAGTAAAAGCACAGGGATAGTCATGGAAAGTTTCAGGTCATTGAATTAAGAGGTGGTGAACCATGATAATCAGCAGTTGACAATAAGATGGATACTGTGACACACTGAATATGACGTGAACAAGTAAGATTATTTTAGCAGCAATGAAAACAAAACACAGTAATTCCAACTTAAGTAATTCAAGAGAGTTTTCAATAAGATACCAATTTCATAAATCTAAAATTGAAGATTTTTCAAACTCTTCCATATGAAGTGACCTTTATTGGAAAGCATGGTTTAATATGATGTATGCAAGGTTTATCCATTACAGTTTCTATACTCATATCTGAAATCAAGTTTTAATAAAAATTAACCAAGCCCCCATGTTAATTAACGTCTTATTTAACCTCCATTTTTCTTACTCATTCAACCTTATACTAATTCAATCCAGGACAAATTCCCTGATGAACACCTTACGAAAATCACCCATTCCCATTTCTGGTTGCTACACTTTGACAGTGCGCTAAATTCTCGAGGTCGTGAAATTGGCGCCATTCTCCTTACTCCTGAAGGAGTAACCATCCCCATCGCTTATCAGCTCTCTTTCTCTGCCACAAATAATATAGCCAAGTACGAGGCTCTCCTTGCCAGTCTAAAGCACGCCTACCTCTTAGGCACACGCTATCTTAACATCATAGGAGACTCTCAATTGGTGCTGCGTCAAGTTCTGTCAACCTACCGCACCCGTGACCTCAAGCTAAAGCCATATCAAGATCTAGTCACACTCTTGGCTAGGCAGTTCCACAAGCTTGTCTACATCCACGCTCCTCGCTCTTAGAATATCCTTGCTAATGCATTAGCATCACTCACTTCATCTCTTTCTTTCCCTCTTAGTCGCTCCACTCAGACCATTGTGGTCCAACAGATGGACGCTCCCCCTCTGTAGGATCCTTAGTACAGTAACCTTAGCAAATCTGTAGAGAAGAAAGCTGAGAAGGAAGAATTAAAGGAAGTTTCATTAACTAAACTTGAGGAGATTTTAGAAGAAGAAGTGCTACCGTGGTATCATGAAATTATGCAATATTGTAGGGATGGATCTTTTTTGGAGACGGTTAATGCCGAGCAGCGGAAGGCCATTAGAAGAGTCGCCTCACGGTATACCATCATTGCTGGAGAATTATACATGTGGGCTCTTAATGGAGTTCTTATGAGATGTCTGGACGTGATGAGGCTTGAAAAGTAGTGGAAGCAGCTCACACCAGTGAGTGCGGGGGGCACGTCAATGGGCAGGCATTGGCGAAGAAGATTCTTGGGCTGGGCTATTACTGGCCAACCTTAGAAGATGATTGCTCCACCTATGTCCGTAGGTGTCTTCAATGTCAGCTTAACGCTGACAAAATTCACACTCCTGCTTCTTCTCTCCATCCTCTATCCTCCCCTTGGCCATTCTCGATGTGGGCCTTTGATATCGTTGGACCACTAGGTGACCCTAATGCTCAGGTTAAGCAGAAGTCCTTCATCCTTACAGTGACTGAGTATTTCACAAAGTGGGCAGAAGCAGAAGCATATGCCGAGATCAAAGCTACCACAGTATGCCGCTTCATCATGAAGAATATTATTTCGCGGTTCGGGGTGCCAAGCGACATCGTCACAGACAACGGGCCACAATTTGTGTCACAAGAACTGTAGGACCTCTGTAAAAAATTTGGTATTTTATTACATCATTCATCACCTTATTACCCTCAAGGCAATGGCCAAGCTGAGGCCACTAACAAAGCCCTTCTTAGGATATTAAGAAAACGTGCGAGTTACACCGCTATGCTGATTGGGTCGAACAATTGACAGAAGCTCTATGGGCTTACCGCACCTCTGTCCGCACTCCCACGGGGCATACCCCGTTTACTCTCACCTATGGGATGGAGGCGGTGCTCCTGTACGAGATCCTGATCCCTTCCCTAAGGGTGCAGCTCGACAAGGAACTTAATCTTGACGAATGTCGGGAGGCATTGCTGGTCCACCTGGAACTCTTAGATGAGAAGAGGTTGAATGCGGCCAATCATGTGTCTATTTATCAAAAGCATGTCTCACGTCATTTCCAAAAGAAGGTAATTGAACGAAAATTTGAAGTGGGTAATATGGTTTTGAAACGTAAATTCATTCGGACAGGTGGTCCTAGGTCCAAGCTGTAACCAAACTGGTAAGGGTCGTTTGTAGTAAAGGAAGTCTGTTTAAAACGCTTATCTACTTGTAAACGTTGAGGGAGAAGAATTATCACATGCGTGGAATGGGCTATATTTAAAACGCTTCTACCTTTAATTAGAGTCTGGCTAATGATGGCTCTGAGAAATACTCTTTAAATGAATTCTCATAGCATCCAACGAAAGGATGGCACTGAAATCCATTCCCATGTGGAGAAGAAAGGTCTTTTACATAAAGACCTTCCAATTTTTGACAAAACAGCATTGCCTTGTATAGTTGTGAAGAACCCCAGTCCAAATATTTAACACACCATCGGCATTCTCTTGAAAGGCAGCACTGCACAAGGAAACCATTGCCTTGAGCAGCATGGACAGTGTTGCGTGATGGCAACAAACCCAAACCTCCTTGATGAGCCTCTCTCTTTCTCTCTCTCTCTCTCTCTCTCTCTCACTCACACACACACACACACACACACAGAGTGGCTTCTATAGTCTCTGTATCTCTCTCTCTCACACACAGAGAGCAGCTTCTATAGTCTCTCTCTCTCTCTCACACGCACACATAGAGCAGCTTCTATAGTCTCCTTGTAGCTAAGGCCAGATATTGAAGGATGACAACCAAGGTTTGCAGAACCAGTTCTAGTTCTGGGAGCAATCAGGGCCGGTTCCTGCCCCAATTTTGGTTCAGATCGAGAACCGGCCAGTTCAAACCGGTCCCCTCAAATGCCTACACATTAAGTTTCAAAAGTGGAAGACCATTAGGATTCAGTAAGGTTTGAAACCTAATATCAAATCTCAATAGATCAAGTGAGATTTAAACTCCAATCTCACTTGAACCCTAATTTCAATGTAATTTAAACCCTAATCTCAAGCATATTTAAACTCTAATAGGAAACTTTAAACTCTAATGCCCCAGAACCTGAACCAGTTCTGCAAACCTTGGCTGTCATCCTTCAGCATCTAGCCATAGCTACAAGGAGACTATAGAAGCTGCTCTATGTCTATGTGAGAGAGAGAGAGACTATAGAAGCTGCTCTATGCGTGTGTGTGTGTGTGTGTGAGAGAGAGAGAGAGAGAGGCTCATCAAGGAGGTTTGGGTTTGTTGACATCACGCAACACGGTCCATGCTGCTCGAGGCAGTAGTTTCCTCATGCAGTACCGCCTTTCAAGAGAATACCGATGTGTTAAATATTTGGATTCAGGGTCTTTAAAAGAATACAAGTGTTCCGCACGCGGAATCAGATGAGAATTTGGTGCATTAATTTGTTGAACAAGAATGCGCACTTATAGCTAATTAAATAGCACGGGCACTATTAATTCTGCGGATTGAGTTTATCAAACGATTTAGGATTCGGGTGCTAGACATTTCCCCACCGACCACAATCGATGTTTATTTACATCGGTATAAAGTCCAAACACCTTTGTTGTCATTAACCTTCACAATATCAGTGGCGATATTAAGGGTGCTGCGACAACTATAGCAGCATGCACCTTTGAAGGGATGGAGACACTTATGCCATAGTGAGGCTATAAGGGTAATTTGGTTCAGGCTAGGGCTAGCCTTCAAGGATTGGGGTGGTTTTATTGATTAGGGATGAATAGAGGGTCATCTCACAATTTGACACTGTTCGAGGGCTCACTGTGATTGGGTAGGCGTACGGGCATATTTGTAGTTTTATATTGGTCAGGGGTTTATTTACAATTTAGTATTGGCTAGGATTTATTTGCAGTTTGGTACTGACTAGGGTTTTTTTACAGTTTGGTACTAGTTAGGGTTTTAGTTGCATCAACTCTTGTCTCGGCTGATTGCCTTGAGACTTATCTTCATTGGTCCACCGAGTCACCAATGGGAGCTTGGTTTTGAGCTTCATCTCGACTGAAATGCCGGCTCACCGAGGTGATCATTGTCGGTCACTTTGGATGAATGCCTTGAACACATTTCCGTGAGGCGGGATGCACACCCTAGACTCTCATACATTGCAAGGGTATTTACACGATTACAGAAAACTCAGGGTTTTTTGTAAACCCTAGATATTTCTATAATATACAGCCCTCCCCACCCCCCCCCAACCCCCCCCCCCCCCCCCCCGCCCCCCCCCCCCGCCGGGGCGGGGGCGGCGGGGGGGGGGGGGGGGGGGCGCCCCCCCCCCCGAGGCGAGCTCACGGGTGTTGGCTTGCACAAGGAAGCAACAGAGGTTCTGGTGGACATCGTAGCCATCTTGGAGGCAGTGACTCGTAGAGGGCGTTGACATGGCTGAGGAATGCCGTGCGGGCATCGTGCATGACGTCGACCGGGAGATCCTCATCGTTCTTGGACTCATCGCTGCCGTTGAATTGGATGACTACGAGGGCCACCACCTGCCCACTGGCTTGGGAGATAACGAATGGTATGTTAGTCATTGTGAATTTTTTAGCAATAAATAGGTGAATTTCCCTAAAAAAATAGATGCTAGAATGAGTTTTCTGTATTATTGATGAGGGTAACAACTCAATATGTATAAAAGAGTCAATGGAGCTTCCCTTGGTATTGTGTGTTGCCACACCTAACCAAAACATATTTACAGGTCCTGTTGCACCCAATACACTATATGTCAAACTGAAGCACAATGTAGTCTGGTGTTGTGTGAAAAGTTAGCAACTTCCTTAGCAGATGAGATACAAGGGATCTAGATATATGGTAATGTTGGTTGAAATGACAATCAATTTCAACCTGCTTCATTAATTTGTGAAAAACCTGATCATTATTTAAGATCCACAGAGCACTTTACTTGTCATAGTTGTGTAAGGTTATAGGAGTGAGAGAATTAACGCCAAAATCATGAGGAACACTAAAGCTTGACAATCTTTGTTACCTATAGCACTCAACCATAGTGCTAGATCAAGAGAAGACAACTTGCTTCTTACTAGGAAATTACACAACTGCTCAAAGAGCATACAAAAATATGTGGAATAGCATTTAGTTAGTCTCATGCCCAGTAGAACTGATAATGGTATGCAACTATAGGGAAAGTCGCTAACAAAAACAATATGCACCGCATGAGGAATGTCAAGCAAAATATGAAGCCTACTAGAGATTTCAACAAGTTATTGTTAATGAGTCGAATTCACTAGAGGCTTGGTAGGATGATGCTTTAAATAAATCTCCATTGATGTCTCACAGGTCTTGAGAATTAGAGAGTGCAATATGCCAGAGAATGCCACTGGTATATTTTTGTTGAGAGAATAAGATAGCCACATGAGGGGAAGGCAATCTCGAGGTTGAGGAAATAATGAAGACCCTCCAGATCCTTCATCTTAAAGGTGCTTCTTCAGCGTGGCAATTGTGGCGACATCATCTCTGTTGATGATCATGCCATCCATAAATGGTAGAGCAATGGCACATCCATGCGAGATGGTCCGAACAAAGATATTTTAATCATGTAAACCTGGCGAAGCAAGCATCAAGGGCACACATGATCTGATGAAGGTGACAGATGTCCTAAGGTGGAAGAAAGAAACCAGAATAAGGCTGTACATAGACCTCCTCAAATAGGTCACCTTGAAGAAGATCATTCTTCACATCAAGCTGATAGAAAGGGCCAACACTAATAGTGAGTGTAGACCAAGGGCATCTTGGCCATCGGAGCAAATGTCGACTTCTAATTAATGTTGTCTGCTTGAGTGAACACACAGGTTGATAGTTGTGCTTTGCACACCCAGTAGAATCATGCACTGTTGGAACTATAGGGCACTATAGGGCAATATGCTAGTCTGAATATTAAATATGCAATGAAGAAACCAATTATCAAATTAATCTATGGATCAACCCATTTAATCCGACACACAACTCGAGCCCACTTCTTATGCCCCTTAGGTCCTAACCCAAGGGTGAGTTCTCCAACACATAAAACCAAGGAAGTCTTTCCAACTTCCAATACAGAACTAAGCATTAAATGAAGGAATTTGAATCAACATAAGGGGGGTATAGTGGGTGCTCGTCTACAGAAGTATGAGACGGTCCCTTAATCATCTAGGTGTGTATGGAGTGATAGCACCCAGGCCCATACCGAATGTAGTACCCCTGAGGGTCAGCCTACCAAGAGGTTCAGATCATTCGAGGAGTTTCTCGATCTTGTTTATGTGAATCTTTCGACTTACCGTTGACACCGTCAGATACAAATGTAGGTTTAAAGGTGAACCGACGTTGTCTCGGGCCATTGTGGATGCACTAAAATTCTCTTAATATTTTATCTATTTATTTACTTCGTTTATTTATCTATTTAGTGCGTGGACGTGCCAGTCACATGAGTGACGATTTATTTGGGCTTCGTTGAAGCCACTGGTGCACGTAGCCTGACTGATCAGACGATAGTGGAATTCGGGTCGGGACCAAAACTTGTCATGCCATAAAGGCCACAACGTTAAGTACATCTCCCCGAAGGGAAGAATACACTTGATTAATCGCCAAGAAAAAGGGCCCTACGGCCTAGAAAGAAACTAATAGGATGAGATAATGAAAATCTTAAATTATATTGAAAGCCCCACGTAGAGGGTACGAGTATTCAACTTGTGTCGGTCACTCATTGACCATTTCATGTTCGGACGGAAGTCTGTGTTAAAAGCATGACGAGGATGGAGATAAAATGTAACGACTCGAGATCCGAATACCGGAAAAGAACTGGCACGTCTCGAACCTCGGCCCGCCACGCACGAGCCCAAAGACTCGGAAGGATAAATGATGGTGTGAGGGTACACAAGAAGCTAAAACAACTGTAGAGATAGCACAATAAACAACTAAATAATAATACAGGAAATAAATAAATAGTTAAAATTGCTACAAGGTCCAGTGTATCTCATTTCCAATAATAAGTATAGTCAACAGAAAAAAAAAGTACAAGTACACGGGGCATACCCCGACTCTGGCAGCTGGCCATTAACCCTGACCGTACGAACCATGAGGAACCTCGGATGCGCCTCCCGATGACCCCGCCTCACCTAAAAACACAAGGGTGAGCCTCATTTCATAGGCTCAGCAGGGATCCCGCGGACCCCCACCTCGCACGAAAGAAACAAGGTGGAAAGGCACGGGCAAGCATGGAAGGTAACTCTACCTAGCAAAAGTATGACAGAACCAATAAATAATAATAAATAAACAAAAAATCTCTCTACAACAAACAATACCGAATAAACTCACAATAAACAAGTCCGTACCTGCCAGGAGACAGGAGCTCCACCCACTAGTAGCAAGACCGGATGCGTCACCTGACGTCTTACACCGCGCCCAAGTGTCTCCCTACGCATCCCAGGTGGAGACTGAGATACACTCAATAAATACCATAAACAAGGACTAGTTGGGGTCGCGCTTGTTAGCGCGGGTCCGATGCCCCCAACCACGTGTGCACACACAGACCATGTGCCCTAGGTCAAGTCTTCTAGTTGGTTCTTCCCCCGAAACTCAGACTCGGCTGCGCATGGGGGCCCTACGGTAACCAGCCTAACAACCGTCTCTTCGAGTCACACTCTCCACCACTCCCAAGTGGGTCCGCACCTACGTACGCAAGAAAGTTACGACTAGTGGACAGGTCACTGGAGGTATGAACTGGCTGACTAACGAAAATCACCGAGGTAACACTGACAAGGGAAAGGACGGCCCCTAATGACCCACACGGGAAACCCGGACTTAAGGACCACGTGCGGACACCTCATCCGTGAAACCAAACCCCATACAGCCGCCACGGGGGCAAGAAACACGGAGCACGGCACCCCGGGTGCTGATAGGGCTGGGCGGCCAAACACCGGGCTGCCCAAAGGCCTGGGCGGCCACACCTGTGGCTGCCCAGCACCTGGCCCTCCCCAGCCTAGGCGGCCATACACTGGGCCGCCCAGAGGAACGAATAGGGCCTTGTGAGCATGCACACAGGACTGTCAGAATCCACAAGTGGTCTACCAAATGACCATTTTTTCCCCCTTGCAGTCTACCATAAGACCACCATGCTACCAAAGCCCTTAAAACACCCAAAACAGTGGGAAAATGAAGAAAATACTACCCTAACATGCACATGCACACACCCAACTTACAAAGGAGCATGAAAAATGGGCACTAGACGTCCCACCGTGATCGCCAAAAAAATTATACATTGTTTAATAGTTCTACCCCGCCCCCTTAAACTAATATGTATGCATGAACATGCAACAATATGAACAAAGAAAAGGGGGATGAAAGGATGAGAAAGACATACCGTGATCGCCACCAAGATTTAACAATGCCGAAAGGATGAAGAGATGGAAGAAACGACGCCGTGTACCTTGGAACATGAATAGTTGATCGTGCTTAAGAAATGGGGTGTGGGGAACAATGTGGATCCAAACCTCCTCGTCTTCCAGTCGGCTAGAAGAAAAGGGCCTCACGTCCGTATCATGCTCTCTTGCAAAACAAAGCCAAAACACAAAGATAAAAATCCATTAGAAACTATAAGTGTAGCATCAATCCCGCAGTGATAAAGTAGGGGTAGAAATTGAGGGCACACTCACCGGGGGAATGTTTTTAACCCCTATAAAAGGGTGCAAAAGATAGGTGTGTGTGTTGTGGATACATGAGAGTTGAAATCATGAATTAAGATGCAAAGGATAGGGAGAAATCATTGGTACAAAACGTGTAAAAGTGCTGGTGTAACAGAGTGCAGAAAACTGTGATGATTTGTGAAATTGAGGAGAGGAGAACTAAGAGTATAGACTATGAAATCAAGCCTAGAAAGATGGAATGGAAAGCTAATACTTTTCTCTTCAATATGTGGTCAAAGTTACGAGTTGTAGATGCAGCATGGCTTCGCCCCATGTCTAGAAAGAGCCCCCCCTCGCAACTGCGAACTAGACAGTTCATATAGAGGTGCAGGAAACTCAGAACCTCCTCCCACGATTCCAAGAGATAGAGTCCAAGATAAATCGAGTCCTATGGATCAAACTCGAGATAATACTAAGGACAAGAGATAGAAACAAGTGCGGGTCGATTGGGAAGAGGATTATAGAAGTTATGGCTCTTGGAAGGTAAGCCCATCGCACAGAAAAATAGAGTTTGACTTGTACTAGGATGCATAAACCTAGAACTTTCGTCAACCATTCCGAGAGATATAGCTAATTAAAATTTGAGTTCTATGAATCAAACTCGAGATAATATAAAGGGCAAGAGATAGAAACAAACGGAGGTCGATTTGGTGGAGAATTCGAGAAGATATGGGCATTTGAAGATAGCCACGACGAGCAGAAGATGGGGCAGAGTCTAGCGTCGACTTGGCCCAAGAAGCGGTCAGTCGATCGTCCGCTTGGCACCATGAGACAACTTTGCGGTTTTAAGCACCAGACGCCCGTTTGAGCTCTGAATTGACTCGAAACAGTCCCAAAAGTTGGGGAATTAAAGATAAAACCTTCCAAGGCTAAATGCGCTTGAAAAATGGGTGAAGAAATGGGCTTGTGATAGGCTCAAAGAAGGCTCCAAAATAATAGTTAATTTAGGACATCATGGAGATAAATAAGAGAAATAACGTGATTTATGGATCAAAAACAGGTGTCAACAATTAGCACGAGTGCTATTGAACTTTGGGCATATTCTCAGTTATGTCCATTAAGTGAGGCTAGTATGCTTAAATGATTCAGAAATTCTGCTCCTATGTCCATTCTATGAAAGATGATCTGGAAATGAGGCCTGAATATTTTAAACTCGTATTGATCTTAAACTGTAAAATTGTTTGCATTACTAAGGGACTAGAAATGAATAAGTTGGGGGGTATGATGAGTGTGTATTCCCCCTCCCCTACCCTCCCCACATCCCCTTCCACAATACCACCATCTCCCATCACCATTCAGCAGCCCTCCACCCCATTACATGCTCTCTCGGTTCTGCATCGGCAAACCTGTTCTCAGCTGAAGACTTGCAGAACTCCAGCAACTTGCATTGCCTATCACATCTTTGTATTGAAACACATGGGAGCACAAGAGGTACCGTTGGAAGCGTCGTCTAGTCTACTTTGCAACGGAGGTGGTCTCGACATCATCTGATTTCTTGGCTGCCCAAAGGAGTCTTCACTGTCGGACTGCGCAATTCCTCCCTGCCAAACTCCCAACCGTGGCTTGCAGAGGCTGCCATGACCAGTACCCTGAAGATCTTGGAGCAGTGCTTGGATGAAGACTTCCACTACAAGTCCTCTTCCATCTCCAAGAAGTAGGATGCCATTCAGATCCCAGAACAGTAAGTTCCAAATGTTGTCCCTAGGGTGCGCTGGATCAGTTCCCTCTGGGACTGATCTGAGAGCCTGTTACTATTTGTGGCCTCGCCATCTGCTCCGACATCTGCCGATGCCCCCGTAGGTCTTTGTTCGAAGAGGACTTGACCATGAACGCAATGGCTCTGGTCTCACCATCTTTGGAGCACGGGAGCGATCATGCTAGCCTCTCCTTCTAGAAGCAGCGATCCAGGAATTGCCAGATTCAGAGTGAAGCCACCCTGATCTTGACCCTGCCCCAGCTGCCATCATCATCAGGAAATTTCTCAGCAATTCTGACGTCCTCCTGGGCTAACCCAGGGGGTTTTGGTGCTGGTTTCATCACCAATAGAGTTTGGGAGGGCCTGTGGCAGCGCCGACAGTGACTGCCTATCAAGCTGTTCCTGAGAGCTGGCAGAACCTACGACATTCATCCATTCGGCTTCTAGCTTAGTTATTCCCCACCCCGCCTGGCTGGGTTACAGCCCCTCCCTGCGGGAGGTATTGTTTGACTGTAAGCCCTTTAATTCCCCTACCCTTGCTCAACCCCCTTGCTAGAGGAGTAGTGTTGTAATCCCTTCGCTCGCCTACGTGTGATGTCCCAAACCCTTTTGGATCCTTATTTTTGGGTCTTGGACCTACTTTCTCAGAGCGTTCAGCTCTGTCGTGTCCGGAATTTCATTTCAGACATCTTTCGTGTTCGGATCGGTACAATCTGGGATCGTTTCGGGGGCCCGGAGGCGTTCCGTGACTTTTCTCGCGTGTTTTATCGATTTTCGACCCGATTTTCAACAAATCCTTCGGCACGCCGTTACGGGCGAATGTGATTGTTCACCCGGGCGTGAGTGGTACCGTTGCGATCGGTGCGTTTCGAGGATCGTAAAAATATGATTTTTTATTTTTTGATATTTTTTAAAAAATTCACATTTCCTATAAATATTCATTTCCTTTTCTTTTTTTATTTCCTTCCCCTTCCTCTTCTCCCTTCTACGTGCGTCCCTCTCCCTCTCTCTCGCCCATTCGACCGAGGTGAGCGCCGTTCCGACTGCAAACGGCGACAGGGCGACGGCGCGACGACGTGGGTGACAGCGAGGCGATCGTGTGGACGTGCGACGAGCGTGGGAAGCGTGGGAAGGCGAGATTTACAACCGCGTTACTCGTGGGATCGAGCTCGGATTGGCGTCTCGTCACGAACCGGAGGTAGGGTGATGATCCCTAGCTCAGTGTCGTTCCATTCCCGTGATTTGTAGGCCAAGGCGAGGTCGAGTGGGGTCATTTTTACGTCGGGAAGGGAAAATCATGTCGCGGGGTGAGTTCGCCCGATCCGCCGTTTTAAGGCACGATTTCACATTTTGGGGGTGTAAAATCATGCTAGGGGGCTTGGGGGTTCTTTTCCCATCGTTTCCCCCTTCGTGGGGCTTGATTTGGGACCGAAATGG
This sequence comes from Amorphophallus titanum, assembly GCA_024336825.1. Taxonomy (NCBI): domain Eukaryota; kingdom Viridiplantae; phylum Streptophyta; class Magnoliopsida; order Alismatales; family Araceae; genus Amorphophallus; species Amorphophallus titanum. The sequence continues at coordinate 2,714,224 of JANBPO010002190.1, read as the reverse complement.
GTGAGTCCAATGAAATTCTCATATTGTTGCAGGCATAGACAAAGGCGCAAAGGATGCACCATGAATTGGGTGAAAAGTCTCCAGGCCCTCTACCATAGAAATGGAGAACCGTCTCAAAGAATGGGTGAAGGGGGAGACGAAAACCTGCCCTAAAGGCCTCGATGGAGATACCAAGGCCACCGAGAAAATGGTATCCAAGAAACTCCTCTGTGGTAGGGAAGACGATGTCGATATTGGCGGGAATTTGAAAAACCTCCCTAAGGCCATGAACTATCCGGTAGGAGATCGGAGGGGAAGGATAAGGACGGCTGGGGCCGACGCTCGAAGTACTCAGGACATCGACACGGCTATTTTCCTCCTCCACAGAAGGCTCGGGACTAGACAAGACGACCTTCCTGCGAAGCACCATAAAGTTTAAAAGGAAGAGGAAAGAGAGAAATCATCACCGAGGCACAAGGCAAACAAGAGGGGTGCGACGGGTACCTTAGCTGGAGACGAAGACGACGAGTAAGCCCCTCCAGAAGCCCTTCTGCCCTTATTTATAGGCCCGGAAGATGAAGTGATCACTCCGGTCGATCGCACGGGAGGAAAGCAACTGCCATTGGCAGGGTACACGACGGGAAACCAAAGCGACTGCCATGTTCATTTCTCCAGACGCAGAACAGCTACGCCATGATTACGGTGACGTCACCTGACAACCCGTAAGAGGCCGCCTTGTGCACCAAGGAGGGCGGTAGGTGGCGGGGCCCACATGCCAGAGGGACGGGCGATTCGAGAAGATCCTTCCAGACATTCTCCCTCAACTAACCCAATGAAATTCCTCCCGGGCTCCGAGCATCCTCGATGCCTGGGAGTGGGGGGCTAGTAAGGAGGGAAATGCTCGCCAGGCCCAGTACGGCCCAACGTCGCAAGGCCCAGTGCTGTCTGGATCAACTGAGCCCAAAACGGACCCATGCCCACACGACATGGCCCAAGTGAGGACCAGCAGGGCTCTGTCAGCCCACTAGAGGAATTATTGCACGCGCTTTGAGCGCCGTAGAGTTCGCCCAATGGGAGGAACGCCATCGCCGTTACAAAGTTTCCTCCGGCGGGGACTGAGTCACTCCCACGGTGTTGAGATCCTCGCCACGAAGCCTCCTTTCCGGAGTAGACGGGTATGCAACGGGCAACCCCCTCCCTCGATCAAGGATGCGTTACTCCACGAACTGCGTCATTTCCCAGTCGAGAAACGGCCAGCACCAGGACACTTCTTATAAATAGGTCCCCCACCAGACCTAAGGGGGACAGACAAGAGAGAGAAAGAGCCACACAGAGAGAAAACTCCACACAGAGAAGCAGAGACTACCTCCAGAGGTGAACATACATCTCCATACGCCTACACATCCCCAGGGTTCTCCAGGTAGACACGGAAGGTGAGAGAGGGGAAGGCCCCTTCATCCCCCACCGAGAGAGATCATCAGCTAAGAAGCAAAGTCAGGAGGTCCTAAAGGTTCTTCCTCTCTACTTCTCCAAGTCCTTGCCAGCCACTCCGAGCACCCTCTAGGCTCTCCGAGCACTCTTAGACCCCCCATTCCTCCGCACAGGCCTATCTTCTACATTCCCATAGACATGTGCTTCTCATCTTCCTTATATACGTCCCTGACTTGAACATCGGAGGGTTGTCCACTGGGGTCGCACCCAGGGCTCCTTCTAACGCTGTTTCTCTAGTACTTGCAGGCTTTCGCGCGTAGCAGACTGCTCTTCCCCAACAAACGAATCTTGAAAATGTGGTACGAGGATTAGGAACCATATTCCTGCCTCTAATGGTATGAATGAAAAAGTTGATAATAGCATCAAGATTCTTTAGTGGACAACAAACTTGCTCCACCTTTTCATGTTGTCATTGGTTAGTGCTATGACAAAAGAAAAGAGACTGCACCTCCAGTGCAATAATAAAAGTGGAAGAATAAGTATTATGTTGTACCCTCTCCAGTCCATATGTTGTCTCAAAATTTACTGAATTAGAACTTTCGTTTGCGTATTACAATTTAATTCCATTTTTCCTTCATATAGTCCCAAGTACAATATCTCAAATATAAAACATTGATTCTTAATGTTGGTATGCACTTCTAACGTTTCCTAAGTCACATTATAGCCACATTGTTAAGAAGGCAACAGCATTTATTATTAACCTCGTACCACAATATTTTGTAATATTGGTGTTGAGAAAGATGGGCACATGGCAGAGAAGCAAGAAGAGAAGAGAGAAGGAAAAAAAAGTCAGCATAGAATAGGCTGCAACAGGCAATCAACCTGTGGCACCCACTCAGATCTTGTTAACTTAACCTAAACCTCTCGCAAGATGACTAAAATAACCCTGCTACAAGACACTCGAGGATATTTATGTAAACATAAAGAAAAAACATAAGTTAACTGGATCCTCCTTAATGGGTCTGGCAATGAACCAGTGCACCCTACAGGCATCTAGCTTCTACACTCCCCCTCAAGCTGAGCATAAATGTCTTGTATGCAGAACTTGCCCAAAACAGAAAGAAGACCCCTTTGTAAACACATCAGCAACTTGATCGTTGGAACAAATGTAAGGCAAACACAACTTGCCACTATCAAGTCTTTCATGAATAATTGTATAGTCAGAGGAGAAGAGAAAAATTTATACCAATGTCCTATAACAAGAGTTTCAGCAGCAACAATTCCACAAGGCCATTGCCCATGGCACAATATTCAACCTCTGCACTTGACCGAGCAGAAATGGACTGCTTCTTACCTCTCTATGTGATGAAATTCTTCCTAACACACCAGTAGTAGAACGTTGATCTTCCTTTAAACCTGCCCAATCAACATCAACATAGCCCTCAATTTGAAGTGATTAGATTTAGTAAAATCAACCCTTTTGCAGGACAACACATAATGAAGAATGCAATCCACAACATGCATATGAGAGGGCCGAGATGCATGCATGAACTGACTGACAGTACTCACTGCATAGGTGATTCCAGTGTAGTGAGAGTCAAGTACAACAGCTTTCCCACCATACTCTAATATCTATTCTTCTCAAGATGAAGAAGTAGCTCCCCCTGTTGACTAGTCAGGTGATGACTGACTTCAATAGGAGTGGTTGCAGGCTTACAAACCAACTTGCCAGTAGTAGCCAACATATCAATGGCATATTTTTGCTGACAAGTATGGATCCCCTCACCTGAATAGGCAACCTCCAGACCTAGGAAATACCAAAGTAAGCCCAAATCTTTGATATCAAACTCACAGGCCAGGCTGGCTTTCAAAAGCTATATCTCTTCAGCATGATCTCCCAATGATCACCATGTCATCCACAGACAAGGAGGAGCACCGCCATGCCATCTTTCCATTTTACGAAGAAAGTGTGATCTGCATAACTCTGCACGTGCCCAAAACGTAGGATAGTAAGTCTGAACCGATCAAACCATGTCCAAAGAGATTGTTTCAAACCATACAAGGCCTTTTTAAGCTTGCACACTTTCCCATTCATTGGATAACCAGGTGTTGGTTTTTTTTAAAGTGGGTGGTACTACTAATGTATAAAATGGAATAGAATGTACATGTTGTCAGAACCCCCAAAAATGGCAACCCCAAAAAATCCTATACAAGAGAGGCCACACAAAGGCAGTGTGGATCAATCTAGCCCCCCAGACAGCCAAAAAGAGAAGGGAATTCACATTACAAAGAATAACAACCCATTTCCTCACTCTATTACAAGCAAAAGATACACGAGCTTCCTCGGCCCGAGATTCCCTCTTGAAGATCCGAATGTTCTGCCCCCCCCATAATGTCCACAAGGTGGCATGAAGGATAAACCACCACTCCTTCCTATCACTCCTACTAGGTCAAGGGCTCTCCCAATGCACAAACTAGTGGTGGACTTCACAATGCTAGCCGATTATGCAACGGGTCCACCTAGCAAGCTCCTCCTACCCCCCCTGTGGTAGGTACAACCTACAAACAGGTGGTCGAGGGTCTTGTCTTCCTGACCACAAAGACAGCAAGTCGGTTGAATGTCTAGAAGGAAATGGCACAACCTCGGTAGTCTCCCATGAGAGATCCTCCACGCCAAGAGCTTCACCTTCAACAGACTCTGCAGTCTCCACACCTGATCATAGAGACTGTGACGAATCAGGTGTTGGTTGCATATACACCTCCTCCAGGAGATCACCATTCCAAAAAAAATCATTTTTTACATCAAGCTGAAGCAACGGCCAAAAGTACTAGGCAGCAAGTGAAACAATGACTTTGTCAGATATTAGCTTTGTTACGAGAACAAAGGTCTCCTAATAATCTACACCATGGTCTTCAGTGGACACTTTGGCCACCAGCCAGGTTTTATACCTTGCGATGGAGCCACTCGGCTTGCATTAATAAACACTCACTTAGAGCCAACCAGCTTCTTCCTTGCGAGTAGATCAAGAAGTTCCCAGGTTCCATTTTTGTGAAGGGCTTTCATTGCCTGATACCTCGTGCCCATGTGTTGTGCCCTCGTGGCACTTCCCCAGTCAAGACTTGGTTCTGCAGGTGATAGTTGAGAAATCGACTGGCATGCCCACATTCCACATAGTCATCCCTATTCCGGTCACCTAGGATGATTAATCACACTATTCCCTGTGCATTTATGTCATTCTCTGTATATCCCCATCAATACCCCCAGAATCCCCGCATGCCAAATCGACCCATCTTGACCTTCCTCATCAGGCGAGTGTGTGTCACCACTGTGGAAAACTCCCAACAGTTTCTGTGAGTGTAAAACACCTATCCCAATGGGCCTAGTCCTTTTCTACTACCCACTCACACGGTCTCTTTCTTGCTGCAGCTGCCTCCTATAAGGATCTAGGCCGGGATAACGAAGAATGCAGCAAAAAATGAAAATTAAAATTTTAACTCGGTCGAGTTGATCGCTCCGGCGTGATTCCCGATGATTATCTATAACTACGAGATTCGATTTTACCTCTGCGATGCTCAAATCGCAGCGACGTGGAAACAATCCCTCGTGGTGGTAATTATCCGCGCAAGTGCATGGCCTCTAGCGATATTCACATGGGCACGAATGATGGAATCTCCTCGTCACAACACCCCCACGAACGATCTCCTCTGCAATGCCTCCATAGCCTCTACATTAGAGATGAGAAGGAGAAGAGAGAGAAGGGGTGGCCCGAACTAGGAAACCCTAGATGCTTGGCTCAGGGTTCTCCAATCACAACTATTTATAGATTTCTCAATCTTTCAGAAAAATTCTTAATAGTCTAATATTGTGAATATACTTCCACTGTCCATAACCCTAATGTGTGTGACCCTCTAGGCCCAGTGTGAGTCTGGTTTTAGGCCTAATAAGCTTAAGAGCTCATTCTCAAGTTTTGTGGACGCGTAAAATTGCACGTCCGCGTGTCCCGACCAGTCCAACATCGATAAACAAATTCAACTGAAGAAACTGTGGAGAGGACGGACCATCCAAACTCTCCGAACAAACAACACACTATCATGAAGCCGTCTCCGGAGTCACGACAGTGAAGAGAAACCAACCCATGGTAAGTCCACAATCCATGGGCGCCGAAGAAGAAATTAAATGAACCACAACTTGTGCACGAAACGGGCTTAAGGCCAGTCTTCAACGGCACACCCTAGCAGCTGTTCAGCGGCACACCCAGTAGCTGTTCAGTGGCATACCCAGTAGCTGCTTAGCGGCACACCCAGTGGCTGTTCAGCGACATACCCAACGGCTATTCAACGGCACACCCAGTGGCTATTCAATGGCACACCCCAGCACCTGTTCAACGGCACGCCCAGCAGCTGTTCAATGGCACACCCCCAGTGGCCTTCGCCGGTGCGCCCTCGAGTGACCTTCCCCGGCATGCCTGCGAAGCTTCCCATGATACACTGTCAAGTGCCCTTCAACGGCATGCTTCTTCCCCCCTTCGACGGCATGCCCATGCGTCCCATTCATCGGCACACCCTAAATGCCTCTCAACGGCATGGTCTACGTCCTCAGCGACACGCTCTCCCCATGACCCGTCCGGCAGGGAGGATCTCACGCCACTCCCCTACGGATTCTTGGCACGCAGTGGGATGACTGACGTGGCAACATGAGAGTGAGGCACGCAAGCTACTCTTCTGTCAATGGGGACGAGGGGAAGTCAAATCCCCATTTAATGCCCCACGTTCCCACCTCTGTCGCTCCGTGCTCGAAGGCACCTGCTGTTAGGGTTTAACAGCCTCTTTTCCACCGGCGAACAACACATGACATGAAAAGAAGAACAGAGAAGAAAAAGAGAGAATAGAAGAAGAGAGAGCAATGCACACCGACGACCAGACCAGAAAGAAGAGAAGAGAAGAAGAAGAAGAAGAAGAAGAAGAAGAAGAAGCCAAATTTCTTGGGCATTTCAAAAAAAACAAACTGATCATTCGTTCCCCCCATTCACTCAAACCATTCACCCAAACGCCACACCGAGCCCTCTCCGGTGACTCCAGCGATCCCTTATCGACGACCACTGCGGCCCACACCCACCTCCTCCACTCTCACTCCGGGATGGCGAAGAAGAGGGTGATCAAACGCCTCCAATGCTGGCTAGAAGATGATGAACCATCTCCGACAGCGACGAACCCACCGGAGGAAGAGGAATGATCGGCGGCTCAAATGGAGGGAGAAGTTCCCCCTGCGGTTATGGAAGGTCCTGAGGAGGCCGAGGACAAGGAAGAGGAAGCCCTCTCGGCTGAGGAAGCGCCAGTGGCGGCGACCGAATGCCGGTCATCCGTGGTAGGCTGGCGGCCCAAAAAACCTATTTTTATTTGTTTTAGACCATGCATGTATGGGGAGCGGAGGGGAAATGGGTCTGGGGACCCATTGAAATTGATGTAAAGGCCTTTTGGCCTCTTCCAAAGCCTGGGGAAAACAGGGAGAAGAATGCCCCTTCGCTGGGTGCTTAGCGGTCCTTTCAGTGATCGCTAGGCATTCAGGCGGTCCATAATACGGCCGCTAGGGAACTCAGACGGCCCATAATAGGATCGCTAGGAATCAGAGATAGGATTTAATTTTTTTTGTGCATTTTTATTCAAAATGTAATGCAATTATGTTATGAAATGCTATGCAATGACTGACTCCATGTTTTACATGTGTGCAGGGGAAGAGACAGACTCAGATTTCCTGGCTACAGGTCTGGGCGGTGTACCAAGCTCTATCGGATTATCAGATAGAGAGATTGGCAAAAATGGGCTTCAGGGAGCTACTGAGCATTGAGGTGATGAGGGGCGACACAGCACTACTCTATGCTCTTCACGAGAGATGGGACCCAGTCAGCAGAGCATTCATCTTCCCGTGGGGCCACATGATCCCCACACTCGAAGACATGGCAAGGATTATCGGACTGCGAATCCATGGAGCGCCAGTGATGGGTTGGGCATATGCAGACTACCAGGAGATGGCGCAGGAGCTGCTCGGATTAGATCTGATGAGGCCAGGGCATCACTCCTCGATGCCGGGATGAGTGACACTCCTGGAGAGCCTAGGGCTGAGGAGAGCAGTGATATCTGTGGGGGAGCTTCTAGAGGAGCACATCGGGTGAGTGATAGACCAGGCCCGACAGAGAGTGGCAGCAGAGCCGGGGCCAGAGGCAGACATGATCTTACGACACTTCCTGATGCTGATGTTCGGGAAGCTACTCTTCACGACCAGGGCGGACGGAGTGAGCTGCAGGCTCCTCCCATTACTGAGGGACCTGGATGGGGTTGGAGGATATGCCTGGGGAGCAGTAGTCCTGGCATTCCTCTTTGACTCTCTGAGCACGACCGACCAGCAGACGATGTTGGGTGGCTTCTCGTCATTCCTTCAGGTAAATGCTCTAAACTCTAAATGCTTATCTACATGCTCATGATCCCTATATGCTTGTTATATGCTGACATTTGACTTATGTAGGTTTGGAGCTACCTGTACCTCCCTGGCCTTGGGCGAGGGAAGGAGGTACACCCAAAGCGGATCCCCATCGCGAGACAGTGGGTAGCGGCTCGGGACATGGGATCGATCTGGTGCCTAGTGCGGGCGATCCAGGACGATATAGACACATTCCCCTATGGATCGGTAACCTTCAAAACTTAGACTTCCTATATGCACTTAAATGTTTCACTAAATGCTTATCTAAATGCTGACATTGACTTGATTGCCCTTTCAGGTGTGCTGGACACCCTATCGTGATGAGGGTCACGAGGGGTAGCCCTGGGTAGAGGTGGCCCAGGAGTACGCCGGACGAGAGATCTGGCTACACTGCCTGAACATCATCGATAAATAATCTAACTACAACAGAGTCCAGTCCAATGAAAGTACAATCTAAGGTAAAGAACGTACCAAATGTCGAGTGAACACTTGGCCTAACGAGCTGGCAACTAAGAACCTCCACACAACGCCCTCGAATCTCGAGGAAGAACTACCACACCTGAAAATCAGGGGTGAGCTTCCTATCACTAGCTCAGTTGGGATCATGCGGAACCCCAAATGAGAACAACGGCAGTACGAAAAGCAGCAACTACAGCTACAACAACAGTAATAATAGGAACAGTAAACACAGCGGCCGGTAAAACCTCGACACCACAGCTACTCCTACTATATCGAAAAACACGTCCCGATCTCCCAGTCGGGGAACAACCAAATCACGAACCCAACACCCTGATCCCACGGTCGGGGGACTACCAGAACACGGACCACCAGACTACGATCGCCCTAGTCATGCTACTAGGAAAATGCCACGACACCTCTGTCGTGGAGGCCTGTGCTCACGCACGAAGGCCCACGCCGAAAGCACGTGATCCGAAAATATGGTCACGACCTCACCGTCGTGAACTCTACGCCATCTAGGGAGAAGCCCTTAGTTATGCTCACTGGAAACCCTAGACCACGACTCCACAGAAAACGCCCGAAACTACACACAAAATCTTGTCTCGCAGACAGAAAATGAAAACCTGCGACACAACAACTCACGTCACGTGACGGGAGTACTACCCACCAGAAGTAAGGCCGGATGCATCCACTGACGACTTAGCCCACAGCCTCAGGTGTCTTGCTACCATGCCCCAGGCGGAGTCTGAGACACTGTACAGTAACCACAAATAAGGACTAGCTAGGGTCACGCTTCTCAGCACGTTTCCTCTGCCCCCAACCACGCATGCACACACAGACCATCTGCTCTAGGTCGGGTCCTCTAGCTAGTTTTCTCCCCAGCCAGACTCTGGCTATAAAGGCAAGGGGCCCTACGGTAACCAGCCTAAAAATCATCTCACTCGGGTCACGCTCTCCACCACTCCCAAGTGGGTCCGCACCCGTGTGTGTAGAAAAGTTACGACTAGTGGGGGCTCACTAAACGTGAACATTGAAAACCACGCACGCACCCATCACGAGTAACGCGGAGTAACAGGTGGCTCGAGGCCACCAGACTCTGGACAGGCCATTAGACCTACCAAACTCAACAGTCCTTGAGTCACAAGACTCGGGTCAAGACCGTTGCACGTGAGGACATGATGCCGTCAATCTGGCCTAATCTCTAAGTCTGAAATCACGATGGTACGATTCCCAAGGTAGCTCACTAGACACCTCGTGGATTTCTCATCCAAAGGACACACGAAAAACCTCCAGCCCCAGGCTGGTCAACTGGACTCGTAGTCCAAAGCCATACATATAGCGCATGTGGAAACCACATTCCCGAGAATCACCTAATGTGCAGGAGCAACCCTCCGCACTCATGCCGACTCACGATGACACGATCTAACGCAAACACAAGAGCTTGAAACACGTGGGGTCACCCGGACCCTCTAAACACACAGGCACGCTAATCGAGATAACGCGACACCTCTAGACACCCCCAAAAACATGAACATAGGTCCCACAGTGTCTGAGACATTCACAAGGCCGAAGGTCGACCACTGGGTCACAACCGGGTCGACCAGAGACCAACACAACGCGAAACAGACCCGACGAGCACGAAAAATCGCCTAGCGGCCCTCTCTTGGACCGTTAAGGAGCCAAGCGGTCTACCCCTAGACCACTAAGGCCACCCTAGCAGTCTAGCCAGGACCGCTAAGCCCTTAGAACACACGAACCCCAAGCGGTCACTTCCCGGACCCCATGGCAAAGCCTAGCGGTCTACCTCTGGACCGCTAAGAACCCTGGCGGTCTATCGTGCGACCACAAGGCTCAAACGGAGAGGAGAAGAAGAGAGGTGAACAAGATTAAGAGAAAAAGAGAAAGAGAGAGCCCGTGAAGAAGAGTGTGCACCCGGAGTTAACTTCAGATCTGTTGGTCTTTGGATCAAATCCAGACCATCCTGCTCCTTAAGAGCTACATTTGCCTTGTCCTTTCTTTTATTATTTCATTTGTTCATCGTTGTTCTTTATTTCCTTCATGAAGCTATTAGTCAGTAGATAATCAAGCTATTAGTTAGCGGATAAGTAAGTTGTCTTGCTCAGCAGATATGCAAGTTGTGTTGCTCAGCGGGTAAGCAAGCTGTGTTGCTCAGCGGATTGTAGGGATTTGTTCCCCAAAGCTGTGGATCAACTGTTCAAACTGTTAGTCAGCGGAAGCCTCACTCTGGTAGAGTGGGGGGTGGACGTAGCTCTGCTTGGTGCAAACTAAACCACCTAAAAATCTTTTGTGCCATGTGATTTGTTTGTTGGTGTTGCGCCCAGACAAGTTCCCAGTGAAATATTTATAAATAATTATTCAGGAATTTCTCGAACACCTTTAAGGTGTGGGCTACCTAGCCCCTCCTATGACTCACCAGGCCCAACCAAGGGTCCCAACCAGCTAGCCATGACCCACGGAGCCATCAACAATTGATTCGAGTTAGCCCCGATAACTCAGTTTGTAGGTTTTCTAGCGTTCTACATGGCCACCCGAGCCAACCCGGGGTGCCCCGACGATAGGCCACGACACGTGGCACCCAGTAATGAGGTCGGGATCTACCCCCAAGATGCCTCCATCCAGCTTTCTAAGGTCAAAGGGAGACCTATCTGAGTCAACCACGGGCCTTAGAATCCCATAGCACTCGTATGCGGCCCACACACATGTGTTGGAAATTTTCCCGAACACCTTGTGGGCGCGCGTACCCCAACCATTCTACAACAAGCCGAGGGCCAACCTATGGCTCTAGCACTCTAGTCATATCATATGATGACCCTCCAATAAGTTGGGGCCACCCCCGGCCCTCAGATATATGGCGACAAGCAACTTCTATTCAGTTCCAAGGCCAACTCGGGACTGCCCGTCAACTTCTCGTGTTACATGGCACACACCACGAAAGTCGGGCACACACACCCAGGAGGCACTCTCTCAGCTCTTATGAGCCCCTACCCTCAGGCCAAATCTAAGGCCCGCCAGTCATTCACCCAAGCCAATCCAGAACCCAAGGCGTGTCGAGAATTTCCCCAAACACCTTGCGAGCGGCGACAACAACGCTACAATGACGAGCCCCCATGGGCCAATCCCAGCCTTTCCTAGTGCCCCGTCCTTTAAAATACATCCCTAGACAATGAGATAAGACCCCCCGGGGCCACCCCTTGGGCCCACGGCTCACCCAGGGGGAGTTCACCTCAGGCATGGCCACGCCCCGGTGAGGGCGAACCCCCTTGGGGAGCGCACCCTCCTCCAAGCCCAATGGCCCCACAGAAATCTCCCAGTCCCAATCACTCCCTGTCTGTGCAAGGTCAACTGGTGTACCCATTCACGGAAGGATCCGACAACGAATGCTTAGGATTACACAGATCCCACGTCAATGCTCGTGTTCCTCGTACACATACGGCAGGTCAACCAGTATCCTCTAGTATCCTTTTGTCCTCTTGCAATTAGTCAAAGTAGGACACAAATGGTAAAAAATTGATTTTTATAGAGGTGGGGACCACCCCCCCTCTCTCCACTTGCTCAGTCTAAACCCCTGCTCCAATAAAAAAAATTTTTTTTTTACAAAAAACCCAGCCCCCAGTCGGTCTGCGCACCAACCCCCTTGGGGTTTAGGCGGACCAACCCAGCCCCTGGAGTTGGTCCTCCTAAACCTCTAGCCTGTCAAAAAAAAGTTTTTTTAAATCAAGAAAGAAGAGTTTACTCCATGTAAACCGGGGGCTAGTACACTGTAACACAAAAAAAAGAACAGAGGAAAAGAAAGAAAGAACAAGATACGGTGGGGAGGGGGAAACAGAGCACATGCTCTTCCCCTCCCAGACCTCACTCCCTCTCTTCACTCACTCTCTTTTTCCTCTTCTCTCTCTTCTCTTCGTGCAGACACCAGTAGACGGAGCAGCAGGGGGAGGGCAGCAAGCCCTCTTCTCTTCTTCTCCTTTGCTCTGCCTCTCTGGAGAGCCAGCCAGCCAGAGAGCCTCTCCCTCCTCTGTGCGCCTAGTTGTCTTCGTCACTCTCTCCATTTTTTGCTTGTCCGATAGGGTTCTTATACCCTAGAAACCATTGACAGGGCCTCATGATGATGCTCATGTCTGAGGTTGACACCGGTCCCATCCTCGTCAGATCGAAGTCCCCGAGCTTGTATCAGGGGGCGACACCATGGCATAGCGCTAGCTGTCCTCAAGGTGATCATGCCGCGCGTCGAGGGTCACGCATAGTGACCAGTGTATATGCCTCCAGTAATGCAGGTTCAAAGGGTGGAACGCTGCACCGGGTGAGGAAGAGAACGCTGCATCGGGTGGAGTGTTTGGTAGACATGCCAGGCAAGGGAAGCCTGGGGTGCACCGTTTGAATGCTAGAAGTGAAAGGGGCAAGCGTGCTGGATGGAGTGCCCTGAGGGTGTGCTGGCCAAAGCCTGCTTGGAGTGTGCTGCTAGGGGCCTTTGAGGGTGTGCCGCTAGGGGACTTGCAAGGGTGTGCCGTTGGAGGCACTCTAAGGTATGCCGCTGGGGGGGCTGAGAAGTGTGCTGCAAGGGGACTTGGCAGGTGTACCGTTGGAGGGCCACAGCAAGTGTGCTGTTGGAGGGCATTTTAGCGTGCCTTTGAAGGGCACAAAGGGCGTGCCGCCGGAGAGGAACTAGGGAGTGTGCGGTTGGGGCTTTAAGAGTGGCTTCCTTTTCTTCTTTTCTTCTTCTCATCTTCTCTTCTCTTTTCTCCTCTTCTTTTATTCCCCTGCACATTAACATGGGGTGAGAATTTTTAATGTCCACAAATGCCCCCCAGTCGCAGACGACGCCAGAGAGGGAGGAGAGAGTGGGCCTGTGGGTGCAGACCGACTGAGAGATTTATCAACATTACGAGGAGAGCGGGCTACAACTGTCGAAGTTGTTGGAAGGCGAACCATGAGGGCAGAGAGAAGGGATTATTCCTTCAATGATCTGGATGGGAGGTCAAGGTCAAATGGTCTATTCGTCACCCGAGGGGACGGGGAGAGGAGCTTGTTGATTCAAAAGGGATGTTTGTCGCCTGCAGGGACGGAGAGAAGAGTTTGTTCATTCAATGATCTGGACAGGAGGTCCAGCTCAAATGGGTTATTTGTCACCCGAAGGGATGGAGAGATGGTTAAGTTGTCGACACGGGCTGGTGTCAGTGCAAGGAAAGAGGGTTGATTCCTCACCCGAAAGGCAAGCTCGGGAAAGGGTGATAGGGTATTTTGTTCTTTAATGCACCGGGAGTACTGGCCATGAGACCCTAACCGGAAAAGTGGGCCACAAGGGCCGGAATCGGGGCAGTGGGCTACGGGAGCCGATGCTAGGAAGCGCAGGCCACGAAGGCCGCAATTGGGGAGGTAAGCTGCAAGGGCTGAAGGGATGTTGGGAAGCGGGCTGTGAAACCCAAATCTGAGAAGCAGACTATAGAAGCTGAATTTAAGAGATCAGCAAGCTGCAAGGGTGGGAAATAGGCCGTAAGGGCCAAGATTGGGCTCTACGAGCCGAGACTGGGAAAGCGGACTGCGGTTGCTAGGATTGAGTGTTTTTTTTCTTTTTTTCTTTTTGCATGCAGGCATTCATTAGCAGGCAGAACATAAATATACATAAGGTAGCTCCCTCTATGGGGGACAGGATAGAGAAATAAATTCTAAAAAATTCTTAAATAATTTAGAAATGATGTGACACGACCTACGGATGAGTTGGGACTGACCAAATGACCCTCAGACCTAGATTTGCAAGCAAAGAACGACCCAGCGATTTCACTCGGGTGGACTCACCCGCGTAGCGCGCACCCGGGTCCGTAGGTAGACCGGGGATGGGGATGAGAGTCTTAGGTTGGACCTTGAGGTCCCAAGGGTTTGGTTAGCTTGGGGTGGACCCCAATGGGCTAGGGATGCCCACTTCAGTGGGCGGTTGGCACGCTGAGGGCGTGGGGACAAAGGTCACTCTCACAGCTCGCCCACGGTGGTCACTCACGTGATTGGCACTTTGGTCCGGGCACTCACTCGCCGCCGACGAGCGACCAGAAATAATACTTCACTAAGCAAGTAAATGCCATCAATGAGAAGTGTTCCAAAGCTCACCTGATCGGTGTGAAGACACTGATCTCGGTCGGAGACGAGGGCGAGCGAGGAAGCGTAGGCTTACCCATACGCGGCGCCGGAGAAGCTTCGAACTGAAATTTTAGAATAGCACATCACTATGCCTCTCACAGGAGGGGGATCTCGGGTTGGGGTTAACTTGAATTACACCCAAAACTACCTCCATGCAGGGAGGGGCTATAAGCCGACCAGGCAGGGTGGGGAACGGAGGTGGTCGGAAGCCGACCGATCTCACTTGGGCAAGCTGGCCTGCTGCCCTTGCTGTCTGCCACCAGTGACTTGTCGGGGACAGAGATCCTGGCTGGAATGTCCACTGGGGATGGGACCAGAGGCATTGGAAAGCTTGACGCTTTAGCTTGCTCCTGGAAGAAATGTCGTCTCGTTCTGATCTCGGGTGCACCGAGTATGACAGATTCGGTAGAACTACGTCGGGCTTCTCTGCTGCAGGCAAGAGAGGGCTTGGATGAGACCGTACTCCCAGATGGAGTATCGGATTGAGGCGGGACCAGGTCCAACTGAAAGAGGACTCAGTCTAGTGCGCTTACACCAAAATGCTCTGCCTGAATCATCCAATCATGCCAGTGGTGGCTCCTGGATGCTGACTGGGTCCAGCTAGTTGCAGGGATAGAATTCTGGACTCAGTTCTCTGATTATGTAGCTATCTGATCCGTGGTCGGAGCACGGCAGGGCCAGAGTTGTCGCGAAGAGGGACGTCCCAGGGATCTTTCAGAGCTGGAATGGCCTCGTTCTGTGGTGGGAGATGTCGGTACTGATGATTCTTGTGAAGTCGCGCTGCACAGGAGGCCGGCCGGATAGGGGGGACTTGTTGGGGGTGTAACTCCCAGTGGGAAAATCAGAAAGAGGCAAGACCAAGCTTGACTGGAAGCTGACTAACCTTTGATGAACTTCTATAGAGGGCTCGGGCAGAAGATGACAGCAGAGACCGTGGTGCTTCCTGTGGTGGACTACTTGTTCTGGCCGCCAATAATTTAGACTGCAGGACTGGTTCAAATTGTTGTCGCCAGTGCTCTTGAACGGGAACTCCAAATGGGTCGGGACCAGCTTTGGCTGAAAATTGGATGACCCTAGTGTGGATTCTCCAAGGGGCTTGATCAGAAGAAGGGGTATGAGGCTGGAGCAGCTTCTGGAAGGCGCATAGGTCACTGGCTAGACCTGACTTGCGCAGTCGAGGGAGAATGGCTCTCCCGGGCAGCCCAGATGTCAGATGGACGCAAGACCACCTCTTCTGCGAAGCTACTTCGAAGATCTTTCCAGAAATGTAAGAATGGTCAGCTTGAAGCTTCGTTATGATGTCGTGGATTGCTCTGCAACTAGTAGCAAGTCTACTGCCTGAGATCTGAACAAGGTATGGTAGTGGAAGGGGAAGATAGTGGGGAGATAAGGAGGGGGAAATGTTGTGGGAAGGGGCTGGGGTGCCCCTTGAGTTTTTTTTGGGACTTGGTGTGCTTTTGTTACTAATGTCTGGTGACCACCCCATATGGCAACTGACCTTCATGAGGACGAGGGCTTCTTACTAACCTCTCAGATATCCTGAGTGCACATCTATGTTGATTTGGGCCTCTAAACTCCTCGAATGACAATCTTGTCAGTTAAGACTTATCCTGATGACAATACCATCATGCCACGCTTAGGCTCCCAGTTGCTTCTGACCACAGGGATACACCCAAAAAGCTTTCGAGGTAAATGATTTGCCCGACCTGGGTCTATTTCCTCACAACTCTAGATAGTATATGATGAAACATCTTGGAACCCTAACGGTCAACCATGTGATGTTGACCTAGAATCAGACGCCGTCGCACCTATAGGTGGCGCACTTTTATTGATGTAAGCCCGAGGTTAATAGGAGAAAACATTAAGGGTTTTAGTAAATGAGGGTCTTGGCCTACCAGAAATGTAGAGACTCCTTCACTGCGAGAGCTTTTGGCTTTCAAAGTTGGACAACCATCAGTGTATTCTTCAAAAATGGGGTTGCATGTCGAGACGGGGTTCACCTTTAGGGCTTCTGTCAGGCCTTCATCTGCATTGGGGGAGACAGAAGAATGGGGGGACAAACATTCCAAGAGTACCGTCAAAGCCATTAATTCGGCGAGCTACAGGCATGCTTACTCAGCTTCTCCCTTTCGGGCGACTTCAGATCATTCCCTGAGTGTTTGACTTCTTCCCTTTTGGATTTATTTCTATCTATTGGCATAAGTGGGAAATCATCACTCCCAGGCACACTCACGACCTAGCTTTCTTCCTCTCTTTTTTTATTTTTATTTTTTTATTTTTTATTGCAAGGGATTTCAAATTTGACTTTCTTGGCTTTTGTATCCCTTTTGTGTGCTTGCGGGGACACTGCCCTCTTCACATGCTCTACCAGGACTCAAGGATGAATCCTAATCTCACCTTGAGTGTGGCATTTTTCTGCTACCTCGCTAAGTGCTTTAAGGTCGTCGGCTATCTTGGTCAGTTGATTAGGAGAGAAGGAAGATTAGGGTCATTCAGAAGTTTTTGGGGTGAGGTCCCATAATGAACAACGTTACCAATTTTGAGAAAATATGTACATGTGTGCATGTTGTCCTTCTTTTACTGGGCATTAGCTACCATGACTAGACAGGGCTCTCCTCAGTTTTGGTAGACCAAGACCCGTGACCTACCACAGACCTTGATGCACCCTGACCTAACATAAAGGGTGGGTGTGAACCTTGACACTACATGATGGGCACCAGGTGAGTGACATGTTTTTTTTGTTTTTTTTTACATATCTATGTACAAGGTCTCACGTGTAGAATTTCTTAAGGTTACTCCCATTCTAGGGGTAGGTGAGCTCCACCCCATTGGCATTTCCCAGCTTGTATGCATTGCCAAAAAAGACTTCTTTGATGACATATGGCCCTTCCCAATTCTCTTGCAATTTTGCTTTACGACTAGTGACTTTAGTGAGTTTTCTCTTTAACACAGTTCACCAATCTTTAATTTCCTCTCAAGGACCTTCTATGCATAAAAATGTGCAATCCTTTGACGATAGACTTGTGCGTGGTCGGCCGCGATCATTCATTTCTCATCTAATACCTCCAGTAGGGCTAGCAAATTTTCTCGATATTGCTCGGGATCGAGCTCTAGGTCTAGCTGTACTCTTAGTGAGGGAACAAATATTTCGTATGGGAGTACCACTTTTGTCCCGAGCGTTAGTGCATATCAGGTTTGACCCGTGGGAGTGAGGAAAGAAGTACGATAAGCCTAGAGAGCCTCGACAAGGCGATCTGGCCAATCAAAGTAATGATAGGATTTGCAAGTTTTCTTGATTATCCTTATGAGAGTTTTGTTAGTAGCTTTGACCTGACTGTTCCCTATTTTTTTATTTTATTTATTACCAGTTTTGTAATTAGTCAATACGTCCTAGCGAAAATCTGACAACATCTCCCCTAGACTCAGAGTATTTAGGGGATAAGAGGAGGCTCGTCCACAACAAGCTGAGACGGACTCCAAAAGTTAGGTATGCCGTTATGACAACCCGGACCCTATAGTGGATGGTGGATCTCCGAGGACTCACCTACTAGGAGACTGGTATCACCTGAGAGTAATCGATTATCAGGGCACCGTTCGCCATTAAGGCGATTAATATTCACTCGGGGGGTGATCACTTGGGTCAGTGGCCGGTGTCGTGGGGGTTGCGCACCTTAAACTGGTGTGGCTGAGATTGAAATGGCATGATCGGGAGAATACGTGGTTAAAACGGTGTGAGGAATCACCTTAAAATGGCATGGAATGACGCTTAAAACGGAGCGACCTTATATGGCAAAAATGGCGTGGCGAGGAATGCTTTAAATCGGCGTGGCCTTATGTGGTTGAAACGGCATGGGGAATGAAGTATGCGCGCCAGTTTGCCTCTTTCCACGTCATTTTAAGGGGCGATAATTCAAAGGAAAGATGTGAAGGGCGCCGATTTACAAGGCAAAAGGGTGAATACTATTTTGGCATGGGAAAAATGTGGATATAGCCTTGATCCGGCGTGCTACTTGGAGGAGGCTGATACAACGACTGGAACCTAGAACATGAAAACAGAGCATCGGAAAAGAAGTGATTCTCAGTATGATAACCTGTTAATCCCTCTAATTAAGGCATCCAGGAGAGTTGTATACACAGCATAACTGGACCCCTAATCTTGGATGGGCAGCCAATCACAGGACTGATCGTATAATCAGAGCAATTCATGGCCATGGAAAAGGGGAGTTAATGTGAAAACGGGGGCTAATGTTCCCCAACAAAGGATCAACAGGGGTTATATTTAGATAGACCATTGGGAGAAAGATTAATGACCCTCTGCACAGTCATTCACATGGAATGAGGGCGCATATCCCTTATGCCCACCGGAGAAGGGCCACTTAGGTTGGGAACCAGGGAAACGCCAATGATCGACCGATGTGCAGGCAAGCTCAGCGCAGACACACACAAATACACATGATCAGTGATCGATAGGAGAGGAAATGAACAGAATGAAAGATGGTATCAGAGAACCAAGAGTTATGCAAACTGTGATTTATTCATTGCTCTTGACAGAGGCAACGCGCTACATTGAGAGGGAAAATCACTAGAGATTACAATAGAAAATACAAAGGGAAATAAAGGGGAAGGGGAGCGGTAGCCCGAATTGGGCGTCGTCGAACGGAGACCCACCTTCTCCTTTCTAGAGCATTGCCCGATCTCTCTTCCTCTCTGCTATACTCTCTATTCTCTCCTCTCTGGCTGGCCCCTCGTATCCCTTCTCTATTATTTCCCCGTTGGAATTCTTTCCTTCCTCTTCTCTCTGGAGTTCCCTCTTTCTTCACCCCCAAGCTTCTCTATCTGGCCCCTTTTTGTTTCTCTCATTCTTCTTTTTTTCCTTTTTTTTGTGTTTGCAGTGGTGGCTTTTATAGTGGAGGCGGGCTCATCCTGATACGATGCCAGAAGGGGTGAAACGGCGTGCCATTTTGGCCACCGAATGGAGGATTTTGCACGCTGGTTTATCATGCCACTGGATCATTATGTGCCACACCGGTTCAAGGCCTCTTCAACCCATTTCTAGCATCCTTTGGCCCATTTAGCTTGTCTAGGCCCATTTGTGTTTATTTTCTTCTTTTATGAGGGTTGGCTAATCGACTGGCTTGCCTTGCTGTCCGGGCTTTTGATTGTTTCTTCGAGGATGATCCCGAATATTCTTCTGAGCTCCCGAGCCTTGCTTTAGTAGCTATCCTTCTCAACCAAGCATCTATTCTTTTCTTCGACCACCCTAGCTCATGCCGGTTTCTCAACCGCGCACATCCGCACGCTTCCCTCGCTAAGGGACATTCGCGAGCTCGTCTAGAGTCCTAGGTCGAGTCCGTGGGTCCATCCCGCATCAGAAGGCAACGACATGCAAACCTAGATGGGAGCTGTTGCCAATCTTCTTACGAGATGACTCAACTCTCGAGGTTAAAATGGGGGCATACTTGTCACCAGAAGATTTAGAGCAATATAAAAATTTCTTTCACAGTACATTCACATCATTGCATGGTCTGATGATGACCTCCCTGGGATCCCCGCAGAGACCGTGACGCATCGACTCAACCTCGATCCATCCGTCAAGCCTATTCAACAATGGAAGAGAAGGCATGCCCTAGCTAAACATGTAATTATCAAAGAATAGATCAACATGGGTAGGAAAATCGGGTTGTTTTGCCTGGTTCTTTATCTGAGCTGGCTGGCCAATGTCATCTTGATGCCCAAGCTTCTGACAAATGGTAGATGTGTGTTGACTTCACCGACCTCAACAAAGCTACTTCAAAAGATTGCTATCCGCTCCCAAGCATCGACCAACTGGTCGACTCAACATTAGGCAACAAACTACTCAACTTCCTCGACACCTACTCTTGGTAGCACTAGATCCATATACACCCAGAGGATGTGGAGAAGATGGCCTATACTTCTGACTATAGCGTGTACTGCTATACGCGAATGCCCTTTGGGCTCAAGAACATCGGAGCAATGTACCAAAGACTGGTGAATCAGATATTTGAAGATGAGATCGGTAGAAACGTGGAGGTCTACATCAACGACATGCTAGTCAAGTCCCTAAAGGCCAAAGACCATTTCATCGACCTAGCAAAAACATTTGAAGCACTCCATAAGTACAATATGAAGCTTAACCTTGCCAAATGTGCTTTCAGAGTTAACTCAGGAAAGTTCCTGGGCTTCTTACTCACTCATCGAGGGATTGAAGTGAGCCCCAAGAAAATCCAAGCCATCTTGGATATGTGGCGACTGCAAAGCATCAAAGAGGTGCAGCGACTAACCAGGAAGGTCGTCGTGCTCAATTGCTTCATGTCCCAAGCGGCGGAGCACTGCCTACTATTTTTCAAACTACTAAGAGGACCTAAGGTGGCTACCCCGACCTTCTCCTGGGACAACGAATGCGAGAAGGCCTTCATAGAGCTAAAGTAGTTCTTGATGCCACCTCCCATTCTTTTGAAGCCCATCCCAGGAGAAATCTTGTATCTCTACCTCTCGGCGACACCTTCCACTATCAGTATTGTGTTACTCTGAGAGGATCAGGGTGTCTAGAGGCCAGTTTACCACGTCAGCAAGGTGCTCTTGGACGTTAAGAAAAGGTACCCCACAAGTGAGAAACTCGTGCTAGCCCTGGTAACCTCAACCAAGTGACTTCGTCCATATTTCTAAGGGTACAATATCATAGTCCTTGTCAGTGAACCCCTGAGGTGAATCCTTACCCACCCCGAGGCCTCTGGTCGCCTCGTGAAGTGGGCAGTCATGCTGGGGGCATTCGATATCTCCTACCTGATGGGAACGAAAAGTGGCAACGACATCAGCATTCCAGGCCCAGATGTAGAAGGCGGCCATCTCAAGGTCTCCACCTCAACTGCTGACAGTGGCAGATGGTGGCCCTCTGAGGGTCGCTACCTACAGGGGGCGGTCCCCCAGTGACCGCCACTTCAGGGCAGTAACGGGATCCAGCCAACTTCTAACCACCAACGCTTCGGTGTCTAAGGGCTTCAATGGGATGTTATTTCCCAAGTTTAATCAATGTATTTGTGTCATTTTAGCTTCCCCCAACCCCCCTATATGTATTCCCCCCTCTCCTATTATGAAATGACAATGAGAAAATTTTGAGTTTAGCAATGGCTATGTTATCCCATTAGTGGCTTCGGCTTGACCGTTACCTTGAGGATAATATAGAGATGAATGATGCAATGTAATATTAAATTTTTTACAAAGGTCCTAGAGCTCTTGAGAGATGAACTGGGGTCCGTTGTCGGTGACGATGCTGCTTGGCACTCTGAACCGTGAGATGATATTCTTCATGATGAAGCGGCACATCATGGTAGCTTTGATCTCTGCGTACGCTTCTGCTTTGGCCCACTTGGTGAAGTACTCAGTGGCGTTAAGGATGAAGAATTTCTGCATGATCTGAGAGCTGGGATCACCGAGCGGGCCAACAATGTCGAAAGCCCACATGGAGAATTGCCAAGGAGTAGAGAGAGGATGAAGAGATGAAGCAGGAGGATGAATTTTGTCAGTATGGAGTTAGCACTTAAAACACCTCCGGACATAGAGGGAACAATCTTCCTCTAGGGTGGGCCAATAATAACCCAGCCTAAGGATTTTCTTTTCGAATGCCTGGCCATTGACATGACCTCCACACTCACTTGAATGGGTCACTTCGGCCACCATCCAAGCTTCATCATCGTCTAGACATCTCATGAGCATTCCATTGAGAGCGCGCCTATATAGTTCTCCAACAATGATAGTATATTTCGAGGCGGCTCTTCTAATAGCCTTATGCTGCTCAGTGCTTGCCCCTTCTAGGAACGATCCATCTCTGTAATATAGCTCTATCTCATGATATCAGGGCAATTCTTCTTCTTCCAAGATCTCTTCTAATTCTGTCAAAGATACTTCCTTCAAATCATTCTTCTCAGCCCTCGCCTCTATAGTTTTCCTAAGGTTGTCATACCAAGGATCCTGAAGAGAGGGAGAGTCCAGTCTCTAGACGACGATGGTCTCAGTGCTCCGATCGAGAGGAAAAGATAAGGAGGAAGCGAGTGACGATAACACATCGGCAAGGATGTTCTGAGATCAAGGAGTATGAATATAGACCAGCTTGCGAAATTACCTAGCCAAGAGAGTGACCAAATCTTGATATGGCTTAAGCTTCAGGTCATGAGTGTGGTAAGTGGACAGAACCTGCCACAGAACGAGCTGAGAATCTCCTATAATGTTCAGATAACGTGTGCCTAGGAGGTAGGCATGCTTCAATCCGGTCAGGAGAGCCTCATACTCAGTGATGTTGTTGGTAGCAGAAAAATTGAGCTGATAAGTGAGAGGAATCATCACCCCTTCCGGAGTGAGCAGAACAGTGCCTATCCTCGACCTTGGGAATTGAGCGCACCATCGAAGTGTAGAGACCAAAACGGATGATGAGTAAGGATAGAGAGATACTCATCAGGAAAATCATCCTGAATAGAATCTGTGCAGGGGATAGGAAGATGGGCTAGATGCTCAACGATGGCATATCCTTTGATTGCCTTCTGAACGACAAATGTGATGTCAAACTAAGAGAGGAAGCTCTGCCAGCGAGCTAACCTACTAGAAAGGACAGGCTTTTCTAAGAGATAGCAGATCTAGTCCATTCTAGAGATCAGTCTAACTGGGTAGGCTAGGAAGTAGTGTTTCAGCTTCTGAGCTACCCAGACTAAAGCGGCACAAGTCTTCTCCATGGCAGTATACTTTGCCTCTACCGAGTTAAATAACCTGGAGAGGTAATAAGCTCCCCGCTCTTTGACTTCATCATCCACTTGTGCTAAAACTGCCCCTAGGGAGTCCTCAATAACAGAAATGTATAGGATCAGAGGTTTCTCAGGGATAGGAGGTTGTAAAATTAGGGGATTGGACAAATATACCTTCAGATCTTCATAGGCCTTCTGGTAATCTTCATTCCATTCAAATTTGACCCCCGCCTTTAGCAATTCGTAGAACAGGCAACACCTTTGAGAATGCTGGGATATGAATCTTCTGATGATTTGCAAACATCCAATCAATCCTCATTCATTTCTTATGTGTGAATGTGTTAGTGCTCTGATTACATTACTCGCTTGAGGCGTACTAGTTGACTATTCACGGTTCTCGAATTTCTTCCGCTGTATAGAAATCTCAGGGCATGACACACCTTTAAAAGGTCAAGTGACTTAGTTGAGATCCACTGCTGCTTCGACGCACCACGTTGATGAGTCGAATCATCTTCAAATGGATCAGCTTGCATAGGGTGGTGAGAGTTCCATTGCTATGTCGAGTCGCTTTGTTGCTCTGTCGACGCAGGGTCACGAGCAGCCCATTTCCATTGTGCTAAGATTGTGAGATGTTTGCCTGGGTCTGTCAACGCATGAGTCAGTTGCTTCGACCTGTCACTTGGACATGTCCTTCTGCTGTGTCGAAGCATCGAATTGGTGCTTTGACCTATCTTTACAACTCTTCTTCAACTGCTTCGTCCTCCCACCAGATCTTGTCCTTAATGCTTCGACCTCTCTTCGAGCTAGTGCGAGCAAGAATCCTTGGATCAGCTTTGCTTGGACCTCTGACTTCAACCTTGGAGATTCAACACTTGTTCATGTAATTTTTCTTCTACTGCTTCGACTATTAGGATCTGCTGCGTCGACCTGTCAAGTTATCCAACAGATGAAATTTTCTTGAGATTCTTCTGCTGCGTCGACTCCATCAGTTGAGTGCTTTGACCTATTATGAAATGACCACTTGCTAAAGTGTACTGGTGCTTCGATGCACTTCTCCACTACTTAGACCTGACAGTATAAACAATGTCACAGCTTGGCCTGCTCCTTCGACACGGTTCATACATGCTTCAACCTATTATGAAATGACCACTTGCTAAAGTGTACTGGTGCTTCGACGCACTTCTCCACCGCTTAGACCTGACAGTACAAATAATGTCGTAGCTTGGCCTGCTACTTCGACGTGGTTCATACATGCTTCGACCTGTCAGCATAATGCTTAGTGTGCTACCATTTTGGGCTGACTTGACATGATATAAAATTGATTTTCTGTGCACACCTGCTCATTATGAGAAAGAATTTATGTTATAACTGATTGACTTTTACCATGAATCATAGTGTGTCATCATCAAAACCAAATCAGAGATCCAACAGTCATCGTGGCTGCAAACGTGATTATTAATGGAAACAAAGATGAGGGCGAGAGGCCAACCCTTGCTTCAGATGCTTCGTTGGAGGGAGGAAGTCAAGCACCTAGCCCTTCTACCCCCGATCCAACAATGATGATGATGCTCCTGAAATACCAACAAGAGATCGAGATGCTGAAGGAACAAATGAGTGAGCTGAGAATGCAAGCGTCAGCCTCAAAGTAAGTAGAAGCTCCTCCTGAAACATCACGATGTGGTGTCGATGAGCCTGAGGGTTCACCTCAGATGCTGACTTCTCAGCCTTTACCGAATTGTGTTGGGGGCATAGCCCCGATGTCACCACCAGCTCCCCAACCTTAGGGAAGTGCCACTACTATGCCTTAAGCCATGGTGTTGACAACACCTCAGATGCAACAAGCACATTTCTACCTAGACCTGATATATCCGATAATGGTAAGCAAGCTAATGGTCGAACAGATGATAGATATAAAGCTGGAAGGTCGAGACAGTGATGATTATGTCTCGTTTGATATTTATAAGGTGACATATCCGGCACATCATGTTGCTAAAAGATTACCTCCTGGCGTCAATAAGCCGCCAAAGTTTGACAAGTTCAATGAGCAAGGATCCCCGAAAGAGCATATAGCTTACTACATGAACGTGATGGGCGATTTGGCAACAGATGAAGCCTACCTGCTAAAGTTCTTTGGGTCTACTATTACAGGAGTCGCATTCGAGTGGTACTCAAACCTACCGGCCGGGTCCATTAGTGACTAGCTAGATATGCAGCGGAAGTTTTAGGGTCACATATGTATATGGAGGAATAAACTGCATTAATGCATTTTCCTTTCCCTGGATTCTTCTTCTCTATGAAATCTCTGTATATGATTATCTCTGTGTGAACCACGTTTTCTTCACAATGTGTGTCTACCCCTTAATTCTATTTGGTCTTCTTTGTCTTTTTGCCCATCGCCGACCCTTGCCACTAGCCATGTGGCTATTATCCCTCTACAGAGAAGACGGAATTCCGTCTTGTTTGCCCATGATGTATGAGGGGAATATTTTACTCAAGGGAACGATGGTTCATCGAATTTCATTCTGTTCAATCGAAGTGTATGAATCACTGGATTACTACATCAACCTCATAGGTGTGACAGGGACCCGAGACAGCCCATCTCGTGGCCTTCTGTTCGCTCAACCATGAGGGATATTTCGATGGTTCGTTTGGAATTCATTTCACTGATTGTATGGACTCTCGTAGACTCTGCGTGAAGAACCTTTTCACCCTAGGATGGCTAACCAAAAACCCATTAGAACCCCTAAATCCTGATAGGACCCTCACAGAACCTCTCTACAGACCCTCGGTGCCTGACATTTCATCAAGCCGGCCCCTTTGAAGCCCCGGCGTGAGATGCTTCTCGATGCCCCAAGGCTTCCGCCGATCACAGGCATGCCGACTAGCCCTTGCATGCTGAGGCCGCACACCAGGCCAATTCCCATCCAGGCCGATGCCCCTTGGACCACCAATGGCCACTAGTCGTCGATGGCCACTTTGTTAAACTTTCTGTTCTCAACTCCAAATTAGGCCGAGGCAGCCTGGTGTCCTGATTCCTTTCGAACCAGTGAAGATCCCAGCTTCCTAATAACCCTAGTAAGCCTTAAACTTTGTCCGAATTTAGCAAATCTAGCCTTATTAGACACTGTGCTGACCTTTGCCATCTCAGGGGAAGAACCATGGTCCTTCATATGAGTCTAAAGGAGCTAAGTTAATGGGGTTCACCCCTACATTTTCGGGTTGACCGTTGATGTTTCTCTTCTAACCCCGTTGTCCTACGGAGCACTGCCACTGTATGCACTCCGATGGTTCCACTAAAGGAGATATTAACAAAACACCATTGTAGTGAACATCTTCCCGTTGCATCTAGATCCCTATGGATCTTGGGTTAGATATGCCCGCATCTTTTTGGCTTCCATCTCGGCACTCCGTGGATGGAGGTCCTATACTCCCCCGAGCATGATCCGAGATAAGGGGAGATGTTGTCCGAATGAATTCTGATCTCCGCTCTATCGAACAAGTATCATTTCCAGACCCCCATGGATCTAAGGAGATCTGCCTCTACATGTCATCTATTGACTCCCTCCTGGGGAATAATAATATTAAAACGCCATGGTAGGCGAATATTGTTTCAGCCTATTTCCACCTCATGATCTCCGAGCATTGATATGCTCCGATCTTTTGTGGATTTTGTCCTGGCTCTACGTGGACGGTCACCTATTCTTGCTTGGCATGGTACGAGATGAGGAGGATATGCTGCCAGATTTATTCCGTATACTTTTGTATAATGATGGTTGATTATGTAAATGAAGTCGCTAAATGAGCACGTAGTGCATCAGTCAAATTAATGCCACAGATTCTGGTTGTTCCATTCATATTCATCTAACTCTGTGCAGAATGACGTTTCATTTCCTTGCAATCACTTGCATGATAATTAAACAAATCTAATGTCCACTCCCTGTTCTCCCAGTATATCAAATGGTGTGTGGCTGAAAGTGAGTTTATGCCCCACCGGAAGCTGTCACTATGCGTGATGGTGGTCCTTGGACTTGGGTTCTCTGCCTCGTACCAGGAATCAGGCTAATAATCTGTAATAAGCTGCAATTGCATAATCACATATACACATCTTTTATCCTGCAGAAGAATAAGCATGATAGTCTGCTGGCTGGTCCGGGAGGGTGTGTCCAGAGAGAAGGAACCTCCTCTATATTATTGGTCTCTCTCTCCATTATATTCTGGCCCACCATGCTAGTCTTGTCCTGCTCTGCTTATTCTTTGCCTTTTGTTCATTTCTTCTTTCGACACATATACACATCCCCTACATGATTATTGGGTGCCCATACTTCTCCTTGCAAACTTTCTAGATTCCAAGATAACTTTGGAATACTGAAGGCTAATTTTAAAGGAGTAGAAGCCTAATTACTTCGAAGCCCCAATTGCAGCTCCGACTACTACGTCACTGCCTTCTCGAGGGTCTCGGAAACGTGAGAGATCTCATGTGCAAGAGACTATCTCTCGGGCTAAGAAGACCCGAGCAGAAGTTTCTAAGCAAGAAGCATAGGCAGTGGCATCACCTAGTGCTCCATTACCGGTGGTTCCTTCTATTGAGGCATTTGAGGTGGTGCAAGAGCAGCCATCTTCTTCAATAGGTATGCTTCTTTTAATCCACTCTATTTAGCCATGAATCGGTGCATTGTTAATTTATTCTTTCCATTCAGCCCCGACGGCACCTTCTGCCCCGACTGCGGAAGAAGGTGCAACTGCTAGTGTCCCCGAGGGGATTGAAGGTGCCGAAATACCCTTAATTCCAACCGAGGGTGATCTTCCTTCTCCAACACCTAGCCATGAAGGTATTGTCATTGATCATAAGGCTTTTTAGGGGTGGATGTTCATTCTTCTTCTTTTATTGACCTTGCCTTTTTGGTCAGATGTCATCCTTTCGGAGCCTATCATAGCTTCCTCTGTTGAGCCTTCGGCCCTTGCTGTGCTGCCCACCCGGTGATCTTCTGAGAGGTTGGCCACCTTAGCTGCAAAGAAGGCTTCTTCAGAGGTGATTCAGGATGCTTCGGTGTGCCTAGAGGACCCTGGAGTCAGGACTACTAAGTTGGCTGGGAGTTCTCCCTCTGAAGAGCCTGTTGACTATGAGCCTTCCAGTGATGAGGGAGAGCAAGGGTTGGAGTCAAGAGTTAGCACCCCATCTCTCTCTTACGGGAGTGACATCCCAACGTTCAGCCCACCCCGACTAACATTAGGGCCGCTGAGTGTGCCCAGCTTCCTTATAGAGGAAGGGGGAATCTCCTCAAGCCTTGCTGAGTCGGCCTTGGAAGTTTCAGGGGCTAGTGAGTTGGGACTCGTGCCTGTTGCTCAGAATAATGGCCTTTCCTTTAAGTGCCGATGATAGAATAAGATCACCCTTTTACTCCTCCCGACTAAGTAAGCACGTAAAATCAATGAAGTCAAAGGGGAGGGGGTGAAGATAGAACCTGTGTGATCACCACCCAAGACCCCGGACACGACGAACGCACCGTACCTTGAGAAAAGGGGGAGACACTTGCCTTCGCCTAGCGCTGGGAGGATGAGCGACCGATGAAGGACCACCTGGAAGATGTGCGTCTCTCTGTAGGCCGCCTACGAGCACTAGAATGAAACGCGGGACGAAGAATGCTGGTAGTGGGACGGTTCTAGGTCAACCGTAGGATGAAGATGAATGGCCACTATGTAGCCACACAACGTCTTGGACGGACAACGATCGGCCGCTCCACTCCACGTTCCTCCCAATCATAGGACTTCAACCTCCACGCTTCCCGGCCGGCCAGAAAGAGTGGGCCTCATGCTGGATGACTGCTGACCTGCAAGACAACGTGCGACTAATAAAGGAAAACCCAGATTAGATCCACGCGGTGTAGTATATGCTAGAAATGACGGAACATAAACTAACTAACATGAACGGGGGTTCACTTGGAGGTTTTTAAACCCCTAGGGACGCCAAAACATGGGTGGGTGTGTAAAAATGATAATGAGGATGAAAAGAAGCAAATGACAATAAAGAGAAATCGTGCATGCAATCAGACCGCCTGAGTTCCATAAGCGGCCTAACGATAAATCGCTTATCCTAGTGAAACGGCCATCACGAGACCGTTTATATTCCTGAGTTCTGTGTTAGTGTTAACCCGAAACATAATGCAGAACAACCCTAATTTACTTATGATAAGCCTAGTTATTTAAGTTTTGACTTGGTTTTAAGCATTGTTTTCCTATACTTGGTGATATTGATGATTTATTCTAGTAGGTTTCATGTTATTTATGCACTTGAAACTTATTTTAAACTTATGTTAATTTCATGTCAAAATCATATATTTTTGTAATTAACTTAGATTTTATATGATTCATGGACTTGTCTAGTTGATGTGATCGCAGTTGTATCACAATCCTTTCTTCTCTATGAGTCATATTCTTAAGTACATGGTACATATCTTGGTATGATGTCATTAGATACACTTTTACACTTAAGCACACTATCTTGGACTTGTGATCCTCTCTGTTGGATATTCCTTCTACCAGACTAGGTGATCTTGTTTCAAAGCCTCCGTAAGTCTTTGTAAGCCTGGGATTCTCACTAGGACGCCGAGCTGGTTGTACCCTTAAAACCCAATTGTCTAGAGCGCACTTGCACCGATCGGAGTTTCTGATTTTGAGTCCAAATGGTCTTCATGGCGACCACTAAGGCTTGCCTAACTGTCGTAATCATGACCACTTTTTCCTATCAAACAGTCATACCATAACCGCATGTCTTTCTGAGTCAATTTTCCTTTGTTCTGGCTATCACTCATCACAAACGGTCTTGACTCGACCACCTGGTTCTGCCTAACGGTCCAAGACTTGACCGCTTGAGTTCTTAAACGGTCCATTAAATGACTGCATGGTTCCTGACCTTATTTTACCCGAGGTTTGACCTTTGGGTTGATTTTCCTAAATTTCTATTTGAGCCTTGGATCACACATGATCCTAAACTTTATGCAAAAAAGACACATAATGAATTATGAAAGATAAAGAATGTGCCGTTATGCTACCGGATTCATCCCATGGCATGACCTCATTTAAATCATTCATTGAACTCTCATGATCATGAATTCATACGTTCTTGCCTTGATTGTCGATATCCGGAACTCATATTGAACTCGTTACATTTCTAGCCATACTTTATTGTTATACTCGTGGAACTAGCTTGATTTATATGTGAAGATGCAGTTCGGATACTGATTGTGCCCAAGGGCTCCAAGATAGTCCCCTTGGCAGATTGTCGGAAACATACTATAAACCTGGGATATGATGCTACTCGCATCGCATTAGGCTAGGAGTACTTTCTTTATAAATAGGTAAAAATCATGAGACAGTTGTAGACACGCCAAATTTGACGCTAAGTTGGCTAAATCTCATATTACTCTGTGACGACCAAATGGGATATCAATATTTGCATAATATGATGTTTTTGTGCATTTTTAATCTTTTTTGAATAGCGCCGCTCTCAGGGGCGTCATTTAAATGAACAATGCCTCCTTGACGGGCGTCATTTCCTGATACAGTTAAAAACCTTTGGGTGTCGACACTGTAGCCATGAGGATCGAGGCACATCGGTCTAAGGTCGAGGCACATCGGTCTAAGGTCGAGGTACATGGGCTAAGGTCGGTGTATGCGCTATAACGTCGATGCACGTGTTTTTATCTGGGCTTTAATTAACGCCCTTAAATGGGGGGTCAGTTATTTGAGTAGCGCCTGTGATAAAGGCGTCATTTGGTTTATCTTAAACAGGCAATTAATGAAAATCAGGAAATGACGGTTTTGTCAGGGGCGTCAATTTATTGAATAGCGGCCCTTTGAGCGGCGTCATTTCGTTCCATCTCTGTTTCCATCGCAAACCTTCCCCGGAAGAGTCCTGCCATGTTTCATTGACTGTTTCGATTACGGAAGTGAGGTCTCTGTTTCTCTACACTTTTGCATTTTTCTACATTTTGCACGGCATATTTCTGCAGTTGTGCTGCGTGATTTTTCTA
Organism: Amorphophallus titanum; assembly: GCA_024336825.1. Classification (NCBI taxonomy): domain Eukaryota; kingdom Viridiplantae; phylum Streptophyta; class Magnoliopsida; order Alismatales; family Araceae; genus Amorphophallus; species Amorphophallus titanum. The sequence continues at coordinate 2,682,947 of JANBPO010002190.1, read as the reverse complement.
TATCTTTGTTCATACATCATCACAATACACACACCTATCTTTTGCACCCTTTTACAAGGGTTAGAAAACTCCCCGGTGCATTCCTCCCTCAGTTTTTCATGCTTATTTTATCACTTCGGGATTGATGCTACACATGCAAGCTTCTAATGGGTTTTTGCCTTTGTGTTTGTCTTTGATTTGCAGGAGAGCATGATTGAACGTGAGGTCCTCTTCCTCTAGCCGGCTAGAAGGAGAGGAGGTTGATCCCATGCCATCCCCGCACCCCGTTCCTTAAGCACAATGAAGTCTTCATCCTTTTCCAAGGTACACGGTGCCGTTGCATCTTTTCTTCAACCCTTTGCGTTGTTAACCCTTAGTAGCTATCATAGTTACTTTTCATATCTATTTACCCCCCCTTCGTTCATACTTTCATGCTGGTTCATGCCTTTCATGTTCATATACATACACTTACATAGATAGTTAGTTTGAGGGGGTGGAGTGATGCGTAAACCATCAACAAACGGCCCTGGTTTTGGCTTTACCGATTGAGGGAGAAAAGTTTGATGCATATACTGATGCATCTGAAATCAGACTAGGTTGCGCATGTTGTGTCCCTGTGATTTTGATGCTGACTAACACCATGAGTCATTATCCATTTAATGATACTTTGATATCCTCGAGATTCCTCATGCAAAAGACTCAAATGAATAGAAAGAAATCAAGTGCATAGAAAACAAGACAATTGGATGCATAGAAATCAAGGTAGGTGATCATATTAATAGGTGCACATAAATCAAGGCACTAGCACCATAGAATTTAAGGCAACTACAAATTAGAAGAAATGAAGTTAGCATGGCCATTAAAGTCAATGTCAGTCAACAAGAAAAGTCAACAATCTAGTTCGGCCAGTCAAAGTTCCAGCTGGCACAAGCCAAGGTTGGAGCACCTTTCGCTAGCACAAGTCACGGTCTGTGCACATTTCGCTAGCACAAGCCAAAGTCTGTGCACATTTCGCTAACACAAGTCAAGGTCAGTGCACCTCTCGCTAGCCTAGAGCACAAGTCGATGCTACGTCAGTTACTTCAGAAGAAAGGTCGATGCATATGAACATTTAAGGCTACAAAGGTTGACGCACATGAAGAAAGGTCGGTGGACCTTCTACCGTTCTGACCACTAAGGTCGATGCACCTTAGAGCAAAGGTTGATGCACGCTGCTGAAGGTCTGTGCACATGTGCAATAGAAGGTCGGTGCACATTTCTGTCTAAGTCATAGAAGGTTTGTACACATTCATGTTCCTTCATAGAAAGTCGGTGCACATTTCTGTCTAAGTCATAGAAGGTCTGTGCACATTCATGTTCCTTCATAGAAGGTCGGTGCATATTCATAATGTTGCACACAAAGGTCTATGCACATTTGCTTTAAACGCCACAAAAGGCTACGCACATTTGCATTGAAGCACTATCAGGTCAGTGCACATTCACTATTCAGCCTGTCAAGTCGATGTACATGTAGAGTATGGGTCATAACAGGTCATTGCACATATGCATTCTAGCCTATAAGGTCTATGCACATTTCTATCTAATGCATATCAAGGTCGATACATGTGCACTCACATAGTCTAACAGGTCGATGCACATATGCATTCTAGCCTATAAGGTAGATGCACATTTCTGTCTGATGCATATCAAGGTCAATGCATGTACACTTGCATAGTCTAACAGGTCGATGCACATATGAATTCTAGTATATAAAGGTCGATGCACATTCATCACTTTGCATCAGAAGGTCGGTGCACATTTACATGATAGACTATTAGGTCGGTGCACATATCAAGGTCGGTGCGCATATCAAGTCCACTTTTCACATGACCAAAACACCCTTGACAAATCACTAAAAGACCAAGCCTATCCTAGACTCAATCCTACGGGCTCATAACTAAGGAACTAAGGCCCAATTAAGCAAAATAAGGAAAATTGACTAACAACATGACTCAATTACATATGACACCTCTGGGTTTTGTGAGCAGTGGGTTGCTGTTCACGTTCCTTCTGTGTTTACAGAAGAAGGGAGGATTTGTTCCTTTCGTCACTACCAGTGGTAGTTGTTTCTGATTTAGCTTGGTGCTAGATCAGGGATTGAGGGATTTGTCTCCCTCAAGTTCAAGTTGTGTCATCAGCAATTGTTGCAAATTGAGTCTGCGGTCTTGTATCTACAAGGGAAGCCTCACTCGAGTTTGAGTGAGAGGTGGACGTAGGTCTGTGGGTAGCAGATCAAACCACCTAAAAATCTTGTCCATCGTGGTTTGGCTTGTGCATAATTTCCTTATCTTCTATCTCCCTTTGCAGGTTGATCAATCAGTTGAGTATATCTCAGACTTAATCATGTTTATGATACATTTGTTCAGCATTGCAATCTTCCCTACACGTTAAGTGCTTGAGAGTAGTTCTGTGAGTGAATTGTTTTCACATTGCATTTTGTTCATATGGTAAGTGCTTGAGTCTAGTTCTGTGATAGTTGATGGAGTTTATTTGGCCATGTTTACTCGTGCGCTTAAACATGAATGTTGAATAGATTGCCGAGTATGCAGTGTTATTTTCCTTATCAGTTTCTATCATAATTTGAATTGAGTGTGAATTTTATTTGAGCGAAGTTTTTAATATAGGGATCTATCCACCCCCCCTCTAGATCCCGACTTTGCACCTAACAAGCAGAACATTAGCGACGGAATAAGGGTGAAAAATAGATGGCTAAGGCTGACAAATAGCCTACTAAGGGTGTAAAATACCTTTTAAGTCTGACAAATAGCTCAGTAAGGTGAATTCCAATTTTCTTGTGTCTACGACGCGTCCACGTTCGAAGGCTCATGATTGGCACGTGTTCCAAGGGTACTATGATAGAAGAATATTCCTCTTGCCATGTGGCTAAATGGAAAAACAATCTTCATCTTTATCAGATAAATTCTGGAGCCCCATTTCTATACATGTGGTGTTCTTCTCCGTGAGAGAGCGCGGCTGCAAGGGAAGCAAAGAAGAAGAAGAAATAGGGAGTAGAGCTACTACCGTAGATTAAGAGAAAAAAAAGGAGTGTTGCTAAGAAGAAGAAGAGCAGAGTGAAAAAGAGAGATTTGAAGAGAAAAAGAGAGAGTAGAAGAAAAGAGAGAGAGCAGATTTGAGAGAGAAGAGTTCAAGAGGAGGAGAAGAAGAAGAAGAGAAAGAGGGAGTTCATGAGAGAGGAATTTGGTGTGTGAAGACATATTTGTGTAGTGACTCGTGGATCAAATCTAGAGTCCTCTTGCTCTCTGGATCTACATCTTGTCATGTTTCCTTTTTATTTTTTGTTTTCCATTTTCTTTGGTACTTTCAGCAAGCTGTGTTGCTCAGTGGATGTTGAGGATTGGTTCCTCGTCAAGCTGTCAGTCAGCGAATAGCAAGCTATGTTACTCAGTGGTGTAGCAAGCTGTGATGCTCAGTGATTCAAGCTGTGATTCAGCAGAATCCTCACTCTGGTTGAGTGGGGGGTGGATGTAGGTAGATTGGGTGTCTGGCCAAATCACCTAAAAACTCTTGTGTAGTGTGGTTTGCATTTATGCGTGTGTTCCTTCTCCTCTACCCCAAATTCACAGGTTGAAGTGCTAGCAGTCTCTGAAGTGTAGCGTCCTTGTGTGCAATGTGTTCGAGATTGGTTTCAAATGAGCTACTAGTTGCTATTAGTAGTTTCTTATCTTCAGTAGGTTGTTTGGTCCGTTGCATTAGTCTTTCTTCACCACACCTGAAAAGCAGGGGTGAGCCTCGTGTCACTGGCTCAGTAGGGGTCACGCAGATCCCCACTGGAAACAACGTAGTAACACACAAGATAACTATGCTAAATAGTAAAGTAGGAAGAATAAAAACTGCAGGAGTAATAGTAGTGCTAACCTACAATAGTAAAGCTGTAAAAACAGGACTAAGGATAGCTAAAAGAAAGAGCGAAGCCATAAGGACAGAAACACGGCTACCGAACCACGGCTCTCTAAGCTACTCTAGACAGTAACAGAAAGGCAAACCCTGATCTCTCAAAGTCAGGAGTTACCGATCCGTCGACAAAGCATTAGCTCCAAAGCTAAGGCCTACTAAAATAGGCAAAAGCCCTACAAAAGACCTACACAGTTAAGAAACACTAACGCATACACAACTAGATCGTCATGCACGCTACATTAAGCTGATCTCGGGTGAAGCTAAGAACAGACTACTCGGAAAAGCCACAAAGTATGAGAATTACTAGAGTCATGCGTCATGTGGCAGAAGTACCTCCTCACTAGAAGAACAGCTAGATGCATCCACTAACGTCTTACACTACGCCACAGGTATCTCCCACACGCCTAGAACAGCGGTAATTAAGACACTCACAGAACCAAGTACAAGGAACAACTATAACGAGTGACTAGTTAGGGTCACGCCCATCGGCGCTCGTCCAAATACCCCTAACCATGTGTGCACATGCAAGCTCAATGCCTTGAGCCAGGCCTCTAGCTAGTTTTCCCCCCCAGTAGGACGCTACTGCAAGGCAAGGGGGCCCACAGAAACTAGCCTAAAAATCGTATATTGGGAACTCACCCTGCCACCACTCCCAGGTGGGCCGACACACAGGAAAGTGTCGTCAGGCTATGACTAGTGGAGGCTCACAAGACACAGAGACTCTGAAACATGAGTGTTAGAGTACAGACAGGCTAGCACGCACTATCCCACGTACTACAAAGCACCAAGTACAAGACACAAGATAGCATACCAAATGGCCATCAGACTCAGGACGATAACTAGACCTGCTGACACAACGATCCTTGAGTCTCACGACTCGGGGTCAAGATCGTCGCACAAGAGCGGTAACAAGCCGCCAATCAAGCCTAACTCCTAAGCCAAAGCCACGGTAAAACATAGGTTCTCAGCCCCCTTAGGCTGCACCATGGACTTGTGATTCCGTATAGCATAAAACATGAAACACGAGGGGATACTAGAGCCCTTAACTGACATGGCACGTAAATCGAGGTATAGTAATACCTCAAGGCGTCCAAGACCATGTCTCACCCTATTCAAAATAGTCGAGACACTCACAAGCTCACGAGTCAACCACGAGGTCTCACCGGGTTGATCAAAACCCAACAATGACACTGAAGCAGTATAAGGCACTCTTGGCTACCTTCTAACATGGTCATAGCCCTCATAGGATATCAAAAGATATCCACGGGACAACGGGCAAACCAAAAGGTCAAGCCAAGACAATTAGAAGTCAAAACAATAGAAACACAGCTCTCTGGTAGTAAGCGGTCTAATGGTTGACTGCTAAACAATATAAGCGATCGAGCAGAGGGCCGCTTACCAGCCGCAGAAAACATGGACACTAGACGGTCAAAGGGAGGGCCGCGAAATGACTAGAGCGGTCACGCTATAGGTCGCTAAACCTAGTCAACTCACAACCGACTCACTAGTCAAACCAACCAAAACGGTCCATACATGGACCGCTTACGGACGTACACAGTCTAGATATGGACCGCGCCACTAACCGCCTTAAAAATAGTGACTCCGGTCAAACAAACAGTAGGGGTCTACACATGGGCCACTATATAATAAACGGTCGAAGTCTGGGCCGCTCACCCAAACTAACTTAAAAAAGTAACTTGTTCAAATGCTCAATAACCTTTAAGAAATTTCATCCTCAAAATTTAAGGACTAACAAAGGAGAAGCAGGGAAGAACAACTCAACAACACAACTACGAAGTGACACGAATCACGAGGAACACAACTCAGAGAAACATAGTCAGACCATAATCACGAGCACACGCTCAGGATAGAGCACGACACAAGTGAACCAAGTCTGACACCTCCGAAACAGGACAACGTCGCTTACGTCTTACAGGGAAAAGAGACACGACTGCCACGACAACAGATCACGAAAAACAAAACGACAGGCACAGTAAGCATCTGCTTAAACAAGGAAACACAGTCCTCTCAGCTGACAGCTCGACCACATCATCGGCTCCAGTGCCAAAGGTAGCAGGGACACCTAGCACACAGGACGCCAACGATAACAACGCCACTAGACCACAAGCACAATCAAGCCAGTCCTCACTCAGATATTACATCTGATCGAGTCGCAAGCTAACTCTACTCGGGAAGAGGAATACAGCAATGCTAACTGAAAAGATAATGGTCCAAGACAGAAACACAAAATCATACAGAAACAACACTCGAAACAACAACATGACAACACCTGCAGGATTTCGGCTCCGTACAACACATAAAATCACGGAATATGACTGCAAGCAGGGTCACATCAAGACACAAGAGCAGCTGAACACACAACCACAGGGAACGAGTCATGCATCAGACAGCTCACCAAGAAAAGACCCACAACAATGAGAAAACGACAACAAGAATCACAATCTCAAGGGACACATCTCAAGGACTACAGGCACGCCTCGAGAACACAACACCCAAGAGATAATACAGAGGAGCAGAGGGTACTCAATCAGCAGGAATGTCGATAAATTCCCCAACACTCGCAAACGCCGATGCCAACGCTAGAAAAATTACCAGCAATAGCACGGTAAAAGACGACATCAAGGCACAGGAAGCCAAGATGAAGTCACATCGAGAAGAAGTAATTCTCTCGACCGGTGAGAACCCGACAACAGTGATCCTCGGCCAGTGGGTAATCAACCCACACGCTTCCGCTGCACACTCAAACACGCACACAGGTATCAGAAGATAGCTCAGTATCCGCATCTCAGTACACACTCGGCGCCATCGCAATTCGAGAAAATCGCAAATAAAACACCACGAGTACTGATCCAGCGAACAATCGATCACAAGAAGCCTAAGTGTAAGGAAAGAGAGCACTAGCATCAGCACAAAGCACAAGGAAAAAGGTAAATCTCAGCTTACCTTTACGTCCTGAAACAATAAATGAGCCCTCACAACACATCGGCCATTGAACACGGCACGACGAACACGATATGCAACAGCTCTTAACACCACAACGGAGTCCAAAGCTAAGCAACCGTAAAATAAGGAAGCAGATTAGGCTAAGAATAAAACTACCCACACTTAAGTGGACACAGGACAAAGGCATCACTAAGATAGCAATTCCAAGGCTAACCTCGAAAAGATTCCACCAGACAGATGAGAAACATCAAGCTCGACGACAAAAGCTCACCAGGAAGGGAAAATCCTAGGTTCGCCCGAGCATCTTCTCAGTCAAGGAATCCAATCGAGCACTTCAATAGAAGCGAGACACATCAGGAGCTGAGCAGACTTAAGTTGGGATGACCAGAACAACGTAAAAATGTGTACGGTCATCACACCAACACTAAAAGTCAACAGCAACCTGAGCAAATTACATAAAACCCTCGAACAAAGTACCACAGATTTGAGCCTTTCGATGAACACTGCCAAGTACAACATGATCGAGATAGACTCAACGACGAAAAAGAAGCACCTCGTCACATCCTGACGAGAGCAAGACCATCTCACACAGTGCCAGGACAGCACGCATAAGACAACAGGCAGAAAACAAAGCGATCATAAATCGCAAAATCTAAGCCAGCCTTTGCACCCCTCGCAGTCTGCCTATGTGTAGATCTGCGAGATAGTAGTCTGATAATCTATTTTTCTCACCCCCCAAATCATGTCAGAAAATTACAAAAATATTTGTGCGTGATTCACACTTCCCCTCCTCTCACCCATAAAATTTTCAAAGTCTAGATCCACCAACTTCCCTTCGATCAAAGTACATTCTCAAGCAGATCACAATCTGTCCTGACCGTTCTGTAACCTCAGCCAGAAAAATCCTAGTGTTGCAGAGGTTTTCATTTCAAATCTAATTTTTGGATGATTCCCAGATCTTGATGAGTTGAATCACTTCCAGTGCCCTTCACAATGGCGCTGTTCTCGTCCTGATCCGAGACCAGATCTGGGCGTGGTGGCCGATTTTGCCAAAGCACGCAGTTCTGTCCCAAGACAGGCCAGCAAAGGAGGTTACCGTATAAATCAATTGGAAAATACATCGATGTAGATCCATCACCGTCACTCCCGAGGGTCGACCGGGGACCCTCCGCCATCGTCCCGGTGATCTGCCACCTTCAGAAGGTTCTCGGAGATCGACGTCCCTTTGGACATCTTTGTTCGCTGTCCTGTCGGCCAGTAAATTTGAGATCCGGAGTCACAGCCCGCAACCGCCCGGAACCCCGCCCCCTTACTGCCTGTCAACCCAAGATCGATGCTCTCGACGTCGTTGTGTTGTTTGTTACCTCCCTGCGTGGAGTGGGCCATAAAACCATTGCTGTAATTAAATTTTACCACTGTACCGGGAGTTACAGATCTTGGCTGGGACGTTTTCCACACGCCCCGAGCGTAGAGGTACACACGTCCCGAGCGTGGAGGTACACTCGCCTCCCTATGTGTCTTACTTGCTTGTTCCGTATAGGTTCTTAAGCCGTTGCATGTGAGTTACTTTGATTCCTAACTAGTTCAATTTTAATCACCGCTATGAGAAAGAGAGCCTGGCCCGTCCTGTGACTCGATCCGAGCACGAGAGTGAGCTGACCACCTGAGACTCAGTGTCAGTTTTTCAACCGTGTAGATCAACACGTTTTCCTCGCTGGGGATGATCATGAGCGAGTACTTCTTGTTTGGGGCATGTTCGCCTCTTCAAGAACCCCGCTAGGCGCCGAGTCGTTCGTGTCGTCACTGGTCGCATCATCATTTTAGTAGTGTCGTCTCATAGAGTCCAAGGTTCGCATCGAGTTTGTGTCGAGTCTCATGTCGTCCCGCATCAAATGGTATCAGAGCCAGGTTTGAGTCTAGGGTAGTCGGTCTAAGGTGTTGCATTTCATTCTTGTATCCGGTATATCAAAAGGCATTACAGGAAAGATAGGTTAAGCCTATTTGAAAGGTAGCCTCCTTACGTAAGTTGGGTTTTCGGACTGATATCTCCGCCAAGTGCTGGATACTGGTTTGAGTCCAGGTTCCTCATTTTGCATTGGTCTATCCAGGTAGGTCTAGTGAGTCACCCCCTTAGCTCCTTTTAGGTCCCCTTGCATGCCCACTCGTGGAGGCACTCAGTACCATTGCCCTAACACTATGGGTGAACCCCGAGGTGCCACCCAGGGAGGCCGAAATTTGGAGGACATGATGGCTCAACTCATGGAGCGCATGGATAGGTCCGAACAAACTCTTAGGAAGCATACCGACCGCTTGGAGAGCCGACTCAAGGCCATGCAGGACAGCACTGAGGCTTACGACCGATCTATCCAAGGTCTGGTTGGAAGGTTAGAGAGAGTGGAGAGAACACCCCACCAGGACCAACCCGGATTTGTTCGAGCCCCTCAGGTGCCTGCTGCCCAGCCCGCCCCACCTAGGGCTGAGGAGCGACGGCCACGTGCCCTCGATTTTGTGGACTATGAGTCCGACAATGATTATGAGGAAAATGGTCGACACTGACGTGGTCACCGACCACAAAGGGATGATGAGGATGAGTGGATCCTCAAGACTGTTCGTGCGGATCCTCCCACATTTGACGGATCTATGGCTTTGGAACCGAAGGTCTATCTAGATTGGGAGGTCGGGATGGACCGGTACTTCAAATGGTTTAAGATGACGGACCACCGTAAAGTCTGATTCGCGAAAATGAAGCTGTTAGGGCAGGCACAAACTTATTGGAAGAATGTGGAGAGCCTGTTATTTCAGCATCAAGAGCCCCAGGTTGAGACAAGGGAGGAGATGAAGGTCAAACTCCGGTAAAAGTACCTTCATGTCACATACCGTCAATGGCTCATCGATAGGTGGTAGAGTCTCAGCTAGGGAGATCGGTCCGTCTCCGAGTACGTCGCCAAATTTGATGAGTATTTTCTGCGATGTGGCATCTCGAAGGAAAGCTCCATGCCTGTTTCCCGCTTCCGACGTGGTCTGCGGTCACACCTTCAGTATGAGCTTTTCCGCCTCAACCACGCTGGAAGTCGCATATCAGGTTGCTCTCGAGGTGGAGTAGTTTGAGGTGGAGTTTGGTTCTATCCAGCGCCAGGGGGCCAGCTATCCGCGTGGGTCTGACTCTCGTACCACGCCCAGTCCTTATAGTCGGTGGCCAGTGGCTCGTCCCTCGGAACCCCCTCGCCAGGACCCCACTACTCCTAGGCCTCGCACCCTCCTTCCGAGGGATCCTCCCCCTCGCCAGCCGGCACCCGTCCCTGCCCCTAGACCTCATCAGCCCATCGTGCCGACTCGACCCCTGCTTCCAACACCCCCGGTCCATTGTGAGGAAAAGGGTAAGGGGCCGATGATCGGTGGAACATCCCAGGGCACCGGAACGCGAGACAGTTGTTATAGGTGTGGTGGAGTTGGCCATTATGCAAGCAAGTGTCCCACTCAGGAATCGCTTATTATTGCAGACACGCCTACCCATGACCCCACGCCTGAGTTGGTGCCGATCAGCTATGAGCCCAACCAAGATTTAGCTGAGGAGTTCTTTAATGAGTTGATAGAGGGAGAGCAAGTTGACGTCCCAGGTACCCAGTATCTAGATGACGTGTAGTTGGGTGTAGTCAGGTGCATCCTGACCCATCCTTAGGTGAGTGACGACTGGCATCGTACTACCATCTTCCACACATTTTGTAGGCTAGAAGGGAAGGCCTGTAAGGTCATTATAGATAGCGGGAGCTGCATCAACACTATCTCCACGAGCACCGTTAAACGCTTTGGTTTGACGCCCGTGGATCACCCCGCACCATATAGGGTATCTTGGGTGGATTCCACTTCCATCCCAGTCAGACTGCGGTGTTTGGTACTGCTATAATTCTAGGCATACCACGATGCAATCTGGTGTGATGTGCTGCCTATGGAGGTGGGTAGCATCATCCTTGGTAGGCCTTGGCTCTTTAATCGGGATGCCACCTTTCATGGCAGGTCAAACATATGCACCTTCGACCATGGTGGCCACAGGTTTACTCTCCACCCTATCCAGCCGAAGGACCCATCTATCCGAGGACCAGCTGGCCCCAGCACTGTGACCTCTCCCCGTCTGGGGATGGCCTACCCACCTGCCTCATCCTCAGCATAGGCCACTATCTCTTCGACTGCTCCTAGCAAAGAGGACCCCCCTCCTAGGAGGTTGATGATGCTTAGTCCCAGAGAGATGGAGCAAGAGGTGACCGGGGGTAGCCCTATCCTTGCAGTTGTTGTCCGAGAAGTGGAAGATGTCGCCCTTAGGTCTGAGGATGAGCACCCCCTGGAGATAGCTGCAATCCTGTGGGAGTTTCTAGATGTCTTTTCGAAAGACCTCCCTAGAGGCCTTCCACCTATGCGGGATATCCAGCATGAGATTGACCTTGTCCCGGGATCATCTTTGCCCAACCTCTCACACTACCGGATGAGTCCCATAGACCATGCCGAGCTTCAAAGGCAGATCGAAGAGTTGATGAGTCGGGGATCTTTTAGGGACAACAAGAGTCCATGTGTTGTTCCTGCTTTGCTCGCCCCGAAGAAAGATGACACATGGAGGATGTTCGTGGATAGTCGTGCGATCAATAAGATCACGGTGAAGTATCATTTTTAAAGTCCCGCGATCAATGACACCCAAGAGGGGGGGGAATTGGGTGATTGCAAAATTTTAACGAAATCTTAGGCGATTTAAACTAGTGTGAGGAATAGCCACAATGAAGTTAAGATCTATATAGAAACTATCAGATCTAACAAAAACTATCACACACAACGGATCTTTGGTACCGTGGCGGAGGTGTGAATCCAAAGATTCTACTTATGCAAAGTGTTATCTTCTTGACAAGGTTTGCCTTGTCGATCCAAACCCACCTTTTAATATACCAGAGATCTAATGTGAAAATGATAACTTATGTTAAAGATACAATCAAATTAATCTGCGTGTGTGCTTGCACAGAATGGAGACTGGAGAGAAGGATCAAACCACACAAGAGACAACAATTTTTAGGTGGTTCAGATGCAACAACGAAAATTCTACGTCCACCCCTCACGATCTGTGAGGATTCACACACTATCTTGTCAAGAAGGGTGCTTTTCTTTATTATCTTGGTTGATTTCTTTCATTTCTCATGAACTGCGGGCCCTATTTGATCCGAACTACCTCTCATTTGGCAGGAGTTGATATAACCGCTACCCAGCCGATGGTGGCTCTTGTGATTCCCCCTGTGAGGCAAACATATGTGAGAAGGGGGCCGAGGTCTAAGAGGTCACCATTGCTGAGCCCGCGTGAGGACGTGCCGGCCATAGATCCCTATGCGGGGACTCCCCTTCCAGTGAGAGAAGTGCCTGCCCCAACCAAGTCTTCATCGGGTGAAAAGGTAGACTATGATTATTCTTCCGACGAGGTACTTCCAAACGAGGCCATGTCCGGGGAGCCCGGACCTCCCGCACTGGCCTTGAAAGCCCCGATGTTATTTTCCTCTCTGAGCTTGGTGGAGAAGGCATTTGTAAGTGTGGATCTTGCTTATTCGGGCTCCCCTCGATGCTGTCAACTAATTTCTTTTGTTATTATTGTCTTTGAACTTGACAGGAACAAACCCCGCCGGAAGCCATGGAGAACCACATTCTGAATGTAGAGGTTACCCGACAGGGGGAGGCCACTATAGCTTTGGACAAACTTGCGTTCATAGTCGAGGCCTTGTGGCAGGAGGAAGCCGCGGTAAGTTCAGACATTCCTGCGCCGACAATCGAGGTGTCACAGTAGAAAGAGGCAGTACCGACTTCAGAGATTCCTATCTCAACAGTCGAGGCGGCCCACCAAGGAGAGGCCACGATAGACCTAGAGATTCCTGCCTCAGAGATCGAGATGGTGCGACATGAAGGGGGCGCGGTGGTCTTAGAGATTCCTGCCTCGGCCGTGGGACCATCTTCTCCAGAAGGCACCACAATTCTGTCTCAAGGGGAGGCGGTGTTAGAGAGAAGCTTGGTGCCAGTGGCCGAGGTAAAACAAATAGTGACATTCTGACATTTTATAGATTCACCGGACTGTGTCACGCTACGCATACCTGACTTCTACTCCTTCTTTGCATGCACAGGCACAAGGGTTATCAAGAAAAGCACACAGCACCAGGGCCCGTAGGGCAGTCCTCAAATGGAGGTCACCTTTCGGTCCACAAATGGTGCTAAGATTGGTGTCACTATTGGGACCAGACGCGGAACCCTTCGCATCCTTCCTGCAGTCGCCGGCCAGCCAGCGGTCTTGGTCCTGCTTCCACCGCTTCGGAGGTTAATTGTACCAGAGGAAGCCCAGATTCTGGGGAAGATCTTGGCAGGCATTACTCTACCTCTGAGGGGAACCCAGGCAGAAGAGGCAATAGGTCCCTCGGAGGTAGTGTCAGGCTTAGCTTTGCTTGTCGCTCCCCCTCCAACCAAGATCGAGACTCTCACCCTACTGACCTGTGAAGTAACGACGAGTCTGGGCCTTATTGAGGAGGTGGAGATGGAGATAGGTCCATCTGTCGTGGTGCCCGATTCAGTCCCTGCGGCCATTTGTTCTTCTGTTGAAGCCGTGGCTCCGATCCTAGTAGTACAGATGCCAACAACGGGCCCGGGCCTTAGAGAGACGGTGGAGGTGGAGCAACCTCTCAAAGCGACGACACTGAGTGATCCTACTACAATCTCGCCTTTGCCTTTGGCGGTGGTTAGTCAAGGACTTTCTTCTGAGATAGAAGGATCACATCGCTCAGCCTTGACCCTCCCATCCTCATCGGCCGTGGTTGACACTGAGCTATGGGCAGCCATGGACAGCACCGTTGAATTCAATCCACCTATCGTACCTTTGATAGGCCATGCTGCTTCAGACTTGCTGGTCCGCCAGACTCTGTTGTCGCTGTGGTCCATGATGTTTGTCGATCCCTCACTCACGTACCGGGGGGTACACACCGTGGTCATGCAACTGACCGGGGCCTTGCAAATGATGGGTTGCCCGTCTATCTAGTTCGGTCAACCGACTTAGGTGGTCTGGTCGACCAACCCAGGTCAGGGAGGGGAGTTCTGTCTGGTTTGGTCGACTGACCCTATGGGTCCAGTTATTGTCAGGTCGACTGACCCTTGGTCTAGGTCGACTAGTTTGAACCCCTCTCGCCCATTTTGGCCTCCGATCAACCCGGTTGAGACCCTTTGGTCAACCTTTGTCCCCGTGGATGTCTTGGACACCCTGTGAGAACCGAGATAGTGTTTTTGGGTGTCTGAGAGAATCATGATACCTAGATTAGCATGCCTATTTGGTTTTAAGGGTTCAAATGACCTCGCGTGTTCCGGGCTTCGTTGTGCTAGATCGAGTCACCATGTACTGGTGTAGGTGTGGAGGGCTGTCCTCGCATGACGTTAGCTTCTTCAAAAAATGATTTTTCATGTGAGCCATGAGTATGGACAACCACTGTGAGTCTAGTGACTCAGCCAAGTGCTGGGGACTTCTTAGTCTCCCTTAGAGAGGGAATGGACCTGGTGGGTGTGAGCCACCTTAAGAGTCCTTTTGACCATGGTTTCTAACTCTTGGACTAGGGTGATTTGATGACATAGAGCCGTATTGTACAATGGTCTTCGATTGAGTTACATGACTCAATGGCTGTTAGATTAGTAGGTCTAGCTAGTCTTCCTATGTTTGGTGGCACCGTGCCACCCCGTGTTCTGAGTTACTTGTGATGGGCCTATGTAAAGCCTGTCCATACTTCGATGGTTTCTTGTGAGAGTTCTCTGTCCAATGACTTTTCCCCAATAATCATAACTTTCTAGTGCACATGTGTGTGGACCCACTTGGGAGTGGTGGAGAGCAGACCCAGGAGAGATAGTTTTAGGCTGGTTGCTATAGGGCCTCCCACCTTGGCACCTCGAGTCTGAGATGGGAGGAAAACTAGCTAGAGGGCCTGATATAGCACAGTCCGTCAGTGTGTGTGCACGTGGCCAGGGACTTTGGACACATGTTGACGAGCATGACCCTAACTAGACCTTTGTCCTTGTGTTACTTGTACGGTGACTTAGTTTCCACATGGGGCGAGTAGGGTGATACTTGAGGCATGGACTAAGTCATAAGTGGACGCATCTGGCCTTACTTCTAGTGGGTAGTGCTCCCATCACATGACACGTGACTCTCGTGACTCGAGGTTTAGTTTTCCATTAGTGATGACATGGTTCTTCGGGTGATTCCTATGTACATTTCCCAACATTGAGGTCTAGGGTTCCGATAGAGTTGTCGAGGTTTCACCCGTAGATAGTGTAGGGTTCACAATAGCAGGGTCATGATTGTACCCTCAAACCGCATGGTCTTGGGTTGGCCCTTCGTCTGTGAGGATGGGCCTTCACGACAAAGATGTCATGGATTTCCCTTCCTAGTTGTGTAGCCAAGGTTTCCCGTTGGTTAGGCAGTCCCTGACTATGAGATCAGGGTTTGCTTTTCATGGTCGTTAGGAGTAGCTTAGAGAGCAGTGGTTCCACCGGCTACCATTTTAACTGTTCATGTTACGGCTGTTACTTTTGTCATTATTGTTGCTATTGCTACTCCTGTTAGTTTTGTTGTTGTTGTTGTTGTTGTTAGCGCTGCTATTTACCGCCGTTGTGTCATGGTGGGGATTGGAGTGACCCCTACTGAGCCAATGAGATGAGGCTCACCCCTTTTCTTTTCAGGTGTTGCGGTTCCTCCTCGAGGTTCAGAGGTGTGGTGTAGAGGTTCGTAGTGCCAACTTGCTAGTGTCGAGGGTGTACCCAGTGATAGGGTACATTTCTTTCCTTGTAGACTATACTTAGTAGATTGGACTCTGTAGTTAATTTGATAATTGAAAATGTAATTTATTTCCTATTATTTAACTAGTTAATTCTATAGTTACTTCCTACAATATTTAGGCAAAATTGGGCAACCCCTCGGTGTGAAAACCCGCAAGGGCGCACCGGAAAAAGCTAAAGGGGGCCAGCCTCGGCAAAAACCCGAAAGGGCGGTGAGGTTGGTAATGTGAAAAAAAAAATCCTCTCTCAGCTAGCTTTCTGGGTGGCTCTATCATATTGATGTCATGGCTATGCTTTCCATGTCATTCTATGACACCCAGTCCCACCGGGGCATCCCGACATTGTTGCATTCTGTCCCACCGGGACCATCAGCATTGCCATTCTCGATAGATTTGACTCTTATATCCCTTCGGGCTGTCAAGCCTATCCATTCCCTTTCAAGAGTTGACTCATACGCCTTTTGGCATATCAGTTCTACTCATCTTTTGGACTTTCTGGGGTTTGGATCTCATGCCTTTCCAGGCTATCCAATCTGCCCCTTTAGTCCCACCGGGCTCGACCTATGCATGCCCCTCGGGCTGCCGACCCACTTTGCCCATCGGTTTCGGGGTTTAACTCATATGTCTCCTTCAGACTGTTAAATCCACTTACCTCTTTGTCCTACCGGGCCCGGCCTATGCATGCCCCTCTCGGGCTGCCAGCCCATCTCTTGCCTATCGACTTTTCGATTTGACTTTTGCATCCCACTAGGGCTGTCAAATCAATCTTCTTCTTTTGGGTCTAGCCTACATACGTCCCTTTCGGACTGCCAACCCATCTTGCCTATCGACTTTTGGGTTCGACTCTCACGTCCCACTAAGGCTGTCGAATCCGCCCCTTTTCTTCTTCCGGGTCTGCCCCATGCACGTCCCTCTCGGGCTGCCAACCCGCCTCTTGCCTATCAACTTCCGAGTTTGACTCTCACGTCCCACTAGGACTGTCAAATCCATCATTGTCTTCTTGTGGGTCGGGCCTGTGCATGTCCCTTTCGGACTGCCAACTCATCTTTGCCTATCAACTTCCGGGTTTGACTCTCACGTCCCACTAGGGCTGTCAAATCCATCTTTTCCTTCTCCTGAGTTTGTCCCATACACGTCTCTTTCGGGCTGCCAACCCATCTCGCCTATCAGCTTTTGGGTTTGACTCTCACGTCCCACTGGGGCTGTCAAATCCACATTCTTCTTCTTCTGGGCCTGTGTATCTCAACACCGCGGTTTTGTGGATTCAACATGGTATCAGAGCATGGTCTTGGCCCAACTCCATATATTTCTTATCTTGCCACCTCCACCCAATTAATGTCCACGGCCCATCTTGGCCGTAAGGGGGAGTGTTGGAATTTGGGCATAGTCATCTGGGCAATAGTTCCATATTTGTTAAATGAGTTGTGGTTCATATGCTTATGACTCTGGACCTGTGTATCTCAACACCAGATGTACTTTGATGACCAAGCTGAGAGAGAATCCTTTGGAGGCAAGCAATGTCAGAATCGGATAAAGATGACAACTGTGGTGACGTGGGATCAGCTTCTGTGGTAGTCACTGTAGGAGATGCTGCAGATTGGGAAATAACAGCATTCCCCTTTGAGCCACGACGCCCCTTATTATTCTGTCCACCAATCTTAAACTTTTCTAGCTTCTTCTCAGGATGTAACTCCCAACAGAAATCTACATCATGATTGTCTCTATTGCAGTGAGTACAGTGTTTAGTTCCTCTTGCCTTTGATTTGGTGGAAGAAGGATGACCCCCCTTATTTGCTAGAGCGACAAACTCACCACCATTCACAACCTGTGGTAGAGTGGATGAGGTAGACATGACTTGACGGCGTCCTTCCTCATGAAGAATTTTAGAGAAGACAGCCTCAATAGATGGTAAAGCATCTGCAGAGAGCATCATATGTTTCATCAAGGCCAGCAAGGAATTGAAAGACCTTCCTGGACTCCACATGCTTCAGATAAAGAGCCTGATCAGCTGTACAATGCCCCCGTATTGTGGGTGAAAGAGAAAAAAAAAAAGTGCCTGCTCAGATTCCCATCAAGAGAGAAAGGTGAAGGAAAGGAGAAGGTTCCATAGCCATCCAGTCAGCCAGCCTTGGTTCCCTTGCTACACTGCTTGAGCACCACCGTTTATAGTGCTTCTCCACTCAAGACTACTGCAGTTGCAGTTTCTTGTCTTTGATTTCTTGTGTGCCTTTGTCCTTCAACAACAAATCACCCTGTGTGTAGAGTGCCATCACCGTGTAGCTAGAGTTGCAGTGTGTGTGTGTCTGGTTTCTTGTTTTATCTTTTGTTTCTTCCTTGTGAGACTTCTTTCCCGTGTGCTTTGAGGACTTGTCCTCATGTGTGTGTGTGTGTTGGGGCTGGTCCCCATGTTCTACTGGTTTCCAGTGTATGTGTGTGTGGTTCCTTTGGCCAAGGAGTGGAAGCCTCACCAGGTTGGTGAGGGGTGGACGTAGGCGTGCCGTTGTGCAGTCGAACCACCTTAAAATGTACTGTGTTGTAGTTTGCTCTCCATTTCTTTTGTCCCCTCTTCGCAGGTGGTTTGTGCTATCTTAGTGCATCACTTATCGTTTAGCTCCGTTAATCTGTTGACTATCTTTACTTGAGCTAATTGTAGTGCCATCCTCTAATAGTTTATTTTTAGAAGTCGAATATTTGGTATAGGATCTATTCACCCCTCTCTAGATTCTCTCATACCGTCCAACAGTTGGTATCAGAGTAGGATCCCTAGAGATGTGGTCCAACGACCTAGGGAGATCTGATGGGAACGTCCCTTGTAGCTACATAGCTGAGGGTCATGCCATCAACTGACTGTCATTTTTCGATGGAACTAATTATCTATATTGGAAGAATCGAATGGAAGTCTTCATGCGTGCTCATGATCACATGATATGGCGCGTTGTGAGTAGAGGCCCATTTGTCTTACCCGATTTAGATGACACTTGGACTCCGGACCAGATCAAAAAATTCACAACCAATTAGAGTGCCATGAACATTATGCAATGCGCTATCCACCCCACTGAATACTCAAAGAGTATCTGGTTGTAAATCTGCAAAAGAAATGTGGGATAGGATTGAGCTAATCTATGAGGGTACATCTGAAGTCAGGGCCACCAAGGCCAACATGCTAACTACTGACTATGAAATGTTTAGAATGAAACCTAACAAAACTATTTCTGAGATGTATGCAAGGCTCACCTAGTTAACCAACTCCTTAAAATCATTGGGGAAAGAATACCCTGACAGCGAACTGATTAGGAAGATCCTTAGATCTCTCACCCCAACGTGGCACACTAAGGCCACTGTGATTGAGGACTCAAAGGACTTGTCTGCCATGATAGTTGACGGTTTGATATGTTCACTCATGACATACGAGCTGAGTATGAAGAGGAATGAGGAAGACACAAGGCAAAAGAAGACTGTGGCTCTCAAAGTTGTTGAGAGCACAGACGGCTCAGATGAGGATGATGGAGATGACCTTACGGAGACTAGCACAGCTGACCATGCCTTGCTTACTAGGGAATTCAAGAAGTTGCTAAGTAGATGAGGTAAATTCCAAAAGAGGAAGAAGGATCCGTGGGTAAGTAGAAACTCCAATCACAGACTTACTCATCTCAAAAATTCTGACAATGTTATTTGCTATCAATGTAATAAAGCAGGACATATGCGAGGAGAATGTCCCGAATTGATCAAGCAAATATCCAAGGCCAAGGGAAAGAAGCCCAAAGTCATGGTCTCCACCTGGAGTGATGATGAAGAGGAAAATGAGAATTCTTCTGCCAATGAAGATGAGGATGACTTATGTCTCATGGATGACAGGAGTGAGGATCAGGTAAGCAACCTTTTTGAAACTTTTTCAATTGAGGATTGGGAAGATGCATGTGTTGATCTACTTGAGAAGATGGTGGCTAGAGCAGGAGAAGGTTGTTGCTCTACACCAGCAGGTACTGCAGAGGGTTGGATTGGAATCTCCTTTTCACGCAGGAGTGCTTGCAACAAGTTTTTGAGCTCTTGGTTCTCACGCCGGAGCTCCTCCAAGGTGAGGGCTTGGACCTCACCGGTAGGACCCTCCTCACGTAGGGGGTCACCATCTCCACTGGTGCTGTGAACGTCATCTTGACGCTCCTCCTGCCGTGTTGGGTCAGGCTGTGATGTCCCGGCAGGAAGGGTTGGCTTTAATTGAGCCACTACCCGGGAGACGTGCCTCGACCTCCTCATAGCTTGTAGGGGTTGACTGGGGTCTTCTTGGGCGCTCTCCGGCTGCTTGTCAGTAGAAGAGACAGCAGGTGAACACCCTGACGGTGTCATCCGCGACCTGGGCCACTCGCTTCTTCCTCGGCGGGTGTCACCCTGGCTTCGATGTTCCCCCTAGCCTGTCAAAAACAGACACTCGGAGGGTGGGCTCCTACTCGAAGCGATCTTCGCCTAAATCCCCCGGACTGGCCCAGGGGGAAGTTGGGCGTACTGGCTTCGGCATTCCGCAGCGCTGCCTTGGTTGCCGGTGAGCCTTTGCCTTGTGCGAGGTTGAAGGCTCGCCTTGTTGATAAGTAGCTCGGCACCGCACTCGCTGCAACTCAGACTGGCGGGGGCCCTTTTCTGATCTGACCCATTTTATAGCTAGGGCCTCCTCCTTCGTGACCCAAATTTTTTTCATTTGGAGCTATCGCTCCTCAGTTGAATTGCCCCCAGATCTGACTCTGGAGGCTACCGCATTGGGCCGAGGCGCGGCGAAATTTTTCACCTTCGCCCCCTCCTCCCAAACTTTCCGGAGGAGCTTGAATCTATTGAAGGTAGGAATGGTGGGGACCTGTCGATCCCGGGGCATGATCGGCTTGCCTCCATCGAGCCTGATGCGGACGTCCCCAACAAGCACAGTCTTGCCAGAACGTGAAGTGGTAGCCATCGGGCGTGCTTTGTTGCGCGCACGGCGTTGCCCCCATGGAGCAGGGGCGGCCGTCTCGGAACGGCTTCCATGGTGACGACGGCGGTGCTGTCCCCGTTGGGGAGGAGCGACGTCGGCAGTGATGTGGTTGACCAAGAATAATCGGCCAACCGGGAGGGCTAAAGGCCTGACACCTCCAACCATGGGCTTCTCGATGGACTGACTGCCCAGGCCTGTAGTTGACGTCGAGGGCCTGACACCCCCAGACATGTTGTAGTATTTGGCCAACCTGACTCGGCCTGTTGCAGAAGTAGAGGGCCTAGCACCCTCAGAGGTTGCCTTCATTGTGGCCGATCTGACTCGGCCAGTGACAGAAATTGAGGGCCTGACACCCCCAGCAGATGTCTTCTGAACCGGGCGAACCCGACTGGTAGTACGAACAGAGGGTCTGGCACCCTCAGTCGTCGTCTTCTTGGCTGGTGGTACCCGACCAGTAGTAAAAGGGGCGATTGAGTTGCCCCCGGCGACCGGCACTACCCCTAAGAAGAAGGGGGAACCGACGACGGGAGAGAAGTTGCCGAAAATGATGGGAGTTGCGAGGTAGCCAAACCTGGCATGGTTGGCAACCACCTGCGGTCCGTAAGTCACCGCTGCCATCATCGCGATGCAAGTGAGCGCTTGAAACAGCAAAGGCGAAGTGTCCTCCTCATCTCGTCCTGTAAGAGGAAGAGGGGTAATAAGAACCTCAGAGAAGTTTAAGCCTTCTGTTGAGAAGAAGAAGAAAGGCGGGAAAAGTCCCACCGGACGTGCCGGTCTGTTTTAAAGACGATGAGGACGCTCCTTTTGTTTTCTTTTCCCCGGGTGACTTTGTTACAAAATCTTATATGTTTGTTGCGGGTTCAGGAGTTCCTCGGATCATGTAATAGACAGAGTGGAAAAATAGCAGTGACTTATAGTGTTAGCCAGTATCAAAACCATGATATACAAATGACCAATGATCACAGGAGCACAACAATAGATCAATCACCTATTTAAAATTTCAACAGTAGCTAAACTAGTGCAGAATTAAATCGAACTACTGTAGGATGATCAGGAAACACTTAACTACAATCAGAATAGAACATCTTAAGTAGATCAACACTCAATCGATCCTAAACATCCATCTAACGAGTGGTGAAGTGAAAAACTAAGATGGACACGAATCACAACACAATCACACGAGAGACACAGGGTTTTTAGGTGGTTCGCCCTCTATCCAGAGATCTACGTCCGCCCCACACTAAAATCTAGTGTGGCTTCACTGCTGATTACACAGCTTCATGACCGCTGATCCACAACTTGGGGGAAAGACTTCCCTATAACTACTGATCCACAGCATTGGGGAACACAATCTCGGTTTGTTGAGCTTTACATATTATGCTACCAGAGGAATCCTCCTCTGCCACTGACACACAGCTTGAGTAATGAGGTTTCTAAAATCGAACGAAGGAAAAACATAAAATCAAATCTCACAACAAGAATGTAGCTCTTAACAAAGAGTGGATCGGCTCTAGTTCTGAACCAAGAGGCCAAGACAACAATCACTGACACTTCTTCTCTCAAAGCTCTCTCTGATCTGCTCTCTTAATCTTTCTGATGCTAGCTCTGCTGGATTTAACTTGCTCTCTGGCTGGAAGTTGTTTCTACTCTTAGTATTTTTCTTGATCTTCGATCACCCTCACTCTCTGCAAGTCCTTGTATATTTATAGGCAGTAGATGAGGAGTGCGTGGAAACCACATTTCCTGCCCAAGCTTTCATCCAGATCTGATCTCCATTGGACATGTGGTAGCTTCTAAGCTTAATGGCTTTCCACGTGTCACAAACATCGACTTGCTTTCTGTCTTGGATCACATGCCCTCCTCAGAGTTCACGAACAAATCTCCTGGTTCTCTAGAGCCTTTCAATTAAAGTCCCTGTCAAAACATCGAACACTTAGATGGTATAAGATAGTTAGATAGATATGATAATTGCACAGACTTAACAGAGCGTTATAACAAATGTGCGCAGACTTAAACTATCCACAAGGCAAGCTTGGTCAGACTTTATAGTGTTGTATGATAGGTATGCTTAGACGTGAAACCATGCACAGACTTAATATGGCTGTCGGGTTGAAAGATGCACGGACTTCGTATGTGCATGATGCAAATGATGCACAGACCCTATATGCCATAAATCTAGCTTGCTCGGACCTTGCATGTGCAGGAATAAAATGTGCACTGACTTACATTACTGTGCTACCATGAATTGCACGGACTTGGCCATGCATAAGACAGACCATGCTCAAACCTAAGAATGCATGAGGAAATGTCCACGGGCCCTGTAATGCGTTCAGCAGGATTTGCACAGACCTTTGGTATGCTCAAAGGGGATGTGCACGGACCTTACAACAGCTGGCATGTAAACATGCACAGACCTTGTGGCATTCATGCACAAACCTTATGTATGAGGTAGAATGTGCACCGACCATATTTTGCACAAGGCAAAACTTGCACAGACTTGAATGCACAGTGCAAAGAATTGCACCGAGTTTATATGGACAAGTGAAAGCGTGCACCAACTTCGAAAGCACTGACTTGCGAATGCAAGAGCTAACAATGCACAGACCTTGCTTTCCCCTACAAAGGATATGCACTGATCGTGTTTTGGCACAAGGTAAAAGGTGCACAAAGCTTAAGTGTGGGAGACAGATCTTTGCACTGACTTCCATATGCGCCTTGTGTAGACGTGCACAGACATGTTTATGCATGAACCAACAATGCACAGACATTGTGAGCATATGCACGGACCTTATGAGACAGTTCTAATGGGTTTTTCTCTTGTGTTTGACTTTGTTTTGTAGGAGAGCATGATTGGACATGAGGCCCTCTTCCTCTAGCTGGCTGGAAGGAGAGGAGGTTGATTCCACAATTTCCCTGCATCATGTTTCTTAAGCGTGATCAAGTCTTCATCCTTTTCTAAGGTACACAGCATCATCGCACTCTTTTCTCCATCCCTTTGGTGTTGCTACAACCTTGGTGGTGATCACAGTCAGTTCCCTATATCTTCATTGCCCCCTTGTTCATACTTTCATGCTTCATACATATTTGTTTATAGTTTGGGGGGGCGGCAGAGTAGAATAAACCATCCACACCCAGCAACTTGGTGAGCTGGTAACTAACAAACCTCCGACAGGGATGCTCCACTCCGAGCAGGACGCCGCACCTAAAAAGTAGGGGGTGAGTCTCATCTCATGGGCTCAGTAGGGGTCCCTTGGAACCCCACTACAACGAAAGCGTTAACATATCAAGTGCAGCAATAGAAATAACGACAATAAGGAAAGTAGTAAGAATAACAATAGCGAGAGCAACAGAGCAGGAGAGTCGGCACAACACGATGATGGTGACTAGCAACAGAAGATCGTCAACCAGGAGAAACACACACATATTGGTCCCCTACACAACCCCAACCCTAGGCCAGATAGTCCGTCCTAGCCGACCGAACCACATACAAGGCCACATAGCCACACGCTGAACCAACACCCTCAGGAGAATCTCTCGATCTCGAGCTAGAACCAGGGAAGGAACCCCTCGGGAGAATCTCACAATCCCGAGCTAAGACTAGTGGAAGAACCATGCCTAACGTAGATCCTAACAGACTTAGTCACTGACATAGCAAACCACATCGAGGAAAACCCACACTGAAACCTCTCAGGTGACAGGAGTACTAACCCAACTAACAATGAGACCGGATGCATTCTCTGACGACTTATACCACAGCCTTGCGTGTCTCCCTACACGCCCTCTGGTGAAAACTGAGACACCAACATAGTACCACAAGACAAGGACTAGTTGGTGTCATACTCGTCAGTACACGTCCACTACCCCTGATCACGTATGCACACATAGACCATCTGCTCTAGGTCGGTCCTCTAGCTGATTTTCCCCCCAGCCAGACTCAGGCTGCAAAGGCAAGGGGCCCTCAGGTAACCAGCCTAAAAATCACTACACGGGACAAGCATCCACCACTCCCAGGTGGGTCGACAGGCGAACGTGCCCAGGTCAGCTACGTCAAGTGGGTAGGGTCACCGAGAACTTACCGCAACTACAAAAACCACTGGAGTACCACCGGTCTACACCAAACCATCACGAGACAGCTCACTAGCACGAGAACCAAGGACCACTAACCAGACAGTCAAACCATGACTGTTGGTCCAATAACACTAACCAAAGCATAGGACGGAACCACAAGAACCACAGTCCACTACTCCTACCAAGACACCTATCCACGATCACAGCCCTCACATGAGAACACATTCCGTAGTCACGGGACTCCCGCGGGGATAGGCGACATGCGCAGCCTAACACAAGGACTGCCTACACTCCTCAGTAGACAAGGGTGGCCCACACCATTAATCTAGAACTAGCAGAACACACAAAACCATGCGGACACTCATTCTACAAGGCCGCCCCTCCTACGGACATCCTGGAACACCAAAACTTAGAGCGCCACACCCCTGGGTTGAAGGGGGCTGGGCGGCCACTGCACTGGCCACCCATAGGGCTAGGCAGCCAGTCTTCTGGCCACCCAACAGGGCTGGGAAGCCAGCCACTTGGCCGTCCACCCCTAGTTTCCTCAAGCCTCGGAGGCTATTGCTCTGGCCGCCTAGGGACCTGGGCGGCCACCCCAATGGCCGCCCAAAGGGCTGGGTAGCCAGACCACTTGTTGCCTATCAAAAGGACACATACACACACGAGATTTGTCATCATTAAAACATAGTAAGCAAAATCAACTAGGAGATCCAACAGGTGTGTTACCCTGAGATGATGAGAGATGGGGCCCCGGTACTTCTTGTGATGTGATCTTAGGCTTAAGCGATCGAGTGGACCCATCTTTGACTTTTAGTTGACTATTCTAGGAATATAGTTATTACTCGTTCATATTTTAGGTGTCAACACCTGACTATCGGGAGAAGATTCAACCAGCTAACAGAAAGAGCCCGACTGGCTTACATGCCTCCGGTGCGAGGCTGACAACTGTCTCCCATTCTTCACAAAGGACGTGATCAAGGAGAGATGACTGATATGGTCACGAATTACTTTCAAGGCCTGGGAAACCCCTCACTAGGCCAGCAGTGTTTGCTACAAGTAGCTGTGGCTAAAGAAGAAGAATATTTGTCAAGGGAAGCTAAAGAAGAAGAAGAAAGGAAAATGGCATCGTCCATAGATGACAACAGACATGAAGATAGGCCAAACTCCGAGGCCGATGAAGCCCCTCACCAACAGCAAGAGATGAGAAGAAGAACTTCAGTGTTCGAAAGACTAACCTCTCCAGGTCGAACAAGGAGAAAGATCTCCAAGCAGAGGAATGGCATGAAGATTGTTGCATGCTACATGGCCAGTATGGCCGAAAGATATCGGGGCCTGCCAGAAGAACCCCAAGAGTTGGCCCAATTAGCCACAAGGCTAGGGCAAAACACTAGAATGAGTGCCAGCTACCAAGGAGAGGCTGCGAATAGCTGAAGGGAAGCGGGTGATTCCTGAAGAAGTCACCACGTTAGCTGTCAACGTGGTGACCACAGAAGAAGGAGAAGAGGTTCTGCTAGCAGCCTCGCCCGAAGGTGCTCCCGGTGAAGCAATTGAAGGCACTTCTAGCACGGTGACCCTAGATCCATCCGTGCTAATGCTGCTGCAAAAGTATCAACAAGAGATAGAGCTCCTGAAGAAAAAGTTACATGAGAAGAATGAACAGGCTTCCATATCCAAGCAGTTGGAGATGCAGGCTGAGTCCTCACGGGGAGGTGCCAACTCATGTGATTTCACACCATTGTATACTCTGCCCCAGCCGGCAGAGCACAGCCAAGCTTCCCATCCACCTCGGGAGTCCTAGCCTTTGCTGCCACCGGTGCTACCCCAATTACATCAAGCACCACTATTGCATCCGCCACCGCAGGCAACATGTAACTGTTTTGGCTACTCCATACTTGCAACTGGCACATTTCTGCCCAGAGCCAGTGGACCCGACTGTAATGAACTAGCTCATGGTCGAGAAGATGATAGAAATGAAACTGGCAGAGCAAGGGGAAGGTGAATATATGGCCTTTGATTCTTACTGGGTTCCCTACCCACCTCACCATATAGCCAAGTGGCTCCCTCTCGGGATCTCTAAGCCACCAAAATTTGACAAGTTTAATGGACAAGGGTCCCTAAAAAACATATAGCTTACTATATGACTGTCATGGGCGATTTGACTTCAGACGAGTCATATTTGTTCAAATTCTTTGGGTCCTCTCTCACAGGACTTGCATTTGAATGGTACTCTAGCCGGCCAGCATGGTCAATTAATGACTGGGTAGATATGCAGAAGAGGTTCAGAGAACAGTTCTATGTAAGCGAAAGAGAAGTCACCATGGCGGAACTGTATGCGACCAGGCACTGGCCAGATGAGATATCCCTGGACTACATTAAGAGGTGGAGAAACCTCGAAATGAGATGCAAGTGGCCCCCGCATCAAGAGGACATTGTGCGGATTTACAAACAAAACCTCAGGAGAAAGGTATTGGAGAAGATGATTGGCATGGAGATAAGGTCTTTCGACCATCTCAACAATGTTGTAGCCAAAATTGAAGCCTTTTTGGTGGATAGCAACAGAAAGGCGAACCCTGATCTCACAAAGTCAGGAGTTACCGATCCGTCGAAAGAGCATTAGCTTCAAAGCTAAGGCCTACTAAAATAGGCAAAAGCCCTACAAAATACCTACACAGTCAAGAAACACTAACGCATACACAAATAGAACGTCGTGCATGCTACATTAAGCTGATCTCGGCTAAAGCCAAGAACAGACTACCCAAAAAAGTCACAAACTATGAGAATCACAAGAGTCATGCGTCATGTGACAGAAGTACCTCCTCACTAGAAGAATAGCCAGATGCGTCCACTGACGTCTTACACTACGCCACAATCATCTCCCGCACACCTAGAACGGCGATAACTGGACACTTACAGAACCAAGTACAAGGAATAACATTAACGAGTGACTAGTTAGGGTCACGCCCATCGGCGCTCATCCAAATGCCCCTAACCACGTGTGCACACACAAGCTTAATGCCTTGACACAGGTCTCTAGGTAGTTTTCTCCCCCAGTAGGACGCTACTGTAAGGCAAGGGAGCCCACAAAAACTAGCCTAAAAATCATCTCTCGGGAACTACCCTGCCACCACTCCCAGGTAGGCTGACACATAGGAAAGTTCCATCAGGCTACGACTAGTGGAGGTTCACTAGACACAGAGACTCCGAAACATCAGTGTGGAAGTATGGACAGGCTAAGCACGCACTGTCACACATACCTCGGAACACCAAGCACGAAGCATAGGGCAGCACACCAAATTGCCACCAGACTCAAGACAATGACTGGACCTGCTGACATAACGATCCTTGAGTCTCACGACTCGAGGTCAAGGTCATCGTACGAAAGCGGTAACATGCCACTAATCAACCTAATCCCTTACCCAAAGTCACAGTAAAAATACCAATAAAAGTAACGGCATTGGATCACTAGATCTACACATCCGTAAAACATAAATCACGGAGACCGAAGGGATCACAAAGACCCTCAAAGCACCTGGACACATAAATCGAGGTAAAATCACATCTCAAGAAGTCCAAAACCATGTCTCGATCTGTAAAAGATTTCTGAGACATTCACAAGGTCACATGTCAACCACTGGATCTTACCAGGTTGACCAGAAACCAATAACGACCCTAAAATAGTATGGAATACTATTTAATATAAAGGCACTCC
The DNA here is from genome assembly GCA_024336825.1 of Amorphophallus titanum. Lineage (NCBI taxonomy): Eukaryota > Viridiplantae > Streptophyta > Magnoliopsida > Alismatales > Araceae > Amorphophallus > Amorphophallus titanum. Next base: position 2,654,494 of record JANBPO010002190.1, on the reverse strand, counting down.
AAGCTTCCTTATAACATGGTCATAGCCCTCATAGGACGTCAAAGACATCCACTGGACAATGGGCAAACCACAAGGTTGAGCCAAGACAATTGGAAGCCAAAACATTGAGAAAACAGCACGCTGGGAATAAGCGGTCGATCACTTGACCACTAGGTAAGCCAGGCGGTCAGCTAAAGGGCCGCTAACCTCACATAGAGAACACAGACAATTGGCGGTCATAGAATGGGCCACAAGGTGATTGTAGTGGTCATACACTAGGCCGCTAGACCTAGTCAACCCTCGAACCGACCTAACCAGTCTAACCACCAAACGGTCTAATATAGGACCACTTACAGAACTTAGGGGTCTACCAATGGGCCACAAAGGACACAACTCGAACCGACCTAAAACATTGACCGAAGTCAAATAGAGCTTAGCAGTCTATGAATGGGCTACTAAAGCTACAATCTGTCAGAGCTAGACCGCTAGCCCAAACCGACCTAAAACTGTTAACCGAAGACCACGGGAAGCTTAGCAGTCTACTAATGGGCCACTAAAGCAAGCCATACGGTCTATCGTAAGACCGCTTAGCTAAATCGACTAATCAATACTATCTAGCGGTCGCCTAGTAGGCTGCTTGACAGGGCTTAACGGTCCAACAATGGGCTGCTAGCCAGGAAAAATGGTCTATCGCATGACCACAAAGACCCGAATTGACATAAGACAAACGGTTGCATATTGGACTGCTTATGGAACACAAACGGTCACTACCAGGGCGCCATTCATCTAAATAGAGACTGCCTGGAAGGGTGTTATTCTTTTCATGGGCCACCAAGCAATTAAACATATATCTCTTTCAAATACCCCACCAACTAATGTCACTAACCAATTATATAGATGGGCCACCCATCAACTATATAAACACATATCTCTTAAAGACCTGACCAGGGCGTGTTCAAAGCCAAAGTGAAATAGCGCCCCAAGCAAGGGCGCTATATGAATAGGGCGCCCCAGTCATGGGCGCCATTTCCCTACCCTGCAGAAAGACAAAAATAATAATAATAATGGACAGATGATATAGCGCCCACATACATGGGTGCTATTCATCTAAACAAAGGCTCTTAAAGGGGCGCCATTTCCCTGAGAGGATCCCCTGTCATCCAGCTTCTGTTATTCTTCTAGAAGGGTTGAAACAATAACAGAAAACCTTCACTGGCAATGTACCCTTTACCCGACAATGGATTGAGGCATTAGTTGCTTCTTTTTCCATGGCAATGGACCCTTGTGTTTTCTTTCCCTATAAATAACACCCTTCATCCAACGTAGAAGACCTTACTGTCAACCTACTATACTGCTATTCCTCAGCCATTTCTGCCACTGAAGAGAAGGTTGCTTGTGCCTTTTCTCGTCTTCACCTGCAAAAGAGAGATCTTAATTTTTCTCTTCACGTGCAAGAGACGGGAAGGTAGCTTCATCCCACGTACCACGTCCTACTGCTGGGAGCTTGGCTGCAAAGAACGTGGAGGGCTAGGATTCTTATTCTATTCTACTATTATACCTCGTTAACCACACCAACAGGTAGGTGTTCTCAAGATCTGGCCTAACTTGTAGTTAATATAGGGTGACATGCATGAGTAGGATTATACGCCATTTATTGAAAAGTCACTTTCTAGAAAGTCGCCATTTCAATTCCTGTAAATTGATCCATGTTTAAAAATCAATATCTATGAAATTAAACCCAAGAAAATGTTGCATGAGCATGACCTTGTAATCCTGCTATTTTTCCATGTCTATCTATGTCTCTACTTCCTGATCCTGTGAACACGTTACAAATTATGAATAGTGATGTCAAATGCATGTTCTGTAATTAATAATTACCATGTTCAGAAATTTATATCTATGAAATCAAATCATGAATCTCCTGCATGACCATGACTGTGAAATTCTGAGATTTTTCTCTATCTATCCATGTCCTTCTTTCCAGATTTCTTGAAATTTAGCCTTATGAACAGCGTTTTGTGTCTCGTGGGACACCCAGAGGGAAGGGCGCCCCTGAGTAGGGTGCCATTTTAGACTATGTTAATATCCCGCTGATCCAATTAGTTACTTAGCCTGTTAAACCTGTTACTTGTTAACCTGTTAATTATATGCCTTGTTAAGCCAGTTAAATCATGTAGCCTATTAAACTTGCTAATTACATAGTTTGGTTATTACATATCTTATCAAACCTTGCTAATTGCATGGCCGCCATTAAGCTTTGATAATTCCATAGCCCGTTAATCACATAGCCTGCTAAACCTATTTACATAGCAGGTTAACCTGTTATCCTGTTAAATACACAGCATGCAAAACTTGTTATTGTTACCCTTCTGAAATAGAGACCCTCTGAGAAGGCTCTATTTTAATCTTCTGAAATAGAGACCCTCTGAGAAGGCTCTATTTTAATCTTCTGAAATAGAGACCCTCTGAGAAAAACCAACATTCCAAGGGAAGACATTCCGAATATGAAAAGTAAGTTTCAAAGACATACCCATTTTCTCCGAAATAAACCCCCTTCACTTCTAGAAGATCTTTCAAGTAGAGTTACCCAAAATTAAGCGAGCTGGTTCCTCACTTTAAATGAGGATGGAGTGTGTGAGGATGAGTTGCCAAAGACACTCTTCATCGATCGTCGGAGATTATCCCCGAAATTAGATGAAAGAACAAGGAGGAAACTGATAACACGACACAGCCTACAGATAGAAAAAGCATCTGAACAAAACAGAAATAGATACCTTGGAAATAGAAGGCTAACTTTTCACGTGGCACAAAATAGACTCGCTTGAGATGACAGTCAACCATGGCGCCATAAAGTTCCAGCCAATCCATGCCTAGAATCATGTCGTACTCGGCCAACTGTAATGAGTAAAGCCTCGCAGGCAATTTCTGACCACTGACAAGAACCGAAGAATTTTCTAGGCACAGAGGAGTGGACATATAATCGCCAGACGGTAACTCCACAAGCATCTCACAAGAAACTTCATCCATCAGCTCTTCGACACCAGCAATAAAATCCTCGGAGATAAAAGAATGGATCACACCTGAATCGAAAAGAACACACACTGAACGACCATAAATTGAAATTGTACCTTCGACCAGATTTGACGCCAATGCCTCCGCACGAGTGATGTGAGTAACCCTGGCTCTCGACGGACGGCTAGCTACAGACGACTGCTGGGAAGGAGCGGGAACTGGTAGGTAGAATGGCTAAGGTTGAAGCGGTGGAGGAAGATGAAACTACGGCTGTTGCGGTTGGGAAGCCTGCGAGAACTGCACCATTTTTGGCCTCAACGGATAGTCTCGGGAGATATGTCCTGACTGATCGCAGTGATAGCAGACAGTCGGTAGAGAACACGACACACCTGGATGGCTGCCACCACACTTGGAACACAACCTCGGTTGAGAAGCAACAAAATCCTGACGTAGTCGAACGGAAGAAACGGACTGTTGACTCGGATCAGAAAACGCTGATTGATCGAACTTCTTTTTCTTGAACTTCTTAAATCGAAATCCCTTGCCCTGGGATTGCGGGAAGGATGTACCATCAGTAGTAGAGAAAGTGGGAGGAGCTCTTGGAATAGACGACTGGTAGGGCAGCTGATGCTGTACGGTCGACTGAACCATCACAACTTGAGAAAGTCCTCGGGTCCTCGCCAACTCCAACTCTAATGCAACGGCTACTTGGTACGCAGAATCTAACTCAGCTACACGGGTTGCGAACAATGGCAGGCTTAACTCTACTTTTAGTCCGTGCAAAAATTGCTGAGTCCTCACTTCTTCATCAGCCAAAATGTGGGGCGCATACCGGCCCAACTCAATGAACTTGTCTCGGTATTGCAGCACAAACATCTCGCCCTGCGTCAGCTCCAGAAATTGGTACATCTTGGCTAACTTCAGGCAGGCCAGAGTGTAGGCACGCTTGAATGCTGCATGTTGAAGCGGACGGGAATGGAAGGCAACCTCCCACTCCGTGGTCCACCACGTGCATGCAGTACCTTGCAACTGATAAGAAGCCAACATAACCCTTTCATCCTCGGCACACTCCATGGATTGGAAGATGCGTCCAGTGACATCCAGCCATTCCCTAGCTACCTCCGGGTCCAATTGGCCATCAAACGTCGGTGGATGGAATAGCAGGAATTCCTTCAGCGCTTGTCCACAACTACCGGGCAACTCTGCAGGCGGAATAGGAACATGTGCAGCCTCGGTAGGAACCGGTACAGTAGGAGTAGGGGAAGCACTAGTCTCATCCCGAGGAACTAGGGCTCTTCGCTTACGAGGAGGCATCCTGAATCTAGGAAAATGTAACAACGGAAAACATATCAGCAATCGCAAGAAACACCCTAAGCCAGCAACAGACGACTCAAAGGGACTTACTCTGGACTAGTGCGAATTTCAATTCTTGATGCAATTCCCCAACGCGGCTCTGGTACCAACTGTAATGACCTAGAGTTCACGGTACCGATAACTCGATATAAATATCAGACTACCGCTACCAAGAACTGGGGACACCGCCCAAGAGGCTGATGAGGCCCCTGAAGGGTTAGTCATGCCAGTGGGTTTTAAGGGTATGGGTGACCCTCTTGTGTTCTAGGCTTTCATGTTACGCTTAATCGAGTCGTCGCAGGTTGGCATGAGTGCGGAGGGCTATTCCCGTAAGTCGTGGCTTTTTCGAAAAGTGATTTTCATGTGGGCCATGCGTATGGACTGTGGACTATGAGTCCAATTACCCAGCCTAGGGCTGGAGGGTTTCTTAGCTCCCTTTGGAAGGGATTAGGGTTGGCGTTCATGAGCCGCCCTAATAATTATGTTACCATAGTTTATGACCTAGGGATAGGCTAGATTGACGGCAATGGAGCTGTCCTTGTTCAACAGTCTTGACCCTGAGTCTTGTGACTCAATGACTGTTGTCTTAGTAGGTCTAGTGGACTATCTAGAGTCTCATGGCATCGTGCCACCCATTTTCTGAGCTAATTATGAAGGGCTTGTGCGTAGCCTGTCTGTGTTTCTAGTGGTTTCCGTCGAGAGTCTCTCGCTTAGTGGCCCCCATTAGTTGCGGCTTGCCTGGGCACCCACATGCCGACCCACCTGGGATCAGAGTAGGTGGAGAACCAACGTAGCTACCTGGGCACGCGTGTGTCGACCCACCTGCGAGTAGGTGGAGAGCTACACCCGAGAGAGACAGTTTTAGGCTGGATACCGTAGGGCCCCTCATCTTGCAGCCGAGTCTGGGCTAGGGGGGGAAACTAGCTAAGGGACCCGACCTAGGACGTATGGTCTATGTGTGTACACGTGGCTGGGGGCTCCAGACCCACCCTAACGAGCGTGACCCCAGCTAGTCCTTGTTCTATGTTTCGGTTACTGGTTCGGTGTCTCAGTGTCTCCCTGGGGTAAGTAGGGAGACACCTGAGGTGCGAACTAAGTCATTAGGGGATGCATCTGGCCTTGGTTCTGGTGGGTAGTACTCTCGTCATGTGAGGAGACTCTCGTGACCCAAGGCAGGTTTCCCTGTGGTTTCTTCAGGTGGTTTCTGAGTGTCTTTTCGACACCGAGGTTTAGGATTTCTGGTAAAGGTTATTGTGGGTTTCCCTGGACTATGTAGGGTACACGACGGCGAGGTCATGACTGTGTTTTGAGACCCCGTGGTCTTTGGCTGGGCCTTCATCTGCGAGGGCAGGCCTCCATGATAGAGGTGTCGTGGTGTTTCTTCTAGCAGTGTAGTCAGGATTTTTTTGTTAGTCCAGTGGTCCCCAGACTGTGAGATCATGGTGTGTTTTCAGGTACAGTAGGAGTAGCTATAGAGTCGAGATTTTACCGGCCACCGCGTTTGCTATTCCTGTTGTTGTTATTGTTCTTACTGCGTCGCTTGTTACCACCGATGTTTACAGTTGGGGTTCCGTAGGACCCCTACTAAGCAAGTGATAGGAAGCTCACCCCCTGCTTTTCAGGTGTGGCGGTTCTTCCTCGAGGATCGAGGGCACAGTGCGGAGGTTCGTAATGACCAGCTTGCCAAGCCGAGTGCTCACTCGACATTGAGTACGTTCTCTTCCCCTATAGACTATGCTTTATTTGGACTGGACTCTGTAGTTAGATTATTTAATTGTTGAATTATCCTACTTTATTTCTTATTTCTATATACTCCACACACATCTTTTAGCCCTTCCGAGCCCTCCAACTCGTGGGCAACGTGTCACTCCCCGAACCGATAGCAGTGAAACGTGTCGTTTGCTCGGAACGTGGCAATTAAACAGTCGTGAATAATCAGAGCAGTTACATAACACCATAATTGACAAAAATAAATTCTATTCATCTGAAAATGTTGTTACAACTTATTGACTCCATTAAAACATTTAAGAAAGAAAAGGATCGATGCACTAATGGACTTAGACATGATAAACTAAATAGGAGACACCATGCTAGACTCAAGAAAGAGAAAAGACTCGGGTTCACTAATTTCGCAAACCCATAGGGGCAAGGGCTTCTTCTATCTTCAGGCGAAGAGGGAAAGGAGTTACGTGACGCCTTCTGCCAAAGATTCTTCTCACAAGGGGTGGAAGACCCAATTTTTTTGGGTGGACTCGTCCAACGTCTCCTAGGGCTTCCCGACGGAGCCCAACTTCCATCCGTCTCTCCCTTCGAAGCGAGTGGCGATTTTCCCGGAGCTGGAGGAGGAGATCAGGATTCTCCAAGAGAATCCTCAGTCGACCGTTGAATTGATGATGGAGGCTAACATGGAGGATTATCCCTCCCGCGCGGTGCCACCGCAAGGTAAGAACCTTAGGGTCCCACATTATGCTTCTGGGTCGGGTAGGTGGGCCTCCTTCTGAGGATTTGACTTCTATTGCTCAGATTCGAGGCAGACGGATGATGAGGAGGAGCAACCGCTGGAGCAGTAGATTGCCGACTTGGAGGAGATGCCTACTCTGAGTGAGCTTCGAACCTCAGGGGCCCCTTTCGACGCCTGAGATAAGGGCAAGCAGAGGACCCAAGATGATACCCCTGAGCACCGTGGGGCCAAACGCAAGGACCCTGGGGAGCGACTGCTGCTGTCCTTAATGAAGGCCCTGATCGCCAAGAAGAAGCGATCAAAGAAGGCGGGGACCCCTTGCCCAGTTGAGGAGCGTGCCCGCCTGGTTAAGCGGTCCTCAGTGGAGGAAATCCACCGTCTGGATCTCCCATCCACCGGGCCAGAGACGGCTACTGCTAGCAGGGAAGCTGCCACCGAGCCTGCCAGACAACAGGCAGAGGCGGTCGGTTCTGAGGTCCCGGTCGAGGCCGAGGGAGCGCGGGGCGAGGCAGTGACCCAACCCGAGCCGAGCAATGTCGTCCCGAGAATGGGGACGCTGGGGGGGGTGCCCCGATCTCGGCTCTTCCAAAGAGAACTCTTCCCCCTTCGACCGGTGCCCCGGCAGTTTGGGCTTCTCTGTATCAGAGGTGCCGATCCTTGGCGTCTTCATTGGTTCGAAAGGAGTTCAGACGCAGTCCCCCCTCCCTGCTCTTCGAGAAGGTGATGGAGGGTGGCTTGATCGTGGCCCAACTAGGGGTTGAGATAGCCGATTACTTTGCCCAGCTGGACTGTGAGGAGAGGTCCCTCTTTAGGGCCCGTGCCGAATCTGATCGGAGGATCGAGCAATTGACTTCCGAGCTCGAAGTCCTTCGGAAGGAGGCAGCCTCACTTCGGGCGCAGACTCGATCGAGCCGGGAGGAGGCTCAGACACTTGTCGAGCAGCTGGCCCAAGCTTGTTACATAGCCGACCTGAAGAGCAAGCTCTGGGAAGAGGAGCGTCAGGCTCAAGATGAGCGTTACGAGCAGTGGAAGGCCGAGCGAGAGGAGCTCAACAGCCAGTCCCGAGAGTCCGAACGAGTGCCGGGGGAAGCTGAGGTTGCGCGGGTCGAGGTTGAGGCGAAGCTTTTCGAGGTTGAGATGAAGTTGCTTGGAGCCGAGCAGAGGGTGGCTGAGCTCATAGTTGTCAAGGCGGACGCCTAGGCGCCGCTTAGGTGCCGCCTAAGCGTCCGGGCGGTTGGTGCAGCCCAAGGCATATGTCCGCCTTATTACACGAAGAAAAGGCGCCCTGAGCGATCGCCTAGGCGGGCTGGGTGCCTAGGCGACCGCCCGGCCGCCTCACCGCTAACCCCTAACGCCCTAACGGTTCGCCCGCTAACCCGCTAACTACCGGATCCGGGCCCGACTCTAACCCGCCCGACCCCTCTCCAATCTCTCCCTCGATCTCCCTCGACTCCTCCGCTCCTCCTCTCCCCTCCCAGCCCTAGAATCCCCGTGGCGGACGCCGGACGCCTCCTTCGTGCGGTGCGGACGCCGGACGGTGCTCCTTCCGTCGTCGTTGCTGTGCGGCCGGTGCGTCGTCATCGCATTCAGTCCTCTCATGGTGGCAAGCCATGTGGATCACGGATACCTCACCATGCCGATCAAATTTGGTAACTTCCCCGCTGTTGTTGGGTTCCCCAACTTCTTGGGGTTTATGTTGATTAACCTCTTGGAAGCCCAGGAGGTTGAGCCTACCATCACTGCAAAGGTAGCATCTGAAGAAGGGAAGGTGGTGGGCTACTTGTCCATCACATTGACACAAGAAGGAAGCGGACTCCGGCTACTAGGAGCGTAGCTAAGAACCATGCCGGCACGGTGCAAAGTTGATTTTCTGTTTCCAGAAAATTTGTAATGATCGAAGGAGTCTGAGTCTACTTGAATGGCTGCTAGGCCATGATCGCGCCCAACAGGGTGGTACCAATTGTCCTAGTGCACCATAAATTCCAAGCACTGGCACGAGATCCAATGGACCGCGTTAGGTCCAAACCAAAAGGAGGGCCAGCCCCAAAGTTGACTGAATTCAAGAAAGTGTGGGTGCCCAAGCAACGGGCCCCAGCCCCAATCCAACCAGAACCTGTCATAATGGACAGGTTTGAAAGAAGAGAAAGAAATGAAGAAAGAAAAGAGTCTGAGGCGCTGTCCCGAGTGTCTCGAAGACTGGCCTTCCAAGCATATGAACGGCAGGCCAACATTTATCCAAATGATAGAAGAAATGACAGGATGTCTGAAAGAAGATGCCTCGCCTACAAACCACCGGTACAGGCTAGAGTGCCATCACCAAAGGTCTACCCTACCAACGGGCAATGGCTCCTTGAAGCTGTGAATGATGAGATGAGAAATCGAGGGCAATCAGTCGACCTGAGAGCCATAGAAGATGTGGAGTCAGGGTGCTATGGGCCACCCCTCTGCGAAGAAGCTACACCAAGGGTTTTAGTGTTTGATTGACTAACTTTCCCTGGACAGCCAGCCAGAAAGTGATCAAAAGGAACAAGAAGATGCAGATTTTTACCTGCAACATGGCCGGAGTGGCCAGTGATTATAGGGCTTTGCCTGAGGACCCAGATGAGGTGATCAGGCTCACTGGAAGACCAGGACTTGTCACTAGAAGAAAGCAAGCCACTGCTGAGGCAATGCAAACCCACACCGGTGAAACATGCTCTGATGCGATCCCCATTGTGAAAAATGTAATAACCACAGAAGAGGAAGAAGAAAGGTTGGTACATTCCTTGGAAGCTCCATTGGGAGGGAGCGGCCAAATCTCTAACCCGACCACCCCTGACTCGGCCATGATGATGCTGCTTCAGGCCTATAGGTAGGACATAGAAGCCTTAAAGAGGTAAGTGAGCGACTTGACTATGCATGTGTCTGCCTCAAAGTAGGTCGAAGCCCCTCCGAAAACATCCTGGTGAGGTGCTGATGAATTCAAGGGTTCACGCAAAATGATGGCTTTACAGCTGATCCCTAACTACACTGGGGGCACGGCCCCAATTCCACTTTCGGCTCCTCAACACCAAGGAACCGCCCTTGTACCCCAGGTGACAGTGCTGGCAAAGCCACAAATACAACTAGCTCATTTTTACCCAGAGCCGGTGGACTTGGCCGTGGCAAACAAGCTGATGATCAAGAAAATGATTCAGATGAAGTTGGACGATCAGGGCAGTGATGAATACTCCTTTTTCGATGTGTACAAGGTTCCCTACCTTGTGCATCATGCGGCCAAGAGATTGCCTCCTGGCGTTAGTAAGCCACCCAAGTTCGACAAATTCAACAGCCAAGGGTCACCGAAGGAGCACATTGCCTATTACATCAACGTGATGAGCAACTTGGTGACCGATGAATCATACCTCCTAAAGTTCTTTGGGTCCTCACTGACAGGGCTCACCTTCGAGTGGTATTCAAACTTGTCGGCTGGGTCCATTAGCGACTGGTTAGATATGCGAAGAAAATTTGCGGGTGATGACCAGAATATTTGATGAATTGCTCTACCATAAGGTCGAGTGCTACATAGATGACCTGGTGATCAAGATCAGAAGAAAGGAAGACCATCTATAGGACCTCCGAGTTGTATTTCAAAGGCTCAGGTAGTATGAACTGAACATGAACCCTATGAAGTGTGCGTTCGGAGTGTGGAGTGAAAAATTCTTGGGCTTCATTATTAGATATCGGGGAATTGAGATAGACCCTCCAAAGATCACGGCCATTCAGGAGTTACCTCCGCCAAGGAACCTCTCCGAGCTAAGATCGCTAAAAGGTCATCTGGCTTATATCCGACGATTTATATCCAACCTGTCAGGGTGATGTCACCCCTTTCACAAGTTGATGATAAAGGATGTTCCTTTTTATTGAGATGAAGAATGTCAAACAGCCTTTGACAAGCTGAAAGATTATTTGAAAACCCCTCCAGTGCTGGGGGCACCAGTAAAAGGACGACCGCTGATTTTGTATATAGCAGCTACACACTACTCCCTGGGGGCAATGCTTGCCGAAAATAATGAGGAACAGAAAGAACAAGCCCTCTACTACCTCAGTCAAAGACTGGTCAGAACTAAAGAGAAATACACTTTTATTGAGAAAGTTTGCTTGGCATTGGTCTTCGCAGTCAAGAAGCTCTGACACAATATGTTGTCGCATGAAATAAAGCTGATTTTCAAAGTGGATCCGCTTAAATACATCCTATCACAACCGGCTCTCAAAGGCCGTTTAGGCAAATGGGCGGTGATCCTCATGGAGTTTGATATCTCTTATGTGCCGCAGAAAGCTGTCAAAGGTCAGGCTATCGCAGACTTCTTTGCTGCGCACCCAGTGCCAGAAGACTGTCCACTAAAGATAGAACTCCCTGAAGATAAAACCTTGGAAGCCGACCAAGTGCAGCCCGCCCTATGGCAGTTCTATTTTGATGGTGCGTCCAGAATTGACACCCCAGCAACTGGAGCAGCCAGAGTCAGGGTCGGGGCAGGCATAGTCCTGAAATCTCCCGAGGGAGAGTCATATATACCTCCTGTCGCAACCCTGATAAATTATAGGAATAAAAGTTCTTAAATAAAGGTTACAACAAATGAATAGTCAAGGCCCAACCCACACACATACTTACATGTGGGCCTTACTCATGAAGGGACACCCAAGTGGGCTAATATAGCAGGATTAAAGAGTCGTCTGGAAGGAAGGGGGAAAGGGTGCCCTCTATTAAGGTGCCATTACAAGAAAAGAAGCCCCCTTAACTGGGTGCTAATTCGAGTGCTAGAATATATCAGGAGAGAGGAAAGAGTGCCCCTCTCTAAGGGCGCTATATCCTTCAGGATGAAAAAAATAGAAAAATCAATCAGCTGTGTTTTGTTCTAACTAGGATGTGACTATCGTTCAGGAATGTTTAGACCAAGCAGGTTTTAATTCAAAGAATGTTTATATGCCAATAGGATTCCTACGTAGGAAGTTTAAAACCTATTAGAACTCTAACCCATGTTAGATTCTTCTTCTCTATAAATACCCTGCATCCTCCGACGAGCCAAGCTATGGCTACTTCTGGGATCCAAAAGGAGTTCCTACTACCGTTCTTTCTCCTCTACTGCTGTATCTGTTAAGGAGAGGTGTTCTTCTCCGTCTGCCTCCATTGAAGCTGTCGTCGTGAAGAATTTCTTCTTCCTCTGTTACTGCACATCCTCCTGCGATTGTGCGTAGAGAAGGGCATCCACTGCTTCTTCTATTTTCCTCCGATTGCTATCTGTTGCTGCTATAGCTGTGAAGGAGTTCCTCTTCTTCCTCTACTCTACTACTGCCATCGTCATCTTCCTCCTATTGCTGCACCTTTTTGCCGTGAATGAAGAAGGAAGACTTATTGTCTTCTTCTCTCTGTTCTGCAGTGCCGGACACTTGGACGGCTAGCAGCCCGACGAGCCTCTACTCGATCGTCTTCAGGCATCTGGGAATTAATTAATCCCACAAAGGTATAGAATTGTTCTTCCTAAGCGGGTTCCCTTCGATTAGTTTTTAATTTTGATCGCCAGCAATGATCCACTTCTTGGAGTTTTGTTGTTTCCACTGCATCTCTGATCGAAACCTAACAGGCCGCGCATCCACTCCTACACGCCTTTCGGCCGCTACCTTTCTAGTGCCTACAGGAAGTATGCAGTCCTTTACAAAGGATGATCATAATACACCAAGTAGAAGATGGCTTACGCCAAGCCTGGATGGCACACTTAGTGGGTGTGGGTGTGATCAACTCAAGGTATGCATGTGCAGTGTAAGAACATATAAGAATGTGTAAATCTGAGACACTCAAGATCTTGTGAACGGAGATAGGAGACAAGGAACAATCGCACAAGCACACGCCACTGCATAGTATGTTTTTAAGGTGGTTCAATCTGCAAACTTGCAGACCTACGTCCACTCCTCACTAAACCCAGTGAGGCTTTTACCAAGCTGCAAATGCGGCAATGGGGACAAGTCCCCCATAACCACTGTACACAGCTTAACACAAGGATGCTATCCTCACGAGGACACAGTCCTCACACTTCTACTCGCAGCACCACACGGGGACAACGCCCTACACAGACATACGCTGCAACATGCAGCAACACACAAGGACAAGACCCACACACACGAGGATGCAGTTCTCACGAGGACGCAATCCTTACACTACTACTCAGCAACACACGGGGACAACCCCCATACACACGAGGACGTAGTCCTCACGAGAACACAATCCTCACACTGCTACTCGAAGCAACACACGGGGGCAATTCCCACACACACGAGGACGTAGTCCTCATGAGGACACAGTCCTCACGCTGCTACACGTAGTAGCACACGAGGATGAACCCCAAAAGAAAAACAAAATAGAAACAAAACACGCTGCAAAGTTATAGTAAAACATGGGGACAACTCCCCACAAACACACACGGCTGCACTACAGCCAAACACTACACCAGTCTCTAAACCAGAGCACTGGACAACCCGGTAAGCACAGCACTACACACGAAGATTTAGAGTTTCAAAAAGGAAAACACAAAGTGAAATAAGAAAACAAATGTAGCTTCAGAACAAGTTCATGAAGCTGTATATGCAGATCTGAACTTAGATCTGGTTGTCTTCTCTTCAAGCTTAGGCCAGCTGCAAGGCTATTCTCTCTCAAGGCTCAAAGCTCTTCTTCTCTTCTTCTTCTCAACACTGGACTGGGCCGGACCAGGTGTTGGGCTTCTTATTCTCTTCTTTTCTCTCACTCACAGATTTTCTGCTGAAGGCTCAGGCACTCTCTAGTCTTTTAGCTCTTTTCTTCTTCAAGGCAGCAGCGAGTTCTTTAGGCAGGGAGCTTCATATTTATAGAAGGAGAGGGTAGAAAGTTTCCCCTCCCTTGATCTACAGGCTGATAGGTCCAATAAAAACTAAGGTTCTTTTTCCTAGAACCTTTTCAAGTCTGTCCTCCGATTGGACCATTGCAAAAAGAAGATCTTTGTCTAAAACCCTTCTCCAGATTTGTTGGTCTGTCAAGTGCTTGGGCAGAAGTAATTTGATTGGTCCAAATGGAAAAAGGAAGGCTTCTTGTCCTTCACCTTTTTAGAACTATCTTCTCATTGGTCCTCAAGAAAACATTTCAATATATTGTCCAAGGACCTTCTAGAAGCCAATGGACAAATCCCAGAGTCAGGAGTGTTGACTTTGAGTAGACACTCACGTGATCACTTAAGTTATCATGTGACCAGTTGACCCTGTTGGCAGACTGCACGAGTTGCAGAACTTAAGGCAATATCAGTCGACGACAGAACTTCCCTGGTAACTAGACCATGCTAGATGCGTCCGAGGTGAGGAGACGCGCCATGAGTGTGGGCAAGGGAGGTGATGTCCCCATCAGGACAGCCTCGGGCTATGACGGGTAGGGATAGCGACGGGGGAGTAGCCTAAGCAGCACCTTCAGAGGGTAGTAGACCTAGTCAGACCGAGAGTTGCGGTAGAGCCGGGAGTGGAGGCGGATTGAGTGCTGAGGAGATTCTTGATGCTGCTATTCGGACGACTCCTTTTCACGACGCGTGCAGACGTGATCAGTTGCCGCTTCCTTCCACTACTCCAGGACCTAGGCCACGTGGGCGACTATGCGTGGGGAGTTGCGGTCCTTGCTTTTCTCTTCGACACCCTGAGTTCGACCAGTCAGCGGACCATGCTCGGGGGTTTCTCCCCTCTGCTCCAGGTATGACCTGACCCCTAGACTTGACTATGCAATTCGTATATGCTTCTATATGCTGACGTGTAATGCAATACAGGTGTGGGCCTACGTGCGACTGCGTGGGCTGGGGAGAGGCGAGGAGACCTACCCCGACCTATTACCGACCGCTAGGAGGTGGACCGCACCTCGGGAGACTGGAGGCCTTCGGAGACAGGTCCGAGGGCTCCAGGACGACCTGGACTCACTACCCTACGCTTTGGTATGACTCTGAACTCAGACTCTTTAATTAAATGCAATCTATATGCTTATGATGCTGATGTGTGTTTCTATTTTGACAGGTTCGGTGGACTCCTTATGCAGATGAGGGGCACGAGGGTCAGCCCTGGGTGGTAGGGGCCCTCACCTTCTCTGGGCGGGATGTGTTGCTTCACTGCATGAATGTAGTGGAGCCCACTCTACTTCAGACTGGTGATGAGGATGATTGGCATCCATCAACCAGTAGTAGAGTTCCCGGCATCGGAGAAACCGGCGGAGCGCGTGGGATAGACCACACGAGGCATGGCGACGATCCTTGACTGGATGGCGTGAGCAGCAACGCAGATCGCGAACTGGACAGCACTTGGATGGGTTGTGACCGCCAGAGCAGAGAGCGACGCGGCGTACTACACGACGTATGCCAGGCACTACCGAGACCAGGGGTTCTGTGGTGCCCACCGACCGGTACGACTCTAAACTCAATCTCTTTCTATTATGCCTATGATTTCTATATGATGTACTGACACTTGGACTTCTAAATGTAGATCGACCCCGAGGGACGGATCGCGGAGCTGCAAGGGCTCCTCCACTCTACGATCTGGGAGCGAGACGAGACCCGACAGGCCTTGGCCCTACTGGAGAGTTTTCTAACCCTTAAACTTAATTATGCACTTATGATTATGCTATGAGATGACTGACTCTGGAGTTGCTAAATGCAGCGAGGTGAGGGGACCCAGCGATAGGGGACAGATGCTCCCTCTTCCTCTTTACAGAGGCTAGTCGACTGAGCGGAGTGGGAGGCAAGGTTTCGACCGATGGTAGCCCGTGCCAAGGCAGCAGAGGCGACACTCTCTGAGAGGGTGCGTTCACCACACTTTCCTTTGTTAATCATGCTTATATGAAATGCAATTGACTAATGATGATGATGCATACATGCAGGCGGTCGAGCTGACAGTAGCCCTAGGCGAGAGTGCCCGGTCGAGAGAGGAGGCGGCTCGCCTTCTAGAGGAGCTTGAGCAGAGCTGGGCCACAGGATGGGAGGAGGCAGCCCACCTCCTGGAGGAGCTAGTGCAGAGTAGACCGGCGAACGGGCTCGAGACGGCGCTCCTACAGGCGGAGCTTGAGTGACTTTAGGCTGCGGCCTCGGAGACGGAGTGCTACCGGACGGAGGCAGATAAAGCCTGACTTCAGGTGGCGAGGCTGGAGGGGCTAGTGGAGGGCCTTAGAGAGTCGAGTCGGGATTAGAGCAGGGCAGCACTGAGCGGCAGCCACGCCACCCACGGTTCCGTTCGCAGCTATTTTACCACTTCCTCTGGTCGGCAGAGGAACGAGGAGGCTGAGCGATGCCACCGACACCTGAGGGAGGAGGACACGAGCTCTGCGATGGCCCTGCCATTGAAGAGACAGGAGGGAGGAGGAGACAGTGACAGGCCAGAGGGAGAGGCCTGACTTTTGTACCCAGACACACTTGTACATGATGATATGATAGTGACATTACATGATTGTTTAGTTGATTTTCTTCTAATATGAATGAATGAATGAATGAACGAATGAATATGTGGATGCAAATGCTAACTAACTGACTCATGACTAACGCTTGGGAGACATGGGAGGGACGTACTGACTCTGAGAGAGCGGTAAGAAGAGAGACATTCCGAGACATGGGAGGGACGTACTGACTTTGAGAGAGCGGTGAGAAGAGAGACATTCCGACTCAGAGTGAGAGAGAGACGCCGACTCAGAGTGAGAGAGAGACGCCGACTCAGAGTGAGAAAGGGATGAGAGATACGTGAATGGAGAGATGCTCCTATTTATGTGAGAGACACGAAAGACTACAAAAACGGAGTGACAGGGGCCTGAACGGTCATACAGATGGCCGCTCAGAAACTATACGGTCTGACCATTACCGCGTGAAGGCAACCCAGATCAGCGGAGATAGATGAATGGTCCATGATCAACCATCCAAGAAATAGAACGGTGAGGTATCGACCGTTCGCAGTGCAGGATCTAAGTATGTAGAAGTTGATGAACGGCCCTCGTTAGACCGTTTGAAGAGGGGAGCAGTCTATCGATAGACTGTGCAATTCCGCGTGCTGGGAGTCCGATCGGGACTCTCTTGGAGAGTCCTATCCCATAGTAACCCACTTCAAATCAACCCAAACTCTGGCTTAACCTCATCTAGACTTATCCCAGCTAAATCCTAGTGGGTTTAGGCTTCTTCCCAAGCTCTATAAGAAGGAGGGGGTTCTAAATTCACTGCTCACACCACCACCCTCTTTCTAAACCTCAAACTCATAGCATTCTTCACCAGATCATCATGAAAAGGTCTTTTGGAGGGAGTTCTATGGAGGCGATAGTCTACGAGGGGCCAAAGCCGGCCAGAAAGGAGCATGAGGTGCTCCAACGGCTGACTATGATCCCATGTCACCTGAGCTCCAGCCTGTTAAGAGAGGTATGTTGGCATGATTTTAGTTAATTCAATTCATTCCTTTACTTACATGTTCTTCCTCTCTTTCTCCCTTTTCTTTTCTTCTCCACCTCAGCTGCTTCTTGGCTCCAGGCGCTACTCCACCTTAAAGTGGATGGCTCCCATGGTCCATGCATTGCCCCTAGGAGTGATATCCATCCTGAAGTCTTGGCATCTACACCCACCCACTCTTAGTCTTAGTCAAGATCTACCCAAAGCTATCCCTAGACTGGCACAGCATCTCAACCTTGGTAGAAATCTGACATCCTTAGACCCATACCTTCATTTTCCCATCCTTTGAGGCCATTATCCTACTAGAGGAGGTAGAGACCTATTTTTTCCTTTCCTAGGTCCAAGGTGGGTGAGGAGGACTTAGCGTGCCATACCATTGCCCCTATAGACCCTAGCCTCATCTTTGGAGAGTTCATACCGGATAGCAAGGACATCCACACCATTATAGGCCCACACCAGATCCATCTTCTTCCCCTTAGCCAGTGGGTGATAGCGCATTATAAGAATAAATGTGGGTGGGATGAGGCTATAGCCAAGGCCACGTCTATCTGCCTGTGCGGGGCCATTCTGTTCCCATCTACTGACCATGTGCTAGACACTCCCATCCTTAGTACCATTAGCGGTCTGTGGCAGGGCCTTTCTATCTCCCAGGCCGTCCTTGCCTACTTGTACGAGGGCCTTAGTTCTGTAGCTCTGGGGGGTCCACTCTTCGGCTCCATGATACTCCTAGAGTACTGGATGGGTGTCAGGATAAAATTCATTCACAAGGAGGATATCACTTCAGCTAGTCGGATCTTTGGGAGCCCTCCACTGTTCTTCATAGGTGGCGGCTTTGGGTTCTCGCCAGAGGTGGAGTGCAGGACATCAGATATGAAGACCAGGGACGAGTGGCGACTGCACATCAATAGATTGCCCCTGGATAGGTTTGTGATGCACCCCGACTTCCTCCACGACAGTACAGTCAGGCTACCTAGAGGGCGAAGCTTGGATCTGAGGCTTGTGAGTGACACTGCACTGGCGATGTACAGCCCACACTAGTGCTACCTACAGGTTGGACTACCCAGGATCATACTACCAGCACTACCCCATCTTACCACACTACAGGCGAGGAGGATTGGCACAGAGGAGGGCGAGCAGGCGGTCAGGGGTGCCCTGATCATGTGGGAGATTAGCAGGGTGCGCACCCTTCCAGTGGAAGTTGCAGAGGCTTCAGAGACGCGTCAGGCTTATATCAGAGAGCTGAGAGAGAGATGTCCCCGCGGTGATGCCCAGCGGAGGACAGAGTGATTTCTTTTCCCTTTTCATGATGTTCACTTATGTTAGGACTTGAGATGTGAATGGCGGCGGCTAGAAGAACCTACGGGCTCATATCATTGCCCGATTTATTGCAGCAATCACAGATGAACAGATCTATGAAGAGGAGAAAGGAGGGGTAGGGAAAGAATGCTCCGCCACCCACCTCTACAATTAGCAACGAAACAGAGTACCAGAATCGACCTCTCTTCCCCGGCATCGGGCTCTTCCTATTAATCAGATGGGAGGACGGGAGAGATGGTGCCCCTCTCTGGCTTGCTCTCCTCGAAATCCTTTTTCTTCTTTCTCAACCCTCCTCTCCCTCAGGCGATTGGCTTCTCTGGTTTTTTTTCTCTCTTCCCCCCCTTCTTTGCACTCTCTCCCCTTCACCGACCTCGCATTGAATCACTTGGACACTTGGGCATTATATAGACACGGACTCTCCTGGCATGGGGAAGGCGCGCCGCCAAAAGCTTCTACAAAGTGTTTTTGCACGCCAGGTAAAGGGGCGACAGAGAAGAGGGCGCACAGGGTAAGGGGGTGCACCAGATTAAGCTTCTTCATTGTGTTCATTTGACATGGGCCAGACAGTGGGTCCCGGACTGGCTCCGGGAGTCGCCGTGATCTTTCGTCTCACCACGGTCTCGTAAAACCTTGGTGGGAAGTTTTGATGAAGCTTTCAGGTCGCCCGGTGACTACTTTCAGAACCTCGTGTATCTTTAGTTTGGACACACGGGTTTTCCATTGACATAGCCTTCGACATTGTAAGTTGTGTTGCGGGTCGACTTCACGTGCATTTGTAGCTTTTTTAATTGCTTCTTCGGAATGGTCCCGAATATTCTTCTGATCTCTTGAGTCTTCCTTTAGCGGTTGTCCATTAGAGCCGAGCAACTTTTCTTTTCTTCTTTTTCTTTGGTCTCATCTTTGTTCGACTTCCGCCATTCTTTTCTTCTTTTCTTTCTTTCCTTCTCTGTCGGCACAGGAGCACTCGATCAGAACTTAAGACCTTCAGAAGTAGAAGTTAGGAAATATTAGGAATATTTTTAGTGTCAACAAATGCCCCCCACCCGCGAGGGTCACGACAGAGGGACGAAGGAGCGGGACATTGTGGACACATAAAATTGCACGTACATATGTCCCTACCAGTCCAGTATCAACAACAACTTCAACGGAAGAAACTGTGGAGAAGGCGGGCCATTCGGACTCTCAGAACAAACATACACTGTCGTGAAGCCATCTTCGGAGTCACGATAGCGAAGAGAAATTAACTCTCGAGAAGTCCACAATCTATGGGCCCTGAAGAAAATCCAATAAACCACAACTTGCGCTCGTGACGGGCTTAAATGCATCACAAATGGCACCCCGGTCAGCCCTCAATGGCAAACTTTGGTGCCTTTTTAGCGGCACACCCAGCCTGGCCACCGCTCAGCGGCACACCTCATCCCGCGCTCCAGCGGCACACCCTGGCGAGTCTTTCCCGGCACACCCCAGGGGTGCCCTCAGCAGCACACCCCAGCCCGCGCTCCAGCGGCACACCCTGGTGGGTCTTCCATGGAAGACCTAGGGGTACCCTCAGCGGCACACCCCCAACCTCCCGCTCAGCGGCACACTCCTGCAGCTCTTCCCTGGCACGCCCTGCGCGGGTCTTCACCGATACACTCCTGCAGCTCTTCCCCGGCACATGTGGACGTGTAAAATTGCACGTCCGCATGTCCCGACCAGTCCAGCATCGACGAACAACTTCAACTGAAGAAATTGCAGAAAGGGCGGGCCATCCGCACTCTCCGAATGAATAATACACTGTCGTGAAGCCGCCCCCGGAGTCACGTCAGCGAAGAGAGACTAACCCCCAGGAAGGTCACAACCCGTGGGCCCCAAAGAGAACTAAGCGGACCGTTGATCGGACTCAAAATGGGCCCAAGTCTACCTCAACGGCACACCCGTGCCTCTTCAATGTAACTCAAATGTAAAAGCCACCATAGGGTATCATGGTGTAATTTGACATTTACTCAATGAAGTGTCAAAAATGGGGTGTCTACATACACAGTCCGGGGAAAGCCCTTGGTAACCTCGACCGAAAACCCTGAACACCTCGGTGTCGAAAAGACACTCAGAAATAATCCAAGGAAACAAGAAGGAACTCCTCACATGTGACAGGAGTACTGCCCACTAGAAGTAAGGCTGGATGCATCCCCTGATGACTTAGTCTGTGCCTTAGGTGTCTCCCTCGCCCCAGGCAACACTGAGACAGCGTACATAGTAACCACTGAACAAGGACTAGCTGGGGTCGCGCTCATCAGTGCAGGTCTGTCGCCCCTAGCCACATGTGCACATACAGACTATGCATCCTAAGTCAGGTCCTCTAGCTGGTTTTCCCCCTGCCCAGACTTAGGCTGCAAGACAAGGGGCCCTGTGGTAACTAGCTTAAAAATCGTCACACTCGAGTCTAACTCTCCACCTACTCGCAGGTGGGTAAGCATACAAGTGCCCAAGCAAGCTACAACTAATGGGGGGTCATTGAAAGTGAACGCTGAACCCCAAAATCTACACATGCACCCATTACGAGAATCACATAGTGTTGGTCCTGGGGTAGGCGAGCGGACAAGAAGGGGGGTTGAATTATCCCCCACACTAGATGGCTAATTAAAATAGCTACGCAGTTAAATAAACAACTTTTAATGAGATTGAAGAATCAACTAAACAAGGTAACTAAATTCTCTCAATCTCACCGAACTCACTCATTCATATAAATAGATTTATCAAGCAACCACGCAGTATGATGCATAGCAGACAAACAAGTGGTGTGTGTGTAAACAAGATGTGATCTGAAAATACATTCCTGTGAATGGCATAGAAGATAAGGAATCAATCACACAACCAAACCACAATGCACAAGGACTTTTAGGGTGGTTTAGGATCACGACAGGCTCCCTACGTCCACTCCTCACCAAACCAGTGAGGCTTCACTCACTGGACACACCAGCACGGGGATAAATCCCCAACACAGAGACGGCGCTTCAATAACACACGGGGACAAGCCCCAACACACACACACATGGAGACGGAGTCTCCAATATGATCTGACGACCGGATCACAAACACACACAAACGCTACAACAACCGCAGCATAATGAACCACACGACCGTACGCAGATGGTCACACACACACGAATATCTCTATGAGTTCAGAAAATAAACGTAAATACTCAAACATGCTTAGATCGAAATAAAACCCATGACAAACATCATAAATAGACAGGAATAAGATGTAGAAGTTGTTCCCCCTTTGATTTCCAAGAAGAATAGAAAACGTTGCTCGAAGCTCAAGTCGGATGATGACGATTTTTACGTCCTCTTGATCCTCTCTTCGATCCGCTGCTCTTTCTCTTCTTCCACGAACTTCAAATATGCATGGATGTAGATGACATCCACTCCACAAAAGCTCCTCCTTCCTTTCTCCTTCTCTTCACTTACAAGATAGAAATATGTTAGCCCAAAGGTGATAAAAAATCTAAAATTCGTAGGTCATGTTTATATATATGCAAAGGAGTATAAAAGACCAATAAACCCTTTCTACAATCATCTAAAAAGACCACCAATAGGTCTACCAAGAGCCCGGGGGCAAATGGGTGAGTTCAGAGCCCAAATGGATCATGTTTAGATGGTTTTCGAATCCACGTTTTCAAGTTTACTCCATTTTCGGTCGATCGTTCGATGGGGTCGGTCGACCAAACTTTTGCAAAAATTTTACAAGCAGCACTTTGGTCGACCGAACTATAACAGATTTTTGTTACAGTCGGTTCTGGCTATTTTGGTCGACCAAACTCTTGCCTTTGGTCGACCGAAATCCTGTAGAGTGGAAAAAATCATTCATGGATGGTTACTCAAGTTATAATCAGATCTGTCTCGCTCTGGAAGACCAAGAGGATACCTCCTTCACCATGCCCTGGGGCATATATTGTTATGTGGTTATGCCGTTCAGATTAAAGAACGCGGGTGCCACCTATCAAAGGGCGATGATGGCCATATTCCACGACATGATGCACATTTACATGGAAGCTTACGTGGATGACATTTTGGTGAAGTTGAGAACAAAAGAAGAACACCCCGCCATTCTGGCTAAGGTGATGCAGAGAGCTAGGGAGTATAAGATGAAAATGAATCCGAAGAAGTGTGTGTTCGAAGTTTCTTCAGGGAAGCTACTAGGCTTTATAGTTAGCAAACGGGGGATCCAGATTGATCCTAATAAATCAAAGGCCATCATGGACACGTCTCCACCTAAGAATATTACGGAACTCCAAGGATTGATTGGATGATTACAATTCATCAGAAGATTCATATCCCAACACTCTCAGAGGTGTCGTCCGTTCTATGAATTGCTAAAGGTGGGGGTCAAGTTTGAATGGAACGAAGACTGTCAGAAGACCTATGAGGACTTAAAGGTCTATCTATCCAATCCCCAAGTTTTGCAACCTCCTGTCCCAAGGAAACCCCTAATCCTATACATCTTGGTCATTGAGGACTACCTAAGGGTGGTCCTAGCACAAGTAGACGATGAAGAAAAAGAGCGGGTAGCATATTACCTCTGCAGGTTATTCAACCCGGCTGAGTCCAAGTACACCGCCATGAAAAAGACTTGTGCCGCCTTAGTGTGGGTAGCTCAGAAGCTCAGTCATTCTTTCCTAGCCCACCCAGTTAGGTTAATCTCTAGAATGGACCCAATTTACTATCTCTTTGAAAAGCCTGTCCTTTCTAATAGGTTAGCTCGCTGGCAGAGCTTCCTCTCTCAAATTGATATCACGTTCGTTGTTCAGAAGGCAGTCAAAGGATATGCCATCGCTGAGCATCTTGCTCATCTTCCCATTCCTCACACTGACTCTATTCAGGACGATTTCCCTGATGAGCATCTCTCTGCTATCTCTCATCATCCCTTCTGGTCTCTGCACTTTGATGGTGTGCTCAATTCTCAAGGCTGAGGGATAGGCACTGTCCTTCTCACTCCGGAAGGGGTGATGATCCCTTTCGCTTATCAGCTTCGATTTCTTACTACCAATAACATCTTCGAGTACGAGGCTCTCCTAGCCAGTTTGAAGTACGCTTACCTCCTCGGCTTGCGCCGCTTGAAGATCATAGGAGACTCTCAGCTCATCCTACGAAAAGTTCTTTCCATTTATCGCACTCGTGACCCTAAGCTCAAGCCATATCAAGATTTGGTCATGCTCTCAGCTAGGCAATTCCGCAAAGTAATCTACATCCACACTCCCCGATCTCAGAATATTCTTGTTGATGCTCTTGCATCACTCGCTTCCTCTCTATCTTTCCCTCTCCGCTGAAGCACTGAGACTATCATCGTTCAGAGACTGGACGCACCCTCTCTTCAAGATCCTTGGCATCATATTCTTAGGAAAACTATGGAGGCAAGGACTGAGAAGGAAGAATTGAAGGAAGTATCTTTAACGGAGTTGGAAGAGATCCTGAAGGAAGAAGAATTGTCCTAGTATCATGAGATCGAGTTGTATTACAGAGACGGATCATTCCCAGAAGGGGCAAACGCCGAGCAGCGTAAGGCAATTAGAAGAGCCGCCTCGAAGTACACTATCATTGCAGAAGAATTATACAGGCGTGCTACTAATGGAATGCTCATGAGATGCCTAGATGATAATGAAACTTGGAAGGTAGCCGAAGCTACCCATTCTGGTGAGTGTGGAGGTCATGTTAATGGCCAGGCTCTAGCGAAGAAGATCCTTAGGCAGGGCTACTACTGGCCCACTCTAGTACTCTTCTGCTCTTCTTTTCGCTTCTCTTTCCTTCATTTTTCTTTTCTTCTCACATCCCAACAAAAATGATCACTCGATCCCTTTTTATATACGCGAGCATGAGTCTAGAGATACACGAGCTTTACCAATTATTGGGCGCGTGGAAGACACATTCCCGCCCATTCTTCCAGAAGACGCACTCCGAAAGTCCACGTGTCGAAATCTGGATAACAGTAGGTCCATGTTTTAGATCCTTCTGGGACAGTCTACTTTAGATCACGAGCCCACTTATAAGCTTCCTAGTCCACGTGCCTTGAAGTATGAACTAATGTACCCACGTGACCACTATCCTTCAAGTGTTTGATGGAGTTCCTGTAAGTAAGAGTTACGGCATTTCATCAAACACTTTATTATCATAATCAAATGTAAACTTAAGCAACATCATATTAGTCAAGCATTCAAATCAGAGGTGTATAAAATGATGTATGTGCATTGACCTGTGTAAAACACAAGTAGACTTTATATACATGAAGATGATGAATGAAGATAGGAATTAATGAAGATGAATTGACCTTAATGATGCATAGACAGACCTGACATGAAATGTGCACGGACTTTATAGAGTTATATGCAAACATGCACAGACCTTATAGAGCATGACTTCTACATGTGCGTAGACTTTGAATTCAAAATGTGCATAGACCCAAAACATGCATAGACCTATATGTGCACAGACTTAAACATGCTCAGACCTATATGTGCACAGACTTAAAACATGCTCAGACCTTATGCTTCACATGTGCACATCCCTTTAGCAACATGCACTGACCATACTTTGCCAAATGTAAATGTAAATCGACCTTATATATGACCAATGCAAATGTGCATCGACTTTATATGCATTCTACAAAACGTGCACCAACCTTGTATGCAGTCTAACAAAATGTGCACTGACCTTATATGCATTCTACAAAATGTGCACCAATCTTGTATGCAGACTAACAAAATGTGCACCGACCTTGAGTTGCTACCCCTATCATACAAGCATCGACCTTAGTATACATATGTTCTACATCAGCATCGACCTTACTATGCTGTCTAACAGAATGTGCACTGACCTTGGATGCTTACTAACAAAATGTGCTCTAACCTGTGTGAAGGTGTGAACAGGGATATGCATCGACCTTCGTACACTGACTATAGTACATGCATTGTCCTTCTAAGCCCACACGCAAAATGTGCATCAACCTTACATGCTTAGAAGAGATACATGCATCGACCTTCATGACTGTGAACATGGATATGCATTGACCTTATGAACAAGCAGACAGTATATGCATCGACCTTACCTGACAAATAGAAGGTATATGCACCGACCTTTATGCTTCATACTGAAATGTGCATCAACCTTACCTGACAAAGAGAAGGTATATGCAAGAATGCACTTGCTGACTCAAGTTGAGCAGTAGCATTGACTTGTTGTCACATCATGAACAGTAGTGTTGACCTATCTTTTCATGACTTTTTGAGTCATCTTCAGAATATATTCTGACAGACTACATACTTCTATGATGAGATCATTAACAAATGCATCAAAGTTATATCATCAAGTATGCATCAAGGTTATATATAT
Organism: Amorphophallus titanum; assembly: GCA_024336825.1. Taxonomy (NCBI): domain Eukaryota; kingdom Viridiplantae; phylum Streptophyta; class Magnoliopsida; order Alismatales; family Araceae; genus Amorphophallus; species Amorphophallus titanum. The sequence goes on along the minus strand of JANBPO010002190.1, from coordinate 2,628,580 downwards.
CATGAGTCATAACAATTGACATCATCAAAACCACAGGAACACAACAAAAATCTGAGTGGCTGATCTAACAGAGAAAGTCCCAGATTTGTCCCATTTCCATCTTTTGATATCGCTGGCTCCCTAGATAATCTGTATGTTGTCCAGCATGTGAGAGAACCAAAGGAATTCCTCCCACTCCACCTCTCTCAGGTATCTTCAAAATTCAATGTTCCATCCTGACTGCTCTTCAAATTGAGACCAGAGCATTTATCTTGACCCCCTTCCTACAAACAATAGCAAAGAGATTGGGAAAGTATAATGTATTAGGCTACTAGTCTACAGCTTGTATAGTCAGTAGCCAACCACCATCACTTGTACATTGATTTACATAATACATCTCATTACTTATCAAAAAAATGCTTTGCTATAGCCTTCAGTCGGCTCTATGGCCACCACGTTCTACTGCACTTTGCCTTCCATTGCACTGGGATGCCCATGAAGGCCACAATCAATAAGCTAGCCCGAGAGATTTGACAATTTGGTAACCCACCGATGTTCCTGTCACTAAAGGACAAGCTTGATGAAGAGGAGATTAAGGAAGAAGAGAAGAAACCTATTGATTCCAGTGCTAATGGCCAGACTTGGAGGTGGTTTTGCCAAATTGCCACCCTCTACAAACTCATCAGCACCTCCACCGAGGGTGATGTACTCTCAATCGATGATGCCATCTCCGAGGTCCTCCTGCTATGCAAGCATGACCCTAACTCCCCCCTCCTCGCAGACACTGGAGCCATTCCCCTCCTCGCCCACCACCTCCTATTCTCTACATCCCCCTGTCACCAGCACATCGATGCCTCCTAGGAGGATGTTGTTGCCGTGCTGCTCAACCTCTCCATCTTTAGTTGGGAGCTGCTCATGGTCACACTGGGCCTCCTCGACTGCCTCATCGTGACCCTTTATCGCCTCGCCACTGTCCTCTGTAGCCATTCTCTCTCTACCCCCTCCCTCCAGTAATGGTGATGTTGGACATTCTAAGATCACGGTATGTGTGTATGCAGAAGATGTAAAATATAAATTTAATTAAGATGCATCATTTCTCCATACAAATGATCACTACAAATTTTAGGGTCTAGGTGTTGGCACCAGACATGGAGCACGGGCCACGACGGAGTGTTTGCAATAGATGGGGGTCCTCTGTCTCCCTCCATTCTTTCCTCTGTCGTCCATCATCTGTCCTTCTAGCTGGGTGTTGGAAATGCCTACAATGCATAGGTTAGGAAAAAAAAGATGTTGTGATCGCCAAAGGCTTATACTTGAGCCTCACATGGGTGGATGATCACGTAGGGGATGCCTAAAGCGAGGAGTTTGTGGGAACCCGACTTCTCCATGCTCGGCCGGCCAAGAACGGAGAGCCCTACGCAGTCCCATAATGCTAAAAGTCCTGCAAATAATATCAAATGCCCACGAACATAAAAGAAAGATGCGAATTAGAAGTATGAAGTATAGTAGATATTCGAAACAACACAGAGATGTAAAGATGATGGTGGCGTGATTACCTAGGGGGTGGTTGGGAAGGGGGGACGGCCAGAACTTTTGACAACCCGCCTTCCCGATTGTTTAAATATGAAAACCTCTATGAACGGTATCTACGATATTGCCTAGGATGTGATGATCATGCAAGTATACGTGGGTGTTAAGTAAACAAAATGCAGGTGACAAAGAGCAAACGAGTAGGCGGCCAAACCCTTGGCTGCCCAGAAGCTGAAGGTGGCTTGATCGACGGCCGCCCATCTCTAGATTTGAAACAGTTGAGTGACGTGAAAAGGGGCTACGATGGCTTTCCTTCCAGTTCTTCCTTCTCCAGTGAGAGGCTTGTTGTGTCTCCTCTGGATTTGATTAGGTGTTTTGATGCTGGTAATAGTTTGTGTTTTTATGATGACCACTGTCATTTAATGCCTTATAGTCTCTCTTAAGTCAGTTTGAGTCTCTGGTTATTTACAGGTCGATGCATGCTCATACTGTTGCATTAGAAGGTCAATGCACATTCATACATTGAGATAGATAGGTCGGTGCACATGTTAACTCTGAGTCGAGAATGTCAGTACATATGCATAAGTATTGAGTTATAAGGTCGATGCATTCTCCATTTCATTGAACTACCAGGTCGATGCATATATGTCATTGAGTCTAGAAGGTCGATGCACATATGTGTTACAGACCAAGACTCCAATGTAGACCTGGAGAGAACCTCAGAATATGCTTGTGGTCGGCCTTTTCCAAATTTATAGTTGCTGTTGAACAAGACCCGAAATCACAGATCTGCACCTGTTTTCAGAATCCAAGATCAGTAGACGTATGCGAACATTTTATTGATCGCATCCCCGGGAAAGGTGTCCCAGAGGAGACAAGGGCATCGCGCTCAAGACCGGAGTTGCACCACCGCCGTTGTCCGCACCCAGAGATCTGCCGGCGGAGTGAGAGAAGGCATATGTACATACAGGTGTGTAAACAATGGAGTGACGACTCCACAGCTCCGGACGTCCTATTGGCCTCTCACAACCATTCTTACCCGTTTGTCTTCCTTCCCTGCAGCTGCATAATTAACTGCATGCGTTCCTCTCCAACCCACTGATCATACCATTTTCCTGCATGCCTCATGCATGCGATCGAAAACTCAACTCTGCGCTGTCCTGAGTCTCCCCGGCCAGGTGTGACAACCCAAACGCCGAACCCAGCATCCAAAAGTGTCACGGACGGTGTGTTGAATCCTTCCAACGCATGATGTTGCTCCGCCTAAAACCGTCGCCTGCGCCAGTTGGTCAGGCAGCCACATTTTTGTTCTTAATAGACTCGTATATACGCAGGCGTGTCCTCAAACTTAAATTCACGTACGTGGTTGGGTTCCCCTCCCTGTTCGGTTGTCGTCCGGATGCATGATTGATGGCAACAAGCTCCCAACTCATCAAGCCTTGGGATTTTCCCTGCTTCAGCTGCCACTGCGATAATTATGCGATGTGAGCACACCAAGCTCGTCATGTCCTTCATCTTCGCTGGTAGGTTTCCAAGGGGAGAGTGAGCAGCCTCATGCTTTCATGACGGGCCGGTCTGTAAAATCCTCTCCAGCTCCCTTCAACAGCCACCGTCACGGGACGATGGGTTCACATCGTGGGTCAAAGGTGCCCATTATTGTGCTCAACTGCATCCGCACGGAAGCATGAAAGGAGAGACCACCGTAGCTTCCCCCCCCTCCCCCCTGGGTTTCCGCCCTCGTTGGTGTGGAAGCGCAGGGGCAACATGTGAGGGGTTACCAGGTTTGTGAGTGTGTGCGCTGCGTGGGTGCGTCCTTGTGTGAGTTTGAGCCGGGTGCTGCTAATAGGGCGAAAGAAGACGACCCCAGGCCCGGGGAGAAGGGGACGAACGCAAGACGCCAAGCGGAAAGCAGAGGCCAATGAGAAGCTGGGAGGCTTCCAACTCCCTGTGATTCTTGGGGTTCAACAGCAAGAGATAAAAAGTGGTGTGTCGCCATATAGCACCTACTCAGAGTTAGCTAACTTCAGTTTAACTTCAGGAAGGTTTGGGCTAACTCAGTTATTTTGATGCGAATTTATCCAAAATCCTGTCGTTATTGTTCCGTGCAAAGTGAAATTGGGAATAAATAGAAATCTATGGCACAAACAGTAGATGGGAATCGCGGCTGCAGTGGTGAACGGTAGAACGAGAGGGAGAGAGAGAGAGAGAGTCGTCAGGGTGGGCAGGCTACAGGCGAGCGAGCGGGCGCGTCGACTGGTGGGTGGGCTAGCTTGCAGGGCGGGGGGTGCATCGGCGGGCCACCGGCCTCAACCTCGGCCACTGCGCGTGATGCAAGGGGGGACGGCGGCCATGGCCTCGTCCTTCGCATTCGGTTTCTCCCCACCTCTGGGGCATCGTCCTCCTCCTCCTCCCCCACTTCTTCCTTCGCCGTTGCCGCCTCCTCGGATGCCAGCGACTTCCTTCTCCGCGTGTGCGATATTTTCGGTCGAAATGGATACATTTGGGTCGAAACATGTTAATTTTGATCTTAGATGATCTAAAATTAATAAGACTAGATCGAACATCAATTCTCTTAACAAATAATATTTTATTAAATTTCAAATGAACCAGCACCTTGTAAAAGCATTCACGGTCAGCACAGAGGTTTCTAAATTCCTTGCCCAGCCTGAGATTGAAGATCTATGAGAGAGCTTTCCAACGCCGTCGGTCTCGCATCGATATGATATCGGGGTAGGTCACAGCGGCCGTTCTCGTTGGACAGCACAGACGATTTCAGAACAGAACAACAAAGAAGAGAGGCATCGTTGATTCATCCTCAAATACACTAGTGCCAAATCAGTGTCTGCCGCTCCCGGAGATCGTCTCAGGACCTGTTGCCGTCGTCTCGGTGGCCCGCCACCTCCAGAAGCCTTCTGGAGGACATCGCTCCTTTGTATGCCCATGAGTGTTGTCCCGCCGACCAGCACGTAGCCGAGCCAGAACCGCCTCCAATCGCCGTACGACACCCGTCAGGGTGCTGCCCGTCAACCCAAGAATGGTCCTCCTGCGTCCACGTGTAGTCCCTTACCTCCCTGCGTGGAGTGGACAGTAAAGTTCCATTGTTGTAACTATTGTGTGATTGTTATTAACCGGGAGCTACCGACTTGGCCGGGGTCGTCTTCCCCACGCCCGGAGCGTGGAGGTAAACTCACCACCCTCTCGTAGTCGTGTTTGCTTTCTTAGTATATGCTTCTTTGCCGCTGTTAGAGAGCATGTTAGGATCCTAGCTCGTTAACCAACTCAATCATCGCTGCGAGAGAGAGAGCGAGACCCATCCCGTGACCCGACCCGGGCACAAGAGTGAGTAGACCATCCTTGACTCGCTGCTGATTTCTCAACCGTGCAGGTCCGAATGCTTCCCTCGTTAGGGACGAATTCGAGCTTGCTAGAGTCCAAGGCTTGCACATCCAACTTGGCATCGAGTTCACATTTCGTCCCGCATCAGGTCCCACGTTCCCTGGGTAAGGGTCATAGTGGCGATGCCGACGTCTAGGTGTGGGATCCGTAACGCCTCTGAGCAGAAGCAGGAGACGAAATTCCACAGCGTCTCTTCTCTTCCCTGCTTGAGTGCGAACAGGGTCACCGCAGACTTAGCCACTTTCTGGCAGCCAACAAAGTTCTCCTTGAGTAGCTTCTTGAGCTACTGGAAGGAGGAGATCGTCCCGGCCAGTAGGGACTCGAACCAAGCCCGGGCTTTCTCCTAGAGGGTCGTTAGGAACGCTAGACACATCACAGTGTCTGAGACCCGATGGAACACCAGATGGGGCTTGAAGCTGTGCATGTGGTCGGCCAGGTCGGTGGTGCCGTCGTAGGCTGTAAATGACGGTAGTTGAAGCTTTGGCGGGATGGGGACTTCCATTATTTCCTTGGAAAAGGGAGAGTGGAAATCTAGATCGTCGTCGATTAGGCCATGATTCTTGGCGGCCAAGAGGACGTCGTCCAAGTACCGGACCTTGTCCTCTATCTCTTCGAAGCACTGGAGTCAGCGGTCCATCTCCGGATTGGAGTGGATTGGGCTACGCACCCTAGATGCGGGCACTCTACGGGATCGTCGAGTCCTAGTCACCGAGGCGCGGGACGCCTCTCACGCTTGGCGGGGGTTCTCCCCAGTCTGACCCTCTCGTCCTCCTGTTGCTCGGACAAGATGCACTGGAGGTTGACCCGTTGGTCCCGGAGCTCCTGGCAGAGATCGGTCAGGGCCCAGATTTGTTGGCGCAGTTCGTCGAGGTCACCTGGGGTGACCTCCTGCCGAGGATGGGCAGAAGAAGCCTCTTGCGACTCCCACTGGGAACTGGGTCCCTGGTGGGACCTACGCCCCCAGTGGCTGGTGTTGCGGAGACTTTCACGGGGTGCCATAGCCTTTTGCCCGAGATTCCCATAGACGGTGCCAAGAAGTGTAGAGGCTGGAAAATGATTCTTAGGCCACATACCACCTTCTCTATTTATTTTTTGGGAAAGTCATCTTGTGCCTGTAACCCTCCCCCAGGGGGCGTTTAGGCAGATCAGAGGGAGAGAGAGGGGGGCGGTCCCCACTCTCTATAAAACCTGGTTATTGTCATTTTTGTCCTACTGTGACCAATAGCAAGAGGATAAAAGGATACTAGCTGCTACAGAAGACTGGGATTGACATTGACTACGCGTGTGGACCCGACGTGTGACCCCGTGTCGTTGTTGCCGAATCCCTCCGCACAAGGTATGTCGGTTGACTTTGCACGATCCTTACACGAACCGAGAGCACGAACTGGAGGCGACTGGACTAGCGAGTGGCTGGGAGGCCACTGGGCTGGGGGGAGGGCGCGCTCTCCAAGGGGGTTCGCCCTCCTCCGGGTCGCGACCGCGCCCGGGGCAAACTCCCCCCAGGCAAGCCGCAGCCCCGAGGGATGGCCCTCGTGGGTCTCCTTTTGTTGTCTGGGGGTGTCCTTTAAGGGACACGGGGCTCTGGGATGCTGGGATTAGCCCGTGGGGGCTGTTGTTGTCGAGTCGTAGCTGCCGCTCGCAAGGTGTTCGAGTAAATGCCCGACACACCTCGGGTTGTCGAACGGCCTGGATAACTGGCTGAGGGGCCTCGGGATGGGCCTTAAGCTGAGGATATAAGCTCGTGGGAGCTGAGAAGAGGCACTCTGGACACGTGGGCCCGGTCTCGAGGTGTGTGCCGCGTTGCACGGCTAGTTGGCAGGGTAGCCTCAGGTTGACCCGAGAGCTAACGATAAGTGGCTCGTCGCCACGTGCCTGAGGGTCGGGGGTGGCCCCGACTTGCTGGGGGGTTGTTGTAGAACCCGGCTGGCATGCTGAAGTCGTGAGTCGGCCCGCGGTTTGCTGTAGAATGGTGGAAATATATGCGCCCACAAGGTGTTCGGGAAAATGCCCGACACACGTGTGAGCCGTATATGTGTGCTGTAGGCCTCCAAAGCCTGTGGTTGACTTAATTAAGTCTTCCTTTCACCTTGGGGGGATTAGAAGAAGGCGTCTTGGGTTAGACCCCGGCCTTGTTGCTGGGTGCCGTGTGGTATGGCTTGTAGTCGAGGCGCACCCGGGTTGACCTGGGTGGTCGCGTGGAGCGCGGGTAAAGCCCGCAACTGAGTGGTCGGGAGTGGTCCCGATTAATTGCTGGCGTAGCCGTACGTCACGGCTAACTGCTTAGGGCCCTAGGTTGAGCCCACCGGATTGTAGGAAGGGCTGGGTAGCCCATGCGTTGAAGGTGTTCGAGGAAATTTCCGAACGCTTATTCCTGAGTATTTCGCTGGGAAATTGTCCGGGTACAACAAATGCCCCCCACGTGGCGTGCGTCAGAGGCAGAGACCAGGGCGTACGGCCCGTGAGCCCCTTGTTCTGGGTTGTTGCAGTTGTATTTTGACACTTCATGCTTCTTTATTTTATTGCATTACATCTATCCATTTTCTAATGTGCTGACCAGTTTCGTGCTTCGTCTTGCAGCTATGGCCCGGTTTGGCAGAGATGAGCAGGTCCCGAGGCCTGTGGCTCGGGAGGAGGATCACTGGGTACGGAGGACTGAGCGGCCCATGCCTCCCTTGGGCCTGCCAGTTGTTACTGCGGCGGGCGCAGATCAGCTTGACCTGGGACGCATGACGGTAGCTGAGGGCCCAGTCGCTGAGAGGGCAATCGGAGTTGGGGCCGTGGAGTTGGCCCGGATTTCAGGAGCCGGTGGATTATACACCTATGATCGTAGCGGAGGCTACCCAGTAGAGTTCCCCTTGGACCGCCACTTGTTTGAGTTCCTCAAGAGCTATGTCCCTCCTGACATGGAGGAGGGACACTTGCAGGTTGCTGGAGCGCGCCGCCGGCTTGAGCGGGCGATTCTGGTAGGCAGGGACAGCCTGCATGGGGTCACTTTCTCCAGCTTTCCAAGCTTCTCTGGAGATTACTGGAGGCAGTGTCAGTTTCACAGTGCTGAGTGCCTGGGCTTCTTCAGCAGAGCAGATCATTTTGGGGATCGGGTCGGACCGATGGTCCCACCTCCTGAGACTTGCACGGCCACCACCGGACAGAGACAGAGGGCACGACTGGGCTGGTGCTGCAGCCGTCTGGACTGCAGTATGCTGGAGAGGGGAATAGCCTTTTAGACGGGATCATGCGGCAGATCGTTGTCAGCTGGTACGGTCGCTGGGCAATGATCTCTTCGCACCGATACCGTCAGGGAGCCACTGAGTGGCTGATGGGGATAGTGCACCACTACCGGGTGCTGCTGGACAGAGCCGACATCAGGTGCGTCGTGATTGCGGCGTTGTACGCGTACCCGTGCTATACGGGGCTGTTACAGGGATTGCTGGAGCGCTTCAACCGCCGGTGGAACACAGTAGCGATGACTGAGGGAGAGACCTCACTTGACTTGTGGTCTCTATTCCGGATCTCTGGGCTGTCGATCAGCGGCGAGGGATATGAGTAGGTTGTGCTGGATGACCTTCATCGTAGCCACACCGACGGGCAGGGGCGATATCGAGTTCCTCACAGTTATCGGTATCTACTGAAGACCTGGAGAGATTTAGCCCTGGCTAGGACTGATAGAGCTGCACAAACTCCTAGGGTGCCGTTGAATGTGTGGGTCCGCCACTTCTACAACGCGCCCTTTTGCTTCTACCAGGAGTTCGCAAGAGACCAAACTCTGTGGGAGGAGTATACAGAGGTAGTGCTACGGTTCCGGACGTACTCGAGGTACATCTATACACCGCGAGAGGGGTGGAACCTCCATGGGGTGGCGGACGTGACGCACTTAGCAGCCTACTTGGCTTATTGGTTGGCGACGTTTGTGGTCCCGCACTGGGAGGACGGCCTGCTGAGGGCTGAGCTGCTGTGACCGGCGTGCTTGTTGGCGGAGGGACGACGACTGGCCCTGGCTTCTGCAGCGTTGGCTGCTATGTACCAGGGGCTAGGAGTACTGGCGGCGCACCTGGCGCCACGAGAGAGGAGTTTGCTTCTGCCGACCCACTACCTCAGTGCGTGGGCCGGCCTGCTGTTTCCGGGGCTGGTGACTCGGGGGACCGTGGCGAACCCAGCGGCACCTTTGCTGTTCAGCTTCACCGGCCAGCCAGATGGAGATGCTAAGGCACAACTAGAGGGGCTAGGAGAGCCCTGTGTTACCTGCCCGACAGGGGCGAGGAGGGGTTACCTTTTGACTGTGCCACGAGGGATCCTGGCCTGCTCCTGGTACCTTTGAGTGGCGGGGCGACCAGTGCCCTCCCCTACCAGCGGGAGCTGGACGCATCGCTGTACACAGAGTGGGTGATGAGCACCCGACCGGCTGTGTTGGTGCTACACCGGTCCGCGACGAGTTCCTTGGAGCTGTACTACCCGCACGGGTTCGCGAGGAACTTCGGCTACTACCAGGGGATCCCGTCGAACCGGGAGTTTCCTTTGACGAGCCGACAGTACAGAGGCCGGGACACCCACTTGCTGGCTGCAGCATGGTGGGATTTCTACTGTCGCCAGGAGCCGGAGCGACTGCCGATGCCCGGACTGGGGCGCCGACGACAGTTCGACGTCTACTACGCCAGGTGGTGGTTCGAGCACAGCCACCTGTACCGGCAGAGGGCCTCAGCGGTCAGGAAGGCTGAGGAAGGTCGTCTTCTGAGGGAGGATCTGCCTCCCATCCCACTGGACGACGGGTACTTGAGGACTCATGTTGCCCGGGTCCGCCGGGAAGTGGAGCGGATAGCACAGCAGTGGCCCCGGAGCGGTTGGGGTTCGTTGTTTGCGGGTCAAGGCAGCAATGGGGCGCTGAAGCCCCTGAGGCAGGTGTAGGCAGCGGCTGGAGCAGGGGCGTCCCGACCGAGGGCGCCGAAGACTTGGTGGGCCAATTCCTAGCCGATTGCGGCTTCAGGAAGAAGGGCTCGCTGGACCGGGTGCTCCCTGAGGGGAGCTTTGCTGATACGGCGGCCGACGACTAGAGGCGACATATCGGCCACGCGATCGGGTCGGTCGGGCCCGTAGAGTTCGTGTCCCATATTGAGTGCGCCCACACTCTGAGGGACGTTCGGGAGGCAGTTGCGAAGGCTGCCCGGGTGTTGGGGCTGAGGCCGGAGCAGCTGGTTCCTCTACCGTTGACCCCTTTCGGGGCCTCAAGTAAGATCATTTCCTTGGTATGTTGTCTCAACTTCATTACTTTCTAGGGTATGTGACTGAGGTGTTGTGTATTGCTGTGCTTGTTGACAGGCTCTGCGGCGGAGGGCGATCACCCCTCCACAGAGACATCCTCAGGGAGCGGAGATAGGGGCGTGGAGCCTAGGCGGAAGCGCCCTCGAGTGGATGCTGAGGCAGCTGGAGTCGGCGAGTCCTCTAGAGCACTCGAGGCTGGGTAGCAGGTCGAGGCAGAGCCGGCTTTAAGTAAGCATCGCATCCACCACTTTGCTTCTTGATGGTTTAGCCATGACGACTGACTAACCCTGTCTTGCTGGATTTGTTTCTTGTAGCCCCACTGGACGTCAGTGAGTCGTGTCCGGTCGTCTAGATCTTAGGTTCGTGTCCACTTGTCTAGTCTCACCGTCGTCCCGCATCACTCAAGCATCGACAACCCTGTTATCGGCTCGGGCAAGGCCTTACACCCGAGTCACCTAGCCATCAGCTCCCGGTGTGGGCCTTGCACCCCGGAGGCCAATCCAAACACTTTCCACTGGAGGCTCAGCACTGTCAGCAATGGTAGATCGGGTCTTCTTGGTCCACCATCTTGGGGCGGGATCTTCCTCGGCTCCCTAGAAGAGGCGTCACCATGGCTGCAAAGGTAGACAACCCATCACTGCAACCAGTAATTTTTGCAAGACCATTCTTATCGGCGACCTGCGAATTCGTCTCGATGGGGGTGAACCAATCATACCTCCAGAGCGGACCACGCCCAGGGTTCCTACTACTAACCACTATAGCCTCATGCGACAAACGTGAGAGGACAAAGTAGAGCTCAGAGAAGTAGGCGCCTCGGTAATAGTCCGGGGGCACCTGCACCAGTCTAATACATAAGCTCCCAAGTCTCGTCGAAGGAACAATGACAAGGGAGATCAGCAACTCAACCTGAGAAGAATCTGGGTTACCCTAGAAGAAGCCCAAGTGATTCGGAGGGCACATACCAGAAACCCCCTCTGAGCGCTCAGGTGCGGCGTCAGACAAGACACAACCGATCCCACGATGACACCGTCCGACGACGCCCAGCCACCCAGTGTGCCTCGTCTGAATAGGCGGAAACAAAGACGGGCTCGTTCCATGTCCTACCAGTACCCAACCCCGAGCTCTCCTCGGGTCAATCTCTTGATGGAGGCTCCACTGCAATTAAACTTGGTCTTTGACAAACTGGGGACACCAGTCCTCCCAGAGAAGTATTCCCAGAGGAAGCGGGCGGTCCAGTTCATCAACGACGCAGTTAGGGTGTTTACGTGTTATGCCACCGGATACCAGCCTAAGACTCAATCTTACGATCTGAGCAAGACTTTGGCCCAGCTCAGGAGGCCTCGTCACCTGACTCAACCTCCAACCCCGACAGGTCATGTCGACACTTTCGTCGGACATTAGGCATCTGAACATGCAGAAGAAGTTCCAGCCGAGGATTGTGTCACTCCTGTCAATGCAGAACCGGTTAACAATGATCCCCCAGCAAATGAGGTTCAAGAGGTGACTCTCGAGACTCTCATGAAGGAGAACCAACACTTGCAGGTCCTCCAGCAAGACCTTCTTTAGGACCGAGACCTTCACCCTCAGCCACCTACTAGGCCTCCGGCCGAAGCACTGACCCCGCCAATTGAGCACAATGGTGCCAATGTCTCAGCGGCGGTCGCCCGAACCCCAACAGTAGCTGGGTTCGGCACTCCCCTAACCGAAGCTCAACCACAAGCATCCAACACGCCAGTGCCAGAAAATCTCATGGCACATCACCTGATGATCGGGCGGATTGTCGAGATAAAGCTCGCCCAGTATGGGGAAGGGGTCACAACTATAGATCTCTATAGCGTGCCCTACCCACTGCATCACCAGCTCAAGAAGGTCCCTCCGGAGTATGCCAAGCTGCCGAAGCTGTAGAAGTTCGATAGGCAGGGGTCTTCGCATGAGCACTTGCCTTATTACATCACAGCCATGGGCGAGCTAGAATTGGATGAGTCATATCTCCTCCATTACTTCAGCACTTCACTTACCGGAATGACCTTTCAGTGGTATTCCCACGTGAAGCCCAACTCAATGATCGACTGGACAGATCTCTAGAAGAAATTCCTTAACCATTTCCAAACGACTGAGCAAAAAATCTCCTTGGCTGAGCTCTATTCTCTTCGACAGAAGAAGGGTGAGAGCGCCCTCGATTTCATCAAGAAATAGTGAGACCTCAGCATGAGATGTATCAACTCGCTAGTCCGCGTCCATCATGTGTTGAGGGTGATCTGAAATGGGTTTAGAAGGGACTATTGTGTCTTTATGCCATGCTTTTCCCATTATATATATGAAACCCTTCCTATTCTGATCGAACACATCTTTTGGAGGCTAAACTCTTTATTTTCTTGCAGGAGAAGAAGGTGGGCTGCGCTCTGTTAGAGAAGAAGGAAGGTCACGCTGAGGTTGTTCTTCTCACGAGCCCAAGTCAAGAATCGGAGGCCGCACTCACTGTCCTCTTCATCCGACGCTTTGGGCGCTCAAATCCTCATTACCACCTTCTTCCTTCATTCAGTTTCATCATTCTAAGCCACCCTTCATATATCTCCGAGTTTGATTGATGAAAATAGGGGAAGAATCATCTCGTTTATCATCTTGTTGAGCTCTATTGTGCTTACATTTACTTCTCAGACTGGGCTTGTATTTTCCATTCGCATTTTCATTTAGACGATTTCGGAGCGTGCTCCTAGTGTGTGTGGGTGTCTCATCGTCGAGTGAGAACTCGTGTATGGGCCGTCGTGCTCGTGTGTGTGTGGTGGTTGCTGCCGTTGTGCAGCGTTGATAGTGAAATCCTCTCGAGGTGAGAGGGGTGGACGTAGGACGACACTTGGTGTGTCTGAACCACCTAAAAATCACTGTGCTGTGGTTTGCTGTGTGTGATTGGTTGTCTACTTTGTTCGTTCATATACGAGTAAGATTCGGTGAGACGAGAATCATATTAATTATCCGTTCTATCATCGCCTTCCGAGTGATATCATAATATGTTAAGAGTTGTGAGTGCTTGTATGCGGTTCATTTGTGCATCTTAATCAAGCCTGAACCAAAGTTGTTTTATCATTCCCGTGCTGCAGTTTATCTTTAGTTTAAATTTTTCTATAAGGGCGGGCAATCAATTCACCCCCCCCCTCACGATTGCATCCTAACTGGGGCCAACATGTACATGTTGCATAGCACACTCAAGTGAAGTCTGTGTAGGTTCCCGTCTGCCCTTAGCACGAACTAAGTCCATGCAGTTTTCTTCGTTAGCTCAAACCAAGTCCATGCACTTTTTGAGCCTTAGCACGAACTAAGTCCATGCATAGATAAGTCCATGCATGTTGTGGCATGAAGTCTAAGTCCGTGCACGTTTCTCAATCAAAGTCTGTGTATCTTTTCTTCCTGGTAGAAATCGAAGTCCATGCACATATGAAGTCCGTGTAGGTTTTGCATTAGTCGCAATCAAAGTCCATGCACATCTTTCTAGTAAAGTCCATGCATCTTCTTCAAAACATAGTCCGTGCACTTTTTGTTCTCAACCAAAGTCTGTGCACAATGTCTAAACTAAGTCCACGCATCTCTCAAGTCCGTGCACAAACAAGTCCGTGCACATTCTTCAAATAAAGTTCTTGCATGTTTTGCCTGTTATTAAGTCCGTGCACTTTTTACTCTTTGTGTATTAAAGTCAGAGTATACACTGTAGCAAAGGCGGTGCATGTCCATAAAAGGTCTGAGCACACACTGTAGCAAAGTCAGTGTATGTCTGCCTTAGCCATATAAAGTCCCAGCATAATTGGAGCAAGTTCGTGCACTTTAGTTCTAATGATATAACAACTCCGTGCAGCTTTCTTTCTGTCCGTAGTATATTTTTATCTGTCCTGAACTAATGATTGTTTCTATTATGACAAAAATACTTTTATGGAGAATAGGGCTAGCACATGATCCGAAGCTAGAGGAAGTGCCAGGATCGTGCCACGTGCTCAAGGTTCTAGGGTGGGAAATTGTGGAGGGCACATGCCCTTCTTTCTGTTGCTGCTACAAAAGGATGAATGCTCCATCTAGAGATGATTGATCGTGGCTGAAGATTAGAGTGAGAAATTAGGAGAAGAAGTCTGAAGAAGAGAGAGATAGAAAAAGCCGGAAGCAAGAAAGTACCCTACCAAGCAGGAGTACGGTAGAACCAACAAGTGAGAATAAATAAATAGAAAAGTAATCTATTCTAACAGTACCATACTACTGAACCATGATCTGTCAAAACTTGAGTCCATACCTGCCAATAGACAGGAGCACCACCCACTAGAAGAATGACCAGATGCATCCCCTGATGTCTTACACTGCGTCACAAGTGTCTAGCTACAACGCCTCGGGCGTGAGACTCAGGCACGCACAGTAACCAGAAGTATCACCAAAATAAGGACTAGCTGAGGTCGCGCTCGTCAGTGCGGGTCCGACGCCCTCAGTTTCGTATGCACACTCAGACCATACACCCTAGGCCTATCCTCTAGCTGGTAATTCCCCCTAAGCCTGGACTCGACTGTACATGGGGGCCCTACGGTAACCAGCCTACTCACCATCTCACTCGGGTCAGATACTCCACCACTCCTGGGTGGGTCAGCACACGCGTGAGGTAAGAAGGCTACGATTAGTGGACGTGTCACCGGAAGAACGGACTCTCAAGTCACGAAAAATGACTCCGAAGGTAGACAAGTATAAGGATCACTCCCCATACAACACCGACTCATGGTGACGTGAGCTGAAGATGCCACATCCCGGGACCCCCACGGCACCCCACACATGGTCCCCACATGATGCCTGTCAGTCAGACTATAGGTCAGCACGTGGATCGAGGTCTGTTCACCTGGGACTCTAATCGGCACAGAAGAAACCACCAATTAGGCCTCAGACTATGAACAGTCCATCATGGGTTGCTCAAGGATGCACGGCCAGGCACAGGCCGCTCCAGGGTGTGAACGGTCAAAACGGACCATTCTACCCTGAGAAGAATGGGCAGCACCACGGCGGGTCCCAAGCCATTCAAAAGATGAATGGCTAACCCTTAGCTGCGCGTGGGAGATGGACGGTCCAACCTGGCCGTTCATCAACCCAACGGCAAGAAACGCAAATGGCCAGACCCTAGCCGCTCAGTGGAAGGGCGGCTAGAACCTCTCCGCTCAAGTTATGGGCGGACCCACCTGGGCCGCTCATCCACCAACGGTACGATGGGACGAACGGCCAGCACGTGGTCGCTCATGGGGACACACAACTATCCCCTAGCCGCTAACCCCGAACACTGTGCAACAGTAACAAGCCAACGGTCGAAAACCCACGAGATGAACGATTGGGATTGGACCGCTCATGGGGATGAACGGTCACTCGACTGGCCCCGCATACCCCACTGCGCTCCGAGCCGATGAGTGGTCATGGATGGGCCGCGCGTGGAGATAAACGGGCCCTGGTTCGACCGTTTATCACCCCCCAAACAAGCCCCATTGAGGGGGAAACAAAGAGAAATCAACCCCCATGCCCCCTAGCATGATTCTACGCCCCTAAAATGCGGAATCGCGGGCTAAAATGATGGATCAAGCGGCCACTCCCCAAAGCATGGTTTTCCCTCCTGGCATGAAAAACTCAGTCTCTTTGCCTCGCCTCAGGCTAAAAATCGTGGGAAAGGAAGGCGATGAGCTAGGGAACGTCACCCTACCTTCGTTCCGTGTCGAGGCGTGCCGATCCGAGCTTAATCCACGAAGAACGCCATTAAGAACCTCAAGCCTTCATGCTTCCCATGCACACCATACGCCCACGCGATCGCCTCATCGTCACCCACGTCGTCGCGCTGTCGCCCCGCCGCCGTCTACAGCAGAAAGGGAGCTCGCCGCAGTCAAATGGGAGAGAGAGAGAGGGAGAGGTGGGTGCAGTCACGGGAGGAAGAAGAGGAAGGAGGAAGTAGAAGAAGGAAAAAGAATAAAGAAATAGAATATTTATAGAAAATCTAAATTTTCTAAAAATATTAAAAAATAGAAAATCACATTTTTACGATCCTCAGAACGCAGCCATTGCGAGAGCTTGAATGCTTGTGGAAATCAAGTCCTAGGAGTGTCATTGCATCATTGGGCTGTGCCACATCAATAATGCTGTCCCTGCAAGCCGGGCCTGAGTCTCAGGAATTAGCCCGAAATGGCCATGACCCGACCTTGCCTCGGGCTGACATTCCGATTAGAGTCGACCCAATTCTTAGGCCTGATCCTTTCCGACCTATCATTGAAATCGCCGTACAGTTGGCAGACATATGAACGAGTTTATCTCAGTTTCCATCGCGTTTCTATTATTGACCTTCGTCCAAGCATAAAGTGGTCTCCGAATGACCAACAAAAAATCTGAATGGAACGAGACGGCTCTCATCATCCCCGGACCCTACTTGCAGGGATATCAATAGGGCCCTTGTGGGTCACGCTCAGACCTCAGGTTCACCCCAACTGTGGTCATTGTTTGACCCGTGTCCTTGGCCTATAGTCTGCTCCCTCCAAACGCACATTGGTTCTGGGATCCGATCCCGGAATAGCCTCCCGTTGCCCTTTGGCAATGAAAAAATCAATGATGCCCATGTAGGTCTAGCTTCGACCGCGAGGGGCCCACCGTAGTGTGGTCGTAGTTCGATCTTGCACCAGGCCAATAAACTTATCAGTTTTCGACCACTCTGATCAGGATTTAACTGAGCTTTTCTCGTTCCTCAGAACAACAAGATTGTCGTGCACTCGACAAACATCTGAACGGATTTATCTTGATTTTTTTGTCGCTTTACCATCACGGACTCCCGTTCGAATATGGAAAGGTCCTTGAATGACTGACATGACCTGTGACTCATACCCCGGTGCAAGCCCTAGTGTGATTTATTCCTACCTATTTTCACATAATTAGTATTAATTCTTTCGGCAGCAGGGCCCCTAATTCAAGCAATTAATCAATGATGTTCCCTCATATGGGGGATGTAAATGACATCATGACCTTTATGGCACGATGGGATTCGATCCCGAACCGAACAACACAATCACCTGACGAAGTCAAATCGAGTGCACCATGGGTTCCTCGGAGCCCGAACAAATCATCACTTCAGTGACTGGCACCCCCACGCACTGAACAAACCTAATAAACCAAATAAACCCATCTCAATAAACTCAACAAACTAAATGACCAAAGAAGAATAAAATTCAACAACGAAAAGTGCGTCCACAAGTCTGGCACGCTCGGGGGGACCAATCCACCCTTCATCTCTTTGCCGAAATTAGGGGCCCTGCGGCCCCCTTCTTGTAATACTAATTGCACTATTTTTGCAATTGCAGGAAAGTCACATTTTGACACCGAGGATGGCGACCACCTTCGGTTCCCAGCCCATCGAGAGCCACATCCGAGATGGCTACCTCGCCGTCCCCCTCAGCTTCGGGAGATTCCCTCCCGTGGTTGGCTTCCCCAACTTCCTTGGGGTGGCCCTCATCAACATACTGGACGTGGAACTGTCCGACGAGCTCAAGATCAGTGCCCTCGTTCAGGGGGCCATTGAAGCCGCTGCGGGCCAAGCTCCGGTCGAGAACAACGATGACGTCTCAGTCGAGGCGCTAAGCTGCAACGCGCACCATGTGCACCAGGCTGCCAGTCCATCTCACCAAGGATTGGCATCTCACCGGAGGAGTCTCCGAAGGAACGACACTGGCGCTACCCCAGGGCGCCGAATCTCCAACTCCAGGAAGTCCATGACCATCGGGAGCATTCGAGTCCACCTTGATGGACAGAAGTCTCAAATAATCCTGGACCACATTGTTCTGACCGTCCCAGTCTGCAACTCTTTCTAGGGGCTGGAGAAGATGGAAGAGAAAGTGATGCTCGTCGTCCCGGCTGCAGCACCGAAGAACATACCGGTGCGCAAGTCGGTGATAAGTGTGTAATTTTACATGATAATTAATATCAGACCCCCTCACACCTAGGGGTCGCCCCCATACACACCCACTTCATTTTCCCTCCCATATACCCCATTTTCCCCCACCATCTTCAACCTTCAGCTCCCAGTTCGCAGGCAGTAGACAAGCTCCAAGTTTCAGAGTCTTCCCCAGATGTATCGCCCATCTTCTGGTGGCATATCATACATTGCTGGAAAGATCATCGAGTCAGCTTCGCAGGCGAGGTGGTTTTGCATCCATCTGACATCGGGGCTGTCCAGTACAGCCGTTCTCCCTCGACTGTGCAAGACAGGTCCTGCCAGCAACCTGTGCATCTTCCAGAAGCTGCTCCAGCCTCATATCCCATCTTCTAATCAAGCCCCTTGGAGACTCCTTATTAGGGTTGTCTAGATTTCAGCCAGAGGTGGTCCCGCCCCATTTGGAGTTCCCTATCGAGAGCACTGGCATCGACAACCCAAGCCAGTCCTGCACTCCCAGTCACCGGTGACCAGAACAAGCAGCCCACCACAGGGAGCACCACGGTCTCTTCTGCCATCTTCAGCCCGAGACCTATGGAGGAGTTCATCAAAGGTCAGTCAGCTTTCAGTCAAGCTTGGTCTCACCCCTTTCTGATCTTTCCACTGGGAGATACACCCCCGACAAGCCTCCCCCGTCCGGCCGGCATCTTGCACAGCGCGACTTCGCAAGAATCAGCGGTACTGGCATCTCACACCTCAGATCGGGACCATTCTAGCTCTGAAAGATCCCTGGGACATCCCTCTTCATGAAGGCTCTGGCCCCGCTGCGTCCCGGCCTTAGATCGGACAGCTACGCCATCGGAGAGTTGAGTCCAGAATTCTGTCCCTACAATCAGCCTGACCCAGTCAACATCCAGGAGCCCCCACGGGCGTGATCGGGTGATTCAAGAAGTAAATTTTGGTTTGGGAGCACTAGACTGAGTCCTCTTTCAGTGGGACTTGGTCCCGCCTCGATCTGATATTCCATCTGGGAGTACGGCCTCTGTCCACCCCTCTCAACTCAAGAGGATTCCACTAAACACGCTGCTCGACGACAGCAACCACCACACACACGTGCACGACGGCCTACACACGTGGGTTCTCACAGAACGATGAGAAACTGCACACACACGTAGCAAGCTCTGAAGTCATCTAAGACAAATAAAGATGGGAAAATACAAAGCCCAGTTTAAGATAGGCAATCTAAGCTCAAAAGAAGATAAACAATGTAGATCTTCCCCTTAAATCTTCAACCAAACTCGGAGATGAATGAAGGGAGCACTGGAATGATAAACTGCGAGTGAGGGAAGAAGCTGGCCTTTTAGAATGGAACGCCCGAAGCAGTGGACGAAGAGGAAGCAGCTGCAGCCTCCAGATCGTAGCACGGACTCGTGAAAATCGAACTCGACGTCGTCTTCCTTCTCCTCCAGCAGTGTGCGAACTCCTTCTTCTCCTGCAAAAAGATGGAAAACGTTAGACTCCATGGATACTCCCGATCAGACCAAAGGGCGGCCATATATACCAAGCAGTAAACAAGACATTAGGACATAAAAGCCCTTGCCAAACCCTCTTCATACCACATACAATAGTTGGTGGATGCCCTAAGCCCATTGTGGTAAACAACCAAGTCATTCGGATCTAATAAAGGTGGGTTCGCATTCAGATCCGAAAATCCCGATCGGAACCCACGGAACAAGTGTCGACTCATTGGGTCGACTCTTGTTTGCGAGTGTTCTGCCAAAACACTAAAAAATAGAACACAGGTGAAAAATATCGACCTCTGAGGTCGACTCTTTTTCAGGCACATTCTGTTCTGAGATGAAAATAGCATTCAGGGTAGAAAGTGTCGACTCTTGAGGTCGACACTTTTTCCCAAGGATTCTGTTTTGGCAAAACAAGCTATACCCAGGTGAAAGTGTCGGCCAGACAGAGTGTTGAGGGTAATAGATCTTCTTGTATTCTGATTTGCAAAACTTCCAGGGACAACAGTAGAGCATCATCTTTGTTGAAGGCCCTAAGATTTCTTTGACTTCTTCCTCTCTTCTTATACATTTTTCAGATGCCAACAGCACCATATCATCCTTTCAGCTTGGCCAAACGAAGGCCTCAGTCATGTACACCTTTCCCTACTCTAGGCTGAATGGCAGCCGCCGCAACTCCGAGAACCCTTCCCAGTGTAACCTTAGGCCTAGCCGATTTGTGGCCTTAGCATTAGTTATCTTATGGCACAATGGTCACGCCCAGCTAACAAAAAGTGCCCCCACAGCACGCTAGCTCACGCACCTCGTGCCGAGGGCTGGGGGTAAGTGGCTCAGGCGTTACTCGTTGCCTTCCTACTATAAGTCCGAACCCGACTTGATAACAGCTGCAAGATTTGCGCAAGGCTAAATCCAATGCACCCTTCCTTCCGTTATCGTTGCGGATCCTGCTCTGAATTGCACTCACCTCTGCAACCACTACGAACTCTCCAAGTTTTCATAACTAGGGCCAAGTCTGCCCAGGACATGCCTCCTCTTCTGCCCACCATCATGACTAGGGCTGAACGCGGAGGTCCACGTCTCTAGATATCGGGGCCTATAATAAGTATAGAACATCAACATCACAAGATACATAACAACTATTCCTTCAACCTTACCACTTATTCTCTCCTCCACCATCCCTTGACTTATGTATCGAAGAGTTCCCCTGGGACACTATCCCGGATTGATTTTTTTGGCAGGAGGATCATCGTTTTAACGTCCGGTGGCATCACTCGGCTCTCTGTGCTTTCTTTCTTCTCCAAGCCCGTTGCTTCCTAGTGCTTGACGTGGAATCAATGCCCAATGCTAATCTGCCACTGCTAAAGCTGTCTTGCTGGGTCCAGGCGACAAATCTAAGTGTTACACAAATAATGATTCTCCTTCTTGTAACGCTTGCTGCAAATCTTGGACTGTAGATTTAATTAATCTACAAACCAAGATTTGCGGCAAATATTAATATTCTTTTTCTAAACCCGTGGGCTTCACGTACCAGCCAAAAGTACAGCCACAAGTTTGATCCCACTGGCTGGCATGGGTGGAAAAAGGAAGAGAGGAAGCGAACCGAGCGCAGAATTGAAGGCCTTTCTGAAACACCCAATGATCCCAAATATTACAAGCTAATTTTATTTCGTTGGGCATGCATAGGTCCACTTTCCAATACCACCACCTCATCAGGTATCGCCACCCTGCCTGCAGTTTTGATCTGACGTTAGCAGTGTATGATTCCCCACGAAAGACGTTACCAAGATCACGTTCACACAGCCTTAGCGAGCAAATCAGAAAGAGATGCCCTCCAAGTTTCCGACGGATGGTACGGCTCGCGGACGTCGTCATCGTCACCCTTCCATGCACGCGCCAGAGACCCAAGCACTGGTGGTCTCGAGCACACGTAAGACTGATTCCCAATCCCGCACGAGCAAAGGCATCGCCACGAAAAAGTGACTGCGACGCGGAGTTTGGCGGCACCGGTGCGCGTACGGCGATGCTCCGGACGGAGAACAACGGCGTTGCTGTCGTCGGCCGGGAATCATGGCCGATCGAGCACAGTGGCGACGGGGAGATGGGTGCCGATGGGGATCCCCAGAGAGGGGCATGCAGGCCTTTCACTGTACTGGATCGAGCATTATGTCTCCGTCCAAGTCTTGGCACACAGCTGCATTCCATATCCTGTTCGGCCGTGGAATCAAAGCTCCTAAAAGGGGGAACGTGGAAAGAAACGATCAGCAACCCTTAATTTGGCTCGACCACTTTTTCTTCTTTGTTGTCTGTCTGGCCTTTTCACAAGGGGGGCTGGTTTCTTTGGGTATCTTTGACGGCTGAGACGGCTCACCTACAAGAAGGAAGGGTGAGTCACAGCCAGACTCAGTAGGGGTCACGCGGATCCCTACAACGTACTAAACAAGTAAGCAGGCAATTAAAATGTAATTAGAGCATGCATTTAGACAATTAAACAAGCAGATGCACTAATACAACATGTTGCTAGACTAGAATAGAAAAGTCTATCTAGGCAAGTAAAGCGGCTAACGAGACACCAACATAAACAATTAAATAAACAACGAGAGCAGCAGCTAGCAACAGGAACTAGCAGTAAAACTAAATCTACCAACAGAATAACTCAATCCTTCCAGTGACAGGAGAAAGGACAGGGAAAACTCCACCAGAAGAGGGAGATCAGATGCGCCTCTGGACGACTTACACTGCATCTCAGGCAACTCGCGAGTTTGTGCCGCGACAAGCGAGAGGTATAATCTAACCGTACCAACCGAGAACTAGTCAGAGTAACACTTGTCAGTGTCAGCTCTCGCCTCTGACCACGTGTGCACACACCGTCCCCTGCCTAGGGTCAGGCCTCCAGCTAGATTCTCCTCCCCGTAGAGTGCTACGGTCAAGCCGAGGGCCCACGGTACTAACTTAAACCGTTTCAATGGGACTACCCCTCCACCTCTCCCAGGTGGGTTGACCATCCGTGAAGTCTAGGGATACGTCTAGTGGTTCCATCACATGGAAAGTCCAAGCACTCCATTAGGATTCTAGGAGCAAGCCATTAATCGTAAAATAGCACGAATATATCATGGACGTAGCGTAGAATGCATTAAACGGGAATTAAACATGCTTTCCCTAAATTACCGAAACAGCAGAGTGTAACGGACCAGGGACGGGGCGTTATGTGACTATAACGCGCCTCCCCCAGGCTGTTATGCTTACCCGTGCAATCACTAAACTCAGGCATGCAGACCATAACGCACCACCTCTGGGGCATTATGCAATGTATGACGCGCCTGAACCCACGCGTTATACTCACTAGAAAACCATCCAAAACCACATAGATCATGACGCGTCACTACTGGTGCGCCATGTAACTATAACGCACCAGGACTGGTCCGTTAAAGTCACCCGAACGTATAAAACTCAAAAAAATCCACAGTTTAACAGCACATATAATGCACTAGGAGCAGGGCATTATACCGGCCATGGCGGACTGGAGCTAGTCCATCATGCCCCACAATCCTACAGACCTACAGAAACCACAGTCACATAACGGTCCAAGAGTGGTCTGCCATGCATTGCATAACGCACCCCCAAGGGTCTGTTAAGCATATAGCGGCCTCTAACAGGCGCGTTATATCATCTGGGAAATGAGAGGGATGAGTTCGGAACTGAACTCCCCTCTGGTCAGGCCGGATCGGCGCGAAACAAAAGAAAAGGGGTAGGAGAAGCTAAAACAATAACTTTCTACAACTACGGTATGCATCAAAATGCAAATACAATGGCCTTAATCAATTTTACAAGCATTTTCACCTAAAAACTACAAAAATAGACCTTCCACGGAAAATGATGAAAATGCCTACGCATGGGCATGCATGTGGTACCAAATGATCCTAGCAAAGTAAAGAGTCCATCCCCCTACCTCAATCACGATGATACCCTCAAAAAATGTGCATGCAGACGACAACGCTCTCGCATACCTCTCGACCCATCCCGTTCCCACACCCCACGAACCACGGAATGGAAGGCACTGACGCGATCCTCGCGACGAGTCGGTTCCAATGGTACCTCTTGCGCCTCGATCCGGGGCCGACACGGTCCAGAACGGGCAAGAAGGGGGGGGGCAGAGGAGAGAGAAAGAGTGAGAGAGGGGGAGAGAAACGAGGGAGAGAGAGTGATGAGTGGGGAGAGAGAGAGTGTCGGCGGTGGGTTTTAAAATTTTGATTTTTATTTACCACGACATGATGCATATCCATATGGAAGTTTACGTGGATGACATTCTGGTCAAATCCAAGACCAGGAGTGGTCATGCAGAAATCCTCCGGGCAGTTCTCCAACGGTCTCGAGAGCACCAGCTTAAAATGAACCCAGGAAATGTGTATTCAGGGTCTCCTCAGGTAAGCTTTTAGGGTTTATGGTCAGCAAAAGAGGGATCAAGATCAACCCTAGCAAAGCTAAAGCCATTGCCAAGATGCCTCCTCCTAAGAACATCAAAGAAGTCCGTGGTCTAATCGGGCATTTGCAGTTTATCAAGAGATTCATATCTCACCACTCTCAACGATGCAAGCCCTTCTACGACCTATTGAAAGGAGAGCCTAAATTTCATTAGAATGATAAGTGTCAAAAGGCCTTTGATGACCTGAAGAGTTACCACCTTAATCCTCCCATTCTGGCACCCCCGATCCCAGGTCGGCCTCTACTGCTCTATATATCCACCACGGAAGAATCTGTTGGAGCGGTATTGGCCCAATACGATGAGGACAAGAAGGAATGCACGGTCTACTACTTATCCAAACTATTTAATGAAGCTGAGCAGAGGTACGTTGCCATGGAAAGGACTTGCGTGGCCATCTTTTGGGTCACCCAAACACTAAAACATTACTTCCTCGCACATGAAGTAACGCTCTTGGCGCGAATGGATCCAATCAAATACTTGTTGTAAAAGCCCACATTAACTGAACATTTGGTGATATGGCCAAGTTTTCTCAACCAATTTGACATCACCTATTCAGTCAGAAGGCAGTCAAGGGGCACGCCATCACCGAGCACCTTGCCCATCATCCACTCCCAATGTTCTCCCCTATCGATGAGAGTTTCCTGTATGAAGAGTTAGGAGCCATCACAGATGGTGAACCTTCGTGGATTCTCTACTTCGACGATTTATTCAATTCCAAGGGTTGCGGAGTCGAAGCCATTCTCCAATCCCTGGAAGGTGTAATTGTTCCCTGTGATTGTCAGTTAACCTTCCCTGCTACAAATAACATGGCGGAATATGAGGCACTCAGAGTTAAGGAGCTTCGGATCATCAGAGATTCCCAGGTCATACTCTGACAATCCCTCGACAAGTATCAAACCCGGGACCCAAAACTGAAACCCTATCAAGACCTAGTCAGTAGGGTAGTCCGACGATTTAGGAAGATCAGCCTTGTACACACCCTTAGGGCTCAGAACATTCTAGCCGACGCTCTGGCGTCTCTAGCTTCTTCTCTGCCAATCCCTGGCGAAAGGCCGTCAGCCACTGTCATCGTACAAGGCATGCACGCTCCCTCACATTCAGATCCTTGGTTCCAACAGTTCTAGGAGCCTTCTCTTCAAGTCCAGTCCATCTCTCATGAGCCTAAAGTCGACCTCGAGGATGGTAATCCCTGGTTCTTTCATATCGAGAATTATCTCTGAGATCGCTCCTTTCCCGAATATGCTATCACCCCCGATCGGCATGCCATTCATCGAGCTGCGGAGCACTTCGCCATTATAGGTGGTCTCTTATATCATAAATCCCTTAGTAGAGTTTACCTCCGCTGCCTCAATGAGAGTAAATCTCATGCAGTTGTCGAAGCTGCGCACTCCAGCGAATGTGGTGGCCATGTAAATGGTCACATGCTTGCTCAAAAACTCCTTCGGCAATACTATTGGCCTACCATGAATGAGGACTGTACCCGTTATGTCCGCCATTGTGCCAAGTGTCAACTCCATGCAAATAAGGTCCACGCTCCCTCGTCCTCACTTCACCCTCTTATAGGTCCTTGGTCTTTCGCCATGTGGGCATTTGACATAGTCGGTCCTCTGGAGGATAGAATTGGAGAAATCTGAAGAAAATCCTTCATCCTCACTTCTACGGAATATTTCATGAAATGGGCAGAAGCAGCATGCAAAAGTATGTGCGCGAATGGTATTCTATTTCAAAAAAGGGAAGGCTACATGTGCTTCGGGGCATACCCCTACTTTACATGTCAATAAAACATGTCAATAAAAAGGGAGGGGAGGACGCTCAATCTACTCCTCGAAAGATCTCCTCGAGAGGAAGAATCACGACGCAAGAGAATTCTGCCATGTCGCACAACCGGCTCCTCTGTTCCTCGAGGCGCATCAGCTCAGACGTCACAGATGCTGTCTCGACTCTGGTGACAGTAAGCTCCTCGGTCTCTCTGACCACGACAGCCTCGGCTTCAACCAGCTCGGCCTCGACCGCAGCAAGATAGCCCCTCAGCTTTTCTACTCTGCTTGTGAGGGTGCCTACGCGACGGTGGCTTTCGTCCAAGGCCTTTTCGTGCTGATCTTCATTGCCTTTCCGCACGTCTAGGGCATGTAGGTACTCGTCCTCCTGAGCACTGATGGCGGCAAATTCATTGGGAGCCCGTGCCTCTAGGAATTCGCGGCGGTTGACGTATTTCAGTAGCAGTAGGACTCTCCGCGACCTTTCCTCTAGAGGGTAGCCCAGCATCTGCAGTGCCCCGGTCAGCTGCGCCACCACGATGTGTACCCCCCGATATGTAAGGGAAGGATCGATGAAGATCATCGACCACAAGGCCAGCAGCATCTGTCGGACCGGCGCATCCAAGGTGGCATGGCCAATGGAGGGCACGGCCAGAGGGTCAAACTCGACCAAGCTATCCACGGCCGCCCATAAACCTGCGTCCACAGTGCCCGAGGAGGATGGAAGAGTGGAGGCCAGGTCGCTCAAGCACCTGACCTCGATAGACGACTCCCGGTCGGCCATCGCCAGAGGAGCCGGCAGAGCTGCGACCGAACCACCCAACTTTGTCATTGTGAGGGGCTGCTCCACCCTGCTCTCGGTTGGAGGAAGGGCGTGGAGCAGAGCTAAATCAGACGTCACTACTGAAGGACCTGTCGCCCCTTCCGCTTGTGCTCCCTCCTCCCCGGAAATCGCGAGGCTGGTGAGCATCTTCTCCAGAAGCTGGCCCTCCTCGGGTGTCATGAGCGGTCGGGGAGGCGGAAGAGGAACCATGAGTTTCAGCCCGTTCCCCGACTGCAGGAATGACACCTGGCGCTTCACCTCCAACTCTGAGGGTAGCTGTGGCTCACCTACCCCCGCGGGGCTCGCTAGTTCCCTCTGCTTCATGACAGCCTTGCGGGCTCTAGCAGTCTGCGCCTCGGGGAGTCTTGCTTCCTACTGAAACACAGAGAATGAGGTTAGCCTTCCATTGATCGAGGCAAGCTACCCCAAATCTTGAGGAGATGTAAGAGAGGTTCTGGAGGCCCCGCATTTACCTCAGTCACCGAAACTATGCTACTTTCCAGTGCTATTTCTCCCTCCTCCAGAGCCTCACTCGTCGGTATCGGGGTCTCCACGGCTGCTTCTTGCCGCAAGACCTTGAACAAGGCCGCCAGTTTCCCCAAGCCGGCATCGCCTCCCCCGGATCGCTCTACTGGTATGTCCGGGATAGGCGCCTCCACGACCTCTGGCTGGATTTGCTCTTGTAGGTTAATAGAATGACAAGAGACAAAGGATTAAAGGCTGGCCGCAAAGAGGAGCCCCATGTGAACAGGCTCACACGTACAAAATACTCACCCGAAGTCTCCTCGTCAGAAGAGTAGTCGTAGTCTACCTTCTCGCCTGAGGAAGACTTGGTCGGGGTAGGCTCCTCCCTTGTCGGAGAGGGGGCTCTCGCTTTGGAATCAACCACCTCCTCTTTGCGTGGACTAGGTGACGGTGACTTCCTAGATTTTAGCCTCCTCCTCGAATATACCTTCATCAGCACGGGGATTTTCCAAGCCTGCACCCACTCAGGAAGGGGTGCAAGGGGAACTGCCCATGAGAACTTGGCCTATTAGATCACGGCCATGGGCAAAATAGCATTGGACGAGTCCTACCTCCTCCGCTACTTCGCCACCTCACTTACGGGAACGAGCTTTCAATGGTACTCCTGCCTAAAGCCTAAATTAGTAGTTGACTAGGCTAATCTCTAGAAGAAATTCCTTGACCGCTTCCAGACGGCTGAGTGCAGGATCTCCCTGGCCAAGCTCTGCTCTCTCTGGCAGAAGAAGGGTGAGGGTGCCCTCGACTTCATCCAAAGATGGCGAGACCTTAGCATGAGGTGTATCAACCAGCCAGTCTAGGAGGATGCCATCACCATATGCCGCAAAGGCTTGGTAGCCAAGATCAGTAAAAAGTTTCTCAGCACTAACATTAAAGTCATCGACCATGTCAACTCAATAGTCATCGAAATAGAAATGTTCTTCGCTGATAACCCAAGCTATACTTCAGCGAAGGGTAAATAGGCACGAGAACCCCTACCCGGTAAAGAGGTGAACACCATCGAGTTCACCCCCACTATCAAAGCTAGCAAGGAGGGCGAGTCAAGTGGCTTTGACAACAAGCCAGCAGACAAAGTAGCTGCTCCTTCCTTTTCAGAGTGCATGAAAACACCCTTCTCCTTCAAGAAAGAACACACGAAGATGGTCTTTGACCTGTGCATGGCTCGGAAGATTTTCGAGCTGCCAGAAGCTCGTAAGTAGGATGATGCCTAGAAAGCTGATGATCCTAGCTATTGCCGATATCATCGCATGCTAGGTCACCCACTTGAAGATTGTTATGTCTTCAAGACTCAAGCACAAAAGCTGATCTGAGATGGCCTCATCAAAATGAAGAGCAGTCTCGTTGATCCCCCGTAGCCACATGCCTGGTCCAGACCCGCTAAGGCAGCACATGTGATTCACTACTCAGCTAATGTGATTCACATGATGGTCCCATTCTCCCTCTCTGATGTTGAAACAGGGGAGCCAAACACCAGCCAAGGTGAGCACTCATTGTGGTATCGGTGGTGGAGACCCTGGCATGACCATACGCCTCTCTCCTTTCCGAGGGAAAGGACCAGGCAGCACTTCGATGTCCTCGTCTAGAGGGGGCAGAACATGGCCCGTGAGCCACCAGCAGACTACACACAATGGGACTTTAGTCAACCCCAGTACTGCCCTTTTCATGCCAGAATCTGTCACGTGATCGAGTCCTGTGAGGCAGTTCAGCACTTAATCTAGGAGCAAATCTAGTGGGAGTAGAGTGATGCTGAGGGAAACTCTATGGCAACCTTAAGGCTTCGAGTAGCCATTGAAGAGACCCTGAGCATTGCCAAAAATGCACCAGACCACCCAGATCCTGCTCAAGCGAATGGGCACGGGTTGCCTTATCAACATGTCCCAGAATGGCTCGAGTTTCGAACTGATAATCAAGAAGAGAGCGACTGCGGAGCCGTACGGGGCAGGACAACAACTAGGAGACTGAGCAAAATAATTTCTCAGTCAACGACATCCACCCTCCTGCCACCCTAGCTCTTTCAGACACCCAGGCACCAAGCACCAGCCAGTCAGCTCCCACTACTTTGGCCTCGAGTTGGCAACCATGGCAAGAGCTGGAGTCTCTTCCTTTCTCCAAGGAGGATACTGTTGGGCTACTCTGAGTCCTTCTCAGCCAAGCGGATGTCTTGGTAAGCAAAATGCAATGGACGACGTCCCCAGCTCCTCTCACTACCCCCCTGCTCCGCCTCCGCCTTCTATACCAAGGGATAGGAAGGGGAAGCAAAAGCAAGGCAAGGCCGTGGCACACCCATGTCGTGTCTCTCCATCTGGCGAGCCTTCGACTCCTCTTCATATACCCTGCAGCCTAGTCCAGGGTGTGAAGGAGAAATCTTCAGAGTCTTCAACAATTTTGGTCAACAAGCCCAGTCCTTCACCGCAAGGCCCGATTGATACACAAGGACAGAGTGATCGCCAAGAGTGACGACACCCTGTTACACCTCCAGTTGTCACCAGACACCACTCCAAAC
The DNA here is from genome assembly GCA_024336825.1 of Amorphophallus titanum. Classification (NCBI taxonomy): domain Eukaryota; kingdom Viridiplantae; phylum Streptophyta; class Magnoliopsida; order Alismatales; family Araceae; genus Amorphophallus; species Amorphophallus titanum. Next base: position 2,598,908 of record JANBPO010002190.1, on the reverse strand, counting down.
CTGATAACAAAGGCAAAGCCAAGGAGCAGGACTCGAAGTGAGTCCCCCAGTCCACAGGCCAACAAAGGATCTCGCCACAGTGGGTAAGGCATTAAACCGCGTATATGTCTTCGGAGGCCAGTCCTAGCTTTCCAGCATACCAAGAGCTACAACCTAAGGTCATCGAGCAGGCGATCAGCGCTTTCTTCCAAATAGAACAAGCGGAAGGTGCCTGGATTGAAATTCGGGCAAAGAAAAGTCGTCGACCTCGCCCTGCCAAGACATCAGCTCGGAGATATCGTCATGGGGATTTGTCAACTCCAGCTCCAATACCTCTCCCTCCTACTCCCCTAGAGGCGGCCATCGCCAAAAGGCAGGAGAGGAATAGGAGGAAGAACCTCAAAAGATGCCTCACAAAGCAAGCTGACCAAGCAACCATCCTACAATTGCCAACTGAGCTAACGCCTCTCCAATGGCTACTGTGGCTCATTGATGACCTAGTGGAATACATCCCGTGGGAAGAGATGTAGAAGCGAGCTTGCCTTAGAAGCTGGGTCCAAGAGATGATCCAGAAAATCAAGAATGGCTAGAGGCTCATCATCCTAGAAGAGCTCTTTCTGTTCTACAAAGACAAGGAGATCACTATAGAACAGCTGGAAGCAATACTTCGAGATTATACCTACAACATGGTGGCTATTCCACCCCCTGATAACATCAACGCTTCTCAGTGAGGCGAGCTAGTGGCCTCTCGGACCAGACAGAGAACCACTACCCCGCTCGGGTTGCAACCAACCCCGAAAAATACAAGCCATGGCCAAGGTCATGGCCGAGGACACGGTAGAGGCCGCGGGAGGATGCCCGAGCTGCCTCTCCACCCGTCAACCTTTGACCCTGAGCGAATCATCCTCTTTCGAGGGGAGGAACTGCCCTCATTTCAGAGGTAGAAGTTCGAAAGGGGCCCAACATCTTCGATCCCTCTGGCATGGGGAAGGTCATTGCCAGCATTCCAGTCCCTACCCCGGTTCTGGCCACTTCTGAAGAACAAGCAGGTTCGTCCTGTAAGGACGATCCAGGTTGGCAGTCACCTCCAGAAGAGCTGTAGCAACCTTGAATTCTTGGAAAGAAATAGAGTTTAACAAAAATTATAAATAGCGACTTACCTCAAGTCACCATTTTATTAAATAACGCCCCTTTGAACAGGCGTCCCTTAACCAACTAACGGCTCTTATTAAGGCGTCAATTATTTTCGAACAATGGTAAGAATCCTTCTCGGAATAAAAGAAGTAATTAACGCCCCTTGATAAGGCGCTAATTAATGAAATGAAGACCTTGTACACGGACGTCAATTTACTAACTGACGCCCTTGTATATGTCGCCAATTAAACAGCGCCCCCAGACAAGGCGCTATTTCTCTGAGAATCGTAAAATGGAAACCAGTTGCCATGTTTTGTTTGAACAGGGAACTAAGGTAAGCTACGGAACTAATATGGGCAAGGATTAAATTGGAAAGGATTAAGATGGGGAAATTAAGGTTCTAATAGGATTCTTTTCCAAGGTAACCCAACCCCAATCAAACTCCAACCGCTTATGGGTTTCTTTAGCCGATAAATACCTCTACACCTAATCCATGAACCCCTTGTTCATCGATCTCTGCCAAGCCACAGTAAGAAGCATAGTGTGTTTTCTTACTGAAATCTATTCTTCCTCTTCTTATTCTTTTATTTCCTGTGAGGTGCAGGAACGTTGGAGGCTAGTTGACCCTGCAGCCTGCTATTGTCTTCTTCATCTGAGCTACCACAGCAAGAAGGCTTCTCTTGGTATGGTCTTCTTCCTGCTGCTTTCTCCTGCGTACTGCCCTCATTGAGAAGGAACGCCCAGAAACTTAGTCTCACTGTTGTTGCTACTCTGTTCATAATAGAGTACTGTGTCTTCTTCCCCTAGTACCCAGATCGACACCCAGTTACCATCACAGAGGTAGGTTCTAAATCTCAAATTTTGGATCAAACTATAGATAACAAAGCATGCATAACATATAGCTATAGACCATATGGATTCCATGACGTTTTATGTTTTTCTATTTTCCAAAGAAATAGCGACCGGTCCTTAGGCGTTATTTCTATTATGCACGCCTTCCTTCAAGGCGTCAATTAATAGATGACTCCACGCAAGTTGTTATTTACTAGAGTATTTAATAAATCAACACATGATTAAAATTTAATAACTTGAACCCATGATAGTTTAATTCCTGCATGAATATAGTCCTGAGTTCCTGTGAATTATTCTCTACCTGATCGTGTTACTGGATCCCTGATTTTCTCCTGATAAATTTTCTTTACTGTTCCATGAACAAACTTCTGTGTTAACCGAAATGACGCCCCGATGCATGGCGTTATATTTAAATTAAGCGCCCGTTTACAAAGGCCATGCCTTAGGTCCGGCATCGATGGGTCCACATTTATTTAACCAAGGGATGTGGCGTAAACTCGACACCTAAAACTCTCAAGAGCGATAACATGTCAATCAATAAGGAACTCAAGCTCACAGGCATCCCAAGAGAGGGAAGCGTGCCAATCCGCACGGTTGAGAAACTGGCAGGGTCTAGGGTAGGCAGCTCCACACTCGTGACTCAGAAAAGTAACGGGAGAGTCTTGCTCTCTCACCGTGGCAGTGAAACAAAGTATGCGAGCTAGGAACCTAATGAACTCACAAGCAACGGCATCCAGAGACTATACTAAATAAGCAAACAACACCAAGAAGGGAATAGTCACATACCTCCATGCTCGGGGCATAGGGAAGACACCTGACCAAGTCCCACTGTCACCGAGTACAAAGCTAAACAAGTACACATCCAAACATGCCCACTCGTCACAGGGAGGTAAAAGGCACACATCGAATCGGGGGATGTGTGACGTGGGTTGACGGGCCACGGGTCGTTGAAGCTTGTCGCCTATAAGGTGCTGCGAATCGAAGTGGACTGAACTGCGTCAATAGGTCGAACTGGAACCAGCAGTGGGGACGACATGTTGCTCAGGTCGAGGCTGGTACCGGGGTGACTGATGACGAGCCACAAGAGATGACGACTCCTCTAGGCGACGATGGTAGCCGGGGAAGCTGGCTTGGGCCCTCGTAACATCCACAAACTAGCGATCTGAAAACTGGTCGACCTGTGTAGGTGCAAGCCACCAGTGCAAAGGTTGCTCGGGAAGTAAGGTCTCCAGACGTCCTCTTGTCATAAAAATTGGCGTGGTTACTGGTGGGGACGTCCCTGAGATTCTGGTGGAAGGTGGGCAGCAGATGTTCACTGTGGGAGCCGGGCTGACTCCAGTAGACGGTCCCTGTGTGCTCTATCCAGTTTGCTGGTAGCAGGACATAGGGTGGAAGAAGGGGGCAGTACTGGGCTACCTGGTGGCTTTTGGGGCTGGGTTTTCTCTGGTGGTTAGGGGAGGGTCGTGGGAGAATGGATATGTGGTGGCAGGGCTGCACGTAGTGGAAGTTCTGGGTGTGGGAGATTGCAACAGGCGAGGCTCTGTTCTACAGACCAGAACAAATAGAACTGGTAGTAGGAATAGAGGGATGGGGTACGCAGGGAAAACGTGCTCATAAAAATATAAATCAATTATAGGGAATGGGTTAGGACGTAGGGAAGATGTGCTCCAAATTTCAGGGCGATTGGATCTGGTTTGGGGGGCGGGATGTGGTCTGCAACCATGCTCTATCCCTATAGAACTACACAGGTGTAGTCTGCGTAGGGTCAATAGCGTATGAAGGGATATCCGGCTATAGGGAGAGTTAGGGCGCAAAATTTTAACTGGAAGTGGTGGACATGTGGGGGAAGGCGCAGACAAACTGTCAAGACGTTCTGAGATGGGGAACGGGGCATACTGAACAAGAAACCTCACTACTATCCCAGGAGATAGGCACCCAGGGCGCACTAAGGAGATGGGGTTCCATGGGCCTCCTCGCTGCAACACGTCTACGAACGGGGCTTCTCCAGGCTTGGCTGAACGTCGAGGAAGATGCCCAGAGCTATCACAAGCAGTAGGAGTAGAGGGAGGGCTTGGGTGTCACACCCAAGAAGGGAAGAGAGGGGAGGTGGTGGGAGTTGCACCCACCAAGGAGAGGGAGAGGGAGGAGGCCGCGGCCGTGCTAGGGTTCTTCTAGAAAAGAATTTTCTTCATTAATTTTCCAAAAAAACATTACATTATGTTATATATGGGGAGGGGAAGAAAACCCTAATTTTCAAAAAAGAATCCTAAAAAAGCATTTAATTTGAACTTCCCTACATAATAGGCACGGGTGGGGAGGGAATTCAATCCCCATCCTAAAGAGTTGGAGAGGGGTGGCGCCCACCTCCCATGGGATGTGGGAAGGTGGGGGGGGGGGTCTCTTTGGTTGAAACTGCTGTTGTTGTTTGTTGGGCTGGCGGGGAAGAACGGGCGTGCATTTTTGCACGTCCACAGGGCAATGCTCATCCAGAACAATGACGAGGGAAAGGAGTAGGCTCTCTACTACCTCAGTCGAAGGCTGGTAGGGGCGAAAGCTAAGTACACTCCTATCGAGAATGTCTGCCTCACCTTAGTCTTCGGGGTCAAGAAGCTGAGGCACTACATGCTATCCCATGAAGTGAGCTTGATTTCCAAGGCTGACCCCGTCAAGCATATCCTCTCCCAACTGGTCCCGAAGGGGTGCCTCAGCAAGTGGGCCATGCTATTGATGGAGTTTGACATCACTTATGTGCCACAGAAGGCTATCAAAGGGCAAGCCGTCGCGGACTTCTTTGTGGCACACCCCATGCCCGAAGACTCCCCACTGGCTATGGAACTACCCAAAGATGAAGTATTGGAAGCAAACCAAGTCCAGCAGGCTGTCTGGCAGTTGTATTTTGACGGGGCTTCCAGAACAGAGACAACATCCTCTGGGCGTACCAAGATATGAGCCAGACCCGACATCGTCCTTAAGTCTCAAGATGGAGAAGTGGTACACACTTCCTACTGCATCAACAAGCCCTGCACAAATATTGAAGCAGAGTATGAAGCTCTGATTATCGGCCTCTAGATTTCCCTGCAGATGGAGATTAAAATGCTGCAAGTATTTTGCGATTCATTGCTAGTCGTCAAGCAAGTCCAGGGATAGTTCGATGTCCGGAAGCCAGAGCTACTCCCTTACCACACTAAGGCGAAGAGGATCATGGAGCGGTTCTACCTCCTTGAGATAGGCCATGTCGCCAGAGGAGAGAATACTCAAGCCGACACCATAGCGAAGCTGGCAAGCTCGCTAGCAGTCCCGCCTGATGGGTCACTCGACATTCGAGTGATCAACCAATGCCAGGTGCCTAGCATGGTAGAAGAAGGACTGGAAGAAGAAGAGGAATGGGAGGTCGCCATAGCAGACGCTATCAGTCTGCCCGATTGGAGAGACCCTCTTATGCAATGGTTCAAGTACCGACAACTGCCCAAGCAAAGAGAAGAGAAGATTAGACTGATCAGAATAAAGGACTCCTACGAACTCTAAAATGGGATACTGTTTCGAATTGTGGCAGATGCCAAGCAAAAGCTACTCCTCCAATTCCTGTCCATTGAAGAGGCTTGGAGAGTTATGAAGGAGGTTCACGCTGGAGCAGCCGGTGCACACCAGGTGGGGCCGAAAATGAAAATTGAAATAAAGAAGCTTGGCTATTATTGGTCGACGATGTTTGACGACTGCTGCAAGTATGCTACGTCGTGTCAGAGGTGCCAAGAGCATGCCACGGTGCCCAGGAGGCCACCTGTGCTGCTGCATCCTACGGTGCTCAGCTGCCCCTTAGCCCAATGGGGAACGGACGTCGTGGGCCCATTGCCTGCCTCGTCCACAGGCTGCAAGTACATCTTGACAACGATTGATTATTTCTCCCGCTGGGCCAAAGCTGTTGCTTTGAGGGAGGTCACCGGGGAGATCGTCGCCAGATTTATCCACCGTAATATCATATTCTGGTTTGACACCCCTGACCGAATTATCTCAGACAATGGAAGCCACTTCTGCAACCAGAAGGTCAACCACAAGGTTGACTGGAGGACGTCAACTCCCTACAATCCACAGGCTAATGGTTTGGCTGAAGCTTTTTACAGAACTCTTTGCACTCTCCTAGCCAAGATTGTTAGCTCTAACAAGAAGGACAGGGAGGAGAAGATGTACGGGGCGCTATGGGCAAACCGGACAGTATATATGATGTGACACGACCTTGGACCTACTAGCAAGCACGATGCGTAACTCAAACGGGCCATATTTGGCGGCCGACTCACCCGACGCTCACCCTCTCCACCACCCCCAGCAACTTCTTCCCCACCTCCTTGCCAGAAATGTCACAGCCTTCCAATACCTCCTCCCCTAGTCCGGCCACCCCAAAAGTAGGTACTCAGTGGCACAACTTCATTGTATGCCAGCTCCAACATAAGCCCGACATCGCCTCCGGCAGGATACCAAACTCAGCATCATCCTCGTCATCTGAGAAGGCTGCTCCCAACCACTGGAAGCCTTCTTGTTTGATCGCTCCCAGATCCAGAGTGGACTGCACTGGTGAGTGCACCCAAGGGTGCATGAGGTCCGGCTCCGGAGCTTCAATCTTCCTCCCGCGGTCTTTGCATTCTCAACCGCTACTGAGTCCAGCTACCTCGGTTGCCTGTTAGAGCTTGAGGCTGCCCTGCACCGGAGACGACAGGTTGTTGCAGAGTCGAAACTTTTCTCTGCAGTGGGATTCACCCAGTGGCCGCTTCCTCTCCCCATCGCGGCATTGCTACGGGTGGAGCCCCCCTTCCCGCCGGCGGAGAAGAGCCCAATGTCACCCCTGCATCGTCCAGTTGGCCGGAGTTGGACCTAGACCCCCTCTGCCTCGCCGATGAAGTTGGGTGGGGAAGAAGCCTTTTTGCGGGCCGCAACGCACCGATAGCGAAGCCGGCCTCTGACTTGGGTAAGTTTTGGGTCTCGCTAGGCGACCCAGAACCTCGACCCGATGGAGCATTGCCTGGTCCACCTCCACTTAGGCCCAGGCAAGGCGCAACTGCAACAAGACGACCCACTCCACTGCCAACGAGTTCGGCCCAAACTGGAAAGTGTGGCCCAATTTGGCCCCCTTTGTTCGAAATTTGAATGCCAGCTCTTTCTGGAGTCCGTACGTCCCTAACCTCCTGCTGCTCATTGCGAAACCCTAGTGGTGGTGGTAGCGACGACTCCTTCGGCAGATCCTCCTCCACCCATATCCGAATGGCGAAAGAATCCCCTTCTAGTTGGATGGTGACGACGGCTGGGATCGTCGTCGGACTACTCACCTGCACCACCGCCCCAACAGCCATTCGCGAGCCCATCGGAGAGGACCCCGAGCTTCTCCTGACCACAACTCTGAAGTTTTGGACGATGAAAGAGACACCTTGTTTATCGCAAAGCAGAAGAAGGACCCCCTCCAATATGATACGGAACTTCCTAGGCTTTAAGCAAGGGAAAGTGCCCCTAGTCTTCAACCACCACTAGATGCGGAGGAGGGCTCCTCCCACCACGATGACGCCCGTCTCTACCAGCTCTGACGCCACTTGCTCTTCTTGATGAACCACCAGGAAAGTCGTCGGTGTCACCCTAGAGGTCACCCAACCCCCCTGCGATTTCTTCAATCTTGCACATTACCTCCTCCACTCGAACGAAGCCTTCCATCACCGTCACACAAACTCTTCCGCAACCAACCTCCCCGAGCAAGCAAGAGTTCCACCAGAAACTCCCCTGCTTCAAGTGGCCCGGAAGGGACTCGCCCTTACCGTCTCTGCAAAAGACCTGCTACGGATATCTCTCCCATGAGGTCCCTCTGGGGAAGGAACCCCCGCCTTGTAGAACCTCCTGATATGCCCCCTTCTCCCACAGCAGAAACAGGTCGGAACTTGCCCGGCCATTCCCCTAGCCTAGAGTGTGCGTGCTTCGGTGAGTGGCCGGCCTGACGGGCCATGCCACAAGTTCCCTGAGGGTTTCTTTTTCTTCTTTCACTCGCCCGAACACATTCAAACTTTACTGCTGACTCCACTAGTCTGGTACTCTTGAACTTCATTTAACATGCAAAGATTCTTTCTAGGGATTTTTGCATATATACCCTTGTAAAATTTACTTTTGTCAAATATATCCCTCATCTGAGCATATTATCATGAATATCCTTCATTTAGATAGAAATGTTGCAGTTATACCCTTTTTATGAACAAGAGAGGGGATAAAAGGCAAAACATATATGTTCATTGACTAAAGTCTTTGAGGGGCCTATATATAATTTTTCATGTTTTCTCAACTTTGTGAGTAGGGCCACCCTCGCATGGTCCAGCGACTGCAGAACGACCTCTCACGTGTGTGCATCCGCAAGCAGCAGCGAAGGCAACGTGTGCGTGGGTGAGCGGTTGTGCTCACTGGCAGACATGCGAAGTCGGTAAGGCAGCGATCTCGGGCAGTGGTCGTACCAGTGGCATGATGGCAATGCAGCGGTGGTAGCGATCATGGGAAGCCGGCGAGCACCTTGAGCGGATATCGATGCAACAGGTGGGGCAAGACGTGTAGGCCACGACAGCCTGCAACAGGAGCATGATGTCATGCATGAGTAGCTCCAGGCGAAGCAGGCGAATTATGGCAGCTCCAGGGTAGTAAGCATAACGGTGGTGTGCTACAGTAGCGGGTGCAGTAATGCGACAAGTTGGGCCTCGCCTATAAAACCCGAGCTTCCCCCTCCTCTAGGCATCTTCTCCGATCCCTCCCCCCTTGGCCTGCTTCCTCTCTTCCTCTCCTCTCTTCCCCCTCCTGTGGCTTCTCATCCTCTTAGAACGTCTTCTACCCCTCTCGTTATCATCTCTCCCCCACTTTCGATCTAACTCTCTACTCATCTCCCTTTTCTCCTTTCTCCCCTCCAGCGCCTCCTCTTCACTTCTTCTTCTTCTTCCCTTCGATTCTCATCATTCCCCTCCCACCTTATTCTTGTTCTCCCCCTTCACTCGTTCCCGGTCCGGTGTCCCTATTTTGAACAGGGGCACCGCAACTTCCTCGCCTCCTCAAGTCTCTCTATCTTATCTTCTCCCTCTCACTCCCCCTGAGTTCTCCCTCTTCTCCTCTATCAACTACGCACTCCTTCACCCCCTTCTCCTCTCGCTCTCGCTCCTCTCTCATCTCTCTTTCTCCCTTTTTTTCACTGCTACACCAACACCGCGTCTCCCTCGCTCCCTCTCTTCTGCACACACGCAGACACACACACACACACACCATCGCCAAGCACTTCTCCCCTTCCCACTCCTCTTCTCACACCTCCCTTCCCCTTCTTTGTCTCTCTTCTCTCCACTTCTCACCATCGCCAAGCCTTCCCTTGCTCCTCCTCTTCTCACCTTGCCTGCTCCCCGCTCTCTCCCTGCACACACACCTTCCGCGTCGGTTCCCATCTCTTCGTTGCACCGTGCGAGCCACCGCTCTCCTTCTATCTCAACAAGACGCTACATTCCCTCCCTCCCACCATGACCACTGCGTCTGCCTCTATCGTTCTCTCTCCCAGCACAGTGCCGAGCTCTCCCTGCTCTTCAGGTCCCCTCACCCCAGCCACCACATTGTCCCCCTGCTCCCCTCACCGTCTGTCTTTCTCTTCCCCCTGTCGTAACCTCTCTCACCTCCTCTCCCTCTTTCGCTCCTTCTCTCCCTCTCCCTACATACACACATCACACCATCTCTCTCTCTCTCTCTCTCTCTCTCTCACCATCTCATACGCTTCCTCTCCCCTCGCGATCTCTCTCCCTCTCTCTCCCTCCGTGTCTCTCTCTCACCGGCTCACTCGCATCTCCCTTCACCTCTCGATCTCACTCTTTCTCCCTGTGTCTCACTTCATACACACACATGCACACACGTTAATTTATTTTTTCTATTTTTCTTCTTTCTTTTATTTTTTTACTCTCCTCCACTTCTCTCTCTTTATCTTTATACATCTCTCTCTACTTCTCTCTCTAACCCTTCCAAAGACGACGCGAGACGGGTGTCCTCGGCTTCGGGATGAGCGAAAGTCAAAGGCTCAAGGAGGCGACATCACTCTGGCATCACGGTCGCGATATCCTTGCCCATCGTCCTCTTCGGTGTTATTTGAAGGATCATACACATATCTTCTTAGCTTGGATATATGAAATACATCATGGACACCAATCAATTGTGGAGGCAAAGTTATCTTGTATGTCACTTCATCGATTCTTTTCAGAATCTCAAAAGGGCCAATAAATCTTGGACTCGATTTTCTTTTGACACCATCAGGGTGCTATGGGTCACCCCTCTGCGAAGAAGCTATATCAAGGGTTTCAATGTTTAATAGATTAACTTTCCCTGGATAGCTAGCCAGGAAAGTGATCAGAAGGAACAAGAAGATGCAGATTTTTTCCTGCAATATGGTCGGAGTGGCCAGTCATTATGGGGCTTTGCCTGAAGACCCAGATGAGGTGGCCAGGCTTACTGAAAGGCCAGGCATCGTCACCAGAAGAAGAAGAGCTGCAGTTGAGATAATACAAGCCCACATCGGCGAAACAAGCTCAGATGTGATCACCATGGTGGCAAACGTGATCACCATAAAAGACGAAGGAGAAAGGCTAGCACATTCTCTAGAAATTACATTGGAAGGGGGTGGCCAAGGCCCTAACCCAATCACCCCTAATCTGTAATGATGATGTTGCTTCAAGCCTATAGGTAGGAGATAGAAGCCTTGAAGAGGCAAGTAAGCCACTTGACCATGCATGCTTCTACCTCGAAGCTGGTCGAAGCCCCTTTGGAGACATCCTAGCGAGGTGCTGATGAATTCGAGGGCTCGCCCCAAATGGCAGATTCATAGCCGATCCTTGACTACACTGGGGGCACAGCCCCAATTCCACCTCTGGCTCCTCAACACCAAGGGACCACCCCTATACCCCAGGCGACGGTGCTGATGATGCCACTGATGTAGCCAGCTCATTTTTGCCCAGAGCCAGTGGACCCGACAGTGGTAAACAAGATGATAATCGAGTAAATGATCGAGATGAAGCTGGCCGATCAAGGCAATGATGAATACTCTTCTTTCGATGTGTACAAGGTTCCCTACCCTATCCATCACGTGGCCAAGAGACTGCCTCTCGATGTCAGCAAGCCACCCAAGTTTGACAAATTCAATGGCCAAGGTTCGTCGAAGGAGCACATAGCCTATTACATTAATGTGATGGGTGATTTGGCGCCCGATGAATCATACCTCTTGAAGTTCTTCGGGTCTTCATTCACAGGGCTCACCTTCGAGTGGTATTCGAACTTGTCGACTAGGTCCATTAGCGACTGGCTAGATATGCAAAGAAAATTCTGGGAGCGATTCCACATCACTGAAAGGGAGGTCACTGTAGCTGAACATTATGCTACTAGGCAGAAGAATGATGAAACTGCCCTCGACTATATCAAGAGATGGCAAAACCTCAGCATGAGGTGCATGTGTCCACCATACCAAGAGGACGCAGTCCAGATTTGTAAACAGAACCTAAAGCAAAAAATCCTCGAAAAGATGATTGGCATGAAAATCAGGTCCTTTGACCGATTGAATAATGTGGTAGTGAAAATTGAAGCTTTCCTCACTAGATATTCCTCTACATCAGCTGCCTCAAGTCAAAAGGTGAAATCGACTGGTGAGTGACCTGCGCCCAAAGAAGTCAATACAGTCGACTTCAAAACCTTCGAGCAGCAAAACAACAAAGAGAAAGGAGTTGCCAACACTCCTCCTTCCAAGTCAGCTGAACCGCAAGAGAGCTCCTCCTTGCGATCTAGAATGAGGAAACTTTAATCCTTCCCAAAGGAGAAGACCTGGGTCCTCTTGGACTGGGCCACCAAATATAACAAGGTCACTCTCCCAGAGCTAAAGTGTCACACCCCGAGCGCGGCAGGAACTCAGAGTGCGTGACAAGTTTATATCAATCACGTCAATCAGAGCGAGAGGAATTCGACATATAGACAGAGTGCGCATAGAGAGATAATAACCAAAACCAATTTATTCATGGATGCGGGCCCTGGCTGTTGCTCCACCAGAGCCTGTTCAAGTAGACAGGTTTGACAAAAAGGAAGAAGAAGAAGAAAAAAGAATTGAGGTGCCAACTCCGATGCCTTGCAGACCAACTTTCCAGGCCTATGGCCTGTAGGCGAATGTTTATGCTTACAACAAAAGATGCGGCAGGATAGCCGAACAACAACGGCTCGGTTATAGACTGTTGGCTCAACACAAGATGTTACCATCAGCACCCTGCCCCATAGATGGGCAAGATGATGTTACCTAGCATGTCTGAGGATATTTTCGGGACCTCAGGAACACCTATCAAGGGACGCAGTGGCTCTTGGAAGGTTTGAGCGCTGCAGAAGACAAAGACCAGGGAGAGCAAGTTGGCCCAGAAGAAGTGGTAGATGAAGGGGCTAGTTGCTATGGGCCACCCCTCCACGAAGAAACTACACCGAGGATTTTGGTGTTCGATAGGTTAACCTTCCCTAGACAGCTAGCCAGAAGGGTGATGCGGAGGGACAAGCACCTCCAGATATTCAGCTGCAACATGGCTGGATTGACCGACTGCTATGGGTCTCTACCCGATGAACTTGAAGAGGTGGCCGGAATTGCCAGAAGGCCCGATCCTGTCACCAGAAGGAAGAAAGGCACGGCTGATGTGGCGCAAGCCCTCGTTAGGGAAACAAGCATGGGTGTAGTTGCCATTACTGGAAACGTAATCACTACTAAAGAAAGGGGCGATAGGCTACCACTTGCTTCAGATGCTCCGTTGGAGGGAGGAAGACAAGCACCCAGTCCTTCCACCCCCGATCTGATGATGATGATGCTGCCCCTGAAGTATCAACAGGAGATTGAGATGTTGAAGAAACAATTGGGCGAGCTGAGCATGCAAGCGTTAGCCTCGAAGCAGGTGGAAGCCCCTCCTGAAACATCACGACGTGGTGCCGATGATCCCGAGGGTTCACCTCAGATGATGGCTTCTCAGCCACTATACAACTATGCTAGAGGCATGGCCCCGATACCACCACCGACTCCTCAACATTAGGGGACTGCCGCTACTATGCCTCAGGCCCTGATGTTGGCAATGCCTCATATGCAGCAAGCCCATTTCTATCCAGATCCAGTGAACCCGACAATGGTGAGCATGCAGATGGTTGAACAGATGATAGATATGAAGCTGACAGATTGAGGTGGTAATGATTATGCCTCATTTGATATATACAAGGTGCCCTGTCTGGTCCACCATGCTGCCAAAAGGCTCTCGCTTGGCATCAATAAATTGTTGAAGTTTGACAAATTCAACGGGAAGGGATCACCAAAGGAGCACATAGCCTCTTACATGAATGTGATGGGTGATCTGGTAGCAAACGAGTCCTACCTACTAAAGTTCTTCGGGTCTTCTCTTACGAGACTTGCCTTCGAGTGGTACTCAAACCTGTGACTGGCCCGATATACAACGGAAGTTTCGGGAGCTGTACCACGTTGCTGGAAGGGAGGTCACTGTGGCCGAATTGTATGCTTCCAGGCAAAAAAAAGATGAAAAAGCCCTAGAATACATCAAAAGGTGGCAGAATCTCAGTACGAGATGTAGGCGTCCGCCACATCAAGAAGTTACATTACATATTTGTAAATAGAATCTAAATCGAGAAGTCCTCCTCAAAAGGATGATAGGAATGGAAATCAGGTCCTTCGATGATTAAATCACGTAGTGGTGGAAATCGAGGCCTTCCTCTCAAGATATTCTTATTCCCCTGCTGTCTCCAGTCAGAAAGCCAAATCAACTGATAAGCGGCCCACACCCAAGGAGGTTCATACTGTAGACTTCAAGGCGTTTGAGCTGTAGAAAGATAAAGACAAGGGAGTTGCCGACCCTCCTTCTGTAAAGCCAGTTGAGCAACAAGACGGCCCCTCCCTCTTCCGAGCTGGACCTTGGTACCTACAAAGAACAATTTCAAAGCATTAAGTTTATAAGTGATCGCCAGAGGTGTTTACCTGAACCTCACTGGGGTGAAGATCGTGGGGAGATGTTTCCAATAGGGAGAAGCTGGGGTTCCCTCTTCCTCGTCCTTAGCTGGCCAAGGGCAAGGTGCCCTGTGTAGTCCCACGATGCCGAAGTCCTGCAAACAGTGAAGCTCAAGAAAGGGGAAAGAAATAGATAGCCATTTGTATGAGAAGGTGTAGCAACTACTCTAAATAGGATTAATACAACGTGAAGAATGGTAGCATGATTACCTGGGGTGGTGGGAAGGGGGGATGGCTGAGACTTTCGACCGCCCACCTTCCCGTTTGTTTGGGGGGAAAACCTCTAAAGAAGGGATTGAGAAAACTATGGTATGATGATTGCACTTACCAGGGAGCCATAATGCAATAAGCTAACAATGAAAGTTTGGGAGTACAAACCAGGGGCCAAGAACGAAGGAGTAGGAAGAGTTTCCTCTGTGACTTCCATCTCCACCGAATCCCCTCCGATCACCTCTACCAATTCTTTCTCCTCCTCCTCTCTTCTCACCCGAAAAGCCTTCTTCTCCCTTGTGGAAGATTGGCCCTTCTGTCTTTTGAGAGGGGAGTTCAAAAATCGTGGGGAGATCATGCTGGATGGGGGAAGATCGTGGTAAGGAACTGAGCTACGTTCTCTAACCAGGTAAAACCAGGAAGACGGTCAAATAGTTGGCCTTCTACATGGGCTGGGCGGCCAAAAAAGTGGCCACCCAACTAAAGAGGGCGGCCATCACTCTGGTTGCCCAGGGTTAAGGGCGGCCCTCGCTCTGGCTGCCCAGACCCTGGAACATGGGCCCCCTAATGGGTGAGGCCCAATAGCGATAATGCTACAGGCTGGGATTTAAAACATGGGACATCGATAATCCGAGTGCAATGATTGTGCATCATTCACATGAAGGTCTATTGGGGATCCACGGGATGTCCAAAATTAGTTGTCTACAAAATTATTGCGGGTCTTACCCAAGCCCTACAAACTGTAGCCCAAAACGGTGCAAGGGCTGGCGTGGGTAGCTTACACGGTAATTTTCAGAGTCTAAATCCCCCACGATTCTCTAGATCTTCTAACCCAGATGAAGCGGAGAACTGGATCGATGAGATGAACTACATATTCAAGGTCATGCAGTGTGCCGACCAAGAAAATGTTCATCTTGCTACTTTCCAGTTAAATAAAGATGGTCATACCTCGTGGAAGTCTATTCCAGTGCCGCCTGCAAATGCACCACACACATGGGATGGATTCCTTGCTCTTTTCCGAAACAAATACTTCTATGCGCATGTCAAGGAGCGAAAGGCAATGGAATTCACTTCGCTAAGGCAAGGCATGATGTCAGTGGCAGAGTATGAACTTCAATTCACTCGACTAGCCCCTTATGCCCCACATCTGGTGAGCACGGATATCTTAAAGACTAACTGATTTATGGACGGGTTAAGACCTGGATTTATTCAACAACTTGGATCTCAAAATATCCGTACGTATGCGGAGATGGTCCAACGGGCACATCTATGCAAAAGGACCCTAGAGAAGGTCGAGAAACTTAAAGGCAAGAAAGAGGAGTCTAGCTAGAAACATGATAGGCAAGAAGAAAGAGAAATGAATAATGACAAATCCCATCACAAGAAGAGGTCCCGCAATGAGAATGGCAATGGTAACGAAAAAAGGAAGGAGAATGGCAATGGAAATGGAAACAGTAAAAGAACTAAGGTGGAGGAAGAAAGGCAGGTCATGGTGACTTGCTCATTTTGTGAAAAATTTGGACACTCGGCTGAAGAATACTGGAAGCATCTTGGTGCTTGTCTCAAATGTGGAAGTCAGGAACATCGCTTGCTCTGATATTTTAATTACTTTCGCATTATTTTTACTAATCGTTGCTAAAATTATTACTGCGCGCCTGCGAATTCCAATTTCTAATGCAATCCCTCGATAAACCCTACTAACCCTTCAGAGGCCTCATCAGCCTCTTTGGTGGAGTCCCCAGTTCTTGGTAGCAGTAGTCTAATATTTATATCGAGTTATCAGTACCCTGAACTCTGGGTCATTACAGTTGGTATCAGAGCGATGTTGGGGAATTGTATCAGGAATTGAAATCCGCATTAGTCCAGAGCAAGTCCCTTTGAGTTGTCTATTGCTGGCTTAGGGTGTTTCTTGCGATTGCTAATGTGCTTTCTGTTGTCATACTTCCCTAGATTCAAGATGCCACCTTGTAGGCATAGAGCCCAGTTCCTCGGGATGAGGCTAGTGCTTCACCTGCTCCTGCTGTACTGGTTCCTACCCAGGATGCACCTGTTCCTATTCCGCCTGCGGAGTTGCCTGGTGGTCATGGACGGCCGCTGAAAGAATTTTTGCTGTTCCATCCACCGACGTTCGAGGGTCAATCGGATCCGGAGGCAGCGAGGGAGTGGTTGGATGCCACTGAACGCATCTTCCAATATATGGAGTGCGCCGAGGACGAAAGGGTTATGTTGGCTTCTTATCAGCTTCAAGGTATTGCACACACGTGTGGACCACGGAGTGGGAGGTTGCCTTCCGTTCCCGTCCGCTTCGACAGATCACATGGGCGGAGTATGTTGCTACATTCAAGCGTGCCTATACTCCATCCTGCCTAAAGTTAGCCAAGATGTACCAGTTTTTGGAGCTGACACAGGGCGAGATGTCAGTGCTATAATACCGAGATAAGTTCATTGAGTTGGGCCGGTATGCGCCCCACATCTTTGCTGATGAGACTGTGAGGACTCAGCAGTTTCTGCACGGACTAAAAGTAGAGTTGAGCCTGTCGTTGTTCGCTACCCGTGTAGCTGAGTTAGATTCTGCATACCAAGCCACTGTCGCGCTAGAGTTAGAGTTGGCGAGGACTCGAGGACTTCCTCAGACTGGGATGGTTTAGTCGGCCGTGCAGCATTAGCCGCTCCACCAGTCGTCTGTTCCAGGAGCTTCTCCCGCTTTCTCTACTACCGATGGTACTTCCTTCCCGCAATCTCAGAGCAAGGGATTTCGATTTAAGAAATCCAAGAAAAAGAGGTTCGATCAGTCGGCATTTTCTGATCCGAGTCAGCAGTCCATTTCCTCTGTTCGACAGCGTCAGGATTTTGTTGCTTTCCAGTCGAGGTTGTGTTCTAGGTGTGGTGGCAGTCATCCGGGTGTGTCGTGTTCTTTGTCGGTTGTCTACTATCGCTGCGATCAGTCGGGGCACATCTCCTGAAACTGTCCGTTGAGGCCGCAGACGGTGCAGTTCTCGCAGACTTCTTAGTCACAGCAACCACAGTTTCGTCTTCCTCCGCCGCCTCAACCTCAACTGTTCCATCCACCAATTCCTGCTCCTTCTCAACATTCGTCTGCAGCTAGTCATCTGCCGAGAGCCAGGGTTACTCATATCACTCATGCGGAGGCGTTGGCGTCTAATTTGATCGAAGGTACAGTTTCGATTTATGATCGCTCAGCGTGTGTTCTTTTCGATTTAGGTGCGACCCATTCTTTTATCTCCGAGGATTTTATTGCGTGTATCGAAAAATCAGTGAATGAAGTTTCCTGTGAAATGTTCATGGAGTTGTCGCCTGGCGATTACATGTCTACTCCTCTGTACCTGGAAAATTCTCCGGTTATGGTCAGTCGTCGAAAACTGCCAGCGAGGCTTTATGCATTACAATTGGCCGACTACGACGTGATTCTAGGTATGGATTGGCTGGAACTTTATGGTGTCGTGGGTGACTGTCTTCTCAAGCGAGTCTACTTCATGCCAATAGACCATTTCATGTTCGGACAAACGTCTGTGTTGAAAGTACGACGGAAATAGAAATAAACCCGTATAAATGTCTGTCAGGAGATGGCAATTTTAATAAGAAGATGGGATCAGATCCCGGTGGCAAGGGAGCGACCTCGGTGAGATATTTACCCGAAGTAAGGTCGAGCAATAACCACGACGGGGATGATCCCCAGGGGCAAAAGCCCGACCTACAAGGGCATCGTTAGGATTCCCAAATCTAGGGTCCAGGGGAGACGAAATCTCTGAGATCTTCGCCAACATGTGCAAATTCTTATTTATTTATTTATTTCTTTTCCTATTAATTCTTAATGCTACTTGAATGCGGGTTTTATTCCTTCCTTTTATTATGTTCTTTAACGTTTCTTTATTTGGGTGGCAATGCAGAAGGACCACGAGGTTGATGTGGGCCGTGACCGGAGAAAGGAGAGGCCGACGCAGCCAGCAGTCATGGAGGGGAGAGGTCGATGCAAGATGGTCCTGAGGTCGACGCATGTAGTGACCGGGTTGAGGAGAGGTCGACACATGCAGTGGCCGGACTAAAAAGGGGTCAATGTAGCATGGGGCTACGTCGATGTAGTGGTTAGGGTCATTCTCCCCAACTCCCAATGGATTGGCTAAAGTCGAGGACCTGCCTATGAGGTGAAAGGCTATGCATATGAGGTGTTTCTTCCACTTGTGGAATGCATATAGATTTTTTAGTTAATCACTTCTTTTATTCATGCAATTTATGCTCATGTTCATGTTGGCCACGATGCCACGACAGTGTTCAATTCAGTTCTCTTCATGTCTTCCACAGTTCTTATGGTTCAGTTGGAGTGTCCTGTTGTTATTTATTTCATTTGTTCATTGCTTCCTTTTGTATTTTAATGTGTGTATAATTCTGGCAAAAATTTGGCAGCATCTCCCCCTGACCCGAGCACTGGGGGGGTAATGCGGGTATGCGTCCACAAGGAGTGACGCATCCCAAAAGTAGAGGTGAGCACGGATGCGGCAACACCTTGAGGAAATCAGAGAAAACCCGAAGTCAACGAATCAAAAGAAAGCCCTTGCAGTCAAGGTGGGGAGCCACCATATCAGGAGAAGCGGTGAGACACCATATCAGTCAAGGTGGGGAGCCACCGTATCACATGCGATGGGGATGCCACCGTATCAGGAGAAGAGGTGGGTGAGGCCACTGTATCACATGTGGTGGGGATGTCACCGTATCATGAGAAGAGGTGGGCGAGGCCACCGTATCAGGAGAAGAGGTGGGCGAGGCCACCATATCACATGCGGTGGGGATGCCACCGTATCAGGAGTAGAGGTGGGCGAGGCCACCGTACCAAGAGATGGCAAGGGTGTACCGTATCAGCGACTAAGACAAGGCGTGTCATATCGAGTGAAGTGGCAAAGCCACCGTATCAAAGGGGGGTGGATAGGCCACCGTATCAAGAGAGGTGGTGAGCCACCATTTCAGAAGAAGGCAGTAAAGGCACCAAGTATAGGCCATTGGATGATGCTGGGAAGGGTTTTGCTCCCAGAGGGAAATTCTAGACGCAAAGAGCACTTGGACTTCAGCCATGAACTGGCAGTTCCCAGGTGCCAACACCCCTACGATCGGAGCTCTGCAAGAAAGAAGAAGGGGGGAGGAAATGATAGAGATGATGGGAGAATGCCGACGGTTGGCTGCCAAGGGAGGAACATAGTAGAATGAACATAAGCATACCATCAGGCTATACCTGTTGCAGAGGTCTTGCAGTTCTTGAGAGATGAATTGCGGTCCATTATCGATGATGATGGTACTCGGGATGCCGAATCTTGCAATAATGTTCTTCATTATGAACTTGCAGACGGTTGACGCTTTGATCTCCACGTAGGCTTCCGCTTCCGCCCACTTGGTGAAGTAGAAATGAACAGGATATTTGATGTTATACATTGCACCGATCAAGAGAGGGTGCATTTAGCTACCTTCCAATTAAATAAGGATGCTCGGACGTGGTGGAAGTCGGTCTCGGCACCACCAGTCGATGCACCTCACACATGGGAAGGTTTTCTTACATTATTTCATGTCAAGTATTTTTCAGAGCATGTCAAGGAGAGAAAGGCCATGGAGTTTGCGTCCCTTCGTCAATGGATGTTGTCAGTAGTAGAATATGAATTGTAGTTTTCCAAGCTAGCACCATATGCACCGCACCTAATCAATACTGATTTATTGAAGGCAAATAGGTTCATGGACGGGTTACGGCCCAGTTACATTCAACAGCTGGGAACCCAAAACATCTACACATACGAGGAGATGGTCCAGCGGGCCTATCTGTGTGAAAGGACATTAGAAAAGGTCGAAAAGATGAAAGGAAGAGGAGAAGAATCTAGCCGGTGATCCGATCGGTGATTCAAGAAAGAAAAATTTAGTATCACGGAACCTTACAAAAGCCGCGATAACAAGAAACGATTTAGGAGTGTGAACAGTGGAAGTTCCCAGAAATACAAGAAAGTGAAGGAAGAGGAGAAGCAGGTCATGGTGGCCTACACATTTTGTGAACAGTTCGGACACTCAGTAGAAGAATGCTGGAAGCGCCTCGGTGCTTGCTTACATTGTGGTAGTAGGGAGCATCGCATGCCCGATTGCCCCCTCATGAAAGAACAGGCAACAGGAGGAGGACGCAGGGGGCAAGCTTGCCTCAATGCGATATCAGAAGAAGAAGAAGAAGTGCCCAGGGACGGTGGGCTCATGGAAGGTACACTTTAAATTTACTCTCGTCCTACATTTGTGCTATTTGACACTGGTGCTTCTCATTCTTTTATCTCTACTACTTTTGCCAAAACTTTACCTATTGCATCAGTTCCTCTACCTTCGGATCTTGCTATAACTGCACCCTTAGGTTCTGGAACCAAACTTACAAAACATTATCCCAATAGTGAAGTAATCATAGAAGGCCACAATCTTCCCGCAAATTTAGTATGTCTTGACATGAAAGGATATGATGCCATTTTAGGGGTAGATTGGTTGGTAGATCAATATGCCAATATTAATTACAGGAATAGGATTATATCTTTTCGTAAACCAAATCTTCCGAGATTTTCTTTCCTTGGCATCAAGTATAAGAAACATCCTACAATCATTTCTTCTCTTCACGCTTGTAAATTTATCTCGCAAGGATGTGAAGCTTTTCTTGCTTCTATCATAGTGACCAAGTCTAAGGAGATCATCCTAGCAGACATCCCCATTGTAAATGAGTTTCCTGATGTATTCCCATCTGAGTTACGTAGTTTACCACCCGAGAGGGAAATAAACTTCACCATTGAACTCCTTCTGGGAGCTGCACCTGTTTCTATAGCCCCTTACAGGATGTCCCCCTCGGAGCTTAAGGAATTAAAAAGGTAGTTACAGGAATTATTAGACAAAGGCTTCATCAGGCCAAGCACATCCCCTTGGGCTGTGCCAGTTTTGTTTGTCAAGAAGACGGATGGCTCTCTCAGGCTATGCATTGATTACCGACTTCTAAATCAACTTACAATTAAAAATAAGTACCCGTTGCTGCGTATTAATGAACTTTTTGATCAACTGTCTGGAGCAGAGTACTTGTCCAAGATAGATCTTAGGTCAGGCTATCATCAGCTCAAGATTAATGAAGAAGACATCTATAAATCGGCTTTTCAAAGTCGTTATGGCCACTATGAATTTGTGGTAATGCCATTCGGGTTAACCAATGCCCCAGCCGCATTCATGCAACTTATGAACGGTATTTTCCAGCCATATCTGGACCAGTTCATCGTCGTCTTCATCGATGACATTTTGGTATATTCCAAGACAAAAGAAGAACATGAAGAACACCTGAAGATAGCTTTGCAAACACTCAGAGAACACAAACTCTATGCGAAGCTCAATAAATGTGATTTCTGGCTTAAGGAAGTGTCATTCCTAGGTCATATTATTTCTAAGGAAGGTATCTCTGTGGATCCTTCTAAAGTGGAAGCAGTCAAAAACTGGAGCCGACCTACGACCGTATCAGAAGTTAGAAGCTTTCTAGGTTTAGCTGGTTACTACAGGAGGTTCATTAAGGACTTCTCAAGGATTGCTGTTCCTTTAACTAGACTTATGAGGAAAGAAAATCCATTTGTTTGGTCAGAGGAATGTGATGAGAGTTTTCAAACCCTTAAGCCTATGGTGGAAAATCTACATCGGCGCGCGTCAGACTGCGCTCCTCTTCGGTCTCTCGGACCTCTCGCAAGAGCTCTAAGAGCCCCTCAAGCCTATGGCGGAAAATCTACATCGGCGCGCGTCAGACTGCACTCCTCTTCGGTCTCTCGGACCTCTTACAAAAGCTCCTCCACCCTGTGGGAGGTCACCTGCTCGCGCTCGTAAGTGGCCTCGACCTGGGCGCCCAACCCAGCCTAGGTCGCCCGAAGTCTACAAAATTGCTGCTTCTCCTGCTGAATCATCACCTGAGTCCTCGGTCTGCACTCCTGAATAGCGTGAAGGCAGGCGAACTCCTCCCATAAAGACGCAAGCTCAGTCATCTAGGCATCCTGAAGGAGACCAAATGCATGTATCTTGCAATACTACACCAAGTTGAGGACCATTCGGCCACTCCATCCCAAGAGCCGAGAAACTCTGAGGGTGACACTGCACCCGAGTCTGTACTGGATGGCATCTGCCTCAGCCTATGCACGGCCGACATCAACTCAGACTAACACACCCCCAGCGCTGGTCTACATCAACTCTGGCTATCACAAGTCAACGATTAGCCAGCTTCAACATTCGGAGACATACCTCAGCGGTTAGCCGATGCATCTTCAATGATACCTCAGCGATCAGCCGACACAACGACTTTGGCTAATGCACCCCCAAAGGTCGGCCAATGTCAGTTTCTAGCGATTACGACTCAACGGTCAATCAACGACGACTCAGATGGATGCGCCTCTTCGAGACAGGCTTACAATAACTACGAGCCAATAAGCCTCGCTGAGGCAGGTCTGTATCAGCTTCGGATCAATACGCCTTAGGGGCTAGTCCACATCAACTCTAGGCCAACTAGTCTCTCAAAAGTCAGCCTATATCAACTTCGGGCCGACAAGCCTCGTCGAGGCAGGCCGCATCAACTTTGGATCAATATGTCCTAAGGGCTGGTCTACATCAATTTCAGGCCAACAAGTCTCTCAGAAGCAGGCCTACATCAACTACAGGCCAACAAGTCTCGTCGAGGCAGGTTTTCACCAACTCAGGGCCACCAAGCCTCGCCGAGGCAGGTCCGCATCAACTCTAGGCCACCAAGTCTCGCCGAGACAGGCGTACATCAACTTCGGGCCAGCAAGCCTCACCGAGACCGGTCCACAGCAACTCTAGGCCAACAAGTCTCTCAGAAGCAGGCCTACATCAACTTCGGGCTAACAAGTCTCGTCGAGACAGGTCTTCATCAACTATAAGCCAACAAGCCTCATCGAGGCAGGTCTTCATCAACTACAGGCCAGCAAGCCTCTTTGAGGCAGGCCTGCATCAACTTCAGATCAATATGCCCTGAGGGCCGGTCCGCATCAACTTTGGCTAATGCACCCCCAAATATTGGCCAGCATCCAATTTCAGGCCAATATTTCCTAGTAGACGGTATACATTAGCTTTGGCCAGCATGACCCTAAGAGTTGGTCAACATCAGTTGTAGGTCAAAGTGCCTCGCCGAGGTAGGCCTACATCACTTTTAGACTGGTGGGTCTCACTGAGACAAGTCTGCATCCACTCTCAATTTTTGGAAAGCGATGAAGTAGTGAGGTGCAGTCTTACAATGATCTCCCCATGTCACAAAGACTCAGGAGGAATAAAAATGAGAAAGGGCACGGACCGTCCGCCTCCGCCTCCGGCTTTGACGAACATTCCGTGGGGGGCATTTGTTGGGCGCAAATTTTACCTGCAAAAACACCCCCCTCCCAACACTCACCTGGGGTGGACTGAGCCCTGTCCGAGGTGGAATGAAACAGCCACTGTTGTAGCCGCTTGTCCGGCAGTAGAACACCCAGCCACCTGCCGCCTCCGGGGTGCAACAGTAGCCGCCGAGACCTGCCTGGGTTGGCCCAGACCTCCCCGAAGTGAAGCTCAACAGACCTCCCTGGGGCGGACAGCAGCCCAGCAAAACATCTCTAGGACACTTGAACTTGTCCGGGGTGGGCAACAATGGCACAGCAGATCTCCCAGGGTTGGACAGCAGGCCAACAGAACCTCCTCGGGGTGACCCACGTTGAAGCAAACCCATCCGGGGAGCAACCAGGCGCAGCAGAGCAAACCTTCCCGGGGTGATTCATGCGGAGTAAACTCACAGGGACCTCCCCGGGGTGAAGTGGTAGATGGGTGTGGTCACCCCACTTTTCTCCCCCCGGTGAAAGGGATCTTTTTTGTTAACTAGCTGGACAAAAGGTCTGAGCCAAAGGTAAACGGGTCATTTTGTTGTATGGTCAAATGGAAGGTCTGAGCCAATGGTGAAAGGGTCTTTTTGTTGATTAATTGGATGAAAGGTCCGAGCCAGAGGTAGAAGGGTCTTTGTGTTGTATGGTCAGACGAAAGGTCTGAGTCAAAGGTGAAAGGGTCTTTTTGTTGACTGACTGGACGAAAGGTCCGAGCCTGAGGTAGAATGGTCTTTGTGTTGTATGGTCAGACAGAAGGTTCGAGGCGAATGTGAAAGGGTCTTTTTGTTGACTGACTGGATGAAAGGTCCGAGCCAGAGGTAGAAGGATCTTTTTGTTGTATGGTCGGACGAAAGGTTCGAGCAAAAGGTGAAAGGGTCTTTTTGTTGACTGACTGGACGAAAGGTCTGAGCCAGAGGTAAAAGGGTCTTTTTGTTGACTGGTCAGACAGGAGGTCCAAACCAGAGGTAGAAAGGTCTTCTGTTGTCTGGCTGGATGAAAAGTCTGAGCCAGGGGTAGAAGGGTCTTTTTGTTGTCTGGCTGGATGAAAGGTCTGAGCCAGAGGTAAAAATGGTCTTTTTATTGTTTGGCTGGATGAAAGGTCTGAGCCAGAGGTAAAAATGATCTTTTCATTGGCTAGTCAGATGGGAGGTCTGAACTAGAGATGAAATATTGATGTCAACCTGGTGGGATGTCAGAGTCAATAAACCTTGCTCAGACGGTATGTCCAGAACAAGGGCAGAAATAAACGTCATTGACGTATCGACACAATGTTGCAACCAACTAAACTGGGAGAGACGTAGGGTCTGGACTAGGGTGGAATATGGTTGTTGACTTGACAGACAGTCAAAGTCAGCCAACTTGGCTAAGATGTGGGGCCTAAGCTAAGGGAGGAATATAGGATATGTGTCAACGCAATGGGATGTCGAAGCCAACGAACTTGGCAAAAGCATGAGGTCTAAGCCAAGGAAAGAATGTAGGATATGTGTCGACCTGACATCATGTCAAGGTCAATGAACTTGACAGAGGCGTGAGGCATAAGCCAAGGGTAGAATATGGGATAGGTGTTGACTCAATGTCATGTCAAAAATAACGAACTTGACAGAGGCGTGAAGCCTAAGCCAAGGAAAGAATATAGGATATATGTTGACCTGACATCATGTCAAGGTTAACGAACTTGACAAAGACGTGAGGCCTAAGCCAAAGGTATAAGGTAGATAGACGTTGACTTGACGTCATGTCGAAGCCAACGAACTTGACAGAGGCGTGAGGCCTAATCCAAGGAAAGAATATAGGATATGTGTTGACCTGACATCATGTTAAGGTCAACGAACTCGGCAAAGACGTGAGGCCTAAGCCAAGTGCAGGATACGGAATAAGTGTTGACTCGACGTCCTGTCAGAGCCAACAAGCTCGACAAAGGCATAAGGCCTAAGCCAAGGTTAGGATATGAAATAGGTGTTGACTCGACGTTGTGTCGAACTCAACGAACTTGAAAGAAGCATGAGGCCCAAGCCAAGGGAAACACATAGGATATGTGTCGACTTGACGGAATGTCGAAGTCAATAGGCCCTACCCCGATAGAAGGTTTGGGGTGAGGGTAGACTTAGATTGTGGACATATGAGAGGCCTAGACCCAGGGCTAAACATAGATGTCAACCCGACAAAATGTCGAAGTCAACGGACTCTACTCTGACGGAAGGTCAGAAGCAAGGGAAGAATGTGTAGATGAGGGTGTCAACTCGACGTCATGTCAAAGTTGACCAGCTTGGCGAAGACGTGATATCTAAGCCAGGATAGAATATCGACGTTGACTCGTGGAGATGACGGGATCACCAAACCATGCCCAAATAGAAGGTTTGAGACAAAGTGAAAAGGTCTTTCGGGTCACTTTCCTCGGCTTTGTGGTTTCGAGTCAAGGAGTGTCTGTGGACCAATTCAAGGCCCTATTTCTTTTCTTTTCTTTTAACCCTTAACCCCCTCTCTGCTCTCTCCATCGTGCTCATTTCTCCCTCTCTGTTCTCTCTCCTCTTTCCCCCTCTGCTCCAGCTACAGACGGAGAAGGCCCCGGGGATGAGGTGGCAACGGCGTGGAGGTGTCGTGGAGTGTGAAGGTGCGAGGAATGGAGCGTGGCGTTTGTGCGATCCCTCTGTGGATTCAAAGCATCGGAACATGGGTTCGTGTAGTGGTTTCGACATTTTCGACTCAGGTGGTCGGCGAATGAGGTAGGGGGATAGATTCGTTACCTCTTGTTCCGCTTTCCCATTGAATTCCATGCTGATTAGTGTGAGTTTGAGTGGGTTTTCAATTTTTGGGGAATTATAGCATGTTTTGGGGTGTGCGATGGAATCGCCATTCCAAGCGATGTTTCTCGCGTTAAATGGCATGAAAAGAACCTCTGGCATGTTCGAATGCCAACCTCGCTAGTTTTATTCCATTTGGCTGTGATTTGGGGCCGGTAAGAGGTCGGTTTCCATCGTGAGTCATTTTGGGTTGATTTTTGGAGAATCACCCATTTCGTGTCATTTTGTGGTTTGTTAGCCCCTTTCGGCTTGTGGAAGGTTGGCAGTGTGATTTCGATGTTTCCCCGTCGTTCTAGAGACGATTGGGGCGTGGAAAATGGGTTTTTATGTGGATTTTACGTGTCTCGCTCTGGGACGAGAACGCGCTGGTTGCGTTGGTCGTGTTCTCAGTAGAAAGTGCAATAACGATGTGCCGCATCTCAAGTCAGAGATGAATAGTAGGGCGGTAAAGAACACGGTCCTTGAGTTGGATGTGATCCTATAGAACTCTACCTGGGTGACCACTGTGATCTTAATTAACGCACACTAGGTCTTAACCGCATTCTAGTTAACGTGCTGGAGGCCATGGTCGCATATATTAACGTGACCCTAGCATGCGCCGTGTCAATGCGTTGACGCGCTAGTGGTGTAGGACGTGTTCTGGGTTATCACGACCCACCATATGGACGGGTTAACTATCGCGACGCAGGCAATGGGCATGTTAATGCCTTCTATTTTTGGTGTATTATGTGAGTTGTCTTGGGCTCCGGTGAACCCAGGATTCTTTGCCTTGTTGGCATTTGACTCGACGGATGCCTTGGGTGTTCCGTGAGAGTCAGATCTGTGTGTCGAGGGGTCCTGGAAGAGTAGCCTTATCCCAAGTAGTGATCGGTGTTTCTCCGTGATTATTGGCTTGCCTTCAACCCTATGGTTAGCCTATTGTACGTGGATGACGTGGACATCCTATGAGGGTTGTGACCATGTTATAGGGTGTTCGAATATGCCAATGCACTGAGTAGTGTTTTGTATGATTTCGAGAGTCATTATGGTTTTTGGTCAACCCGGTTGTGACCCAGTGGTTGACACGTGACCTTGTGAGTGTCTCTAGTATCCTGTATGGATTGAGACTCTGGTTTTGGGCATATGGAGGTATTGTCTTACCTCAATTTACCTACCTATGTTGTCAGAGGGCGATGATGTTCCCTCCTATGTCATGATTTGTATTTTATCTTATTTTTGGCTTAGGGACCAGACTGATTAACAGTATGTTGCCATGATGTGCGACGATCTTGACCTCAGCCGTGTGACTCAAGGATCGTAGTGTATAAGTCTAGTTGTGATGAGGGCATCATTTCCCCCTTCGCATTTTTCCCGGGTCTGGATTGTTCATCGGTAAGCACCATTGTATTAGTCATTTTTTTTCTGAGTCATGGCATGTAATTTTCATATTTTCTTGAGTCATAATTATGTAATTTTCCTTTTATTTGAGTCCACTACCTAGGTTAATGAGAGTACAGCCTAATAGGAAGAAAACGTACACTGAAGCCGGGGAAAGCCCGACACAGGTACCGCTGGCACTACGAACCTACACAGCGCCCACGAATCGCGAGGAAGGAGAACGACCACACCTGAAAAGCAGGGGTGAGCCTTATGTCACTAGCTCAGTAGGGGTCACGCGGATCCCCACTGGAAGCAATGCAGTAGCACACAAGACAATAGCTAAACAGGAAAGCCGTAAAGCAGGAAGGAAAGCAGTAACAGCAGTGATAAACTACAATAGTAAAGCTGTAACAGAAGGAGTAGAGACAGCTAAAAGAAAGGGAAAAAGTCGTATCGAATAAAGCACGGCTACCGAAGCTACTCCAAGCATCAACAGAAAGCTGAACCATGATCTCACAAATTCAGGAGTTACCAATCCATCGACAAAGCACCAGGTCTAAAGCTAAGGCCTATGAAGACAGGCAAAAGCCCTACAAACGACCTACACAGACAAGAAACACTAGCGCATACATGACTAGAGCATCGTGCACGCTACACGAAGTTGACCTCGGGTAAAGCCAAGAAAAGACTAACCCGGGAAGGACACAACTCCGAGGAACACTAGAGTCATGCGTCAAGTGACGAAAGCACCTCCTCAATAGAAGAACAGCCAGATGCGTCCACTGACGACTTACACTGCGCCTCAAGTATCTCTCACACACCCTAGAATGGTGGTAACTGAGATACTCACTGAACCACGTACCAGGAACAACAGTAACAAGTGACTAGTCAGGGTCACGCCCGTCAGCACTCGTCCAAACGCCCCTAACCACATGTGCACACACAAGCTCATTGTCTTGAGCCAGGCCTCTATCTAGTTTTCTCCCCCAGTAGGATGCTACTGCCAAGCAAGGGAGCCCATGAAAACTAGCCTAAAAACTGTCTGAGTCGGGAATTCTGCCCCGCCACCACTCCCAGGTGGGCCTACACACAAGAAAGTGTTGTCAGGCTACGACTAGTGGAGGCTCACTAGACACAAAGACTCCGAAACACGAGTGCTAGAGTACAGACAGGCTAGCACGCACTATCCCATGTACTATGAAGCACCAAGCATAAGACACAAGGTAGCACACCAAACTACCACCAGGCTCAGGACGATAACTAGACTTGCTGACACAACGATCCTTGAGTCTCACGACTCGAGGTCAAGATCGTCGCACATAAGTGGTAACAAGCCGCCAATCAAGCCTAATCCCTCAGCCAAAGACACGAGAAAACACAAGTCCTCAGCCCCTTAGGCTACACCAAGGACTCTTGACTCCGTATACCATAAATCATGGAATATGAGGGAACACCAAGACTCTCAAAGCACCTGGGCACGTAGACGGAGGCAAAACAGCATCTCAAGGTGTCCACAACCATGTCTCACTCTATCTAGAATAGCCGAGACACTCACGAGGTCACGTGTCAACCACTGGATCTCACCGAGTTGACCAGACACCAATAACGACATGAATGCAGTACGAAAAATCGCTCGATAGAAAGGCACTCTTGGCTAACTTATAACATGGTCATACCCCTCATAGGATATCAAAAGACATCCACATGACATCGGGTAAACCACAAGGTCAAGCCAAGACGATTGGAAAGCCAAAACAACAGGAAAATAATACTCTGAGGATAAGCAGTCGATCGCTTCACCGCTAGGTAAGCCAAGCAGTCAGCAAAAGAGCCGCTCCTCCACACGGGGACATAGACTCTGGCGGTCATAGACAGGGCTGCGAGGAGACTGTAGCGGTCATAGAATGGACCGCGAGATGACTGTAGCGGTCACATAATAGGCCGCTAGAGCCAGTCAACCCTCGAACCAACATACCCAGTTAGACCACCAAACAGTCTATAATAGACCCGCTACACGGATTTAGCGGTCTACATATGGGGGACACAATAGAGCCTGACACTCTGAGAAAATAGATCCGGGCCCCGAAAATAAGGATCCGAAAGGTCTGAGATATTATCTGGTCAACCTTCTGCACACAATACTATTTTAGGATCATATCTCTTTTAATGATAACAGAAAGTGGTCCTGACAGGAGTCAAGTCCCAGGTATGGATTCTGACAGAACAACCACCAAAAAGATGTGTTTTGGTAGGGTAATGATGATTGGAACAAAAGTCAGCCATGGGGGCATCTTTTAGACCTCGAATTCTGTGTATTTAATGATTTACGATACCTATTTTCTCTCTCTAGAACATCTAAATTATTTGACAGAAAATCGGCTTGAGGGCTTCTGGGAGAGCAGATAGGTCATGCCTGGAAATCGGGTTGCATGCTCCCCAGACGCCAAGGATGCTCTCCTGAGGCCTTGAATGCTCTTTTGAGATCTTGAATGATCTCTTGAGATCCCTTCGAATGCTCTCCTGAGGTCTTGGATGCTCTCCTGAGGCTTCGAATGCTCTCCTGAGGTCTTGGATGCTCTCCTGAGGCTTCGAATGCTCTCCTGAGATCTTGAATGCTCTCATGAGGTTTCGAATGCTCTCCTGAGGTCATGGATGCTCTCCTGAGGCTTCGAATGCTCTCCTAAGGTCTTGAATGCTCTCCTGAGACTTCGAATCCTCTCCTGAGGTCATGGATGCTCTAATGAGACTTCGAATCCTCTCCTGAGGTCATGGATGCTCTCCTGAGGCTTCGAATGCTCTCCTGAGGCTTCGAATGTTATCTTGAGGTCTTGAATGCTCTCCTGAGACCATAGATGCTCTCTTGAGGTTGCAGGTGCTCTCCTAAGGTCTTGAATGCTCTCTTGAGGCCATAGATGCTTTCCTGAGGTGGTAGGTGCTCTCCTAAGGCCATGGATGCTCTCCTGAGTTTGCATGTGCTCCGCCAAGGGGTTGATATCAAATGCCTTTGCCTACATACTCCCCTAGCACCAAGAATGCTCTTATGAGGCTGTGGATGCTCTCCTGAGATTGCATATGCTTGGATCTTATTCCATCTTGAAAATTCATGATGCATCGACCTTAGTTGCCTAGACTGTATATGGGCATCGACCTTAGTGCGAGTCTTCATCATGTGCACCGACCTTGGTCTGGCATGTGCACTGACCATGACAGTGCAGGACCTCTGTCGTGCACCGACCTGTCTTTAGAATATGCTCAGACCTTGTTAGTTGGCTTTTATGCATTTGGCCTGCTGATGCACTGACCTTGTAACTTTGAACCCAAAAGATGCATCGACCTTTCACATGTGCACAGACCTTGTAGTTCACATGTGCACAGACCTTGTAGTGTTGAAGGCAGAACATGCACCGACCTTTCACATGAAGACTTGAGATGCATCGACCTTTCTTGTAAATGTGCATCGACCTTAGACATGTGCATCGACCTGAGTTTAGCATGTGCACCGATCTTGTAACGTGCTAGCATGCGGTGCATCGACCTTAGTCTTGTGCTGGCATGATGTGCACCGACCTTGGCTTGTGCTAGCGCAATGTGCTCCGACCTTGGCTGCGTGCTAGCGAAAGATGCTCCGACCTTGGCTGCGTGCTAGCGAAATGTGCATCGACCTTTCTGCATTGGCTCGATGTGCATTGACCTTAGTTCTTTAAACCAAGAATATGCGTTGACCTTAGTTCTTGAACTGCAGCATGTGCATCGACCTTCCTTCAGAAGTAGCTAATGTGCATCGACCTTTGCTTGCAGTAGATTGAAATGTGCATCGACCTTACTCGTCCAAAATGCATATGTGCATCGACCTTTGTTCTTGAAGTGCTGATGCTATGCACTGACCTGATTGCATGGACTTCTGTGAAACCTATCTGGCTTGATTTATGTGCATCCAGTTGCCTCGTTGAATGCAGACCTGCACGAAGTATGCTCAATCAGAAACATTGAAACATTATATGCAGCAAACTCATTGACTATATAAGTAAAACATCATTGACTCATAGTGTTTGCTAACATCAAAACACAGGGACACAACAAGGGGCACCTAAAGTACAGGGTTGGACCCACGAGATCGTCAGGCAACCGCAGAATGTTCCCCTCCCGGTGGATCACATTGCTCCAGGGGCCTGTCAGGTGTCCGTCATCGCCCCCCAAGCCAAGGTTGT
This sequence comes from Amorphophallus titanum, assembly GCA_024336825.1. NCBI lineage: Eukaryota > Viridiplantae > Streptophyta > Magnoliopsida > Alismatales > Araceae > Amorphophallus > Amorphophallus titanum. The sequence continues at coordinate 2,566,918 of JANBPO010002190.1, read as the reverse complement.
GTTTGTCCCGGGGAGGTTGCAGCACCCGATCTCGACCGGCATTCCTCTAGTAGGCTCATCGACGGCGTCTGCGACGAGTGGGGGACCTAGCCCTCAGAGGGGCTCTCCTGAAGGAGTCGTCAGTTTAGCTGGTGAGCAATTTGACATGGCCAGCAGAAGTCACATCGTCCTAACCGATGATGATTTGGTGACGTTGGACACCCGGCGCCTGGCGAGGAAGAGGGCGAGCACGTCTCCCTCCGCTCGGAGTCATGCCTCACCTCCCTTACCGTCTGAGCCGCTTTCCTTTGAGGCTCCGCCATTGCCGTTGGCTAGGGAGTCGGCGGCCGCTACCTCCGCATCAGTCCCCATCGCACGGGGGCAAGACAAGGGCAAGGCCTCGGAGGACGCCAGCGCTCCTTCCCTGTTGGTGTATCCTCAGCGTAGCTCAGCTTCTCCTCCGGGAGACTTGACTTCTGGGTTGGCTGGGATCATGACGATTGTCGATCTCATGGGGAGGGGTGCTTAGTGGTTCGAACATACTAGCCCGTTCGGCCCTGGGGCCGAGAAGGAGCTGACAATGGTGGCTACGAGGAGCGCGTGCCTAGTCGTTAGCACTTTTGGCCTGTGGAGACGCCACTTCCTGGGGCTCGCCCTGATGCTAGAAATCGGTCAGATTGTCCAGGAGGAGCTCGAGGGGCGCTTGGAGGAGTCCAAGGTGGCTCGTGCTGAACTCCAGAGGCAGTCAGTTCAGCAAGGACTGGCGCTCGCTGGCTTGGAGTGCGACCGTGATCACTTCCGGGGAGTAGGCCGACGTTGCTGAGGAGCAAGAAACCAAGCTGGTGGTGGAGGTCCGGGCCAGAAGACCCGATCTCTGGAGGCTGAGGCGGAGATCGCTATGCTACGTTCCTCGGTGTCGACCCCGGGCGAGGAAGCGGTGGAGCACTTCCATTCCTCCTCGGCTTACCGAGACGAGCTAACCAAGGTGGCCCTAGAGTTCTATGGGCCAGCCTGGGATAGTGGCTTTGGGGAGGGCCGGAGAGCCTCCGTGAAGGCCACAATGGGTAGCTTCGATCTTGCGGCCCCATCTCTCCCTCCCCCTTTGTCTCCTTATGGCCCAGAGGCCGAAGATGGTGAGGGGGAGCCTGACGGTGCTGGAGTTGAGGAGCCAGCACCGGCGCTGAGCACAGAAGAACGAGCACCTATGGACGTCTCGGTGGCAAGAGGTCAGGTGGTGGACCTAGATGAGTTCTCGCCTCCTGCTGGGGCTGCTGACGCATGTGACCCCATTGAGACTGGGACACATGACTATGTACTCGGGGTGGACCCTTAGAAGGGTACCCCTGTTTGCTTATGTTTGATGTTGTTTCTCTGTGTCTGCCTGGGTGGCAAATCTCCTTTTTGTAAGCTCTCAGCTTTAGAATAGAAAACTTTCTCTTATTTCACAAATCTCAAAACTTCCTCTGTGTACCTTCCTTCTTTTCGAATGGCTGCGAGATCCTCTGGGGATACGAAACGATGCTTCTAAGGGGGCTTTGAAAGTGTGTGACTTTCGGGGACCCGTCGCTTCAGTTTATGGAGATTTTCTTGAGGCAGTAAGAGTCCTCAAGCCATAGGGGACTTAACACCCCAATAAATAGTGGCCATCAGGGTGCCCACGAGAACAACTTTATCATGAGGTCATTCCAATGGTGAGGCATTCAAAATGAGATTGTTAGCTTAAACCTAAACTGGAAGTCGACCAAAAGGTGTTCGGTCATCATCAAAACCAACCTTACAAAACCAAGAAACCAAGGGGTTCAACATCACTACTGAGTCGAGGAGGCTATTTTGGCCCAATAATATGTTGTACTCGACCACCCGGACGGCTAGGATATCCCGCTTCCCTATGAGATTGAAGCGGCTCAAGAAAGACATTAAATGCTTGTCCTTCGGGAAGTCTATTCTATAGCCTTGGCCCCGTCCAAATGAAAACTGACCTTTGCATGGAGTCAGTCTCAGAGTCAGAAGACTCTAATACCACTGCTATACATCTTCTGCCTTGGTCGGGATCATTGATATTTCGCCAGGTGACAATCGGGCGCACATCAGGTGCAACCGTAGATGGAGCTGTTGAGGCCATTTTTCTCTACCTACGATGAAATGTGCAAAGGAATTATAAATGAAGCCCCATGCTGAAAGAAAATTTCTAGAGAAAATTCAGCAGAGTCTCCCCTTAGTCAGGAGCGTCCCAGAACAACACAGGAACACGTCCACTAAGGAGGGACGGTCCCTAAAAAGAGCCGTGGGTGATACACCCAGGTTGAATGGACAGTAAGGAATTTCGGTTCCGAGGGCTAGCCTACCAGGAACCTCCCCAAAGCCACTTAAAGTAATAGAGGGCAAGCCCCTTTAAACCGCAGTGGGCAGCCCTTCGGGGCGTCACCAGCCCGAGATCCTCCACGGCGGTCGTCGTCTCACTGCGGTGAAGTCTCACCCACTCCGCTGTGTGTAGCAAAGGAGGGGGGAGATCCCTCGCCGGTCAAACCCTAACCATCGAAGAAAGCCTTGCCCGCCGCTGGAGAAGACTACCGCCATCGCAGAAAGCCTCACCGCCGTCGAAAAAGAAGATTGGGGGAGAGGAGATGAAGGGTTTGAAAACCCTATGAAAGGGCATGTTGGGGTTTAAAGGGAAAAAAGGGAGGGTGAGTCGGTGGAGGCACCTCCGACTCACCGCTCCGCCTCCAGACCCGTGTCATCACCGGCTTGAATTGGCACCGACTCAAAGCTACCACCGAATCAGAAGCCATGCTCGCCACCGATTCAAGGCTAGTTGCCGCCACTGAATCAATGCATTTGAGCCATGTCACTGACTCAAAGGTCAAATGAGGTAGGCCCCAAATGCAAAGCCAATAAAGCAAGCACATCTGCGGACCACACTCCGCTCATTCCTCACTAGCGACGTCAGCGGCTGGGGGACATTTGTTGACATCTAAAATATGAATAGGTGATAATTACATGTCTGGAATAGTCAATTGAAGGTCAGAGATGGGTCCACTCAGACTGCTAAAGTCTCAGGTCACCTCATAAGGGGTGCGGGGGACCCCATCTCTCCTCATCTCAGGGAAGCACACCTTCCATAGCTCACTAAGGCTGAATAACAGTTAGAGCCGATGAACCCAGTAATGAGATCAATCGTGCCGAAAATACCTCCACACCCCGTCTAGGTCGAACGAGAATGTACCAGGTGATCATCCACCTGACAAAGAATCCCTCCCGAGATGAAGAAATGCCCCTGAGCCCTCGAAATGGGGAGCCGAAGGCTAAATCAGCATGAAAATTGGAAGACCAGATCAGGGTGCCCGAAATGCCGAAGGCGTCCATAATTGACCAAAAAGTCAACCTGTAAGAGTGGGAGCACTCACAGTGGTTGTCAACCCAATGAAGACGCTTCGTACAAGTTTGAAGCAAGTCTGAAAGCATGATACCTACTGCCGAGGGCGATGTCAGTAGCAATTCTGGGAAATCCATTTGACACACACGAGACGTCGGGATGGCCCGTAAGTGGCCATAAAGATGCTCAGCGAAGGCGGAGAACACGAGGTTCACAGTAGCAGGGTATCGGGATTGGGTTTCTGTGGACTGACCTGCGCACCCTGACGAGAAAATTCAGAACGAGTGGTCCTATCCTCCGAATGCAGTTTCGTCGATGGGGTTGGAAGGAGAACTGGTCGAAGAACTCCCCGGCCAAGCGGTGCACCAAGGGCAGCAAGGATGTGGCCGTAGCAGCTTCTGTGGCAGGGTGGCTCTGCTCTGGCTGGTATAGAGCACTGGGTGCAGTAGCAGGAAGATGACCCCCACGTAGAGGGAAATCAAAAGTGCCTTGCGGTGTGAGCCCAGGCCTGGGAGAAATTCTGCCCGTCGTGGTCTATGCTCCAACAATGCTAGGGCCGACATTCCCCGAAGAATGGGTTATTCGTATATGGATCAGACCTCGTCTTGTTGGGAGACAAATACAAAAATATGCCCCTGGCAGGGCATACATTGACATCCCACCGCTACCCAGTTTCCCGTGTTTCCATACCGGGTCATCACTCGAACATTAAAGAGAGACCGACGGGTGTCCGACAGTGACTCGACGGCATCAGATTGATTAATATCCTAACTTACATTTGCACTGCCCTCCAACTCCATTTGCGTTCATCTATTTTATACAGTTAGTATCATCTCTTTTAGGTCGTAGGGGCCTTAATTTCAGTAATTAATCAAAGATTTTCCCTCGTATGGGAGATGTAAATAACGTCATGACCTTTACGACACGGCGGGTATTGGTCCTGACCCGAACCACACAATCATCTGATTGAGTCAGATCGAGCACACCTGTGGCTCTCCGGAGCCCGAATAAATTGTCACCTTGTGATTGGCACGCCTACGCACTCAATAAACCAATAAACAAATAAAACAACGATTTAAGATAAAAAGTGCATCCACAACATTCTAGTGGCTCTTAAAAGGCTCTTCGACACACTCCTTGTCCTTTCATGCCACCACTTCAGGTAGTGCTTCTGCAGTTCACCACAATTCCTCCTGGATTGTGGATTCTGGTGCTTCTTGTCACATGACAGGTAGCCGTTCTCTCTTCTCCTCTCTTCATTTATCTAATACTCACTCTCCTATCACTATAGCAAATGGGTCTTACACTTTTGTTGCTGGAAAAGGGACTATTCATACCTCATCTCTAACCCTGAAAGATGTCCTTTATGTTCCAAAATTTTCTATTGGCTTATTATCTATTAGTTCTTTGACCCGTTCCTTAAACTGTTCAGAAACATTCTATCATTCTTATTGTGTATTTCAGGATCTCCAGACGAAGAAGCTGATTGGTGGCGGTCGTGAGTCTGGAGGATTGTACTACCTCGTTGATGGGCCTCTCCAAAGACATAAGGCTTCCTCGGCATCTGATGCTTCTTTTCAGTGGCACTGTCGACTTAGACATCCATCCCTTTTCAGACTACGTGAGATTGTTCCCGTTTCTTCTTCAACAAACAGACTTTTGTGTGAAGCCTGTGAGCTTGGGAAACATCATAGGGTCTCCTTTCCTTCTAGTAATAGTAAAAGGAGCACTGCTCCATTTCATCTTGTACACTCCGACATCTGGGGGCCGTCTCCCATCACCTCCAGACTCGGATTTCGATACTTTGTCATTTTTGTTGATGATTTCTCTCGGATGACTTGGTTATTTCTTTTGAGATCTCGTTCAGATGTGTTTGATGTATTCAAATCTTTTTATTCAGAAATAGAAAATCAGTTTGGTACTTCCATCAAAATTTTGCGTGCAGAGAATGCCAAGGAATATGTCCAGTCATCCTTTGCTTCCTTTTGTTCAATGTATGGAATTCTTCATCAAACATCTTGCTCCTACACCTCTCAACAAAATGGGGTTGCTGAGAGAAAGAATCGACATTTACTTGATGTTACTCGTACTCTTATGTTTCACATGCATGTTCTAAATTTCAAAAGAAACAAGGTTAAATGGGGGCCAATATTTTGGGATGTGGTAGCCTAAAGAGGCTAGACTGGCTTAACACAAAATAATCATGATAAGTAGAAAATTCCTAAATGAAGAGGTGGCCAGTCTTGGGCCACTATCAGGATAAAACGGTCAGGACCGAACCGCTAATTGATGGTGGCAATCCAAGAGGAACTGCTACCATGGCGGGCAAGGCAGAAGGTTCAGTTGACCAATTCAAGGTCCTCCGTCAACCTAGGGTCAAGGCTGGGTTGAAACAGAGCTCAGTCTACCTACCTATGGTCAATTGAGATGACATAGGTCGATCTAATCAGGACTAAGTCAACTTGAATCAAGGATAAGTTGGCTTGGCAAACTAGCACACATGCCAGATCAGAAAGAAGGAGGCTGTCATGCCTTGGCCGCTACCTCAAGTGATGTGACACGGCCAAGGAGTCAGCAGATATGCCATGAGAAACCTTGGACCTAGACGCACAAGCACACTAGCCAAGGTTCGTACCCGATTTCAGCGGACAAGCTCACCCGATGCACGTCCCTTTCCAAGGGTGACTCGGGGATGGTAGGTCGAGTCCGGGGACCAGACCCTTGCTGGCTGGGGTAAGGACAAGGTCAAGAGGGGATCTCACCATGAGATATGGAGGTTCCCACGATAACGGGCAAACTACGCGCCTTGGCGGGGGCAGGTATCACTCGCTCTCACTCCCGCGATGGTCACTCGAGGTGGCGAGTCGGTCGGGATCGGACACTCTCTTCCTCACCGGTGGAGCTCAGAAATGATAAGGGATGATAGGAATAGCCAGGAGGGATAGGGGCTCACCTAGCTGACTTGAAGAAGCTGACTCCGACCGAAGACGAAGGCGAGCAGGGGATGTGTGATGCCCGCACATGCGTCGATGTCGCTTGACCTCAAAGTTTAGAGTATACACCACTACTCCTCTCGCAGGAGGGTTGAACAAGGGGTAGGGGTTAAAATATTACATGCAAACACTACCTCCACACAGGGAGGGGCTGTAAGCTGGCCAGGCGAGGGGTGGGGATGAGAAGAACAACAAAGGAAACCCGACGTGGTCGAGGGAAATTCTGTAGGGACAGCAAGACCGGGTGCTGGAGTTGAGATGACCACAAGCTCGTCCAGATGCTGATGGAAGCGGGACCAGAGCTGAAACGACCAGGACAGGTCCAAGGAGACGCCGTAGGATTTTGGGGTCGAATAGAGGGCTACGACAGTCACTGTAGCTCTGAGAATAGGACTGATCCAAACTGTCTCTGTCTGGTGCAGAACCGCTGAGGGCTGTTGTAGAAGTCGCCACGAACTCTACCAAACTTCGATGGAGACGAGATTGACGCAGATGCGACCGCTGGCAAGTTGGAGATGCACAGGAGCTGAAGGACCTCTTTCTGTGGTTAGAGCAGAGTGCGGTGGTCCGTGAGGCAGAGAGGGGTCCGATCTGGCCCAGGCCGGGATAGCCTGCGCACGCCGGGGAAGATGGACGGAACGGGATGCTCTGGGATCCGAATGACCTCCTTCTTGTTGGAGATGAAAGAGTACTAGAGGAGGATCAACTCAGATGAAGATCTCACCGGGAACTCAGAGGAGCGACTGTGGGAGCTTCTGCAACTCGTCTCTGCCTCCTGCCAAAGTCGATCTGGCGCAGCCTGGCGAGAACGGGCCTCCTGCCCAGCTCCGACCTTGGATGGGGGTGCTCGACCACTCATTGGAAAGCCGCTTCAGAGTAGAATCTCCATTTGCTGGGTTGGGGGCCAAAAACTCCTTGGGGTAGTCGGGGGCGTCACTGCAACCAGAAGCCAGATCTGCTACTATGCTTGCTTGGGTGGCAGCAAGAGAAAGAGATGGGAAATGGGGGAAGATGAAGGGGGAAATGGGGTGAAAGTCGACTTCGGCTTTCCACAGGAAACAGCCAGTTTCTGGTTTCACCCAGAAGTCGACTACGAGGCAGGCCGTGGTCGACACATGCAGAATCGCGAAGATAAGGTCCAATGAAACGGAATTCAGTTGGTATTTCTAAAAAGATGGAAGTTTGTTGGGTTTGGCACGTGGATCCATGCAGGAATATAGGATCTCTACCAGACTTGGTATTGAAGGGTAGAGATTAAGCTATCTTTGTGGGGATTAACCAAGAGAAACAAAAATTCAGTTTTTGCCCTAAAATTAGGCAAGGGCGCGATCCGTTTTGGGGGGTCGCATGTGCTTTAGTCATTCCTCTCCGCGCCAATTCTTGCAGGGAGTTGCAGAAGGTACTTGCAAGTATTGAAGCCACGAGAGAAGAAAAAGCCTAGACAGTGTGGAGGCATCGGTGGTTGACAATTGGCTCGCTAGACAGGAAGCATGGAATTAACGCCTAGTTGCAGAAGCTCGTGCTGAAGCTGTGCAGAGAAGAACAGTTGAAGACGGTGAAGATCTGTTCGTGGAAGAAAGGCTCCACGAGAAGGCTATTCAATAGAAGACGTTTGATTTTTCTTCACCAAGAATTCTGGGTTATATTAGTTCTTCATTTCTGCTATTTTTAATTCCACCATAACTTTCATCCAATCACTTTACACACTTCCGCTGATTGTATCAAGCTGTGAGGCAGCAGTTAAGCTGTAAGTCAGAAGGCGTACAAGCTGTGAGGCAGCAGGTGTTCAAGCTGTGTGTCAGCTGATTTGGTTGGGACAAAGGTCCTTGATAGTGAAGCCCCACTCAGGTTGAGTGCGGGGGTGGACGTAAGTCTCGTGTAGAGACTGAACCACCTAAAAATTATCTTGTCCATGTGATATTCGCTTGATGTGTTTGATTCTCTTGCAGAATAGGTTTCTATCCCCTTGTTCAAAGTAAGTAAATGTAATCATTTCAATACCAGTTTTATTCAAACTTAGCTTCAGATCAGAAAAGGGTCGAGGTGGTTTTAAAAAGGGTAAAGATCTATTCACCCCCCCCTCTAGATCTAGTTTATCCTCACACAACACGTGGTATCAGAGCCTAACTCTCCAACATGTGGTCTAACAACCAGGAGAGAGTAGGAGGATTAACCTCTAAAGGTCTGACGGCTGAGGGACACTCAGTGAGCAGACCTCCATTCTTTGACGGGAATGATTATTCATACTGGAAAAATCGCATGCAGGTCTTTCTAAGGGCACAAGATCATGAAATGTGGAGAGTAGTAAGTCGCGGTCCCTACGAGCTTCCTGAAGATGAGGACACCTGGACAAGAGAGCAGATCAGAAAGTCAACTATCAACTGGGGCGCAATGAATGTAATGCAGTGTGCACTACATCCTACTGAATTCTCAAGGGTTTCTCAGTGCACAACAGCGAAGGCTATGTGGGACCGACTAGAGGTCATCTACGAAGGTACGTCTGAAGTAAGGGAAACAAAGGCAAACATGCTAATCTCAGATTATGAAATGTTTAAGATGAAGACTGATGAATCTATCTCTGAGATGTATGCAAGACTGATGCAATTGACTAACAGTTTGAAAAGCCTAGGCAAGACATATAAGGATCAAGAGCTGGTGAGAAAAATCCTCAGGTCACTGACCTCTGTCTGGCATACCAAAGCCACAGTAATTGAGGATTCAAAAGATCTCACCACCATGACAGTGGATCAGCTAATAGGGTCCTTAATGACATACGAAATCAATCTCAAGAGAAATGAGAATGAGGACAAAAAGAAAAGGCCAGTAGCCTTAAAGGCCTCAAAATCAAATATGATCAGTCACGAAAGTTCTGAGACAGGTGAGTCCTCGAGCTCTGAGGAAGATGAAGGTGAGTTTGCCATGCTAACCAGAAAGTTCAGAAAGTTTCTGCGAAAGGAAGGTAAGGGGTTCAAAAATAAAAAGGGAATGGTAAGAAAATTCTCTCAGAATAAATTTGATCAACCTAAGAAATCTTCTAACAAGGTTGTTTGCTACAATTGCAGAAAACCAGGTCACATAAAGGCTGAGTGCCCTGAAGCATCCAAAGGATGGACTTCTAAGTGGAAGGGGAAGAAGCCAAAAGCCATGGTGAGCACCTGGAGTGAAGAAGAAGAAGACAGTGAGGAGGAGACTTCATCCGATGAAGATGAAGAAAAAGTGTGTCTCATGGCCAAAGGAGACAATGAAGATGATGAGGTAATCTCTCCCTTCGAACATTTCTCAATTTCAGATTGGGAGGAAGCCTACACTGAATTGTTGGATAGATATGACTTAACAAAAAGGGAAAATAAGAGCTTGAAAAAGAAAATCAACAGTATGAGTCATGACACTAGCGTGATAAACAAATGTGCTGACCTGGAACAAGAAATTGCAGATCTTCACAGAAAATTAGCTGAACAGGAAGTGGACGAAAACATGCTTAAGTCCATGGAAGAAGATAATGAATCCCTGAAGAAAACTATAGATGAACTGAAATTAAAAGTACAAACATTTGAACATGAGATAAAGTCAGCCTATGAAGAGGCTAAAATGGTTAAAGAAGAAAATAACAAGATTTTGGAGGAAATGAGAAGGATTCAAAAAGTCCTAGAAGAAAAACAAAAAACCTTGGAGAAAATGGTGAAAGGAGAAGAAAACCTAAATGCTATGCTTGGAACCAAGGTGAATTATCAAAAGGAAGGTCTAGGATACAATCCTAGTGCTAAGAAAGAATTTCAAATGAAAACAATTACCTTTGTAGCTGGAGATGATCCTAAAGGAAAGAAACCACTAATCAACATGTATGAAACTGAAAGGCAAGATGGCATAAAAATTAAGGAAAAGGCTTCCAATAATAATGAGGTTGAAGACCCAAGGTTAATAGGCCAAAGATTTCAAAAAGTCTTCCACAAGCAGGGCCAATCATCCAATCAAGAAGCCAGGTCAATTGATCAAGCCAAGGCTAAGATTAAAGAGGTCTGGAAACAGCATAGTCGGCTCAGGAACCCCCTAAAGTCGACCACGGAACCAGTAAAGCAGAATGCAGAATTCTGGTACAACAGAAGTCGACCACAGGTTCCTCAAAAGTCGACCACTGCCAGAAACAGAAACTGGCAGACTCGCTGGGAAGACAGGTGTCGACCACAGAGGCACCAGGAGCCGACCACAAGCTCTAACAGAAACAAAATTTTCATACCAGCAAATGGAAACTTGAGAAGGTTCCAATCCAAATCAAACCCAAATCAAATATGGGTTCCCAAATCCCTATTAAAGTTGTTGAGTGACTTTACCAATCAAGTTGAACCCAAGGACATCTGGGTTCCCAAATTTTTCACATGATTCACCTTGCAGGATTGCCTTGCCGCTGTTCACAACAAATGGTATCTTGATAGCGGCTGCTCAAGGCACATGACTGGAGACAAGAAGAAGTTCTGCCAACTGACCAAAAAGGATGGAGGACAAGTAACCTTTGGTGGAAATAACAAGGGCAAGATCATCGGCACAGGTAAGGTAGGTAAGCAGTCCATAAACTGCATTGAAAATGTGTTACTTGTAGATGGTCTAGAACACAATCTACTGAGCATCAGCCAATTATGTGATAAAGGTCACAGTGTAATATTTGATTCTGAAAGTTGTAAGATAATGGAACCAAATTCTGGCTCAGTAAAGTTTCTGGGAAAAAGAGTGAATAATGTGTATATGATAGACTTGAATGATCCTGTTCATTCTACCCTTTGTCTAACTGCTAAGAAGGAAGATCTGATCTGGTTATGGCATCGCAGGTTAGGCCATGTCAGTTTTAGAGTCTTGCATAAACTAGTTAAGAAGAACATGGTAAGAGGGCTACCTGGAATCTCCTTCAAACAAAATATGGGAACATGTGGTGCATGTGCCCAGGGAAAGCAAACACGAAAAAGCTTTAAAAGTAAATCTGAGAACCAGTCCTCCAAGCCACTAGAATTAGTGCACATGGATCTATTTGGTCCTACACGAACTGCTAGTATCAGTGGTAAGAGGTATGGTTATGTGTTAGTAGATGATTTTTCCAGATTTACTTGGGTATTCTACTTGTCTCACAAAAGTGATGCATTTCAAGAATTTCAGGTCTTCTACAAGAGAATGAAACAGGATGGTAAGCTCAAAATCTGTTCTATTCTGTCTGATCATGGTGGAGAATTCGAAAATTCTGATTTTGATACTTTTTGCAGGAACAAAGGGATTATGCATAGATTCTCATCACCCAGAACGCCAGAACAAAATGGGGTGGTGGAAAGAAGAAATAGAACACTAGTAGAGATGGCCAGAACCATGCTGGCAGAAGGAAACCTTCCAAGAAAATTCTGGGCCGAAGCAGTCAATACAGCCTGCTACATTGTAAACCGGGCAATGGTAAGACCATCCAGCACAAAAACTCCATATGAAATGCTCAAAGGTAAGAAACCATCCTTAGCCCACTTGGCGCGCTTCTTCGGCTTCGCGTCGTCGGCGGCAGCCTCCGACGATGAACCTTGATGAACGGATGAACTAAGAACCTCTGTAAGAGGTTCTTTATTGAGGTCATCTCCTGACCTAGTGGAGGTCATCTCCTGACCTAGCTCTAGGTCATCTCCTGACCTAGCTCCGTTTCGAGGTAGGTCATCTCCTGAACTTGCGCGCCCGGTTTCGACATCTTTGGCTAGGTCATCTCCTGACCCGTCGTAGGTCATCTCCTGACCTAGGTCATCGCCTGAACCAGATGTGGCAGAGTCCTTGCGCGGCTTCCGCTTGTGCTTCTCGTGCTTGATCACCGACGGCAGGTCGAACGAGCCGACCGCGAGGCGGTACAGGGTGCGCTGCCCGTGCCCCAGCGACTCGGCGACCGAGGGTCGATCGCGCACCACCCACCCGGTCGCTTCCAGCGCCCGGAGGTAGGTCGTGATGGTGGAGCGCCCCAGGCACGCAGACTCCTCCAGTTCAGTCAGGGACGGCGTGAACTGGGCAGGGATGACGCCCGTCTTGGGGTCGACGCGAGACAGCAGGTCCCACACCAGCGCCTTCACGGGCGCCTTCATGGGGACTTTCCGGACCTGGTCCTGGATCTCCCACTTCAGGTCCTTCTCGCCGGACTCGTCCAATGCACACCTCCCTCGCAGTTCCAAAAGTGCCTCATCATGTAACACTATACTGCCGCGTGATGAGACATTGCAACGAGACAGAGAACCTGTCGCCTAGCGCGACACCCAGGACATGCGGCATACTGGTGTCATGACCACCGAGCTGACCGACGAAGCGAGATCGCTCGTCACTGCTGCGGACCGGTTCCGGAAGGCCGAAAGCGCCCTGGAGCAGCGCCGCATTGAACTCGCCGACGCCATCCGGACCACTGGTCGCCGGAGCGAGCCTCCGAAGCGCCTCGGCCCCACCGCGATCGCGAGGCTCACCGGGTACTCCCGCGGCCACGTGATCCGCATCATCGAAGACGAGTAGCCCCATCACGCCTCCCCAAGGTCAGCGAGCGGTCGCTGCCCGGTGAGGAGCGCGGCGAAATCGGCGAGCGTCATCATCACGACCTGCTGCCCGGGGTCGGCGACACCGTGGCGTTTCGCGATCACCACACCGGCCAGCGCGCCGTCGTTGACGCGTTCGGCCTCGGCTTCTTTCAGCCACGGCCCCGGTGACCAGGCCGCGGTGTTCTTGCACTCCACCACCAGGCGTTGCCCGTGGACGCGGATACCGGCGATGTCTCCGCAGTCCCTCGCGCCGGTCTTGACACGCCGGTCGATCCGGTCGTCGACGTGCTCGGCGAGGTAGTCGGCGGTGGTGCGTTCGAACGTGGCCCCAGCTTTCTTGGCGGAGGCGCGGTTGCGGCGGGCGGGTTTTCTGACCTCAGGCACGGGTGGCCTCCGGGATGTCGATGACGGGGATGCGTGAGTGGAGTGCGAGCCGGCGGCAGTGCGCGGTGCCGGTGCCGCCGGGGAACGCGAGGCAGTAGTGGGCGCCGAGCGCGACCATGTGCTTGTTGCGGGCCGGGCCCGCTGAGGGGCCCTGGGACCAGTCCGCGGGGTGCGTCTCGACCCGCCAACCCAGCCGGGCGGCTTCTTCGGCGGCGAGCGTGTCGGCGCCGGTCGCGGCGCCGTGGACGAGGGTGATCTCGCCGGGCAGGGCGCCGAAGATGCGCGACTCGCCGAGGTGCCTCAGGGCGCGGGTGACCGTGGCCCGGTCGGTGTAGTCCCGGCCGCCTGTTACGAGGACACGGATATCAGCCACGGCGCACCTCCACATCGAACAGGGCGGGCTGGTTGAGGCGCGCGTGCTTGGCAAGGTCGAAGTCCGGGGAGCGGTACAGATCCTCGACCTCGTCCCACGTCTCCAGGAGGTAGACGGTTTCCTCGGAGCACCCCTGGCAGCGGACCGCATAGTGGGTGCGGAGCATCCGCTCCGGCTCGTACTCCGTGACCGCCTTGGGCCGGATGCCCTCGGCGATCTTCGAACGCTGCACGAGCCTCCGAACGCGTCGCGCGGGCTGGGGCGTCAGCCCGAACCGGGCCAGGAGCGGGCCCGCGAACAGGCACTTCTGGCAGGACTGGTCAAGGTGGGTTGTCTTCGGGGTCTGCTCCCACCTCTCCCACTGGATATCAGCCACGAGACGCCGCCTTGGATGCCTCGTAGATCAGCCACGCGGCATGGCAGTAGTCCGGCTCGCCAAGCTCCGGCAGCGGGCACGGGCAGGCGAGATCCTTCCCCGCGAGCTCGGCCCGGATCTCCTCGTCCGTCGGGTACGAGCCGAGGCGGTGAGCGGCGAGTGCCGCGGCGGGGCTCACGGCAGTGGCAAGGACAATCCGGCGCGTCGAAAGCCCGAGCGCGAACGCTTGGGTGGCTGCGGCACGGTCGGGGACGCCTTCCTCGCCGACCCGCCACGGGTTGCCCCAGCGGGAGGTGCGGTCGACAATGACCGCGTCCCCCCTGCGCCAGCCCTTGACACGCTGCCTCTGGATTCGCTTAGGCACTGTGGGCCTCCTCTGCGCCTTGCTTCCAGCCCTCCAGGTACGCGATGCGGGACGAGAGCCGGTGATGCTCCTGGACCAGCCAGGAGATGTCCGCAGGGGCGTTGGCGATGAGCGCGGCTTCAGCGCCGCAGTTGCCGGGCAGGACCCCGGCATCCTCGTCCCCGAGCTCGATCACGTGCTGCCCGGGCCCGGAGTCGCCGTCGAACCACCACTCGTCGCCGTAGTTGTCGTGGTGAGTGCTCCACTCCTGGTCGCCGACAGCGTCAACGCGGGCTTGGATCTCCTCAACCCGCTTCATGGCGTCAGGCATTGGTCCGCTCCTTGCAGGTCTCGCAGGGGGAGAGGACCGGCACGTACTCGCCCGTCTCCTCGGGGGCGCCCACAGCGGCGCTGAACACGTCGAGCGCGGCGCGGGAGGCGCGCACCCGGCCCGCGAGGCCGCGATCCCCCGGGTTCGCCTCCGACTCCGCGACCGTCCGGGCCAGCAGTTGCGTCAGGCCCTCGGCGGCGGCCGTCAACTGGGCGTGGAGCCGCCGGGCCTCGGTCCGGTAGTGCGCGGCATCCTCCCGGTGCGCCTCAGCCCTGCGGCGGTGCACCTCGCCGTCCTCGACGGCCTTGAGCCGCTGCGCCTCGACATAGTCCAAGCGGTTGTTCAGGATCTTCAACTCGCTCACGGGGTCTCCTCGGAGGACTCGTAAGAGGTGCACGCGGGCCAGCCGGCGAGCACGTCAGTGGAAAGGGAGCGCGAAGCGCGGGGCCACACCTCCGTGAAGCCGCGGCCGGCGGGGATGCGGATCGTTCCGGCGGCGCACTTCGGGTACGCGCGGCGGTAGTGCGCGGGCCGCATCTTGTGCACACACGACCCGCACGTGCCCGTCCCCTCGGGGGCGAGCAGAATCCGCCGCGGCACCTCCCCGACGCGAGACAGCGGGTGCTCGCCGCGGTTGATCTTCGCGGTCTGGATGGCGCGCAGACGCTCCTCGGGCGTACGCCGCAGCATCTTGAACAGGGTCGGCTCGTTCATGCGCTTGCCGCCTTCTCGCGGGCCCGAGACAGCGCCGTCGACACGGTTTTCTTGTGAGCCCCGAACCGGTCAGCGACCGCCTCCGGATGCTCCCCGAGCGTGTCCACCAGCCACAGCAGGTCAGGGCCGGTCGGGAGTTTCTTCAGCGACGAATACGAGACCGGTTCAGTGCCCTCAGGGGCTGCCGCTGGGTCATCGATCGTGTCGTCATCCCACGCCAACGGCGGCGCCCAGCCATGCCTTTGGGCCGTCATCCGCGCCCGCGTCGCCCCGTACCCCGCCGGGGGCGGCGACGCCCACACCTCGTCATAGACACCACGGACCTTCACCGCAGTCCCCGCAGACACCTTCTGGACCTTCCCAGCGGCGATCTTCGAAACGTGTTCCTCGGTCATGCCAACCATCGACGCCAGCTGCGCCTGCGTCCAACCGATCGACGACAGAGCTTGCAAACGCCGCGCTGTCCCGACCGCGAGGATCAACGCTTTCGGGTCGAGCAGTTCGGGGTCGGGCCGGACCGCCAGAAGCCGCTGCGCGGTCCCCGGCAGCATCTTCTCGGTCGGAGGGTTGCCAGCGGCGCCGTACAGCAGCGCACTCATGGCCTTCGGGGACACCTCCGCAACCGTCCCGATCGTTTTGACGCTCATCCCGGCTTCACGGAGCGCCAGGACGTGTTCCCTGACGGGCTCGGCGGGCACCCACGGGTGCCACCGGCCGTACGCCTTCAGCCGCGTGACGCGGCGGTAGTAGGCGTTCCGGGCGTCCTTGCACGGCGGGGCGCCGCAGTCCACGCGGTGGCAGCGAGACGGGCCGTGGTCGGCGGGGATCCTCCGTGTTCTCTGGCTAGACATGGTCGACCACTCCCCACGAGCCCTCGTCATCGAGGACCACCAGGCCCCGCCACGTCCGGACCGGAACGTCAGCGGGGTCCTCGAAGGACCTCACCGACCAGCCAGCCGCGTATGCTGCGGCAGGGCTGTGGTGGATCTGGCCGTGGCAACCCGTCGTGCCAGTGCCGCACACGTCCAGGCCGTTCGAGGCGGTCCACTGGCCGCCCTGGGACCGGTTCTTGCGGTGCTGGAAGTTCGTCGCCGGGCAGGCCCCGCACTTCTCGCAGACACCACCGGAGCGTTCACGGACGAGCCGGCGGGCCTCCGTCTCCTGCTTGGTCACCGCTCACCCACCCCCGCTATCTGGTAGGCCTGCATGACAGACTTGTGACGCGACTGCACCAGCGAGGACTGCTCACGCACCGTCCGCAGGTGGTCAGCGGCGTTCTCCCGCACCACCACCGCGGCGTCAAGCGCCTCCAGCTCGTCGAGCGTGCGCCGCTCAACCCACGCGTCACGTTCAGCGGTAGTCCAGCCGCCGCGGGTGACCTTCGGGCAGTCGCCGCCGAGGAGTGCCTCCGTGCGGGCCCGACGCTCCGCCCGTTTCGCCTCCAGTTCGGACAAGCGGGCAGCCTTCAGCTCGGCGAAGGCCTCGCCCATGTAGTTCTTCGCGTTGGTGATGGCCCGCTCCGAGCCGATCGGCGTGAACTCAGTCCAGTCCTCAGCGTTCGTCACTGCGGCTCCCACCCCTCAGGCTCCTCGACGATCTCGGCGTCGACCACGTCGTCGTCCTCGTCGGGATCAGGGAGGTTGTTGCTACGGGCCTCCAGGGCGGCCTTGAGCTCGTCGGTCAAGTCGCCGCCGCGCTTGAGCTGCTGCCACAGGACGCGGAGCTCCTCCAGCGTGTCCATCTCCTCGATGAGCTGGAAGACGTTCGGGCCGCCCGTGATCGCCGCCGGCGTCCCCTCGATCTCCGCGGCGACCCGCAGCGCCGCCAGCTCCGGGGCGCGCCCGGACGCCAACTCGGCTGCGGTGAAACCGACCGTGTCAATCACCGGCACCGCGTAGTTGTGGACCTTGCCGTCAAGCATCCGGGACCGCTGGTCGAGGATCAGCAGCCCCGGGATGATCCCCCGCGACTCGGCGAGGAGACGGGTGATGCCGGGCATCTCGATGGCGGCATAGAACGACCCGGTGTCCAGAAGGAACACGCCCGCGCTCTCCACCTCGGAGAGCATCAGCGTCACGCGGGTGTGCATCTTGCACTGTCGGCGCCGCGGGTCGGGGTCGCACATGCACGCCTTCCCCGAGAGGCGCTCGGTGACGCCGTCGCAGCGGCGCTTGCACCCGCCCCGGTCCCAGTCCTCGAACCACTGCGACTCGGCGGGGTCCTGCGGTGGCACCAGGACCGGCACCTCAGCAACGTCGGTGATGACCTCCCACTGCGCGTTTCCGCGCGGCGGCGCCCACACGCGCGCTTCGCCGCCGTACAGGCCAGCGATCCGCTCGATGTGCTCCCGGCGGGGGGACGTGAACCGGAGCGTGTCGATCTTGGTTGGGTACTCCTTGCCTGCGGCGTTCTTGGTTTTCACGCCCAACCGGATCTTGCCGACTTGGGCGAGCTTCTGCTGCTTCTGGATGGTGAGGATGGGCATTAGCTGCTCGCTTTCGGCAGGCGCGCGGGGCGGGAGAGCGAGTCGCCGAGCGGCGCCATCATGCCCTCTGCGATGCGCAGGGTGTACAGGAAGAAGTTGAAGTTCCGGGCGGTCAAGTACGCCTCGCGCATCCGCACGCCCTCGGGGCGGATGTGCAGCACCAGCCCGGCGTCGACACGGGGCAGCGGCTCCTCAGACCCGTTCGGGAGGAGGATCGTCTCGCCGAAGCGGTAGGCGTTGAGCTGCCAGCCGGCGAGCCGGTCAACGGCCTTCCCGGACTTGTAGTCGGTCAGGACGTTCAGGCCGCGGAGGTGCCCGAGCTGCTTGGGGAGCTCGGATTTCTTGCCGAAGGTGAGGATCGCGTCGAGGGTCCCGGCGTAGCCGAGGCGGCGGTTGATCACAGTCGCCTCGGTCTCGATGAACTCCGGCTTCGCGCGGTCCGACCAGACGTTGAAGGCGTCAAGGAACGGCAGCACGTCCGCGTCGACGCCGCCGCCGGGCCCGAACAGCGCCTGGTGTTCGACGGCCTCGTGAAAGCGGGAGCCGAGGTCTGCGGCGGTGTCGCGAACCTCGTTGTGACGGTCCGCGAGACGCGCGACCACGCACGGACGGCAGCGCCCGCACGCCTTGGCGCCCTTCTCCTCGCACGGCGCAACCGCGGCGGCGTACTGGACGGCCGCCCACGCATCCACCGCGGCCTCCGCGGAGAGCTTCGCGGCCCACCCCGGAAGGAAGTGCTTCGCGACGTACCCGAGCGCGGAGGTCACGGACAAGAACCGTTCCCCGGTCCGAGGGTGGATATACCACCGCTCGGAACCGGAGTCATCGGCCAGGGACGGCGTGCTCACCGGGCCGCCTCGACGAGGTCGGCCATGCCCAGGTCGACGATGGACGCGCCCTCGGCGACGAGGTCACGGACCTGGTCGGCCACCCGGACCACGATCTGGTAGTCGACGTCGTTGCCGTGCAGGGCCATCCACCGCTCCACGAGCAGCTCAGCGACACACGGGGCCGCGAACGTGGTGAGTTGCTTGTAGGCGGTGTCGTCGTCGGGGAGGTCCCCGCACGCCACCAGGGCGTGGATCGCGTACTCGGTCGCGACACCGAGGTCCCACGCGAGTGCGTTCGGGTCCTCGGCGGCCTCGTACGCTTCGCGGGCGGCGATGTAGTGGAGGAGGCAGCGGCGCCGCTCCATCTCCAGGAGCGCCTGCGGGGAGAACAGAATCTCGTCCCACTCGGCGTCCGTCATGTGGTGGTGGGGCTTGAGGTCGGTCATTTTGTGCTCCAAAAGTTGGGGGCGGGCCGGTCCTGGGGGGCGGCCCGCCAGGTGTCAGGTCGTGGGGTGCTCGCGCAGTGCGTCGAGCACCGGCAGCATCAGCTCCGGGTCGGCGGCGAGGTCGGACTCGATCTCGCGCCAAGCGCGAGCCGCGGGCGGTGCCAGCGGCGCGGCCGGAATCAGGCCCGTGCGCTCGACAGTCGGGTCGGCGGCCGGGGCGAACATCTCCCGCAGGATCTGGTCGATCTCCGCGAGCTCCCGGAGGCGGCGGCGCCGGGCGTGTACAGCGACGATCACGGGCCTCGCCAGCCACAGGCCAGCGAGCCGGAGCGAGTCCCACAGCCACATCAGGTGTCCTCCCTCGGCCAGTCCGTGTGGGGCGAGTCGTCCCGGAAGCCCACACCGAGGACCGCGCCGATCACCGAAGCGAGCCCGAGCGTCAGCGGCATCCAGAACGCGGCCATGAATTCCAGGGCCTGTGCAGCGGTCATCGGGACCTCACCGCCCGGTGGCGTCCGCCCTGGTACAGCGGCAGATCCTCGGTCGCCCCGATCAGGCGCCCGTCCTGGTCGAACAAGTGCGCAGTGGGGATGGTGGTGTTGTAGCGACGGCAGTCAACGACCGTCCACACCAGGACAACCACGGCCGCAGCCACGGCGAGCGCGATGATCAACGTCTGACCGGTCATGCCGCACCGCCATGAATCCGGTCCATGACCTCGTCGTAGTCATCCCCGCCGCCGTCCAGGACCGCCGCGACCGTGGAGCGCAGCGCCTCGGCGTGCTCCCCGGCCCGGCCCTCAAGGGACTGCGCGAGCAGGACGAGTTCGTGCGCGGTCCGCTGGAGCGCCTCCGCACCCACCACGTGGACGCGGTTGGCTGCGGACTCCATGACCGTGTCCAGCTGGGCGTCGATCTGCCGGATCAGGTCATCGACCGTGACCGGGTGCGGGTCCGTGCCACCCACCGCCCGCGTGAACGTCGGGAGTTCCGCGGTGTCCTCATGCGGCATGGGGCACCTCCAGGAAGTCACAGGGCGTCCCAGGCTGCGGGTCCACGTTGGTGTAGTGGGGGTGCTCGGCGAGGTGCTGGCCCATGAGCTGGTACAGGTGCGCCCCGCACGCGTTGTGGATGGTTCTGTCGTCGGTCGTGAACTCGAAGAGGGCGTGTGAGGTGCACGCGCGCGGGGCGGGCGGGACCGGGGTGCGGTGCGGCAGGAGAGCGACCATCAGAGGCCCCCGTCCTGCGCGATAGCGCGGACCTCGGCGAGCGCGGCGTTGTAGCCGTCATCCCAGCCGTTACCCCAGTCGCCCATGCGGTCAGCGGTGGGGATGCGGTCCTGCACCGAGGCCAGCTCGTGCAGCCGGGCACGCAGGGTCACGATCTCCTCGGCCATCGCCTGGACGGTCCCGGCATCCACCGGGGCGCCCGCCAGGACGGCCTCGACGTTCACGGTGCTCATCGGGACACCTCGCACTCGGCGCGAGCCGCCGCGTACTCGCTGTACGCCGCGTTCCACTCGGCCTTGAACGCGTCCATGTCCGCGTCGCCACCCTCAGAGACGGTCTCCGCCGCCTCACCGACACGGGCCGAAGCCACCGCCATCGCGTCGGCGGCTTCCACCATCTCGACACAGGCGGTCTGGGACGGGACGGTGACGTAGCCGAGGTCGATCACGAGCAGGGTCCCGAGGACGCCTGCGGTGGCGGAAACGATGACGGTCGCGATCGGCAGGAACCACATCCGGCGGGGCGCGCGCGGCGCGGACACGGTCGGCATGAGCTCGGTCGCGTGCGTCACCAGCGGCGGCGACGAGTAGTGCCCTCGGTTAGGATTGGTGCTGTTCACGGATCAGACCTTCTTTCTCTTCCGTGGCGTTCCGAGGTCCTGGCCGGTGCTACGGCCGGGGCCTCTTCTCTGTCGTGAGCCATAGGGGCCTCGAACCCCTTCCTCCGTGCGGGCGTCCCCGCTGGCGCGCTTCCCGTTGCGCTAATGCCTCGTGCACCTCCACCCGAGGGCAGAGGGCTCTCTCGGCTCCGTGGATGGTGCGAGAGCTATGTAGTTGCTGCCCACCTCCCGGTGGTGTCTAGGTGCCGGGCCCCGATACCCCTCAGATCGGGGCCCGACTGGGAGCCATCGGCTCCCGGTCCCGCCGCGCCACCCCATGTCGCGGCGGGAACGTTCAAGCGGCCCGGACGTGCTCCAGACGCTTCCGTTCGAAGTAGCGAGCAACCGCGATCTCCCAGCCGGGACGGATGATGTTCTCGGCGAGAACCTGCTCAGAAACCGACAGGTCGTCGTACGTCCGTGGCTTCGGCGCTTCCGGAGACGACGGCCGCGGGTTCGATATCGGCCGGCTGGGGCTAACACCTCGGTTTCGCATGAGCGCTGTCCTCTCCGGGGGGACTCCTTGCGGAGCGCGTGAATCTGCTCGACTGGGTAGCAGGCCAGTCCGTGCCAGTACCGCCGCTCAAGCTCGCCGTCTTTGACGAGCCGCTGGAGCGTCCGGGTGCTGCGGCCGTAAACGGTGGCGGCGTCGCCGGCGAGGTAGTGCGGCTCGGTGATCCCTAGGTCGGGATCGACGATGGGTGCAACTGTCGCTGTCACGCGACAAATATAGGCACGCTCCCTAGGTGGGGACATCATACTTTCGGTCAGCTCATGTCGTCCGAAAGGACGATCTTTGTCGCGACATAGCGACATACGATGACCGTATGGATACCTCTATATCGCCAGCTCCGGTGCGCCGGCAGTACCGCACTATCTCGCGACCTAGGGATAAAGCGCCGTACCGGCAGCGGACCAGCACGAAACCCACCTACCGTCGAACCATGTCGCGAACAAAGGACACCCAGCGGACGCCGGAACGCGCCGAGAACTTCGCGTATTGGTTGCAGCAGGTGTTCGCGTTGTTCCGGAACAACCTCGGCTGGTCGCAGCAGCAGACGATGAAGGCGTCCACCGTGTCCAGCTCGGCGATTTTCAGATGGAAGGACCAGTCGGACAAGGGGCAGTTTCCCGAGCCTGAAACCCTGGATCGCTTCTGCGCGACCCTCTACGAGCACTTTCCGTCACCGCTTTTGAACCCAGAGGTGCCGTACGGCATCCTCGGATGGGGTAAGCCGGGGGCGGTTGCCAGCGCCCGCGTCGATGATGCGCGCGCGAACCTGTCGATGACCGAGCTCGACCGCAAGATCAATCGGGTGGACTTGGTGCTGAAGGGGAAGTTCCTCGATGACGAGGAGCGCGAACGCTACCGGCAGATGTTGGCAGACCTCGAAGGCGCCCGGGCGGGGATTCTCGCGACGTACGAGCGGACGGTCGACAACATCCTCGCGGAACTGGAGCGGCGGCGCGAAGATGCGCCCTCGGACGACAAGTAAGCGTTTAACGCGAAGATGATCACTCAATCGGGTTAGTCATCGGCGGACAACATGTCCGCCGATACTATTCTGTTACCCAAACGGGTGAGTGTCGGATTGCCGACTCAGAGTAGTCTAAGGGTGGTGCTGGCGCCCCTCCTGTCCGTCTGGTCCGATGGAGTGCCAATGAGTGACAATGCCGTGCAGACATTCCCGACAAAACTGATTTGGGGCGCCGTGGTGGCAGGCGTCTTCATCGTCTTCGCGCTCGCGTGGATGATCCTCCGACCCCCACCCGTGCCCTACACGAACCTCCTCCTCACCGCAGTCGCGCTGACCGTCATCACCGGCGCCAGCGTCTGCGTCATCCGAGTCATGGTCGTGCTGTTCAACCGGTCAACGGCAGCCGACGAAGCAGCACGCGAAACCGAAGCTGCCCTCCGCAGGGCTTACGAGGAGAACATCGCCGAGTACCTCAGCGACATCATCCGCGCCCAACTCGAACAAACCAACCTGCTCAAGCAGATTGCGCACGACGTATCCGACGTCGCCCAGGACCACGCCGGCGTGCCCCAGCAACTCCAGCACTGCCTGGAAGCCCTTGCGACACATGACAAAACCATCGCCGGCAAGATCACCGACCTTCGTGATGCTTGGATCTATGAGGGCCTGCCCCCAATCCCGTTACCGCATCTCCACCCGGCGTTCGTCAAACGTCCGCCGACCGTCCAACCGGGGATGCAACAAGATCGACGTAAAGAACAGGTTGATCAACTTGCGTTGACCGCCAATCGGGGTTTCCTTGATCGCTTCCAGCATGACGTCCACGAGATCCTGCTCCGGCACTCCAGACTCATCGACCATGCGAACCAGCTCAAGGGCCAGCACCGCGCCAGCGGTCAAACCACGATTGGCGGTCTCCTGCAACTGCTCGATCTCGACGGTCCACTCGGCCTCAAGATCGGCACCGCGAGCCGCCGTGTAGCCAGGAGTGCGCTTCTTGACGTTTTCCCAGTACGCCTCAAGCTCCGCCTGCAACTCCAACGCCTTAGCCTGCGCCGCAACCTGTTCATCCGTGCTGTGCGACGTCAGGTTGGCGATGAGCTTGCGGTTGCACATCCGCCTCGCCAGCTCTGCCCGGACGTGGCTGTCGATCCGCTCCATGAGGGTCGAAACGCACGTCCGGGTTTTGCTCTTGGGGCTGCCGTCGTCGTTCTTGCCAGTGCATAGCAACCGCAGATGGCCGGAGCTGTTCCGCCGCGATCCCAGACGAGCCCCGCAGGCGCCGCAACGGGCGATGTTAGTCAGCAGGTGCTTGGCTTTCCCGGGCTTCGTGGTCGTCCGTGAGGGGTCGTGCATCAGGTTGTACACGCTCCACCATGTTGTCTCGTCCACCGCGGCCGACCAGTTGCCGTCTGCGAGCTTCCCGGTGTCCATGGACCAGAACTTGCCGATATGCACCGGAGAGGTAGCCACCAGCTTGACGACGTCGTGCCGCCATCGGTTGCCGCGTCGCGTCCGTGGCACCCACGCAGGGTCCGAGGGGTCAAGCACTGACCGCTCCGTCAGATCCCGCGCGATTGACATCGCCGACTCGCCAGAGAGCAGCCGAGCCATCATCTCGCGGACGATGGCCTGTTCAGACTCGACGGGCTCTTGTCCGATCATTTTGCCGCTCTTTGGGTCAAAGGTGCGGGCCCACCCGAAAGGCACCTGTCCATGCGGGCGGCCCTTCCGCCGAGCGAGCTTCTGCCCCCGGCGGAGGTTGGACGACAGCTGTTTGGAGAACGCCGCGTTCTTGACCCCGTCCTGTGCCAGCGCTTCCCAATCCCGGTGGTTGTTCGGGTTGTACGTGCGCTCGTGGCTGACCGCGTGCACGAGCACCTCGTGCTTGGCAATGAGCTTCAGAAACTTGACCCAGTCCTCGAGGTCGCGCGAGCCGCGCGAGGTGTCCCACATGACGATGAGCTGCAACCGACCTGAGCGGATGTCGCTGAGCAGGCGCGGCCAGTCCTTCCGTTCTTTCCTGGCGTACTCCGAGCCGCTCAAGTTGTTGTCGTCGTACACGTCGACTAGGACGGCGCCGAGGTCATCAATTGCCTCGCGTCCCTCAATGGTTTGCCCTTCAACGGACTGGCCTTCGAGTTCGCTGCCCTGCGCTTCGTCCTTGGACGCGCGGGCGTAGATGCCGGCGTTGAGACCTTGCGTGCTGATCATCGCCTCATAGTATCTGGTTAATGGGACTCAAATACCTTAAACTATCGGTAGGTAGACTCATCAGTCGCAAAGGAGAGCCCGGTTGCGGCAGTTGGTGCTGGCGTGCAACCGGGCTCTCGTTTACGCTGGCCGCCCTCACAACGGGTGGCCAGGCTGTCTGCGTGGGTTACCAGACATCCGGTCTGCTAACCCTCTTCACTACGTGGAGGCGACCCATGGCCTCTCCCACACCCGGCCACCAGCCGGACGCGCAGCAGGGGCAGGCGGGACCGGGCGCCGACGGGCCTGCTGCCGCCGGTACTCCCTGAGGTACCCCGCGGCACGCTCGTACGGCTCGCAGCACCCGGCCTTGACGATGGTCGAGTGGTGGCGCCAGCACGAGCCGCACCACCAGCCGCCCTCGACCGGTCCGTGAGCGTTGATGGTCCGCTCGGCCTCGCGCGCCGTCGCCTCTGAGAGATAGGTGCTCGTCACTGCGGCCCCTCGAAATACGCCCGCGCGGCGATCGCACGCTGGGCGTTGAGCCACGGCTGAGGTGACTGGGTGATCGCGCCCCGCCACGCGATCGACAGTCGCTCGCCCTCGACGTTGACGAGGCCCGCGACTTCGAATTTCCGGGCAGGGTCGGCGAGGATGAACCCGGTCCGCCGGTACATCCACAGCTCGAATGCGATCTTGCCGGACTGCCACTCGTGGAAAAGGTTGTGGCGGTCCGGGACGAGTTGGGCTTGCTCCGGTGGCTGGTCGGTCTCTACGCTAGGTGTGGTCATCATCAGAGCCTCAATCTCTGGTGCTGATTCGGGGCCACGCCAGGGCTTAGCTGGCGTGGCCCCGGGCCTCCTACCGATGCGTGGTGCGAAGGCCCAGGCCATGCACTGTGTGCAGGCCGTAACTTCACGGTAAGGGCTTTTAGGGCCCATAGGGAAGTGCCCCGCGCATGTGCAAAATGCACGCCGTGTCTTGCACACGGCACGCAATCACGGCATACTCAGGCGATGACCACGCAGAGTTCTCCCACGGTCGCAAAGATCGCGTTCGGGCCGCTCCTCACCAAGATCCGCACCCGCTCAGGCCGCACCAGACCAGAAGTCGCCGAAGACCTCAGCGTCGACGTCAGCACGTACGGGCGCTGGGAATCAGGCAAGTACGCGCCCCAGCCCGCCACGATCGACGCGCTCGCTGCAGCAGTAGGGGCGACCTCTGAGGAGCGAACCCGCATGAAAGACCTCGCCGTCGGCGCGCGTCGCCGCGGCCTATTCGACGGCCGCAACGTCCCCCCGCACCTGCGGGCCCTCTACGAGCTCGAAGCCATCGCAACCCGAATCTGGGCTCTCGAACTGGAGCACATCCCCGGGCTGCTCCAGACGATCGCCTACCACGAATGCGTCCAACGGTTCCAGCTCCCGGCCGAGTCCGCATACGCGGAGGTGCTGCGAAAACTCCGCCAGCAGCGGTACAAGATCATGCGTGAACGCTCCGATAGCCCCGAGATGCTGTTCCTCATCGGCGAGTCCGCCATGCGCTACCTCGACCGGTACCCCGGCATCAAGGACGACCAGATCCAGCGCCTCCTGGACGCCAACGCCATGCCGAACGCTGAAGTCCGGATCATCACCGGGATGCACGCCGGGATGCTCGGGGCCTTCACCATCTTCGAGCCGCCAGCCATCACCAGCGGGCGCCCCGTCGTCTACACCGAAACCCTTCGCGGGGAGGCATTCGAAGAGGGTGACGTAGTGTCGACCTTCGAGGAGGCAGCCCGCCTCGTCCGCGATGAACAATCACAGAAACTGGAGGACTACCTGCGATGACGACTGAATGGCGCAAGTCAAGCCGATCCGGAAACTCGGGCGGCAACTGCGTCGAGGTCCGTGGATTTGACGAGGAATTTCAGGTGCGTGATTCGAAGCTCGGCGACGACTCGCCGGTCTTCGGATTCGCACGGGAGGACCTCCAAAGCTTGCTGCGCGCCGCCCAGCGCTGACCTGTCATCCACCGGCAGGGACGCAGAGCGACGGCAACAACCACGCATCTTGACCTAGCGTAGCGGCCTTTCCCGACATTCGGGGAAGGCCGCTCTTCGTCTCTACAGGGTGTCCAGGCGTGCCCGGACGTACCGGGGCATCCGCAGCCGCCCGTCCGGCTCCCGCGACCCCGCCCGCACCTCCACCACGAGTTCGGGACGCACCCAGTGCACCTCGCCCGACTGCGCCGGCACCGCCACCGCCGGCACCCTCGTCTCGATGAGTGCGTCGACCAGGGACCGGGGCGCCGTGCACCGCCCCGCATACCGCCAGCCCTCCGGCGTCGCCTCGGCGAGAAGGAGCGACACCCCGCCCGAGGCCCGGCGGACCCACCCGGCCACGGTCACATCGATGACGCCCTGGTGCCGGGATTTGATCCACGACCTCGTCCGCCCGGAGGTGTACCTCGAGGTGAGGCGTTTGGCGACGACGCCCTCCAGGCCGAGCTCCAGACTCGCCGCGACCGTGGCGGGCCCGTCCTCGAACGCCGGCGGGACGGCCCACCGCTCCCCGTCCACCGCGAGGACCTCGAGGATCGCCCGCCGCTCGACGTAGGGCAGGCGGCGCAGATCCTCACCGCCGGCCCGGAGGACGTCGAAGGCGAGGACGGTCGCCGGACGCTCGTCCGCCGCGGCCCACGCTCGCCGCGGGGTGGTGTGCATCCGGGACAGCACCGCCCCGAAATCGAGCCGTCCGGCGCCGTCCAGGACCACGAGCTCACCGTCCAGCACGACGTCCCCGAGATCCGTGATCCCTGAGAGTTCGGGGAACCGATCGTGGATGGGGTGTCCGCGGCGCGTGTCCAAACGCCAGGTCACGCCCCCTGTGGCAGCCAATACCCGGACGCCGTCCCACTTGATCTCCCACGCCCATCCGGGCTGTCCGAGCGGCAGCCGTCCGGCCGCCGGCAGCATCGGTGGGTCCACGAGACGAGGGTACGACGGACGTCCACGGGCAGTACCGAATTCGGTCTGTCCGGGGTCCGGGGTGGACACCCGCCCGTCCGTGTGACAAGATAGTTGTCACTGTCCGACAGGAAACATGTCGTCGGGCATCACCCCACACACGACGAAGGCCCCGCTGGATCGGAACTCCAGCGAGGCCACACCACCGAATGGATGCCCCAGACGATGGATGCCACCACTGTACACACCCGCCCTCACCAGCGGAAGCTCACCGAGCTCGGCGTTTTCTACGCCCTCGTACTCACCCTCGCCCTCTACGGCCAGTCCACCGGCTCCTCCTCCTGGCTCATCCCCGCAGACGCCGGCCCCGTCAAGACCGGCCTCCTGTGGGCCCTCGTCATCGCGTTCGTGCTCGTCCTCGAACTCGGTGCTGTCGTGCTCCTGCGCCGCGCCGAAACCCAGCGCCGCGCCGGCGAGAAGGCCGCCGTGGCGATCCTCGCCGCAATCGCGCTCGCCCTTGGCGCCGCTGCGCTCTCGTGGGCGGGCCACTGGGGGCCGGAGGTCTCCGACCAGATCCAGGCCTGGGCGTTCGCCGGGTCCACACTCCTCGGTGTCGTGGTGTGGGCGATCATGGCTGACCTCGCGATTGACCCGCTGGTGGCGCGTCACCGTGCCGTACAGGCCGCGGTCCGCCGGTACATCAAAGACCTCGCCATGGACGCCAGCGAAAAAGCGGTGCTGCTGGCAACGATGGACGTCACGGCGATCACCGCGTTGATCTGTGGGGGACCGGATGCGTTCGACGCCGCCGACGCCCGGGACCGCAACGTGCGCATCGCGCGCATCCTCGCCGAGGCGATCGACCCGACGACGTGGCACGGCGCCAAGCCCGCCCCGAAGCCTGCGCCGAAGGTTGCCGTGGCGACGCCGCCCGTGCCGGAGCTCCACCAGGCGACGCCCAAGCCCGCTGCTCCGAAGGCGGCCCGTGCCTCCAAGCCGACCACCTCCGCCAAGCACTCCACCCTCGACCGGGAGTTCAAGCGCCTCGTCGGGCTAACCGGGACCTCGCCGTCCTGCCGTGTCCTCGCGGACGCCGTGACGGCCGCGGGCGTCCCGCTCGGCAAGTCCGCCGCCGCCAAGTGGCTTCAGGACCGGCCGACTATCGGACAGGAGCAGGCCGCATGAGCCGGACGCACAGCACGGACGCTCGGGACGTCCCGGAGGGGTGGAGCCCGTTCGGACGGACGCCCGAGGAGGACGGCCACGCTCCCGTCCGGGAGGACGCGGCATGGCGTCCTCGGGTGATCGAGGGCGGACGAGGACACGGGCAGTCCACGGACTCGGAGGAGGACGCGGACGGGTTCGAGGCGGCCGTCCTGGACGCGCTCGCCGCCGCCGAGGACGTCCAGCCCGCCGAGGAGGCCACCGTGGTCCCGGCCGAGCCCGCGCCCGTCGCTGCGCCGGAGGCCTCCGCGCCCGTCGCCCCGGAGCCGATCCAGGCCCCGCAGGCCGCCCCTGAGGTGCCCGTGGAGGCCGTCCCAGGGCCCGACTCCACACTCCGCACTCCACACCCCGAAACCACCCCCACCCAGGATACAAACCCAGCTCAGACTGCCCCTGAAGCCCCGGAAAGTGCACACTCCACACCGCGGTTCCGCACTGCTCTGGGCTGGCTCAACGTGTACGACATCCTCGACCAGCCCCTTCCCTCCGTGCGGGCCGTATACGACCAAGCGTGGGCCGCCGTCGGCACCCACACCGGCGCCCGCCGTGCCGTCGAAGTCGTCGTCGTCTGCGGGATCGGAGTCCCGATCTCCATCGCCTGCCGCGTCCTCGACCGTGCCGGACACACCGCCTGGCGCCTCGCGTCCACCGCCGCCGCGGCCGGACTCTGGACGACCGCCGCCGTTACTTCCAGCGTGGACGCGTCCGTCCTCGCCTGGTGGTCCGTCCTCGCCTACTGGGCGTCCACCGTCATCGTCATCCCTGCCGTCCTCAAAGCCACCCAGAAGTTAGGAGCGTCCACCCATGGACACCGTATTCGTCACCCAGCACATCAACTGGATCGTCCTCGCCGTTTCGCTCGCGGTCTTCGCGTCCCGCGGACTCTGGCTCCCCTGGACGGACAACGGGCCGTTCCTGTCCGCAACTGTCAAGCACTCGCCGAAGATCCAGTGCCTCGCGCTCATCGTCATCGGCTACGGGATCTCCTCAATCCCCGGCACGGTCGCCGGCTGGTTCGCCACCGGCCGGGCCTGGATCCTCGACGCCATCACCGACGGCGCCTCCTGGGCGCTCGGCGGTATCGGCGTCCTCGCCGTCGCGGTCTTCGGGGTCATCGTCCTGGCCGACTACATCGTCCCTGGCGGCATCGAACCCGGAAAACCCCTGGTGCACATGATCATGTGGGTGCTGTCGCTCCTGGTGTACCCGCTGCTGACGCTCGCGCTCGGGTCGATCTCCCTGTGGTCCCTCGCTCTCGTGTTCCTCGTGATGTGGTTCATCAACGTCAAGCTCCGCAAGGGGAGCCGCCAGCCTGCCGCAGCGAGGCCGTGACCGGCGAAACCAGACCCAGTCTGGTCCGGGCGAGGGTGGCTCCCTCCCCGCTGACGATGCCAAGCCACGCACGAAGGGACACGCACATGATGGGTTTCTACACCAGGATCGCGCAGGCCGAGTTCTCCCGGCTCCTCGGCATCGCCGAGGCGGCTGATCGCCGTGGTGACACGGAAACCTGCGACCGGGTCTTGCAGGAGGCCCGCAAGGCGGAAATCGCCTACGAGGAGGCCAACGAGGACGACAAGCGCCGCTGGATGAGCTAGCCGCGCCGGCACAGAAAGGAGGAGGTCAATGGTCATCCTGATCGTGTGCGGACTCATCGCATGGGCAGCGGCGGGCGCCGTCGAGGACGCCGCCCGCGCCTGGCGTGGTGAATCTCCGCGCGCCGACCGTCGCGGGCTCCGGGGTTACCTCGACAACCGGTGGCAGGCCCTCGCCGACTACCACGAGCGCACCGACGACCCCGACCAGTCCGATACCTGGAGCTGGTGGCAGCGGAAGCGGTTCTTCGGGCGCCGCGCCGCGCTCGCTCGCGCCGGGTTTCGCACTGAAGAAAAGATCGCGCAGGCCGCAGTGGAGCACCGGCGCCGCCTCGCGCTCATTGAGGACGGCGAGACCGAGCCTCGGCGGGGAGTGCGGTGGCTCATCGGCAACCCGGGCCCGCTCGTCCTCGACGACGTGGACGAGGAGCCCGAGGACGGGCCGACTGTCGACGACTACTTCGACACCGCCCCCACCGATACCCACCCGGACATCGTCCATCCGACGTCCACTAACGAACCGATCATCCCGGAGCCCACGCGACAACTGTGGGGCCCGTTCGCACCGACCAACAAGGAGAACCAGATGACCAGCACCGGCGAAATCACCGGCCCGGCCGACGTCAAAACCTTCCACGACGACCTCGCCGAGGTCATGTCCACCATCACGACCCTCACCGACCCCATGACCGCCGCCGCCGACGAGTACCAGACCTACGCCGACGAGATCGGCGCGAACCTCGCCGCGACCGAGACCGCCGCCGCGGGGATGCGCGCGCTCGGCATGGACGACGCCGCCCAGGCCGCCGCCGCGGCAATGGAGACCCAGGGGCTCATCCAGGACATCCTGGCCCGCACCGCGAACTACCTGCTCGCGCAGGCCGGGTCCCTCGTCGATGCGGCCAAGTCGTCGCAGGGCAACCTCGCAACGATCCTCACCGCGTACGAGGCGCAGATCGCCGTGCAGGACGCCCGCGTCGGCGCCGGCGTCGGCAATCTCGCCGCGGACGCCTACCTCGACAGCAACGACTAGACACCCGATCGGGGCGGCCGCTTCTGGCCGCCCCGCACCCTATCCCCGAGGAGCACCCGTGACCGCCGACGTCCAAGCCATCCCCTTCCAGACCGCACCCCGGAGCGGTCTGCCGTTCGGTGTCGGTCTCGCCGTGTACGCCGCAGGCATGGCGATGTGGGGCCTCCAGTCCGCCGCCGGGCCACTGCCCGCGCTCATCACCATCGCGGTCGCCACCGGGATCGCGGCGCTGGCCGTCCGCTCCCGCACCGACGCCGGCCGCCGCCCCGCCCTCGCCGCAGTCACCGCCGCCGGCGCCTGGCTCGCGCTGTTCTCTGCGTTCGGGTGGTCCTGGCCCCTCACCGCCGTGTGGTTCACCCTCATCATGGCGTTCACGGTGCCGCTGCGCCGACACCTCGCCGCCGCAGTCCCCGCCCCGGAGCCCGAGATGCCCGCCGAGCTGGAGGCCGCCGCCGTCATCACGGACGCCTGGGTCACCTACGTTGCCAATGACGGTCCCCTCAAGGGTGCGGGACTCAGGCTGCTCGGCACCGACGGCCGCACCCACCGCTTCCGTGTGAGCTTCCGCCGCGGCGTCCACACTTACACCCAGCTCACCGGCCAGCGGGCACAGATCGTGTCCGCGCTCGACGTGCCCGACCAGGACGTCATCATCGAGCGCGGCACCACCGGCGCCTGGGCGCACCTGACCGTCATCACCGACAACACCGACAGGCCCCCCGCCATGTACCCCGGCCCCAGGTTCGACCCCGCAACCGGCCTCGTCGGCATCGGGCTGTACGACGACACCCGCGCCGAGGCCTACCTGTCGATCGTCGACGACAACGGCGTGTTCGGGTCGACGTTCACCGGCGACCAGGGGTCCGGCAAATCGCAGTGCATGGAGCAGGTCGCCCTGTCCCTCCTGGCCTCGGGTTATTTCACGGGCCTGTATGTGGACCCGCAGGGTGGCATGTCTTCGCCGATGCTCGCCGAAGCGTGCGCATGGACCGCCACCTCCGTACAAGAGGCTGCCGGGCTCGTCCGGGCGCTCCCGACATGGCGGCGCCTGCGGGAACTCCGGCTCGTCCGCGCCGGCCGGAACGGCTACACGCTCTCGAAGGAGAGGCCTGCGATGTTGGTGATCATGGACGAGTTCCAGGAGATCGCCACCGGCCTGTCCAAGGGGGATCAGGCGACACTGGTGCGGATGGCGAAAACGCTCCGCAAGGTCGGCGGATGCCTCCTCGTGGGTACGCAAACCGTTGGCGTGCAGTCGTTCGGCGGGAACAACGACCTTCGCACGCAGCTCATGTCCCGCAATGTCGTGTACTTCTACTCTTCGTCGCGGCAGCAGGGCCACCTGTCCGGCAGCAACGAGTTCGACCCGTCCACGCTGCCCAGCGGCACTCCCGGGTACGGGTACGTCAAAGAGCTCCGCGTCAAAGGCAAGACGATCACCCGGGCCGCCCCGGTCCGCGCCTACTACCTCGGGAACGACACCGACCACGGCGGCCTCAACGCTGGCCTCTCCTGGTACAGGCGCATCCGACAGGACTGCGAGTTCGCGAAGCTCCCGACCGATGAACGCGGCGCGCTCGGCGCGGCGTTCGCCAAGCGCGAGGAGGCCCGAGGCGAATCCGACGCCAACGATGACGCTTTCCTCGCCCGGTGCGAGGGCATCGGGCTCGGGGTGATCCCCGCCGAGGATGCCGAAGAACAACCCGCGAATGCGGCGCCGTCGGGGCTCCCGTCGCTCCGCCTCGGCGGCGCCCCCGTCGAGTACCCCGAGGCTAAGAAAACGCAGGCGATCGTCAACGCTCTCGACGCCGGCGCGTGGGGGCCCGCCGAGATCATCCGCCACGCCGGCCAATACGACCTCGACATCTCCCGCTCCCACGTCGAACAGACCCTCCCCAAACTCATCGAGCAGGGACAAGCCGCCAAGGTCGGGACGGGGCACTACCACTCCACCCGGCACAACCTCTGCGGGCATCCCCGATGCAGGGGCTGACATTGGCCGCCAGGCCAGCTATCGTGTCCCTCACCGCACCCTGCTGGAGAGGCCCCACCGTGCACCCGCTCATCATGACCACCGCCGAGCTCCGGGGCCTGCGGTGGTCGCTGGGGCTGTCCGTCGTCGACCTCGCCAAAGCGCTCGGCGTGGGGGAGCGGACCCCGCACGCGTGGGAGCGGGGCGAGCGGCCGATCAGCCGGCCCGCCGCCGAGAAACTCCAGGCCCTCGTCGTCTATACCGACGAGACCGTGGTGGCGCTGGCGGAGCGGGAGTCGATCGTGACGTACGCCGACGACGAGACGTTCCGCGCCGCGGTGGACACTCAGGGGTGGGTGTTGTCGGCGGCGTGGCATCGTGCGGTGGCGTGGCGGGCCCGTGAGCGGTCCGGGGCGCGGGTCAACTACGAGTAGGGCGCCCGGTTCTGCGCGGGGGAACACCGCCGGCGCGGCCGATCTGGCGGACGCGCTCGGCTGAGAGCCTGGCGGCTCGGGCGATGTCAACCGGGGGGGCCCCGGCGAGGAGGTGACGGACGATGGCGGCGTCGCGTGCGGCCTCGTCGGCGGTGATGGCGGCGGCGAGTCGGGCTATCTCTTCGGCGGGGGTTTCCATGCCCTCAGCATACCCCAAATTAATTTGGGGAATCTAGGTCTCTGGCGTTGCTAACCACAAACGTGTTTGGTATTATTTGGGTATGAGCAGCACCCAGAGCCCCCGCCCCGAACTCCTCAGCCTCATCCTGCACCGCCTCGCCCAGACCGAAGGCCGCGCCAACCAGTGGTTCACCTTGGAGGAGTTCCGCAACATGCCGCTCCTGCGCGGCGTCCGCCGTGACGTCCTCGACCAGGCCCTCACGCACATGTTCGTTGCCCGCACCGTCGACCTCATCCCCGAGTCCAACCAGAAGACCCTCACCGAAGCCCAGCGTGAAGCGGCCTTGTGGCTCGGCGGACGGTACCTCCACCTGATCGCCCTTCCGAACTAACCGACCGGGCCCCGGGGAGCCGGGGCCCGCCACCCCTTGGAGGACCCATGGCCGAGGCCATCGTCACCGCCATCCGCGACACCCTCACCGATTCCCAGCCCTACCCGGGCGGGTGGGTCCGCGTCGCCGAACTTCGCGACTGGATCAACACCGACGCCACCCCCGACGAGCTCGACGCCGTGCTCCTCACCGAGTACGTCGCCCACCGCCTCCGCCTCACCTCCGAAGCAAACCGGCGCACCCTCACCCAGCAGGACCACGCCGCGGCCGTCCACTCAGGCGGCGAGCCCCTCCACTGGGTCGCCCTCGCCCCCCGCTCCGGGATCGAACTCGTCCACCGTGTCGAAGCCGTCATCGGCGACCTCGCCGGTGACGGCTGGGTCGATGTCGATGCGGTCCGTGCGCAGATGTGGGACGTCTCCCGCACCACCCTGGATGCCGCGATCCGCGAGTCCGCATTCGTCACCCGCTCCCGAGGGCGAGTCCGTATCCCCGCCGACGACTAGCCACCCGGGCCCCGGGAGATTGGGGCCCGCCCCGTTTCTGAGAGGACCAGTCCATGAGCATCGTGATAGTCGACATCGACGGCACCGTCGCCCACCGGGGCGACCGTGAGCCGTTCCACTACCATCAGGCCGGAGGAGACACCCCGAACGCGCCCGTGATCGCCGTCGTGCAGGCGCTCGCCGCCGCCGGGCACCGCATCGTGTTCTTCTCGGGGCGCGAGAACGTCGACTTCGAGACGCACGAGGACTTCACCGGGTGCGGACTGGCCGACACCTGCCACGACCTCACCGCCGCCTGGATCGCCCGCCACCTCGGCGTCGCCGCGCCCGAGCTGTACCTCCGCGCCGAGCACGACCACCGCAAGGACGCCGTGGTCAAGCGCGAGCTGTACGAAGCCCACTTCGCCGGCAAGGACGTGCTGTGCGCGATCGACGACCGCGACCAGGTCGTGCGCATGTGGCGAGACGAGCTGGGAATCACGTGTCTCCAGGTTGCCGACGGCGATTTCTGAACAACCGGGGCCCGACCCCCTTGGAGGACTCATGGACCTGATCACCATCCTCACCGCCCAGCGTGACTCGTTGCGCGAGGCGACCCGTCACGCCGACAGCAAAGCTTCGCTCCTGCTCATCGCACCGGGTGCCGCGCTCACCACCATGAGCACCGTCGCGAGCCTCACCGGGCCCGCAAAGATCGCCGGGGCGGTCGCGCTCGTCGCCGCGGTCGCGGTCATCCCCGCGATCGTGGCGGCGATCTGGCCCCGCCGACCCCACATCACCCGCCAACCCGCCCCTTCGATCCTCGCGACCGCTGAGCGGATGGCTGCTGACGAGGGGCATACGGCTGACCGGATCGCCGTCGAGATCGCGGCGCTCCAGCGGATCATCGCCACGAAATGGGCGTGGACGCGGGTGGCGCTCGGGCTCACTGCCGCGGCGGTGGCGCTTGCTGGTGTCGCCGCGGTGCTGTGATCCTGGCACGACGAAAGGCCCCGCTCCGCATCACTGCGGGGCGGGGCTTGCTGTTGACCAGGGGAATTGTGATTGGAAGAAAAGTTGCCCCCTGTGTTGACAGGTCAACATGATCGTGTATACTAGTCAACATGAGCAGCGAGGCGATCTACACCAGCACCGAAGACACCGAGTACACCGTTACCTATAACCAGGATGCCTACACCGACGGAGACGCCCCTGCCCACCACTGGTCCGCCATCACCCTCGACGGCGAGGTCATCTCCGAGCTGTGGGCAGAGATCGAGGACAGCTACCACCCTGACCTCGGTGAGGACGGCGTCCAGTTCTACGCCGGCCAGATCATCCAGGTCGAAACCGAACCCGCCTACCGCCGCGAAGGCATCGCCCGCCAGCTCTACGCCATCGCCTACGACCAGCTCGGCGGCCAGCTCCACCACTCCCCGGAGGAGCACCGCACCGAAGCCGGCAACGCCTGGGCCCAGGCCGTCGACTAACCCGAGAGGACACACCATGACCACTGAGATGACCGCCTGGCTCGGCCCCGCCGCCGACGACATGACTGAAGCCCAGCTCGACCGCTTCACGCGCGTCTGGGACGCGATCGATGACCGCTACCCCGACGAGCCCGACACCACCGACGCCGTCCTGTCCGCCACCGTCCAATACCTCCTCGGCGAAACCACAGTCGCCGATGCCGCCCTCCAGATCGACGCCACCAGATCCCACCTTCGCCGCGCCATGGAGGCCGGCAAGCAGGTCGCGCTCATGGCGATCGAGGACGGCATGGACGAGCAGACCGCCGCCCGCAAGCTCGGCGTCAACCGGACCACCCTCCGCCGCGCCGCCGGCAAGCAGTAGTGCACGACGAAGGCCCCGCTTCCCGAGGGAAGCGGGGCCTGTTGCTGCCAGCTATAGAAGCGGATCCAGGTCCGAACCACTACGGATCCATTAAGACATGGACATTACATAGAAACTTTTCCCTAAGGGCAGTTACTCCATTTCCCTCAGTGACCCTCCCATAGGGACACGTGAAATGATAAGTCATTCAAACCATGGAAAGTGGAAAGGCGGAAAGGCAGCAGTGCCACGTCAGTTGCCTGGCCAATCAGCACGTGAGTATAAAATCTCCACTTTTTCTGGCAACTGTAGAAACGATAGTCAAATCACGCCAAAGGCGGTAAGGAACAGTCAATCCAGACCCTGAAAATTACTGCCATTGTATATAGAAAGGAAAAATCTTACATGGCAACATTTAAAAAGAAAAAGGGCTAGCACATCGAGCTCGTGTTCCTCCTAGTCTATGGAGATGGGGGACTCCAAGAGGCCCGTGGCCTTTCTTGAGGCTCGACGAATGAAGGATCTTCGGTACCAGGAGATTTTCCCTCATCATCCTTGGTGGTGGCCGGTCCAGGCACTAACCCCACTCGTGTAGGAACTATCTCGATCGTGTGCCCTCCTGAGATAACTGGAGTTGGTAATCCCTCTGCTAAAGTGGAGGCATCCTTGCTCCCCGTTCACTTGATGTCAGAGAGGGAGAATCTGTAGTATCTTCATCCGAGTCGTAGCGCTGCCCAAAAGCAAAAATGAGCTCGTTGAGCACCTGCTGCTGGGCCTCAATGATCGAACGACGGAAGCCTTGGGCGAATCACTTTCGCAGCCTACGACGGTAGCCTGGCTAGTAGTACGAGAAGGTGGCCCTCTGGAGAGCTACATGATAGTCCTCTGAGCTTCTATATCAGTCGATCACCTCCACCCCAGCTTGCTCCGTTTTCTTGTCAAGCTCGGCCACCCTCTACTCAGCCTCGAACAACTTCATCTCGGCCTCAGACAGCTTCACCTCGGCCTCAATCCGCGCCACCTCGGCTTCCCCCCGCACTCGCTCTGCTCCTCGGACCTAGCTGTTGAGCTCCTCCCGCTTGGCCTTCCACTGCTCGTAATGCTCAACTTGAGCTTGACGCTCCTCTTCCAAGAGCTTGCTCTTCAGGTCGGCTACATAGCAAGCTTGGGCCAGTTACTCGGCCAGTGTCCGAGCCTCCTCCTGGCTCGATTGAGTCTGTGCCCGAAGCGAGGCTGCCTCCCGCTGAAGGACTTCAAGCTCGGAAGTCAGTTGCCCGATCCTCTGATTGGACTGGATGCGGACCCGAGAGAGGGACCTCTCCTTACTATCTAGCAGTGTGAAGAAATTGACTATCTCGGCCCCCAGTTGGGCCACGATTAAGTCACCCTCCATCACCTTTTCGAAGAGTAGGGAGGGGAGACTACGTCTAAACTCCTCCTGAACCAATGAAGGCACCAAGGATCGGCACCTTTGGTACAGAGAAGCCTGAACGACAGAGGCATTGGTCGAAGGGGGAAGAGTTCTTTCTGGAAGAGTCAAGACTGGGGCATCCCCTCGAGTGTCCCCATTCTCGGGACAGCAATGCTTTGCTCAGGTAGGGTCGTTGCCTTGCCCCGCGCCCCCTCAGCCTCAGCTGGGACTTCAGAATCGACCACCTCTACCTACTGTCTAGCAAGCTCAGTGACAGTTCTCTGGCCAACGACAGTCGCCTCTGGCCCGATGGATGGGAGATCCAGATGGCGGATTTTGTCGACTGATGGCCCCTCAACTAGGTAGGCACGCTCCTTGACTGGGCAGGCGATCTCCACCTTCTTTAATCGCTTCTTCTCAGCGATCAGGGCCTTCATTGAAGACAACAGCAACCGCTCCCCATGGTCCTTGCATTTGGCCCCACGGCACTTGGGGGAATCACCCCGGGCACTCTGCTTGCCCTTATCTCGGGCGCAGGAAGGGACCCCTGAGGCTCGGGGCTCACTCGGAGTGCTAGACATTTAGTGGAATTCTTCCTTTGACAATTAATAGAGTGCGCAAATAACTAAGATTTAACTTGAGATTTATACGAATAATACGAGCTGACGATTATTACAACTAACCAAATGACAAATTACATACATGCCCAGAGTCCAACTACTAGGCTTCAAGCCCTTAATACAATTCTAATCAAATGGACTAATACAACTGACATAAGTGAACTAATGCAACTGACATAACTGGGATTACAATTAACACAAATGACACGACAAATTGATAACTTAATTCTAACACTCATCACTTAGTCTCATTCCCTTCTGAGTGTTGGTCGTTATCCAATTCACCTGAAATGTTAGAAAGTAAGTGGATGAGCGAATCGCTCAGGCGTTTAGTCGGCCTCATCGCCCGCATCCATTGTTATCTCTTGAAGGAGTTTCCTTTAAGAGAGGACACATGGGCATGCGGTGCTTCCTGCTCCCACATTTGAGACAAGCATCGAGACGCTTCCAACACTCTTCGGCCGAGTCCGCAAACTTTTCACAAAATGAGCAAGCCGCCATGACTTGCTTCTCCTCTTCCCCTTTAGCTCTTTTGCCATTGCCATTGCCACTCCATTTCCCATTACCATTCTCATTTCGTTTACCATTACCGTTCCCATTGCGAGACCTCTTATTGTGATGGAAGTCATCATCATCCGCCTCTTTCTCCTCTCACCTATCATGTTTCCGCTTCGACTCCTCTTTCCTGTCTCGAAGTTTCTCTATTTTCTCTAAGGTCCTTTCACATAAATATGTATGTTAGACCATTTCGGTATAACTGCGGATATCTTGTGAACCGAGTTGTTGAATAAAGCTAGACCTTAGACCGTCCATAAAGCGATTGGCCTTTAGTAGGTCCGTGCTTACTAGATGTTCAGCATAAGGGGCCAGATGGGAGAATTGAAGTTCATACTCCACCATGGACATCATTCCTTGCCTTAGGGAGGTAAATTCCACGGCCTTCTGCTCCTTAACGTGCTCGAAAAAATACTTCGCTCGGAAGAGTGTAAGAAACTCGTTCCATGTGGGCTGGGCATTTTGCGGTTGTGCCGAGGTGACCTTCCACCAAGTATGTGCATCTTTGTTTAGTTGAAAGGTGGCCAAACGGACCTTCTCTTCATCCATACACTGCATAACATTGAAGATTCTTTCCATCTCATCTATCCAGTTTTTCTGCTTCATCCGGATTGGAAGAGCCAGAAAAATGTGGAGGATTTAAGCTTCGAAAGTGGCGGTGCAAGTCACCAACACTAGTCCTCGGGCCAACTTGGGCCATATTCTGTAGGACTTGGGTAAGACCAGCAACAGTTTGTTACATCGCATTCTAGTCGACACGGTGAGTCATTTTTAAAAGAAGGTATCTGAGAAAATAACCAATAGTTAACTCCCTATGGAATTAACGAAGGTTAACCTAGAGAAAATTTCTAATTTAACTATCTCATCACGACTCTACCCAATCTCACATGTGTTTGAAAATTTCTTCCTAGTTCATAGGTATGGGTCCGTAACCTCGGACTTAGCCCATGACATTTTCCTAGGAATAAATAAGTCCTGAGACTTATGCTCTAATACCAACTTAACTGTCACGCCCCAAGCCATATGTGTACAGCAGAAGCAATCTCAGAGACGTGGACAGTTGGCAATACACCTCAAGCTAGTAATCAAGATCAGAGTGTAAGAACATCCACATAAGAGGAATGCACGAGAAATTGACACCAAAATTCTAACTTTCATTGATAATAATCAAAAGTACATGAATATCTGACTCTCTTTTGACATTACTTCAACTAGACTCAATACAAATGAAAATTACATAGTCTTGACTCATGACTAACTATATGGACTCATAACTACGGCTTCTCTCGTGACTTCATTCGCTCTCAGAAAATCCATTACCTCCATCAGGTCAGCACCTCCGACACACTCACCAAGTGTCTTGTCGGACCACGATCACAACACCTCTTGATGCACCATCACTGCGACTCCTCGAAACGCAACACGCCATGCCTCGAGCCGCAACACGAGCCATAACCGGCACCCGCCAACGCTCATCCTCGAGCCGCAAGCTCGCCACTGCCACACAATCTCAAACCAAATCCAGGACAACCACAGCCCAATCTAAGAGGATCCTCCGCTCATCCGAGCACATCTCGACCAGAGTGCCTCCTCTGCCACCTCGAATCACAATCTCAACGCCTCAGAGGCTGGATAAATCCTCAGTTGGAGTGGCCAACGCCAATAAGAGCACACTCACGGCCACTTAACCACAAACAATCCTCACCAGCCACTTGACCTCGCTACAGATCCCCCAAACACAACACCGCAGCAACGACCTGCCGACAACCTCTGCCCAATGCGGCACCACCGGGGCCACCATCGATGAGGGAGAAAACTCTCGACCTCGATCCTTAGACCCCACGCCGGCACTCTGACGACGACAGCAACCACCTTCACAGTGCCAATGCCGCGCTCTCACGCTCTCACACGAGAAACCAAGCGAAAAATGAACATGAAACCCTATGCCAACTGCCGACTGTACTGGACCTTATGGACTCTGATAACTATAATATCTCGAATTCCCATGCACTTCCACAACCATAGCTCTGATACCAACTGTAGCGACCCGAGATCTGGATACCGAGAAGACCCGATACCATTCAAATCTTAAACCACCGCTCACGAGCCGGAGGGCTCGAAAGGGCTAAAAGGATAGGTGTGGTGTACATAGAAATAAGAAATAAAACAGGACAATAGATATAAATAATCTAAATACAAAAGAGTCCAGTTTAAAAGAAAGTATAGTCTAAAGTAGTAAAATGTACCACATTCCAAGTGAACACTCAGCCCGGCAAGTTGGAAACTAGGAATCTCCACGCAACGCCCTCGAACCTCGAGGAAGGACCTCCGCACCTTCAAAACAGGGATGAGCCTCCTATCACTGGCTCAGTAGGGATCCCGCGAAACCCCAATCGAGAACAACGGCGGTACGAAAAGTAGTAACTAAAGCTAGAATAATAACAACAGTAGGAATGGTAACTACGGTGGTCGATAAAACTTTGGCTCTACAGCTACTCCTACTATACCGAAAAACACAACCTGGTCTCCCGTCGGGAGACAACCAAGTCACGCACCCGACATCCTGATCCCACAGTCGGGGGACAACTAGACATGAACCGCCCTAGTCACGCTACTAGGAAAACGCCACGATGCTTCAGTCGCAGAAACTTGCCCTCACAACAGGGCCCAAGCTGAAGCTACACAGTTCGAAACACAATCACGACCTCGCTGTCATGAACTCCACGACGTCTAGGAAAAAGCCCTCGGTGACGCTTACCGAAAATCTTAGACCTCGACTACGAGAATGTTCTCAAAAATATTACCCAAAATCTCATCTCGCAGATGGAAAATGAAAACTCGGGACATGACAACTCACGTCACGTGACGGGAGTACCACCCACCAGAAGAACAAGCCGGATGCGTCCCCTGACATCTTACACCGGGCCCCCGTGTCTCACTACGATGCCCCAGGTGAAGACAAAGACAGTAAAGTGACCAGTACCACTAACAAGGACTAGCTGAGGTCACGCTCATCAGTGCGCGCCTGAAGCCCTCAGCCCCGTGTGCACACTCAGACCATATGCCCTAGGCCTATCCTCTAGCTGGTTCTTCCCCCGAAGCCCGGACTCGGCTGCTCGTGGGGGCCCTATAGTAACCAGCCTAACAACCGTCTCTCTCGGGTAAGTCGCACCACCACTCCCAGGTGGGCCAGCACATGCGTGCCGTTGAAAAGCTATAGACTGAGCTTCTCTTCAGTCACTCTCTCTTTCTCTGATCTCCCTCTTCTTCTATTCCTTCTTCTTCTACTACTACGGCTCTCTACTGCTCTCTCTTTCTTTTTCTTTATTGAACTCCCCTTTTTCTTTTTCTCTGCTCTGCACTTCTTCTTCTTCTTCTCTGGATCTTCAAAAAGATTCCTAATGAATTACAGAAGGGATGTCCTTTTATATACATCTTCACTCTGAGGACGCCCTAGGCATGTGGAGAGCTTGTGCCCCCTTCTCCAAGAAATCCACATGTCAGCTTCTAGGGCCCTGGGATCACGTGCTAGCCTTATCCTCATCGAATGAAGACCTATCACAGAACAGAACCATTAGTTCAATTAACAATATACTGAAAAGAAAAAGATGCACGGGATATGCACAGAGTATATTTAGAAGACAAGTAGACTTGCCGCTAAGGAATCTGCACGGACTTACTGCAGTTAAGGCAGTCACAGTACAGACCTGCTCGGACTTGGCTGGCTTAGCTACAGTCTTTGTCCTAACTACAAAATATGCACGGGGTTGTTATGTGCTCGGACTTAGCTACAGTGTCTACACTGACTCCAACATGTAGTGAGCCAAAATATGTACGGATGTTGCTATGTGCTCAGACCTTGCTAGTGTATGTGCTCGGACATGTCGGCGTACGTGCCCAGACTTTAAGAGAACATACACTGACATTTAAACAAAGCGAGCAAGGTCATGCATGGACTAACTCCACAGCTGATGATAGGTAAATTATACAAGGGGTTTGTTGTGAGGGATGTGCACGGGGTATGATGTGCATGGACTTGCTTGCCAAGTAGATGGAATTTGTGAAGCAAAGCAAACATGCACGGATCCAAGTTTTGTGAAGAGGTAAAAACATGCACGGGTG
Source organism: Amorphophallus titanum (assembly GCA_024336825.1). NCBI lineage: Eukaryota > Viridiplantae > Streptophyta > Magnoliopsida > Alismatales > Araceae > Amorphophallus > Amorphophallus titanum. The sequence goes on along the minus strand of JANBPO010002190.1, from coordinate 2,523,401 downwards.
CAGGTTTTTAAGAATGCAGTTAAAACATGCACGGATGTAGGTTTTAAGAAAACATGCACGGATGCAGGTTTCACGAATGCTATCAAAAACATGCATGGACTTAAACACAAGTTGTACACAACAAGAATATGCACGGGGTTTGACATGCACGGACTTGGGATGCAACCCAATAAACAATACACTAAGTCCAGAATGTTCACGGGGTTTGGCTTCCATGGACCAAATGAAGGCGTGCATGGACTAAGCTGGTAGGACAAGTTATGCACGAAGTTTGTTCATGCTCAAACTTGAACAAGGCATGCACGGACTTATGTTCTAAACTAAGCCAGAAGATGCATGGACTTACATTGTAGAGGTAAAATCTGCACAGACTTTAGATGCAAGACGTGCACGGACTTTAACAAGCAACCTAACAGAATTTCGTGTAAGTCCAAAATGTGCACGGAATTTGATCATTGTGGTGTGGTGGAATGTGCACGGACTTTCGAATGCTCGGACCTTGCTACAGTATGCACAGACTACAGACACAAAAGATGCAAGGACTTAGAGACATGTGCATGCACTCAAATGTGCTCGGACCTGGAACTAGTGTGCATGGACTTGAAAATTGAAACATGCAAGGGGTTATGGACATGAGCATGGACACTAGGGACTGTACGGACTTCATGAAATGTGCATGGACTTCAATATCCACAGAGACATATGCACGGACTCAATTGGATATGCTCAGACCTGCTACAGTGCATGGACTTGTGAAACACAACATGCACGGAGTACCACTGTGCATGCACGGGGTTGCAACACCCAAAACATGCATGGGGTTGCTTTTGCTCAGACTAAAAAAGGTACAGAGTTTGATTTCCTGCTAATAGAAATGTGCTCGGACTTTGCATAGACAAAGAATGCACAGACGTTTCAATGCTCGGACTTCAAACAGAACATGCACGGACTTGCATTGGATGCAGTGTGCATGGACTTCTGTGCAGAGACTGTACATGCACGGTCCAGCACTCGAACCTAAATCGTCTGATATTATGCGCACCCACGAAATAAACCTCTACACATAGAGGAAATATTTCTTTACAATAAAAACAAATATTTATTTTTCTACGAAAAATTCCGTGGTCCACAGAATGGCACGCCCAGTGGGACCTTTCCTGTCTTTCTTCTTTCTGTCAAAAAAAATCCACAAACCTTCTTCAAGGTCCTGTTTGCCCCTCTTCCTCTTACAGGACGGGAAGAGGAGGGCACATCTCTCTGCTCATCTGAGAGCTCTTTGTGCGTCTACACACTTCTTCATTCGTGCTACGCACCACCAATAACAACAACAACGGCGATGATGGCAGCTGTTACTTAAGGCCCCCAGGTCATCGCCAACCACGCCAGGTTCGGATACCTGGCCACCCCGCTCGTCTTCGGCGACTTCCCAACAGTCGTCGACTCGCCCTTTTTCTTGGGCGTCGTACCTGTAGCTGAAGCCAGTTCAGCCGCGCCTACAGCAGCAACCACCAACGGTGTTAGGCCCTCCACTGCTTCAACCAGCCGGGTCCGCCCGATCAACAAGCCAGTCGTCGGGGGTGCCAGGCCCTCGGTTTCAACAACTGGCCGGTTCTGCCCGGTCAAGAAGACAACCGTCAGGGGTGTCAGGCCCTCGACTTCGTCAACAGGCAGGGTTTGCTCGGTCAACAAGCCAACCATCGGCGGTGTCAGGCCCTCCGCTCCGGCAACTGGCCGGGTTCGCCGGGTCTACAGGACAACTGCCGGGGGTGTCAAGCCCTCTGCTTCATCAGCAACTGGTCGAGTCTGCCCGGCCAGTTCTTCACAAACCAGGGGTGTCAGACCTTTTGTCTCAGCAAATGGCCGAGTTTTCTCGGTCAATCAAGTCTCCCTCGGCGTCGCTCCTGCACAACAGGGGAAGCGTCGTCACCGCAACGGCCCAAGTTCTACTGCGGCCACCCTCAGAGGTGTTGCCCCTGCACAACAGGGGCAGCGTCGCCGCCACAATGACGCCACGCCTACAGCAGGCATCACCAGCGCCGCTCCCGCTCAACGGGGGCAACGCTATAGCCGCAAGGTACAAAGCCTGTAGCGGCGACATCTCGCCCCGGCAAGACCGGAATTGTCTAGACATTCGTATTCGGCTCGATGGAGGCGAGCCGATTTTGCCGCAAGACCACCACGTCCCGACTATCCCAACCTCCAACCGCTTTGAGCTCCTCCGACAGGTCCGAGAGGACGGAGCGAAGCCGAAGCAACCCGCCGTACCGGCAGCAACTCAGGGTCCAATGCAACGACCCAGGCAGCCCGCTCCCCGACCCAAGTCAGGGGGCAATCCAATTGAGGAGCATCAACTCCAGTTGAAGAAAATCTAGGTCACCAAGGAGGATGCCTGCGATAATCCTCCAACGCCCGAAGATGCGATCACCATCTGTCGCAGGAGTCTCTCAGCAGCAGTCAGTGAAAAGCTTCTGGGCTCAAATATCAAGAGCTTCGACCAACTTAATACAGTGGTGGCGGAGATTGAAATATTCTTCGCTGATCACCCTGCACAAGCGTCTGCAAAAGGCAAATCCTCCAAAGACCGTCTGGCTAGCGGTAAGGAGGTAAATGCTGTAGACTTCTCCCCGACAAATGGAGACAAGGGGGAAGGAAAATCTAAAGGCAATGACAAAAAGGCTGATGCCAAGGCGAGTGCGTCTCTGTTAGCGGAGCGCATGAAGATGCCTCATTCCTTCAGGAAAGAGCACACTAAGATGTTCTTCGATTTGTGTATGAAGGAGAAGTTCATCACTCTGTCGGATCTGTGAAAGCCCTCAGAGGTTGACAAGACAGAGGATCCTACCTATTGTGTGTACCACCGAAGGTTGGGTCACACCATCGGGGACTGCTACGTCTTCAAGAACATAGCAGAGAGACGGGGGTGGCGTGAACGGGCCACCCCCTCCCTTTCGAACGCTCTCTCTTCCCTCTCCTTTCTCTCTCTTCTGTGAGCTAATGGGCGAACCCCCTCTCCCCCTCATCCCCTCCGTCACCGACGCCGCAACCGCCACTGCCATCGTTGCCGTCGTCGTCGTCGTCGGGGTGAGGAGGCGGCCACGAAGGCCCTCCCCCTCTTTCTTCCTCTTCCCTTCTTTTCCTCTCAGTCCCTCTTCTCTTTTCCTCCCCTTCTTCTTTCTTTCCCCTTCATTCTTGGAGGACAGTGGAGCCCTAGGCCCTGCCCCCATCCCTCTTTCTTCCTCCACCTTCTTCCCCTCTTCTTCTTCCTTCTCTCTTCCCTTCTTTTCCTTCGGCGGCGTGGGAGGCCGCTTGGGCGTCGCCGGTGGTGCCGGTGAAGGGGGTTCTGGCGCGCCGGTGAAGGTCACCATGGGGGTGTGCCGGGGAAGGTAGCTGTGGATGGGGTGTCGGTAGAGAGTGTAGGGACCGTGCCGGGGAAGAGTCAGGGATTGTACCGGGGGAGCTGGGGGTAGTGTACCGGCGAAAGGCACCTCGGGTGTACCGGCGAAGAGTGTAGGGACCGTGCCGGGGAAGGCCACCACAGGGTGTGCCGGGGAAGAGTCAGGGACTGTACCGGAGGAGCTGGGGGTAGCATACCGGTAAAAGGCACCTCGGGTGTACCGACGAAGAGTGTAGGGACCGTGCCGGGGAAGGCCACCAAAGGGTGTGTTGGGGAAGAGTCATAGTGGGTGTGCCGGGAAAGGCTTCCCATAGGGTGTACCGGTGAGAGGGATAGGCATACATATTTTCTACTGAGGACTTCTGGTGTCACCCCGCGGGGCCCACTGTCACTTTGTTGGGGCCGTCACTCCTTATGGGCGTGCACCCATGTTTTCTCTTACGCCTCTGGCCTAGGAAAAACTCTATCAAAATTTCGTCAGAAATTATTGGTGTTTCATTCTCTTTGCTTGTAGTAGGGTCCCCCCGTTGTCATCATCCCCCATCATTTCCATTCAGCCTTTCCTCTTCATTTTCCCTTCATTCATTCATTCAGTTGACACTTAATGGTGTTTACCGAGGCTGTGTCGGACTGGGTCCCTTGCAAGCGTGCCAGGGAAGAATGCTAAGGAGCGTGCCGGTGGAGGAGTTGGGGCTGTGCGGGGGAAGAGCACACAAGGGGTGTGCCGAGGAAGGCCGTAGGGGGTGTACCGACGAAGGGCTTCAGACTGTGCCGGTGAAGGCCACAGGGGGCGTACCGACGAAGGGCTTCAGGCTATACTGGGGGAGGTGCGCTCCAGGGCATGTCGGCGAAGGCCCCTCAAGGCGTGTCGAGGAAGGGCCGCCTGGGGCATGCCAGGGAGGACCCGTTCAGTGGAGTCTTACTCTGCTTCTTTCCTCTCTTTTTTCCTCCCTTTTTGCTTATAGTGGAACCTTCCCCCTCTTCATGGTTTTGATTTCTCGTTGCCTATAGTTCGTTCTAATCTTTGTTTGTTGCACTTTGCAGATAAATGGCTATCCCGAGCAGTTCTTGTGCTCCCGTTGCTACTGGTGCCGGTCGTGTCCTTCCGCCTCCAGTGCCTACCGTCACATAGTTCAATGTTGAAGATTTGGACAGAGATCATGCCGAGATAGCGGCACTAGCTGAGTCCTCAGGCTCAGACACCGAGAGCATGGACGACCAGAGGCTTGCCAAGGCTGAGAAAGGCTTCACCTTCGACCGTACTACGAGGAGCTACAGGGGAGACTTCCCGAAGGATAGGCACTTGCTCCACTTCCTTAAGCAGTTACGGTCTCGGGAGAGGCAAGAGTTGTGGATTGTGAAAGCGATGGAGCATGCAATTCTACATGCTCGGGACAGCTTGTCACACGTTGTCCCTAGAAGCATCGTTCTTTTCTTCTCAAACTCTTCTTCTATTTCTTCTTTATACTCTTTCCTTTTCTGGGACGAGCTGACCTGATTTTCCTCTGAGAACTTCTGCTCGACCCGCATGCACAGAAGGCCATTGCGATATATTTATAGGGATAGAATTAAATCTGGATCCTTCATCCCTGGAAGAAGAAATCTGGATTGTTCAGACCTTAGAAGGCTCCAGATTTGAGGTACCAGGTATCAAAACCAATAACCAGTGATTGGAACTCAAATCCACGTGACTTGCTTAAGTGAGTCACACATTGTCCTGTCCAGTAAGAATGAGTCGGCTAGAACTGTCTTAAGTCAACTTGGGCTTATAAGAGCAGTTGACTTGTTCTTTGATCATTTGTAAGTTTCAGTAATCTAATATGCCTTGAGTTGAAGAGACCAAGTTGACTTGCTCTTTCAGTTCTGCCAGATTCATTACTCTGATGTGCTGTGGGTCTTTGCTGACTTGAATAATATGAGTTGTTGGATTGAACTGAGAATCTTCATAATAGTCTTTATGTGTGCTGCCTAGACCTTTGCTGCAAGGCTTGTTGGCATATGCTGCAGAATTGTTATTGGTGTTGCTGAACTTTATTTCAACAAACACCTGGCATGCAGTGCTGAATTTGCATTCTCTGAGGGCTTGAAGACTTGAGTGTGTTGATGCATGGTCTATTACGTCGACTCATGCTTCTAAAGATCTTCTTGAAAGTCTTCTGCTGTGTCGACGCAGGAGTCCCATTGCGTCGACGCAATTCCCATTCGTTTGAAAGATTTTTGCATTATTTATCAAAGTGTGTCGATGCCATAAGCTGTTGCGTCGACACAACTCTTCTTATAGCCTGAAAAACTAGATCCTCTAGTTTCTCTCCATTTCTTCTACCGCGTCGACTCCATGACTCTGTAGTATCGACTCAGCCTCTTGTTGCCCTTTTCATTTCTACAAGACTAGAACCCTTGCACTATCTATAGAACTCGAATCCATACTGAAGAAAGGGTCGACTCCAAGGGTCGACACTTCACTTGGCAGAGCCTTATGACTTGGTTGTTGAATGCTACCACTGGCTGTTGCTTGCATATGTTGATTTGATGCTTGATGGCCTCTTCATATAGCTTTGTAGCTATCATGGTATCTGTTGAATGGCCTGAAGCTAACATGCTTAGCTGCTGAATTTCAGAAAGCCTTCCTTCTGATAAACTATACTGAATTCCATAATTCCTAAAATACAACCTGTCTTTGTTGATATTATCAAAACCATGTTAGACTCATCAATGAGTCATAGTTAGACATCATCAAAACTAAAGACACAACAAAGCCGTCATCCTTCTTCTTTACAAACAATACAAGCGCACCCCATAAAGAAAAGCTAGGGCGAATATAGCCCTTATCGAGCAACTCCTGCAACTGAGCTCTCAGCTCCCTTAGTTTAGTCGGGGCCATGCGATAAGGTGCCTTGGACAAAGGCATCATGCCAGGCACAATCTCAATGGTGAAATCAAACTCCCTTTATGGAGAGAGCCCTGGGAACTCCTCAGAGAAGACATCTAGAAATTCACACACAATAGGAAATCCTCGAACCCTTGTCGTTCTTGATCAACTACCACTACTGAAGCAAGAAATCCTTGACATTTAGCATCAAGTAGTCTGCGGGCCTCAATAGTTGAAATGAGGAAGCGAGGTGAAGAAGACTTTTTTTTTGTTGTAAAGAAACCATACCTACAGTTGGATGGGAGAGTGCACCCTTTACCAGCGGTAAAGAGAAAGCCACTCCACCAAACAACCAATAGGAGGTAAATTTTATTATTGAATGAAAATGATTACATCAGGCGAAGACTGGGCATTCCCAGTTTATCAAGACGGACAGCTCCCTTTATATGTGCAGGGAGGTTATCATTAAGTGCTATACCTAGGGACATGACTCAATTAAAATGAAAATTACATCAAAATGACTCAAAGGAAAGCCACAAAATGAATAAGGGGCCTTTATAGAGTGAGGCCCAAACTCAGCCAGCTCCCGAGTGTGAAGAAGTGGACCCGAGCCAATGGGAGTCATGGGTGATGCCTCCATCAGTTGAGCACTCTTCCAAACCGGAGTAGCAGGAATCTCCCCCCTTACTGTTGTCTGCATCCTCGTCCTCTAAAGCACCTTCCATGCTTCGCCAAGACCGACAGCCCAACACTTCGCGGAAAGGGAGAACTGCAAGGGATGACCTTAAGCGATGAAGAGAGGAGGAGATGCCCTTCGAGACCTTTTATAGGCCAAAGGGGAGCTGTTGTCTTAAATGACTTTCCCCTCAAAGAAAAGCGAAAGGCAGAACTCCTTCCCTTAAGGTGGTTACCTCATTTTCCCCCAACACCCCCTCAATGGGAACACGTGAAGTGACAAGTCATTCAAACCATGGAAAGACGGATAGGCGCCAGTGCCATGGCAGTTGCCTGACCAACCGGCACGCGAGATATCCGTAGAGAAAATTGTCGCTTTCCCAAACAACTACAGATACGATGGTTAAATCGCACCAAAGGCTGTAAGAAGCAGTCAATTCAGCATTCAATATTACCACCATCATATATACAAGGAAAATTTTACACGGCCACATTAGGCTGAAAAAGAAGAAAAGCTAAATACATCAGGCCCTTGGACAATCGCGAAGCTCGGCAGACGAAGGATCCTCGGCACTAGGTGAGCTGCCCCCGGCACCCTCGGTGACAGCCGGTCCAGGCATTGACCCCACTTGCGTGGGAACTATCTCAATCGCGTGCCCTCCCGAGGCTACCAGAGTTGGCGATCGCTCAGATGAGACAAAGGTGTCCCGGCTTCCCCCTTTGCTTGACGTCGGGAAAGAAGAATCGGTAGCATCTAAGTTCGAGTCATAACGCTGCCTGGAAGGAAACAAGAGTTCCATGCCCACCTGGCCTTGAGCCTCCACGACTGCCCGATGGAAGCCTTGAGAGAACCCCTTCTGCAGACCCCGACGGTAGCCCGGCTCATAGTAAGAGAAGGTGGCCCTCTGGAAAGCTGCGTGGTAACCCTCCGAGCATTTGTATTGCTCAAGCGCCTCCACCCCAGCTAGCTCTGACTTTCTCTCAAGCTCGGCTGCCCTCTGCTCTGCCTCGGATAATCTCTCCTCAACTTTGGCCCGCGCACCCACGGCTTTCGCCCACTATCACTCAGCCTCTCAGACTTGGCCCTCGAGCTCTTCACGCTCAGCCTTCCACTACTCACCGTGCTCGACCTGAACTTTGCTCTCCGTCTCCAGGAGCCTATCTTTAAGTTTGATCATATAATGAGCTTGGGCCAGCTACTCGATCGATATTCGAGCCTCCTCTTGGCTCGACTATACCTGCACCTGAAGCGAGGTCACCTTTCGCTGAAGGTCTTCAAGATCGAGGGTCAATCGTTTGACCTTTCGATCGGACGTGTCACGGGCCCAAGAAAGAGATTCCCTCTCTGACTCAACCCATGCAAACAAGTCCACCATCTCAGCCCCCAGCTGAGCCTGGATCAGGCTGCCCTCCATAACCCGCTCGAGAAGCACGGAAGGAGGACTATGCCCAAGGTCTCCTTGAACAACCCCTGATGCCATGGAGTGGCACCTCTGATACAGGGGAGCTTGGATAGTGAAAGTACCCGTCGTGGGAGGGATAGTCCTCTCTGGAACAGTCGAGATTAGGATGCCCCCCCCTCGAGGGCCCCCACCTCGGGGATCCCACTGGTCGGTTGGGACTGGGACGCCCCACCGCACACATCCTCGACCTTAGTCTACTGAGATTGGGTCACCTCACCCTGTGACCCCTCGGCCTTGGTTCTGCGGTAAACATAATTGTATCGCAAATAATCATCTATGAATGTGAGAAAATAAGAGTAACTGTGTCGAGCCTTAATGCTCATGGATCCGTAGGTATCGAAATGGATTAGTTGCAATGGTTTCGATGCTCTTTCGATCTTCCCAAAAGCCTTTCAACATACTTTACCAAATAGACACGGTTCACATGTAGGCAGATCAACCTTAACGAGTGAGCCTAAAAGGCCTTCTCGAGCTAATCTGAACATCCCGTCTCACCCTATGTGACGTAGAAGAGCATGCCATGCAACAGAATCTAAGTCTTTATCATTTAACAAGCATGTTGCATTAAAATAAGAATGAGAGATGCTATCATTATCAAGATCCAACCTAAAGAAACCAATATTTATCATTTCACATCCTACATAACATTACCTAAAGTAATGTCCACATGACTTCCAGCAAAGTTTAAACTAAAACCAAGATCTAATAGACTAGATACGGAAACTAGAATATGTTGGACTCTAGGTGCATAGAGCACATCGTGTAGAATCAGCATCCGTCCACCCCGTAGGAGTTGGCACACACTGACTCCGAGAACTTCCTCGCTAGTTCTATTTCCCATAAAAACTCTTTGCGCACCTACCGAGATCCGACGATAATTTACAAATCCTACTCTATCCCTTGCAATGTGTCTCGTTACTCCTGAATCCACAATCCACTCGGGATAAGGATGAGCAATCAAAGTATGTGAACAAGCTCATGCACTCGGAGAGCAAAGGACAAGAGGTACCTTTTTCGGCTCAGTGCAATCACGAACAAAATGCCCTCTTTTCCCGCAGTTAAAGTATTTCACCTTGGTTTTGCTTTTATCTCCGCAATGCTTACCCCGGCAATGTTTGAACGTACGCACGGTCTTGGTGCCTTGCCACGCCCTTTCTCTCTTCTCTATGGACCTTTCCTGTCAGTCTGTCGGACACCCCGGGCGACATTGGCATTTGCACGATAGACTGTCTCTCGATCGACTTCCAACTCCACATACCGAGAAATATCAAAAAAATTCTTGATACTCTCGTTGTGGGTTAGAATTTGTTTCATGTAGATCCACGAGTCGGGCAAAGATCTTATCACGGTTTGCACCTATTGTGCGTCAGTGAAATCATGACCGATAGCCTTCAAGTCACGGATCATTCCGGACAACACCCCAAGGTGTTCAGACATCGTGTAGAGCGAGTCCTTCTCGTAGGTCTCAAATCTCAAAATAAGAGCCCTCAACTGGGTGACAGAAGTTCCTCCAAAGCAGAACTTCAACTGGTCCTACATATCTTTCGTAGTAGCACACTTCTCAAACTCGTCGATCAGATCATCTTACAAGCTGCTCAACATAGTGAAGTGCGCGCTACAATCCTTATCACACCAGAGGCAGTAGGCCTCCTGGTCTTCGCGATGTTACGCAGTCGCGCCCTCCTAGAACGGTGATATAATAGTTTCCAGGTGGTCGAGCAACTATTGCTCATTTAAAAGATATTAGATCTTACGATGCCTGCCACTATAATATTTTGGGGTTCAGTTTGACACACAAGGGCTAATTGTTCAATTTCATCCATGATTCTAAAATGAGACCTTATTTTAGTGGGATCTTGCAGATTGCCTATGATGTTTTCTAAGGGATGGTCTTTTAGCACTCTTACATTAGTTTGAGTGTTACCTCCATCTGCATCAGTGGCCCGTGCATTGCTAGATTCACCTTGGTCTTTATTTTCTTGTGTCTCTTCTTGTGGAAGTTCTTCTTTTTCTTTCGAGTTCAGAAACTCCCCATCATCATCCTTCCTGCAAGAGTTTTCATCATTAGTCTCATCAAAAATAATGTGGGGTGACTCTTTCACATACAAGGTCTTAAGATTATAAGCTCTATAAGCTCTTGACCTTTCTGAATAGCCTAAGAAAATACCTTCATCACCTTTTGGTTCAAACTTATCTAAATCTCTTTGGTTTGTGAATATAGCATCTTGAACCGAAGACTCTCAAATGAGATAGGGAAGGCTTTTTACCTTTCAACAGCTCATAAGGAGTTTTCTTGGTGAAGGGTCTTACCATGGAGCGGTTTATGATGTATCAAGCAGTGTTAACTACTTCTGCCCAATACCTCCTTGGGAGCTGCCTTTCAGTGAGCATTGTGCGTGCCATGTGTATCAAGGTTCTGTTTCTTCTCTCAACTACCCCATTTTGCTTTGGGGCCCTTGGTGATGAAAATCTGTGCATCATTCCTTCAATCCTGCACAAATTGCTGAAGTCAGCGTTGTCGAATTCCCCACCATGGTCTAAAAGAATATTGAAAATTTTGAACTTACCGTCTTGCCTCACTTGCATGTAGAGTGCCTGAAACTCATCAAATGCATCATTCTTATGTGCAAGGTAAAATACCCATGTAAACCTAGTAAAGTCATCTACTAGAACATAGCCATACCTTTTACCACTTAAGCTAGCAGTTTTGGTTGGACCAAATAAGTCCATGTGGATTAGTTCAAGTGGTTTGGATGCTAAGCTTTCAGTTCTGCTTTTAAATGACTTTCTAGTTTGTTTTCCTTGTGCACATGCATCACAGATTTTAAAGTTCTATTTGAATTTAATTTCATGCAATCCCTTTACAATTGAATGCTTCACTAATTTATGAAGTGCATTGTAGCTAGCATGGCCTAGTCTACGATGCCACAAGCATGCCAAATTAGACTTAGGTGCAGCATGACAAAGATTTATGTGAGTAGGGTCATCTAAGTCAATCATATACACATTGTCGACTCTTTTGCCAGAAAATTTAGTTTCTTTTGAATTAGGGTGCAAGATCCTACATTCATTAGAGTAAAACACTACAGTGTGACCTTTATGATGTGACACGACCTTGGACTTAGGCAAACAAGCACAATTCGTAACTCGAACGGGCCGATATCAGCGGCCAACTCACCCAACACTCAACTCAAAACCTGGGGTGACTCGGCGATACCGAGTGGAGGATGTGAGGGCTGGTCCCTTGCTGGTAGAGGGCCAGCACGGCCAGAGGGTCTCCCAAAGGGTTTGACTAGTCCGATTCGAAGGGCCGACTCGGTGCCGAGGGCATGGGTGCACACTCTCTCCCACAGTGGTCACTCGGAAGCAACGAGCTTGCTGGACAGAGCTCTCTCTCACTGGCCAGCGAAGCTATGAACTAAAATTGGATGAAAAGCACCTAAGTTAGAGGAAGGTAAGAGTGCTTACTCGATCGGTTTGAAGAAATCGGTCCCGATCGGAGACGAGGGTGAATGAGGAAGTGTGGGTTCCCCACACGCCGTGGCGGTGATGCTTCGACCTGTTCAAGTCAACTACAATACTACGCCTCACACAGGAGGGGGATCTTGGGGTGGGGGTTAAGAGAGTTACAACCAAAACTACCTCCGCGCAGGGAGGGGCCTTCAGCCGCTTCATCTTCAAATATGATCAACTTAGATTCAAGTGATTCATTTGCACTTTTGAGATTTTGAACTTGCATTTCAAACAAACTACACTTATCACAAGAATTAGGTGAATGGATGATTTCATGAATTTTCTTTTTCAAACATTTATTTTCATTTCTAATCTACTTGTGTTTTCCATATAACTCCTCGTAGGCTAATTCCCATTGATCATTGGTGATGAGTTCAGAATCGGAATTTACCTGCATCTCATCTTGATCATTTTGTGCCATTAGGCACAGATTCTTGACCATTTCCTCTATATCTTTCTCTTCCTCGGACGTAGGCTCGTCCTCGTCCTCATCGCTCCATGTAGCCTTCATTGCCTTTGACTTTTTTCCTTTCACCTTCTTGCCCTTTTTCTGGAGCTCGGGGCATTCACCTCTCATGTGCCCCATCTTTTTGCACTCATAGCATATAATTTCGACAGCTTTAGATGGATCACCCTTCTCCCTGATCTGCCTCTTTCCCTTCCTAAACTTTCCACTGAACTTTCTTCTTTCCCGCAGAAATAGTCTGACTTTCCTTGTAATCATGGCAACTTCCTCATCATCCGTGTTGTCCATGGAGTCCTCCTGGCTTGAGATTGTATCGGGGTTTGCCTTCAATGCTATTGATTTCTTCTTCTTGGTATCCTCTTCCGTCCTCTTGATGTTGATCTCATAGGCCATTAAAGACCCTATGAGAGCATCCAGTGTAAGGGTTGATAGGTCCTTCGAGTCCTCTATCACCATTGCCTTGGTGTGCCAGCTTGGTGACTAAGACCTTAGCACCATCTTAACTAGATCGGTGTCCTTGAACTCCCTTCCGAGTGACTTCAATCTGTTTGTAATCTCCATGAGACGTGCAAACATCTCTGAGATTGCCTCTCCTTCCTTCATGTGGAATAGCTCGTAGTCCCTGATTAGCATATTCACCTTTGTTTCTTTTACCTCTGTAGTAACTTCATAGATCAACTTCAACTTATCCCACATTTCCTTCACGCTGCTGCACATAGAAACACGAGCATACTCAGTCGGAAAAATAACACACTGAATAATATTTAATGCATTGAAATTTATAGTGGCCTTCTTAATGTGATCATCGTTCCACTACTCCTCATCTGGAGGCAAAGTGTATCAACCATTTTTCATAACAGTCCATATTTCATGACTTTGGGCACAGAGGAAAGCCATCATCCTATTTTCCAATAATTATAGTTATTTTCATCAAAATAAGGAGGCCTATGTATAGAATGCCCTTCGAGCATCAACCCCTTGTTTGTCATTCCTAATAGATCACTCTAAACCATAAGGTTTCAGGATAAAATAGGTCTGAGACTCTGATACCAATTGTTGGCCCGGCTAGGAAAGTAATTGAGAGGGGGGTGAATTGATTGCGCCCCCTTATGACAATATTAAAATTAAATCGCAGAGATGGTAGAGCAACAGTAAAACTTCCTTAGTAAAATGTAGAGATATTGATATGAAAAGATGAAGCTCTCTAAATTCAGGTTAATGTAAATCGATCAGATGATGATCAAATGACCACTCACAACTCTCCAGCGCTGATTGATGATCACTCGAATGAAAATAAAGGAGCAGACAAATTGATAAAGTCTCCGCTCACCGTATCACACTTGTAAAGTGAATGGATAGAGAGAACAACAAACCCACAGATAGCAAACCACGGCACAGGAGACTTTTAGGTGGTTCGGATGTGACTGAGTGCAGTCCTACGTCCACCCCTCTCAACCCGAGAGGATTCCACTAAGAGATGTTGCACGATGGCAACAAACCAACACACACGGGCTCGATGGCCCAACACACGTGGGTTCTCGTACGATGATGAGAAACCGCACAAATGGAGACAATGCTCCAAGATTGTCTGTGAAAGGAAAAAGCCAAGCTAAGGCGGTATGCTAAAGAAAGAACCTTACCTAAGGCCCCAAAGGGGGTCAATGGCAAGGGCACTAGCTGCTCCGGCCTCAGCACCAGTGCCCGAGCCACCTTTGCAACGGCCTCCCAAATGTCCATCAGAGTGTGGGCACACTCGATCTAGGACACAAACTCCACAGGTCCAGCTGACCCAATTGCATGGCCGATGTGGTGCCTCCTGTCATCGATAGGTGTATTGGCAAAGCTCCCTTCAGGGAGCACACGGTCCAGTGATCCCCTGCTCCTAAAGCCACAATCGGCTAGCAAGTGGGTCCACCAGGTCCTCAGTGCCCTCGGTCAAGGCACCTTCACCCCAATCGTTGCCGCTATTGCCGGTACCTACCTCAGGGGCTTCAGCGCCCCACCACTGCCTCGGCTCCTAGACGACGAGCCCCGGCTGCCCCGGGGCCACTGCTCCGCCAGCCGCTCAACATCCCAACGGATCTGAGCGACGTAAATTCTCAGGTACTCGTCATCCTGTAGAATGGGAGGCAAATCCACCCTCAGCAAAATACTCTCCTCCACCTTCTAGATCGTGAAGGCCTTCTGTCGGTACAAGTGGCTGTGCTCGAACCACCACCTGGCGTAATGAATGCCGAACCATCCTCGACATCCCTGCCCCAGCATCAGAAGCTGCTTCAGCTCTCAGTGGTAGTAGAAGTCCCACCATGCTACTGCCAGTTAGTTTGTGTCCTTCCCTCTATATTTTCGGCCCATCAAAGGGAACTCCTGGTTCAGCAGGAACCCCTGGTCGTAGCCAAAGATTCGGGAGAACCTGTACGGGTAGTACGACTCTAGGGAACTGGTCACAGACTGGTGTAGTGCCAACACCACTAGCCAGGTGCTCATCACCCACTCTATCTGCAGTCCAACTTCCTATTCCCTCTGATGTGGGTGGGCATTGGCTGCTCCTCCACTCAACGTCCCCAGAAACAGGCCGGAGTCCCTCGTGGAGCTGTCGAATTGCAACCCCTCCTTGCCCCAGTCGGGTAGGTAACGAAGGGCTCTCCTAGCCCCTTCCAGTTGCACCTCGACATCTCCATCGGGCTGCCTAGTGAAGCTGAATAGCAAAGGTGCCGCTGGGTTCGCTACTGTCCCCCAAGTCATCAGCCTCGGAAACAACAGTCCAACCCACGCACTCAAGTAGTGGGTCGACAAAAGCAAGCTCCTTTCTCTAGGCATCAGGTGCGCCGCCAGGACTCCCAGCCCCTGATAAACACTGGCCAATGTAGCATGAGCCAAGGCCAACTGTCACCCCACTGCCAGCAAGCACGTTGGCCACAGCAGCTCGGCCCTCAGCTGGCTGTCTTCCCCATGCGGGACCATGAACGTTGCAAGCCAGTACGCCAAGTAAGCGGCCAAGTGTGTCACGTCCGATAAACCATGGGGATTCCACCCCTCCTGCGGTGCGTAGATATATCGGGAGTACGTCTAGTACCGTAGCTCCACCTCAGTGTATTCCTCCCACGGGGTCTGATCCCTGGCAAACTCTTGATAAAAGCAATAGGGGCAGTTGTAGAAGTGGCGGATCCACACATTCAACGGCACCCTGGGAGTCTGTGCAGCTCGGTCTCTCCCTGCTAGGGCCTGGTCCCTCTAGATCTTCAAAAGATATCGGTAACTATGTGGAACCCGGTATCACCCCTGTTCGTCAGGATGACTGCAGTGGAGATCATCCAGTACCACCTCCTCATACCCCTCGTCGCTGATCGGCAACCCAGAGATCTGAAACAGAGACCACATGATGTGAAACCACCTTGGGGGTGGTAGTCACAAGACCGAATGACCCTCGAACCTAGCAAGCAAACAATGAGCGGACCGGTGACTTCACTCGAGCGGGCTCACTCGCGTAGCGCACACTCGTGCCCGTACCCGCGTAAATCGCTAAACTCACTCCGAGACCCACAAAGGCGCTCCGAGACCCACAGTTTCAGATTTGAGAAATCCAGGGCATTACAATCCTCCCCTCATTATAGAAATTTTCACCTCAAAATTTGAGACAACCACAACTCAAGGGGAAGAACAATGCACCCAGCTAGCAATGTTCCCAGAGATCCAATCCTAACCTTGACACTTGTGAGGATACCAATCCTGAGGGACATAGCTACCTTGATCATGAACAACACGCCTCGCTCAGACACAACACACATCGATCATCAGAGCAAGCATGTGCAAAGGTACAAGTCTAGCATCACCACGGCCACATGAAAACCAATCATGCAATCGCTGCCACGATCTCGCTCACAAAGGAGACGTAATCCTCGTTATGAGAAACAGCCACCAATCAATCCCATGCTCGGTGGAGCAATCAAAACATCAGCTTTGCTATTAGTTGACTGATCTCACACCCTACATCAGGGCCAACCATCACTTAGCTTCCACCAGCTCACGTAGTCATACCAACTAACTGCCAGAGATCCATCGGCTCCAAGCCGAGCACCATCTCATTCCTACAAGCCAAACGCTCATAATGGCACTAGACCAACTCTTGCCAGAGGACAAACTTCCAGCAAATTCCAGATCCAATCCGAGAAAGGCATCTCTCATAATCGACCACCCAAGGCCTCGCTGGCACATGGCTCTCGCCAAACTCGATGCCTTACAACTAGCATCATTTGTTTGTGAAAGACCATTCGCCAGGCACCATCTACTCATCAACGGGAAACCTTGACTTGCTCAACATCTTCCTTCTTTCCTAGTCCTTCACCAGATCTGATAAACACAATCCAAATCTCGACAGGCCATCTGTTGACTCTTCCATAGACCCTCGCTAAATCATGAGCCGACCCTCACATAGACACTGCATCCGATCCTGGTCCCCACGCCAACTCTACCCTCTCAGGGGAGCATGGCAGAACCAACGATAGATTTTCACAATCCTTGGTCCTCACATCACTTGACTCAGGCTTATAGGGAAATCCTCCCTTGCTAGTCACAGGCTATAGATCACCATCCGACGACAACATCCCTCTAGGGACCTTCATACACAGGCATCATCCATTACACAATCTAATCGTATCTTATCTCAATTATTCCAAATGGATGTCTACCAATCCTCGGCTCAGCTCTCGCTACCGGGCCACAGAACACCACCTGAGTAGTTCCTGGCACACACCTCCAAGGCAACCAAGTTCTGCTTGCTATCACAGCAACCTGGTCGATGATGCCGTGACCAAAGTACATGGGTCCTTAGACAACATAGACCCTACCATGGTCGACCACTCGGCTAGCCTTACTAGCCGCTCACAGCTACCAACTGGGACCCGTAATCTCCCAGAGATCACTCCTCAAGGACCACGATCTCATCTGAGGACACAACTTCCAACATGAGTCGAGCCCACAGCTTACTAACTCTGACTAACACGTCCTCGACTTCTGTCAGGTGATAACCTTAGCAACCCCATCCGGGTCTTACTCCAATGCCTAACAAGGCTTCTAGCCAAATGAATTGGGTACTCATGCGGCACACTTGCCGACACAGTTGCCCCAACTCTACATCCTACCAATGCCATAAACCACAATGTCTCAAGCGTCGGAATGACAATCACATGGCTCACACAACCAAGGGCAATCTGATGGGGGCATCATTCACCCCTCCACACTTTCGGAGCTCGGATGGATCGCCATCATGTACCATCGTGTTCTTACATTTCTTTGAGTCATGTCATGTAACTTTTATATTTTATTTGAGTCTTATCATTATATTTTTCATTTTATTTGAGTCATGTCCCTAGGTCTTTGGCTTATTTCCCTATGTTTATGTGTCATTATGTGGTTTAGCCCTTTTAGTCGTGCAGACTACCCCTGTGCAGTCCTACAGAGATAGTGTCGCAACCCCTCTAAGGGGATGACCCCAAAATCGTCTCTAAATGACCTGAAATTTTGAGCACTGCCTATCCATGTACTAAAATTTCCCTCAGAATTTTCTTACAATTTTTTGAGCCCATTTACCATGCTTACCACGTCCACCTTTCAACCTCTCAGTTCTGACTATACTGAACTGTAGAACTGAGCCCTGTCTATTTTCACTCGCCACGCCCAAAACCTCCACTGCACGCCACCCCGCCACTGCTACCCAATCATCCTACGACCTTCACCTCTCCACCAGAGAAAACCCCGCCCCATTTGTGACCTAGAAGCCCCGGTTCCTGCCCGTTCTTCCTACCCATGTCCTGCTGCCAGCCAACAGACCAGAAGCGCAGAGGCCTGCTACAAAATTCTCCACGCTCTCCACAGTACTCAGCTACAATTGGTACTTGACTGGTGTCCCTAGGACATCCTCAACAACGTCTACATCGAGTTTCGTGATCAGCTGGTGAGTAGAAGGTCCCATTCCAGGCTCTTCTTTCATCTGCTTCCCTATGCGCGCGCAGACTGGCCAGCAATCTGCCGGCCGCTCGTTGCTACTCTGGAGGTTCCGACTGGCGTCGTCGACTTCCCTCTTCGTCTAGGAGGCTCTCCGTCCACTACAGTGTGCTACCAGGGACGTGGGCGACATCCTCGGCCGCCGTGACGTGCCATCCCTCCTGCTGGCTCTAGGCGGCGCCAGTTCACAGCACGTCGGAGTTACCGCCCGTCGTCCACTTGTGGCCCGTCATCCCTCTTCGCACGACCCCCGGATATCGATGTGTAGCAGTACTTTGTTTAGCTCTTGTACCGGGTGGTTGTGTGATTTGGCTGGCGTCTTCTCCCACGCCCCGAGCATGGAGGTACGCGTCCACTACCTTGCTTGGTCTCTCTTGCAAGTTTAGTATACTCTTTAGCGCCGCTGCATGTGCGTTGTAGGATCCTAGATCGTTTAGATTTATATCACTGCCACGGTGAGAGAGTCTGATCGTCCTGTGACTTGCCCGAGTCACGAGTGTGGAGTTGCCTTCCCTAGACTTCTGTCGGTTCCTCAATTGTGTGGATCGACACGCTTCCCTCTCTTGGGGACGATTGCGAGCTTGAGCTACTTGTTTAGGCGTGATTCCTCTCTTAGAGTCTTAGGTGTCGAGTTTGCGCTACTCAATCTATCATTTTGTTGCTGGTTTAGTTGTCCCCTTAGTCGTGTCTTCACTTAGAGTTCTAGTTCGCATAGCGTGCCACATCACACGTGGTCCCACTTCCACGCGGGTATCTCCAAGGGCTGAAGTGTGCCTCCTGGTCGCTGGTGCTCAGCTTTCACTTGCTGACAGGTCAAACACCTAGCCACAAACTCTGCTACATCTTTCTTTATGCCAGGCTACCAAAACTGCCTCTTCAGGTTTTGGTACATCTTGGCCGATCTGGGGTGCACGGCATACCGACTCCCATGAGCCTTGCGTAACACCATACGCCTCACCTGCTCCTTGGTAGGGACGTACAACCTACCTCTAAACCTCACAGCTCCATCCTCTCTAAGCTCCACCTTGGCCATCGACAGAATACGGGGTAGCTCGGGGTCCGCTCGCTGAGCCTCAGCCACCCGTCGACGAATAGTTGGCATGACAGTCAGACTTTCAAGGACAGTCGAACCCTGATCCTGAGGGATCTTGAGCCTAAAAGTTATGGCCGGCACCTGGTCCCAAAGCCTCCACTTCCGCAAAAACATCTGACTGACCACGACTCTCCTACTTAGAGCATCAGCTATGACATTCATCCTGCCAGGCTGATAAGACAGAGTAAAATCATAGTCCTTCATGTACTCCATCCACCTCCTCTGCCTGAAGGGTAGCCTCTCCACCACTCCCTGGTGGGACCACTAAACGTGTAAGCAGGCTATGACTAGTGGAGGGTCACTGAAGGAGTAGACTCTCAAGTCAATGGCAAACAACATTCGAACTCGACGAAGTACGGGGACCGTCCCACGTACCAGCACCGTCACATGGTGACCACGGTCGGAGAAGAAATGGGACTGCGAACCACTCGGTGAAGTCTAGAGCTTGGCGGTCCAATAGAGGAGCACCACAGGCTCTGACGGTCTAACTCTAGGTTGTCATAGCAGTCTGACAGCTCAACACAGGTGCGTCAGACACTCGGTGCAAAATCAGTTGTGACGCGCTAACCCTGGTGCGTCACAGTCTCTGATGCACCCAACCCAGTGCATCAGAAGATGAGAAGAAGCCAACTGTGATGCACACCGCTTGGGGCGTCACAGCCTCTGATGGACCACCGCTGGTGCGTCAGAATGCAGAATGAGGCTGGCTGTGACGCACACCCCTCGGGGCGTTACAGCCTCTAACGGCCCTACCCAGGCGTGTTAGACATTGGGGACACGTTAGCTCTGACGCTCCCCCACAGGGGCGTCACAAAGCTTTGATGCCCCACCCTGGGTGTGTCAGAGGCCTTGCCCCCCAACAGTCAAATGCCAATGGTCAGATCGTCACTCTGATGGTCCAGCCTAGGCGCGTCACACGCCCTGGCAGTCTATCGTGGGACCGTCAGGCCCACGGACCACCATATTGGCAAAAAAGTGCCGTGTGATGCACCCGCCGTGGGGTGTCACAAGCTGTGACGCACCCAGCCTGGGGCGTCACAAGCTATGACGGTCTCTGGAGGGACCGTCACACCGTTCCGACGGTGAACCGGTGGGAAACGACTTAAAACACCAACCACGCCCCCATACCTCCTTGGGAGAGGGGGAAAACAAGGGGGAAGCTCCCCCGGGACCCCTAGCATGCTTTTAAGTCATTAAAACGCCGAATCGTGGCCTAAAATCATAGATCGGGTGAACTCTCCCCAAATCATGGAAAAACCCATCCCGACATGAAAACCCATCTCTCGGCCTCACACTGGGCTGAAATCATAGGAATGAAACGCGGGGAGCTAGGGAACATCACCCTATCTCGATCTCGCCTCGAGGCGTGCCAAATCGACCACAAATTGTGAAGAATACTTTTAGAACTCTCGTTCCTTCACGCCTTCCCATGAGCCACACGCCATCGGGATTGTCTCATCGTCACCTATGTAGTCACGCCATCGTCCACCGCCATCTGCAGCCGGAGGGGAGCGCATCGCGGTCGTCATCGGCCAAAGAGAGAGAGAGAGAGGGGGGCGGCTCTCTTGGGGGAGGAAGAAGAAAGAGGAAGAAGAAGAAGAAAAGGTGGAAAAAAGAAAAAGGGTTTGGGGTATTTATAGAAAATCTAGAAATTTCAAAAAATAGAAAATCACGTTTCTGCGATCCTCGAAACGCACCAATCGCAACGGTACCACTCGCGCCCGGGTGAACGATGACGTTCGCCCGCAACGGCGTGCCAAAGGATTTGCCGAAAATCGGGTCGAAAATCGGAAAAATACGCGGAAAAAGTCGCGGAATGTCTCCGGGCCCCCGAAACGACCCCGGATCGTGCCGATCCGAACACGGAAGATGTCCGAAACGAAATTCCAGACACGATAGAGCCAGACGTTCTGAGAAAATAGATCCGAGACCCGAAAATAAGGATTCGAAAGAGTCTGGAACATCACAGCCCTCCCCTCTTAAATAAATTTCGTCCTCAAAATTTAAGAACGAAGGCACAAGAACGGGGGAAAGACTCACGCAAACAAATAAGGATATAGCCGCCGCATCTCATCCTCACGCTCCCAAGACGCCTCACCACCAGAATGACGCTGCCAGACCACCTTAACCAGAGGGATAGAGTTGAGGTGTTAGTACTAATAAGAAAAAAAAAAAGGTGATGTTAGAAAAATGATAAAAAGAAGGCTGGTGTTGTTCTTATTAAAAAAAAGGTGAAGTTAGTCTTCAACAAAAAATACAACAAAAGAAAGTTAAAAAAAAGGGGTCTAAATAAATGGGAAATGTAAAATAAGAAAAAAAAAGAGAGATAGTAGAAAAATAAAGAAAAAGTGTAGTGAGGAAAGAATAAAATCATGTGACCCGGCTTCTTTTATGAAGAAAAAAAAAGTATTTTATGAAAGAGTGAGTGGAATAATAAAAAAAATTAATCATAAAAAGGGTGAATAAGGTGAGAAATTAATAAATCATTCGACCTCGGATTTTGTCCCGCATCACTATACATGCTCGGCGTCGATTCCCAT
Organism: Amorphophallus titanum; assembly: GCA_024336825.1. NCBI lineage: Eukaryota > Viridiplantae > Streptophyta > Magnoliopsida > Alismatales > Araceae > Amorphophallus > Amorphophallus titanum. The sequence continues at coordinate 2,501,385 of JANBPO010002190.1, read as the reverse complement.
CAATGTGTGTCTCGACTATGCTGGATAGATCGAGACAGTGGTTCTGGATGCCAGGAGATACTGTCTTACCTCGGTCTACATGTCTAGGTGTGCTGAGAGTCTTGGTGATCCCTCAGGTCTCCGTAAGTCATTTTATGCGGATGTGTCGTGTTCTTTGGCTTAAGATTAGACCGATTGGTGGCTTGTTCCGCCATTGCGCGACGATCTTGCCTCCGAGTCGTGAGACTCAAGGATCGTGGCGTGAGTAGGTCTAGTTGTCCTACCCTGAGTCTGTTGGTAGTTGTCGTACTACTTTGGTGCTTCATAGTACGTGCGATAGTGCTTCCTTGCCTGTCTGTACTCCAACACTTGTGTTTCAGAGTCTCTGTGTCTAGTGAGCCTCCACTAGTCATAGCCTGGCAACTCGTTCCCATGGTTGACCCACCTGGGAGTGGTGGCATGGCAGTTCCCGAGATACGATTTTTAGCCTAGTTTTTGTGGGCCCCTGCTTTACGATAACATCCTGCTGGGGGGGAACTAGCTAGGGGCTTGGCTCTAGGCATGAGCTGGTGTGTGCACACGTGGTCAAGGGCGTTTGGACGAACACCGACGGGCGTAACCCTGACTAGTCACTCGTTACTATAGTTCCTATTCTGGTTCAGAGCGTACCTCAGTCTCCTCCACTCTCGGTATCCATAGGGAGGTACTTGTAGCGCAGTGTAAGATGTCAGTGGACACACAACTGACTGTTGTTCTAGCGAGGAGGTGCTTCCGTCACGTGACATGTGACTCTCGCGTTTCTCGAGCGTCGTCACCTTCCCGAGATAGCCTTTCCTTAGCTTTACCTGAGGTCAGTGTTGTATGGTGTGCACAACGTTCTAGTCATGTGTGTGGTTATGTCTAGGGGAGCGTGCACAGCAATCGAGTCATTTGTGCTTTAGGGTCTGTCTTGTCTATCTAGGTCTTTTCTAGGCTTTTCGCCTGTCTTTGTAGGCCTTGACGTTAGGCCTTGTGCTTGTCGATAGATCGGCAACTCCTAACTTTGTGAGATTAGGGTTCGCCTTCCTGTTGCTGCTTGGAGTAGCTTAGGGAGCCGAGGTTTGCTCGGTAGCCGTGTTTGCTCGGTATGGCTCTTTCCCTTCTCTTTAGCTATTCTACTCCTTCCGTTTCTAGTTTTCCTTTACAGCTTTTTAGTGGTAGTTTTCTTGCTTTACTACTACTGCTGTTTTAGCTGTTGTTTCATGTTACTGCGTTATTTTTTAGTGGGGATCCGCGTGACCCCTACTGAGCCAGTGACATGAGGCTCACCCCTACTTTTCAGGTGGGTCATTCTGCTTTCGCGGCTCCTCATGTTGCGTGTTCGTTGTTGCCAGCGGTACCTGCATCGGGCTTCCCCTGACCTCAGTGTATGTCTTCTTTCCTATTTGACTGTACTTGTCTTTATTTTGGATTGGACTCTGGTATAATTGTTAAATTTACCATTATGTTAGGACGCAACAGATTCATGATTACCTCATCACCACGTGCATGAGGATGGTCTGTTGAGGGCCGAGCTGCTGTGGCTGACCTGTCTGTTAGCTGAGGGGAGAGAATTGGCCTTGGCTCCTGCTGCATTGGCCAACATCTACCAAGGACTGGGAGTTCTGGCGGCACACCCGACGCCGAGAGAGAGGAGCATACTCCTATCGACCCACTACCTCAGCGTGTGGGCTGGACTGCTATTTTTGGGGCTGGTGACGCGATGGGCAGTGACGAACCCAGCGGCACCACTTTTATTCAGCTTCCCCAGACAGCCTGATGGGGATGCAGAGATGCAGCTAGAGGGGGCTAGGAGAGCCCTTTACAACTTGCCCGTCTGGGGCGAGGAGGGGCTACCTTTTGACAGTGCCACGTGGGACTCCAGCCTTTTTCTGGGGCCTTCAGGTGGATGGGCAACTAGCGCGCACCCTGTTCAGGAGGTGGCAGACATCAGGCTGCGGACGGAGTGGATACGGAGTACCCGTTCAGCGATGCTGATGTTATACGGGTCAGCGACGAGTTCATTGGAGCCATACTATCCACACCGGTTTGCAAGGAACTTCGGGTACGACCAGGGGATCCTGCCAAACTGGGAGTTCCCTTTGGCTGGCAGGCAGTACCGGGGCAGGGACGCCCACCTACTTGTAACGGCATGGTGGGACTTCTACAGTCTGCGTGAGTCGGAGCAGCTCCCGATGCTGGGACAGGGACGTCGAGGGACGTTTGACGTTCACTATGCCAGGTGGTGGTTTGAGCACAGCCATCTGTACCATCAGAAGGCTTTCACGATCCGAAAAGCAGAGGAGAGCCGCTTATTGATGGAGGACCTACCCCCGATTGTGTTGGACGATGGGTACCTAAGGACCCGCCCTACCCGGATCCGTCGAGAGATCAAGCGGGTTATGGAGCGGTGGCCCCGGGGTGGCCGGGGTTTGACTTCTGGGAGCCAGAGCAGTGGTGGGGCACTGAAGCCCCTGAGACAGACTTCGGCGAGGGCAGTGACGATAGGAGGGATGGGGTCCTGGCCGAGGGCACCTAAGGCCTGGTGGGCCCAATTTTTGGCCGATTGTGGCTTTCAGAGCTAGGGTTCGCTGGGTCGGGAGCTCCCACACGGGATCTTTGTCAACTCAGCGATCGACGACTGGTGGTGGCACATTGCTCATGCGATCGGGTCTACCGGGCCCGTGGAGTTCTTGTCCCAGATTGAGTGCGCCCGCACTCTGCGGGACATCTGAGAGGCTGTGACGATGGCGGCCCGGGCGCTGACACTAAAGCCAGAGCAACTGGTACTCTTGCCACTGACCCCCTATGGGGCTCTAGGTATGGTCTTGTTTCGGATACTCCGTCCCCTTTTTCTTTTGTTGCTTTCTAGTTATAACACTGGGACATTGTATAACACTGTGTCTCTTGACAGGTTCGACGGCAGAGGGGGATAAACGCTCCATGGAGGCATCCTCGGGAAGCGGGGACGGACGTCTGTAGCCGAGGCAAAAATGCCCATGAGTAGAGGCTGTAGTAGCCGAGACTGGCAAGTCTTCTGGAGGACTCGGGGCTGACGGGGTAGCAGAGGCAGAGACAGCTCTGAGTAAGTGTCATTTGCCTTCTTTACTTCTAGTCAATTTAGCCATGGTAGCAGGCTAATCTTGCTTTGCTGGGTTTGTGTCTTGCAGCTTCCGTGGAGGCTAGGACGGATGTCATGCCCTGAATCGATAGCAGCGGAACGTGTCATTTGCTCAAAACGTGACAGTTAAACAGTCGTGAATAATCAAGAGCAATCGCATAAGACACAATAATTTGGAGCAATAATAAAATTTTATTCCAAATATAAGTCTCTTACAATTTAAACTTTAAAACTTGAAGACTCAACTGCATCACAATGAAAGAAAAGGAGATGACGCACTAACAGACTTAGACAAGATAGCTTACCCAAGGGACGCGGTATCACATCCTCTGACGAGCACTCGGAGTTGAAGCCCCGACGACCCTTCCTGACCTCCTTGCCCTGGCATAGAAGCACGTGTGCTGTGAGGAGAATACTGCGGCCTTGGGCCGCGCGGCTGGAACCGAGCAGTCCGACCGAAAGAGAACCACCGACCCACCACGGGAAGGGCGAAATAAGCGAGAGCGACGTGACGGAGATCGCCCAGAAAGAGAAAGGGGTAACTATCACAACTACACACCCCTGACGGCTCCACCCGACCAAATCCTGATGGAAATCCGCGAGGAGCCGTTCCTTAAATGGCCTCCCCAGATGAAATTGGATCCTAGCTCGAGGAGCAAAAAGAAGTATTGTCAATATCACTGCGACCACGGTCACGACACAACCGAGTGCATTAACCTGAGAGACGCCATCGAGGACCTCGTCCGCAGAGGGCTTCTTGATAAGTACCTCGCCAAGGTCTTGGAAAGGCGACAGTGGACTCCACCCCCCCTCGACAATCTACCCAATGGAAAGGAGATCATGATGATCTCTGGAGGACCAGCTATGGGTGGAGACAGTGCAAGCAGGTGACGACAATACACATCATTCATCCACCCTGTGGAGCAGGGTGACGACACCCATCCGGGGGCTGCCACCTCAGGGCACCTGAGGAACCCAATCGTCTTCTCAGACGATGACCTGGAAGGTGTAACCACCCCCCACTCAGATGCACTAATGGTCTCAGCCACCATCAATTAGTGTAATGTGCGTTGCATCTTAGTTGATAATGGAAGTGGCCCTAACGTTATTTCGTACGACTGCCTTGTGCTCATGGGTGTGGATGTGTCTAAACTCACGCCGCTACACACTCTCTTGTATGGATTCTCTGGCGCCACAATCGGCCCAGAAGGACACATATCACTCCTGATTACATTCGGGACCGTGCCAAGGGAGGTGACCTTCCTCACAGACTTTATGGTAGTCCGTGCAGTGACCAGGTATAATGCCATCATCGGATGAGGGATCCTCAGCACACTCTATGGCGTCCCCTCCTCTTACCACCCAAAGCTCAAGTTTCCTACCCCTCCGGGGGTAGGAGAGGTCCGAGGAGATCAGAGGGAGTCCAGGAGATGCTATCTCATCTCGACACGTGACCGGCGGCCCAAGGAGATGCCCCCCGAAAAGAAGGCGAGAACCGAAGACCCAAGTCCAAGCACGAGCACCCCAGCAGAAGACTTATATCTCATCCAAGTGGGGGAAGATCCGAGCAGGACGCTGAGAATAGGGGCCACTCTGTCCGACCATGATAGAGAAGCCTATGTCAGATTCCTCACGGCTAATCAGCACATGTTTGCTTGGTTCGAGGACGAGCTCCCCGGAATCTCGCCAGAGGTCATCAGCCACCAACTAAGGTTAGACCTAGCTTGTTGCCCGGTCCAACAGCGCCAAAGACATTGTAACCCCGAGTGACATGCCATCATCAGAGAACAAGTGGGCGAGAAGCTACGCTTAGGGCTACTAAGGCCTACTCGGTATCCAGACTAGGTGGCCAATGTGGTCCTCGTCCCGAAGAGCAACGAGAAGTGGCGAATGTGTGTAGACTACACCGACCTCAACAAGGCTACACCTAAGGATATCTTCCCCATGCCATGCATCGACCAACTAGTCAACGCCATGGCCGGGCATGAGATGCTAAGTTTCCTGGATGCCTACTCAGGGTGTTGGCCCAGAGAGATGACAGACAAGAAGGGGGGTTGAATTGTCTCCTTGTTGAGATGACAGAATTTAAAAATCTTTCTTACTTAACACAATGGAATTAAACTTAGCAACATTGATTAGCCTAAGCAGACGTGAGATCTAAAGGTTCTCTCAAGCTTTCTGATCTCACTCGTAATAACAATGCGACTAAAAAAAGGGTGCAGTCTGTCATGGAAACAGCCATTACTAGACCGTTTTACCCCCTCTAAAAGTCTTTTATTGACCGTTTTAATCACCCGCGGCCCCCATCAAACTGTTTTCCATCCCCCTAAGCCCTCTCGTTGGTCTGAATGTGCACGGTCATCCTTTGACCGTTTTGCCTAATGGATGGTCTGTTGGAGACCGTTTTGTTTTCCATGGTTCAATTTTTGAACGGCCCCAGGAGGACCATCTTCCCCCTCAACGGTCTGGCTTAGACCGCGTTCATCCCCCCAGTGCCACGCCTATTCAACTCCTACCAAGTGGTCACCCATGGACCATTTAGCATTTTAAGGCAGTTTGGTTTTGGCTGTTTTGTCCCCCAGACGGTCCTATAAGGATCGTTTATTTCATAGGCGGTCCCTGTTAGGACCATTTTCTACCCGCCGTGGCTAACGGCACCCGAGCTCTCTCCCGCCATTGTCAATGGCCCTAGGGGCCTTGCAATCATCCCCAGGTGGTGGTGTGCCCCCTCTCATCCCCCTAGACCCACATGCATGCCCTAGAATGAAAATGGGGGGGAGTTTTTTGGCAACCTACCTCGGATGATCGCGCTCCACCGGTCGGCCTCCCGGTCATCGTCGTCGTCTCCTCCGAAGGTGGTACGGCCTCCTTTATCGCCTCGATGACCGCGGGGGGGTCACTTCCCTCCACCTCCGTTGGTAGTGGCACCGGTTCCTCCGCGGGGTTCGCCGCCTGCGACGGCGGTGCAGTTCCTCCTCTGGCCATCCGACGATGAGCTAGGTGGCTTAGGACTTGCTTATTGAAATGCATGAAGGGTATGAGAGGAGAGGGGGTGAGCTTTGGGAAATAGAGAATAGGAGAGGGGAGGGGAGATGGAGGCCGGCGGTGTTCGATGGTTGAGTTGAATGTTTGAGGAAGAAGAAGGTGAGAGGCATCGGTTTCTTTTTTTGAAACCGACGATTGAAAGGCTGTCTATCGATAGACCGTTCAGTGTTAAGGCGGTCTCTCTTAGACCGTTTTACGGTGATGACTCATCTACCTTTAAATGGTCTCCCCACGATTGTGTATCCTTTTGGCGGTCCCCAATTGGGCCGTTTCAAGTCCACGATGAGATTCAAATTCTCATTGCTTTTGTGGTCTTGTCCGGACCATTTTTATGACGTGTGGCGGTCTGAGGTAGATCGTTTCTATTCTGAAATAATGAAAGAACTTGTTAGTCTTAGTTTTGCTTCATCAGATGCTCATTGATAATCTTGTGGCTTGAATGATCCTGTTTCATGATATACATATTGCAAAACTCTGTTCATGATCTTTTGCAGCATCACTCCACTTCCATAGTCCGGGTCAGGTAAGTCAGGTAAGTATTTCATACCCTGTGTCCCTTAATGCATTACTATATGGTATCTATGCTATATTATCTCGAGAACCGACCGGTCATTCACGTGTTCCAGGATCTGATGTTCCCCTTTAACAAAAATGATGATGATCTAGGTACACATGTTTAATCATCAGATAGGTCATTAGGTTGGGAGGATTAGGGGACGATGGTTCTATCCCGCACGCCGTGGTTGCAGATAGTGTCTTGACCCTGATTATTCCAGTCTAGCAAGACTATTCTCGAGTATTTTCTATTTTATGGATTTCTTTGCATTCATTTTTATGATTTCTTTTATTTTAGCCCAGCATGCATCATACGCATCTCATGAGCATTCATGACCCATGGTCTGTCTGAAAGTGTCTCCCTAGTGATGGATGATTGTGCGTTCATGGTTTCGGGTAAGAGGAACTATTCCACTCAGAGTTGGAAGATTTTCTCGGGTCTGTTCACCTGGTTTGGTTGACTAGGAGTCCTCGTCTGGAGTTTTAGTCTGCTTCTTTACTTTTCTTTATTGCTTGTTCTGATTCCCTCATTGGTTGTGGATTGTGTACCCTGATGAGATTACTTGCATTTTCTCCTTCTGTTTATTTTAGTTAGTAGCTCCAGACTGATGTCGTTTTGGTCTAATCATTCCTTGTGTTTAGTTTGAAGTTTTTCAAAAAATTCCTATCACTCGTTGGCGAGAAAATGGGTGTCTTTTACCTTAACGCTCGCTTTTCAGTCCACTCCGCTTCATTTTTCGCTTCATCTCCATATTCCATTTCGCTTTCGCTTCACCTCCACTTGCTCCCCTGTAAATAAGACGTTAAGGAGGGGCATCTGTTGACACCCATTTTTACCTTCGAGTTGGATCATTTCTCTTACCACTATTTTTGATACCTCGAGTTGTGCATTACTCATTGGGCCATTTTCAGACATGTCTTTGGGCTTATTTTATGGGTACTTTCTCCCTGGCCAGATTTGCTTTCGAGTTTCGGCTTAATGGGCCTTGATTTCACTTGGTCTTTAGGGTAAATGGGCTCATTTATCCCATTTTATTATTTACCACCACCCAGCCTAACCGCGGTCTAGCGATAGGCCGTTTAGTATGTTGGGCGGTCATTTTGGAGACCATTTGATTCTCTCAGAGTCCTATATCGATTTACCTCTAGATTAATTTGATATTTTTCTTATTTCTGATTTTCCACTGACAACCGAATAAATGGTCTGTCATTAGGTCGTTTACTCAAGTTGGGCAGTTTATCATTTGACCGTTTAGTGGCTAGAGTCCTAAATAGGTCGATCTTTAGGATAAATATCCATTTATCTCATTTTTATTTATTTTCCACCGACATCGTGTAAACGGTCTGGCAATGGGCCGTGTGACTCATTGGGCGGTCTATCGATGGGCCATTTTTATCCCAGAGTCCTATGCCGATTTAGTTGGTCTGTTCTTTGGATGAAGGGATTTATTTATCTATTTATTAATTTCCACCGACACCATGTAGATGGTCTTCCAATGGACCGTGTATGTGTGTGGGCGGCCGATCGACCGACCGCGTCTTTGGCCGAGATCCTTGATCTGGTTGGTTTTTCTCTCTCCACCCATGGTTAAACTCGTGGCTTGTTCCACCCTTTTCTCTGCGGATTCTCACCCAAATCAGGTGCCGTTTGATTCTGGTGAAAATTGGGGATGTTATCTATGATTTATCCTAAAGAATCTAGACCTAATTCTCGCTGAAAAACCCTCAATTTGGGGTGGACTTTCAAGGGTCTATAAGTAGCACCCTTAGTCCAAGCTCGTGAGGGGGGGAGATCCAACATTTGCGACGAAGTGCTGCCGAGTTCTTGAGTGAACCATAGCTAGGGAGGAAGGCTTTCCACGTCCACTAAGCGTTTGGTTCAAGGGAGTAGTCGTTTGTTTTTTTGTGTTTTGGTCTAGTTTTTAATCATTTGTTGGCCGTTGCATGCTCATTACTCTTTCATTTCTACCTACATTTTTCACTGTCCTTCTCTCATCCTTTCACATTCCTACTGCTTGTCATGCCCATTAGGGGTTAAAAATCTACCCCTAGGTATCCCCCATTCCATTTATGTGGGTAGTCTTTCATTTTTTTATAGATATTGCACTTCCAGGAATTAACTTGGGTTGTATTTTCTAGTCATTTGCTATGTTTTACAGGTCAATAGGAGTCTTAGAATGAGGCCCATCCCCTCTGGCCGGTCAGAAGGGGTGGAGGATCGAGTTCCACGACTTCGAGCGTGGAAGCATTGTGCAGTTCATCTCAGACGGTATACAGGAGTTAGCTGTCTTCGTCAGACCATTCATTTCCTCCCCGTAGCCTATCATGGACCGTTTGAGCGCCAGCCAGGTCTTCATCCCGCGTTCCTCTTCAGTGCTGTACGCGGCCTGTCGAGTGGCCATCTACGTTATTTAGCGGTCCCCAGTGGACCGTGTTCATCCCGTTCCAGCGCTGCACCCATTAGGCGAGTGTCTTCATATTCTCCCCTTTTCTAAGGTACATGGTGCTCTCCTTTTGCACTTAGTGCCTTGGTGGTGATCACGATTTTCTTGTGCATGTGGGTGACTGATTTGTTGCATTACTTGTCTCTTCCATTCACTCTTTTCTCCTTTTCCATTTTTAGAATTTTATTTCATATCTTGGTTCAAAAGGAGGGAAAGAAAATATCTACATCCCTTTTCTGGCGATCATGGTGGGACACCTAGTGCCCATCGTGATTCTGATTTTGTTGATCTACTTTCCTGTGTGTTTGAGTTAGTTCTTGGCCCTCTTGGGTTTGCCGTTTCGTTCGTTGTTGTTTTCTACTCTCGGGGTTGTACGCGGTCCTGTCAGGGCCATTCATAGGATCTAGCGGCTAGTAGATAGACCGTATGGGCTCAGTCTCAACCTCAGGTACACCTCTGTTCTTATTTTTGTGAGCCTGGTACATTTGTGGCCCTTTGAGAGTGGTGTTTGGAGTCTCGCGGCCGCTCGATAGATCGCATTCCTCCTGAATCAGGTATGTCAGTGCTCTTTGTTTCTGCCATTCATATCTTTGTGAGCCTGTCATACTTAACGATCCTCCACGGGCCCACAGAAAGGGGTGATTAACACAACAACTAAAGCAAGCAGGACGAGCCATGAAGGAGGAAGAAGAGTTACCTTCATCAGTGGGCCCTTGTGACTAGGCAGCCTCAAAATCGGCAAAGGAAGTAACCGGAGGAGGCACGGTATCTGATCCTCCCTTCGCGGCCCTCCTCCGATGTGCCCGCTCAGCCCGGGTCTCCGCTCTTTTGGCCCTCTTGGCCTCGCTAATAGCCTCCCTGATCTGGGACCGGCTCCGCTTCCGAGAGTCACCAGGAGGCAGCGGCGTCGTAGTCGGGGGTGGCTCTGGGATTTCAAAATAAGAGGGCTTTTGTGCCCTGGAGAGCAACTCTCTATAATGACGGGTCGCCTCCAGAGAGAGGTGGGCTGCAAAAGAAAAAAACATCTGGGTAAGAAAGATGCACAACAAATATAAAGAGAAGATGCTCAATGCTAAGACAGGGGGCAGGCGCACCTGGCGGTCCCATGTATGAGGGAGAAAGCGGCCAATGCAATAGCGGGGGCACCTTGTCTCGGGAGGCCGCCTCCCGAATAAGCCAGCAGAGGTCCCCTATCTTCTCTCTCTACTCGGCTAGGGATGCCAGATCTTCATAGCCGCGAGAAGATAGGTGGCACGCCAAGCTCAGATGGTCCAGGCCCCACCCGTCGGCGTACTTGAAGGACACCGACAGCGGATGGTCCCGGATGGCGTCCAAAGAGCCGGCCACGGACAGCCCATGTGATTGAAGCAGGGTGAATATCCACGAGGTGTTGGCGTACATTCCTTCTTGCCTATCCTTCCGGCTAATGAAGGTTCGGTACGGATGAAGACGGTCAGATTCTGGATGCCAATCTGCCACAGTCGGAAGCAGCTCCTCCGCCAGAATGGGAATTGCTTGAATAGCCACCCGCTCGCTACTGACCCTACATAACCCTTGAAGGGTCTTGACATAATCACCCTTTTGAACTGGCGGCATCTTCGGGTCGGCCTTCGAGGAGCTACGCTTGGCAGTCTTCCGCACCTCCAAATAGGCCGTAACCTCAGAGCTAGACCACCCCTTCAGCTTCTTCAGATAGGCGGGGTCAACGTCTAACACCGGCTCCGGCTGAGTGTCCAAGAAGCGGTGTTCGGTAGCTCGCCAGCAGTCTTTACAGGAGGCACGGTAGAAGCCGGTCCGTGCATTCCACCATTTAATGAATTCCGGCGTCACCCGAGGCAGATGAGCAGGGGACGGCACCCTGAAAGATACATCCTCACGGCGGTGGAAGTAGTCCCACCACAATCGGGCTTCCTTCGCGGTCGTCTGGCCAGCCCGATGTCGACTGGGGATGCTGAAGCGGGCTGAGGAAGGCAGAATCTGCTGGTCGTATCCGAAGTTCCGGCTGAACCGGAAGGGATAGTATGGCTCCAGCCATAGCAGACCGCTCTTCCGGAAGACCAGAACGCTGGGGCGAATAGCCAAGGCCCAATCAACCAACTCTGGCTCCAATATTGGCCTCGTGCTTTTGGCGCCGGTGAGGGAGTGAATAAACTCCTCAGTCTCATACAAGCGGCATTGCCGCATTCTGTTCACAAGAGGGCTGGAGTTAGCTGCCAGGCTCCAGAAATGAAGGACTCCTGGCGAATCCATCGGGACCGTGGTCAGCTTCCCTCGAACAATGAATAGTTGATCGGCCAAGGGAGGAGGTTCGACACTGGGAAACTCGACCATCCTCGGCATCAGGCGATCAGACTGAAGAGAACGCGGAGCTACCTCTAGGAACAGGGTGCAGACCAACGCGTTGAAGAAATGAAGCGGACCAGCCGTCCGCGAATTCCAGGGGATGCGTGACTTGTGCAGATCCCCCAACATCTTATATATCAAGCACAAGGCCACTGGACAGAGCGACAGCTTCATCCCCCAAGCCATCAAGCAACAGCTCGACCACATCATCGGCTCCAGTGCCAGAGGTAATAGGGAACACCAGGCACACAGGACGCCAACAACAACAACACTGCTGGACCCCATACAGAATCAAGTCAGTCTGCACTCAGATATTACATCTGATCGAGTCGCAAGCTACTCTACCAGGAAAGAAGAGTACGGCAAGCTACTGACAGAATAACGGTCCAAGACAGAGACACAAAATCATATAGACACAGCACTCGAAAAAATGACACAATGACAGCATTCGCAGGATTCCGACTCCGTACAAGATATAGGGCCACGAGATATAACTGCAAGTAGGGTCATATCAAGGCACAACAGTAGCCGAACACGCGACCACAGGGAACTGGTCATGCATCAGACAGCTCACCGAGAAAGACCCACGGCGATAAGAATCGACAAGAAAAGTAATAATCTCGGGGAACGCATCTCAAAGACCGTGAATATGCCTCAAGAGCACAACACCCACGAGAAGAAATACAGAGTAGAGGGTATTCAATCTGTAGGAAAGCTGACAAATCCCCCATACTCGCAACGCCAATGCCAACACCAAAAAATTACTAGCAACAACACAGCAATAGACAAAATCAAGGCACAGGAAGCCAAGACAAAGTTACATCGAGAGAAGCAATTCTCTCGATCGGCCAGAACCCTATGAAAAGATCCTCAACCAGTGGGTAATTAGCCCACACGCTTCCACTACGCACTTACGCAACGTACACAGGCAATACACTATGGAACTCACAAATAGTAGGAATAGCCTCCTCAGCACAACTAGACACGCAGACTGAGGTGAAACGATACCTCGAGACATCCAGAACCAATGTCTCGAGCTAAGCAAAACCATCGAGACACACAACAAGGCCGCCTGTCAACCCTTGGTCTCACCAGGTTGACCGAAACCAGACACGACACACACAGACACACACACAAACATCAGAACATGCACTAGCATTCCTGGCCATCTCATCACGCTTACAGCCCTCATAGGATATCAACAGACATCCACAGGTCACGGGCAAATCATGAAATCAAGCCAAAACAATAGAAACATAAGCGATGGATGAAGACAAGCCTCTGGGCAAAGCAAACCATCGCTCAACCACTAGGCGAACCCGACAGTCAAGGAACAGCCGTTACACAACCAGAGACAAGGACACTGGTAGTTCTAGATTGAGTCATTAGGGTACCATTGCATTCAGGGAAGAGACCACACCCAGTCACCTAAACCGACTTATCCAGAAAACTACCGACAGACAGACACCACCCTAGAACACAATCTATGACAAATTGACACAGAACAGAACAGGCCAATGGCTCTCACAGCCAACAGGACTATAACGAACCTCTAAAGGTACGTTACACCAGCCTGACGCACTGAGGTAGGGGCATTAGAGCCAACAAACCCAAAACTTCTAACACAGACAACAACATGTAACGGACCAGCCTGAACCCGTTACAGAAACCTGGCGCATGGGGGTAGGTGCATTACACCAACCGCCACAGCCAATCAACCATCGGTCAAACACAACATAACGAACTAGCATAGGCGTGTTAACTAACTATAACGCACAGGGAGAAGTCTGTCAGAGCGAACCGACCAACATGGTCTTCCAAGAAGATACGGCCTCCGAGGAGCTGACAGACATAGTCCTCGAAAAATGACCAGGACATAACGCTCCCGCATTGGCGCGTTACCGTGTGATGGTCCTGTACTAGTCCGTCACACCGACCAAGCCTCGAAGTGTAATATCCTGGATCTTTGACGGATCGTTGTTGGGTCCTGTCGGATCTTTATTGAGTTTCGGATCCTTTGAGAAGAGTTTCGGTCTGTCTTCGCAGCCTTGAGTTGAGAGTATTTCGTTCTGATTATCCTTCAGTTCCTCGACTCGTGGTCGGTGGACGACTATGTCTCTTCCGTGTCCGGCGCCTTCAGTGCGGCCAGCCTCGCTGCCGCTACCTTCCGGGCGCTCGTCGACAGCCGGCGTTGTGGTGGAGCGTCGTGTTGGGGAAACCGAAACGGAGCGAGCCATCACAGGTACTCGAGCACAAGGCTCTGATACCACAATGTTAGCCCAGCCGAACAAACACCCGAGCGCACACTAGAATGGAGGAGAACCTGGAGAGGGAAAATGATTTTTTTTTGGTGCCAAAATATGCTCTCCCTGTTTTCACGCCACGACCACCTAAAAAGGCTCCACCGTCCATGCAATAATCATGCCGTGGAAGACGCTAACAAAACGTAAAACTGAAAAGAAAATGTTACGCACGCAGGATTAATGACAACACACAACAGCTTGACGCGGGTGGAGCTCTCTCAGTCGCGGCGAGCTTCTTCTGCCATTCGTAGCCTTCATTCCCTTGCTGCCGTGGCTACCGCAGTAGACTCCTCCTTGCTGCAGTTGTGCGACCGGTGCAACGTCCATGCGTCGCGATCGGCGTGGTGTGCAGCGTCACCTCGCGTGGAGCCTTCTCAGTCGCGGGGCGAAGCTTCTTCTACTGCTACAAGCTGTGCAACCTGTGCAGCTCCCGTGCGTCGCGAGCTTCCTCGGCGTGCTGAGTCCTTCTGCCGCGTTCAGCATCCGCAATGGAGAGAAGGGAGGTGCCGCGCCAAACCCCAACGAGCCTCCCGTGTTTCTACTGTGCACCGGTGACAACGCGATAGAGGGGGGCCTCATTTAGGTGTGGGCTGTTATCACTTTTCTCTCTCAGTGTAGTGGGTCTAGTAGCTCTATTCTCTTATGTAGCAGCTTTGGTAGAATGAACCACCGTGTCCTCTTCTTCGTTGATGTCCTTCTTATAGGGCTTGCCCTGGAGCTAGGAGCCTTATCCCTTGATAGGGAAAGGCATAGATCGGGGAATAATGCTTTCTTACTATAGTGGTGGTAGTTTTCCCTTGGAGGGTGATTACCCCGGCGTTAGCCGGTCCCGGGGTGAGTCTTACGACGCTCGTGGGGCGTGCTCGCCTGTTATGGGATCAAAGCCAATGTCGTGGAGGGGGGGTAACAGTCGATCGTCGGTGGGTCTTCCGGTGATCACTATGCTCGGGCCATAATTTTGACGTGCCGTAGAATCCAAGGCCAAGTTGGATTGGACCGATCTTGATGGGCCGTAACTGCGAAGTGCCTCTTGGACAGGTTGTAGAAGTGAGCCTAGTTTGGGCCCATTGTCGTTGGGCCGGTCGTGGGTCAAACCCGATTTATCCTCCACACTTCCCCCCCCCCCCACTCTCAATTGTCGAGCACCTTGTAGGGGACTGAGAGTTGAATGAGAGAGGGGTCCGTGGGAGTGTGATATTCAAAATTGATCCTTCTGTAGCGTGAATACCAGCAATATGCTTGGCATGCAAGGCACCTCTGGCGTTGGTAGGTGCCATGCCTGTCATCATAACAGAGGTTCGGTTTTGTCTGGGAGCGTAGACTCTGAACCGACACTCAGCATGGGCAACCGTGCCTTGATAACGATGGGTGCCTTTTCACCTACTCTACGGTCGGGAAGCGTTGGCCTATCATGGGCAGTTATAAGGGTCATCGTGGGATTCCCTCGAAGTCTCCCTTCGCGCCCTGTCGATTGTCGTGCTCATCATAGGCTTCTTCTTCTTCCTCCGCCTAGTGAGGATTTTCTGCCCCCTTTATGTCTTTAATCTCCCGCAGTCATACCTCCTCATAGGAGAACCCTTCGTGTCAGTCCCACATCTTCTCTCGAAGAAGTGGATCCCGATCGTGATAGTGTCCCGAGCACCTCGGGCGCTGGCGCTAGTCATCCTCCCTCCCCGCCATTGATCACAAACATAGTGATTCACGGGTAGAAAGTCTTATTTGGTCACATGGTTGCTAAGATTCAAGCAAAGCTTCAGAGTTGGAATGCAAAATTCTTATCCTCAGCAGGTCGACTTATTCTCATTAAACATGTATTATCGGCCATCCCCATCTATACCATGATGGTGCTTTCTCTTCCTAGGGGATCTACTAATGACATAAACCGCCACATGTCCAACTTCTTTTGGGGTTATTTTGAGGGAAGACCAAAGCGACACTGGATCAGCTGGAGCAAAATTTGCACACCAATTGAATCTAGAGGCCTTGGTATTATATCCCTTCCGGACCTGCAGCTGAGCTTGCGTATGAAGTTATTGTGGACTGCAATAACGGGTCCATCCTCATCTTCACTTTGGGCTTCTTATTTCAGAACTAAATACTTCATAACTGTGCATTATTCCGAAGCATCTTTTAAGCAAATAAGGTCCCCGGATAGAGCAGTTTGGATAAGGGTAGCTAAGATTGTCTATCAGCACCACAGATTTATAGTTGATCCTTCCACATCCAATCTAAGTTTTTGGTATGAAAAATGGGCTGGTATGTGCCCCATGAGAGATCTTATCACAGAGGAAGCTTGGCAATCTACTGAGAACAAACTCATTTCAGTGGCAGAGGTGGTTTCAAATCCTCTTCATCCCCAATTGCTGATGATTCAGAGTCACATCCCTCAAATGATCACAACAGCAATAGTTTCAGAACAATGGATATGGTGTCCTGCTACTAGTGGAGAATTCCCAACTAAATCAGCTAGGAACATTGCTACGCATGTTCATCAAACTTGGCCAAGTTTCTGGAAGACTCTGGAAAGCTCCCTTTCCAGCTAAATGGACAATACTTCTCTGGAAGATCCAACATCGAGCGGTGCCTACAGATAACTATATCAGTAGGTATGGGATCTCCATGTGTTCGAGATGTATGCGCTGCTCTTTTGGAAATAATGAAACTGCTAGTCACCTCTTTTTCTATGGAGAATCAGCCTCTGCTGTATGGGCTAGCTTTGAATCACTATTGGCAGGAATGGGTTGGAACAAGCTGGGAGTTAATCTCGACATTTCAGCTGCTTTTCAAGATACCTCTTCATCAACTATTCAAGGGACAATTACTCTTATAATCATGGCGGCCACAATATGGGAGATATGGAAGGCAAGAAATATCGCTAGATATGAAGGCATTCCAATGTCAGCAAATAAAATTACGCAACAGGTCGTCATGCACATCAAGTCCCTCCTCCCTCTCTTTAAGTTTTCGGCAACCACTATACCTCGGAGACTTGGTCAGGAGCTGCTGCGATGGGAGATTGTTCTGCCACCACCAAAGAAGATCGAAACCACTGTTATCAGTTGGACATATCCACCAACTAATACACTTAAACTAAATGTGGATGGAGCTTTCAAAAAAAGCATTGGTAGAGCAGGAGGAGGAGGTGTTCTTCGCAATTCTAAAGGTGATATTATTTGGGCATTTTCTCATCGTTACCCCTATCTTTCTAGCCTAGAAACGGAAGCTATGGCTATGCGGGATGGACTTCGAATGTGTGCTTTTTATGGACTATCAAAGCTTATCATTGAGTCTGACTCTGCAGTGCTGATTGGGATTATTCAGAAACACAGCTCCTGTCCATGGCGACTCATACACATAATGAATGACATTCACCGTCTAGCAGCTGGCATGCAACTATCCTTCAAGCACACTTATCGCGAAGGCAACAATGTAGCTGATTCTTTGGCAAATTGGGCTTGCTATATTTCTTCTTATGTTTTCTGGGATAAATGGGATGATTTACCTTGGGATGTAAAGGGGCATATTAGGATGGATAAATCACACTACCCATCCATCCGTATTTGTTCGGACAAATTGGCCCCTCTATAGTTGGTTTTTTCTCATATTAATAAAATCTGGAGTCCCTCTGGCCTTGCTGGCCCTCTACCAGCAAGGGGCCAGCCCCACACCCTCCACTCGGCATCGCCGAGTCACTCCCGAGTTTGGGTGAGCGCCGTGTGAGTTGGCCGCCGACTTCGGCCCGTTCGGTTCGCTATTGTGCTTGCATGCTTAGGTCTGAGGTTGTGTCACATCAATTCTGGACCCAGACCATTGAGGATCCACTAAGACATGGGCGTTACAGAAATGATCCATCCCCCATCCTTCGGCATAATGATAGGCCACGTGCAGATGCTGCCCCAGGATGGCCGTCGGCGGAGCCTCAATTGTTAGCCCATGCACCCGCAAGAGGACGTAGGACCAGGTAGTGTCTGCATAGTTCTGCGGTTTCCACTCTTCCGTCCTCATGAACATGCGGTAGTGGCAAATCAGGTCCTTCTCGGCCCGCTAGTTGGTTGCGGGGGTGCCTTCCTCTTCTGCCGGCAGCGGGTAATTGATCAGCTCCAGGCGGTCCGATCCGATGCGGCAGAGGTGCCGCAGGGTCTTCTTGAAATCATCCTTCACCGCCGGAGGCTGCTTGGCCTGTGGCATCGGTTTACCCTCTCGGGCTGCCTTGCGAGCGATCATGTAGTCGGCCACATCCTTGCTCTTGTCGCGCCACAGGCGTAGGAGGTGCTCTGGGTCGACATCAAGGACGAGCATGGGCTACCAGCTCAAAAATCTTCTCTCCGCTCCATCCCAACAGTCGGTCTTGTGAGACCGATAAAAGGCCGTGCTGGCGTTCGGGCGTTCCACCACTTTACGTACTCAGATGTCTCCCGAGGGACGCGACTGGGGGCTGGTACTCTAACGGTGGCAGCGTTTGCCCAGTGGAAGAAGTCCCACCAGACTTTGGCATTATCTGCAACCATGCCTCCCCGAAGGGTCCACGTCGCCAAGCCGAACTGGGCACTATGTACGGGGATATGCTGGTCGTAGCCAAAGTTTCGACCAAAGTGAAACGGGTAGTACGGCTCCAGCAGCAACGTCTCCCCCTTTCTGAATGTCAGCACACTAGGACAAATCGACAACGCCCAGTCCCTCAACTCAGGTTCCAGCAGCGGGCGAACCACTTTGGCCTGGCTGATTGGGTGGATGTACTTATCCACCTGGTCATCCGTGCACTCTCTTTTGCTGTTCACTAGGGGGCTAGAGTATGCAGCCAGTGCCCAAAAATGAACAGTCCCGACGGCATCTTGAGGGACTGTGGTCAATCAGCCCTAGTGATGAGGACATCACCCACGACTCCCTCTTGCTCGGGTCATCCACACACCCCAGAGTGGTTTGGGCTCTGGATTCACTCTATGAGAGGCCCAATTATCCATTTTGAGTTTTCTATTTGAGTCATTTTGATGTATTTTCCCTTTTGTTTGAGTCATGTCCCTAGGTCTTTGATTTATTTTCCTAAGTTTGAGTGCCATTAGGTTGATTAGGTTAGCTATTGGGCCCAATTCATTGAGCCAGGCCTAGGGGCGCCCCCTACCCCCTTGGTTCTTTGTCATTGTGTCATGAGTCAGGGACTTTTTATAAAATGTGGGTTGCCTATATATAGGACCCCATTTTCCCCCATGGGAGGTTAATGAATATTTGAGCATTTTGAAATCTAGCAAACTTGTGAGAAGCAAACTCTCTCCCACCCCCTAACTCTCTCTCTCTCCTTATCTCTCTCATTCTCTCTCTTCAAGAGAAGGGGGCAGCCCCCACTCTCTCTCCTCCACTTCACCCTCCCCATCAATTCCCCCAACCACCCATCACCTTCCCTAGGAGCATTTAACCCCCAACCACCAAATCTTCCCCCTCCCTAGGAGATCCTTGGCCATTCCAACACAATCTCCCTCTCCCCAACACAATCTCCTCCCTTCCCCACACAATCTTCCCACTCCCAAGAGAACCCGTCCCGTGACTCATTCCGAGCACGAGAGTGAGCCGACCACCCAAGACTCATCGCCGATTTCTCAACCGTGCACGTCCGATCGCTTCCCTCGCTAGGGATGAGCGCGAGCTTGCTTAGAGTCCCAGTCGGTGTCGAGTCTCATTGTCGTCCCGTATCATCGGGGCTCCCTCATATGGCTGACCGGACGATCGAAATGATCACGTGACAAAGGATTCCTCTTTATCAACCCTCCAACCAGAAGGAGATGTTTGAAAAGATGTGGAACCCACCAAACCTGGACCGGAGGCTGCTGCGATTTACCAAGCATCCGAGTTTGGGCTTCTCACCGGAAGACTACTACGAGGGTGACGTGATAACGATTTTGGCTCCACTCGACGGTGACCCCGTCAAGGCTGCAGCCCTACAAGAAGCCCGCCACAATAAACAACCTATGCAACCAGCTGAAGAGACATAAGATGAAGAAGTGTTCCTCTGGAACCCCCTCCACTGCAGGCGCGCGAGGAAGGTCTTTCCCTCTTTCGAAGGTCAACCTCGAGGGACCGCATCATCAGGGTTCCCTCATCCTTGTCTGTGGGTGAGGGAGGAAGCGGACGTATGGGCCGTGCTCCAGGCCCTCCCCGATACGACCCCGTCATGCTCGCCCTATACCATAGGCAGTAACAGGAGATCGAGATGTTGAAGGAACAATTGGCCGAATTAACTACACTTGTGGCCGACTTGATCCAGGGCTCCCTCTGCCCGTGGGGTGAAGACGTGACTTGGTCCCGGGCCACCAGTCCCGACACCTCCATCCAGTCGGGGAGGGGCGCGATGAATATAGTGATCCCTTCAGCCAGACAGCCAGTCGGGCGAGGCCTTACATTGCAAGAGAAGCTGCAGAAGCCCTACTCCTTCCCCAAAGAAAAGACCCGAGGCATCTTTGATTGGGCCTGTCACTATGGCAAAGTTTCCCTCCCGAGGTCCCAGAGGCCTCAAGATGCTCAGAGAAGCGGTGACCCACTATTCTGCCCTTATCACCGGATACTCGGTCATGCCATTGAGGACTGTTATGTCTTCAAAGATATTGCTCAAGGCCTGATCGACAGAGATGAGCTCAGAATGGGAGATTATGTGGTGGCTCCACCGTGTCCCCATGTGACAGGCAGTCCCAGGGGAGGAGTCTACACAAGATCTATCCAGCACCAGGCTCCTGAAGATGCAGCGACCTCGGCCCCAGCCGAAGCCATCCATGATGATTACTTGGAAGACTCCGGGGCAGCCCTATGCCTTTTTGCGCCAGGGAACCCCGCAGGTCTGTTGACTGCAAGCTAGGAGGGATGCGAGGTGAACGTCGCCTCAGCGTCGAGTCACGAAGAACAAGAAGAGGCCTACGACATCCTCGAGGCCGAGGAGGGCGAAGACCAAGACTTTGTCGATTTGCTGTCGGCCCCGCCGAAAATTGAAGATGGCGGTCAGGCTACTGTCGACGAGCTGATCGAAATTAATCTTGGCACGGAGAATGACCCCAGGCCGACCTTCCTGAGTGCCCTCATACCTCCTCAGGAGAGAGAGGAGTATGTGAAGTTCCTACAGGAGTTTCACGATTGCTTTGCTTGGAAATACAAAGAGATGCCCGGTCTCAGCCCTGAAGTGACCCAGCATATATTGGCGATTGATCCCAGGATAGAGCTGGTGAAGTAGCCTCCCCGGCACATGCGGCCAGAGCTGATAAACCAAGTCTGCAAAGAGGTCGACAAGCTCATAGATGTCGATTTTGTAGCGAAAAACCAATACACCACCTGACTGGCCAACATCATGCCTGATGGAAATCGACTCCAGACACTAGTATTTTATTTACATTTATGTCCTTCTATTTGTATTTATATCCTTGCATAAATAGATTCACAATTTTAAGACTTTGTAAGGCAGTAAGCCACACTCTGGTTTGAGTGTGGGGTGGACGTAGGTCTGGAGGACCGAACCACCTAAAACTACTGTCTCCCGTGGTGTGCTTGTGGTTTGATTGTCTTTATTTCTGACATCAATTAGATGCTTGCTTAAGCCGTGTTTAGATCAGTTTGATCTATCTCTCCATAGGTCTAGAGTTGATTCCATTCCGCTGTGTTTAATTTCTAATTTAGGGAAATAGTTCAATCTACTGGGACTGGCGTAAAGAGCAGTAGATTTGGTTTCGAGGTAAATTTTTTTTAAAAGGGTGATTCATTCACCCCCCCTCTGAATCCGTAGCACCGTGTCCCAACACGGGTGGCGGCCACAGAATTGGCCGCCCAGCCCTTGTCATCCCCAGGTTTAGGTTTTCATGTCCCATGTGTCTGTGGTTTTGGTCTGTGCCGATTTTTCCAGTTATCCACAGAGTAGTCACCCAGTCAGAGGTCCTAGGGTGCTGTGCTCTGTCCATGGCCACCTCATGTTGTGTTACACGTGTACAATGGGTTACGAACAGACCGTGGGTGTTTCAGTGGCTTTTTGCTTCTTATTGAGTTCCCACCTTTTGGTGACCTTCCCACCAGTTGTAGCCTTCTTACGGCACGCGTATGCTGACCTACCCAAGAGTGGTAGAGCAGCTTTCCCAGTGTGACAATTTTTAGGCTGGTTACCTTAGGGCCCCTCATCTGTGCAGCCTGAGTCTGGGCTAGGGGAAAAACTAGCTAGAGGATCTGACCTAGAGCGCATGGTTTGTGTGTGCACACGTTGTTGGGGGCGTCAGACATGCACTGATGAGTGTGACCCCTGCTAGTCCTTGCTCTGTGGTTCCGTGGTTAGTGTGTCTCAATCTCCAGCTGGGGCGTGTAGGGAGACACCAGGGGCACCGATTAAGATGCCAGTGGATGCATCCGGCGTTGCTTCTAGTGTGTAGAGCTCCTGTCACCTGAGAGGTTTTGACTCAGGGTTTCTTCTACCGAGGTTTAGCGTTTTGGCAGCTCGATGTCCTAGTTACTCGAGACTGAAGTGTGGTTCCTCAGCGTTCTCGTGAGTTCTGTCTGGCAGAGTAGCTGTGTACTGTCGTAGGCTGACTAAGGTCTTTGAGAGTCCTGTCCGGCTGCGTAGCCACATTTCTTGGCTGACCGATCGAGGGTCTACCTAGTTGCCTAGATCCTAGGGTGTGTCCTAGGAGAGGCATTGTAAGACAGGTCATCGTGTTTGACTTCCCGTAGCTCCCGTTTGAGAGTCTGCTTCGGCGTGAGTTCTGTGTTCAACTTTCGAGGTGTCTCGACAGCGTGTAGGTTTGTAGCAGTTAGCCATTTTGAGGGCTTCCCTCGTGTGCTGTGCTATCCTTACTACTTTACTTTCTTACTGCTTTACCTACTTTACTGTCTTTATATTTATTACTTGCTGCTTTGTTTATTTTTTGTTTGCTGTGGTGGGGATCCACGGGCCCCTTGCTGAGCCAATGAAATGAGGCTCACCCCTTTTCTTTTCAGGTTGACGTGCCTCCTTATCTTTCAGAGGCCTTGAGCAGCGTGGGAGTCCCAGCGTCGCTAGCTTGTGCTAGCCGGGGTATCCCCCAGAGGCTGTGTACTTTTCTTTTGTTACAGTGTACCTCTTTTGGGGCTTGTGTATATCTAGACCGGTAATTGTATAAATTGTGTAAATTTGTTAATAAATTTAAACTTTAATTTCAGCACTTTACTTCTTGCATGTATTTTATATTTCTATACGCTCCCATGACACCTTTTAACCCTTCCGAGCCCTCTTGGCTCGTGGGTGGCGGTGTAGGATCTGAGTAATATCGGGTTCAACTTGGTATTTAGATCCTGGGTCGTTACAGTTGGTATCAGAGTGGAGGTTACGATGGAGTATAGAAATGTAGAGTTTCTGTAAAGTCCGTGCACATGGCCTTTTGAGCTTAAGTCTGAGCATCTCAATGTCCGTGCATGTTTTACTCTCCTACTTATATAAGTCCATGCATGTTCCGGCCTTTGTCAAGAACACAAGTTCGTGCACGTTACTCTTGACAAGTCTGTGCACAATTGTCCAAGTCCGTGGAAGTGTTGAACAGGTCCATGCACGTCATTCGTCCAAGTCTGTGGATGCCTTAGGCAAGTCTGTGCACACCCTTGTTAAGTCCGTGCACGTTTTGACTCCACTGCACAAAGCCCATGCACACTGTGCATCTGTGCTTGCATGAAGACCGTGCATCCTTAGCCATCATGCATATTTGTTTTAAGCCTAAGCCAAAGTCTGTGCAGTTTTTCGAGTCCATGTATGGTTCACCAAAGCATTCTGTGTCTATGCACATTTCACAAAGTCTGTGCACACTCTAGTTGATGTGACACACCCTAGGACCTACACAAACAAGCACAAGTCGCAAGTCGAATGGGCTGATATCAGCGGCCAACTCTCCTGGCCCACACCCAAGCCCGGGGGTAGCTCTGTGATGCCGAGTCGAGGTCGTGAGGGTTGGGCCCTTGTCGGTAGAGGGCCAGCAAGACCAAAGAATTTCCCAAGTGTATAGAGACCCAATTCAAGAGGGCCGACCGAGTGCCAATGGGCACGGGTAACACATCTCCCACGACGGTCACTCAAGATAATGAAGCTTGTGGATCGGGCTCTCACTCTCATGGACCAGTGGAACGTATGAACCCATATTGCAGGAATAAGGCACTCAAATGAGAGCAAGAGTACAGCACTTACTCGACCAGCTTGAAGAAGCCGGTCCCGTTCGGAGACGAGGGCGAGCGGGGAATCGTGGGTTCCCCACACGCCGAGCTGGTGTAGCTTCGCCCTCCTCAAGCTATTACAACACTACACCCCATGCAAGGGGGTTGAACTTGGGGATAGGAAGACAAAGTTACATGCAAACACTACCTCCCACAGGGAGCGGCTATAGGCCGGCCATGCGGGGTGGGGACTTAGAGAGCTAGAAAATCAAACGGAATGACGACGTCGAATCTACCCGCTCTCTGGAACAGGGGACAACAAGTCGAAGATGACGTCTCTGTAGTCGATCCTGAGCTCCGTTGTTGACGAGACAAGGGGCAAACCTCCCTGATAGGTCCTGGAGGACCTCTGAATTTTGGTAGGACTTTTGGAGGATGGCACTGGTCGGGGTAGGACAGTGATCAAAGGATCGATTTTCTGGCTCTGACAGTTATCAAATTTCAATAGTAGGAAGTCTGGGTCACCACGAACACTCCTGGGCTTGGATTCTAGTGTGGCAAGAGTCGTTGGAACCGTTGCTGAGTCCTCTTTGAAATGGTACCCACGAGGATGCCAGAGCAGGTCAGAGCAGATAGCAGCAGCACGAACAGTGGTCGGGTGTCGGCACAGTCCTAGAGTGGACAGAACAGCACACTCTAGGGAGAAAAATGATAACTCACTCGTCCAGGGTCCAATCGGGGAGTCGCTTCTTGATTCTGGACGGTGACTCGTAGTAGAAGTCCTCAGCGAATTCCTATTCCCAATTCTTCCAGTTTCTGGCCGTGGGAGTCGTTAGAGTCAGCTTTAGGTTAGCAGTCTAGAGGTAGATGCACAGTCTGGGAAGAATGACTCCTTCGGATGGCCATGAACTCTGATTGGGACGAAACCACCGCCGATGCGAAGAAGACTTGAAGATGCTTCCAATGGTGCAACTTGGGCCTCCTGAAATACCGGGATGAAGCTACAGTCACCTCTGTAAACTGCTGGTTCTCTGTAGATTTTGTACTGCGAACTGGTTGCTTGGGGTGCAGCTCCTTGGGTACAAGAAATGGAGGAGGGGAGTGGTTAATGGTGGAGGGAGCCATCACGAGGAAAGAGAGAGCAATTCCACTGGGACTAAAAGATGTATTTTTATTCATAAAATAACTTAAACTGGGCGAAACATGCAATAGAATAACCATTCATTACTCTTGGGATAGCAGAGAGCATAACGGATCAGGGTTGCCCCGTTATGGTGCATAACGGATCAGTCCTGGACCGTCAAGGCATAACGGATCTCATGGGTGCGTCATACAATACATGACGCGCCTCCACTAGACCGTCAAACCACTTGCATAATCCCAAGCTCAAAGGGCATGGCGGCTCACTGGGGGTGCGTTATGCATTGCATGGCGCATCTCCACTGGTCCGCTAAATCTACCCGAACATGTGTTTTACATAAATTGATTTCTCAGAAACTATAGCGGTCGAGTAGGGGTGCGTTAAAGTCACCCGAACGTGAAAAATCCACCGGAAACTCTGACCATAGCGGTCGCTTGAGGGTGCTAACGACTTTTCTACGGAAGTTATGGGCATAACGGACCTCAGGCGGTCCGCCATACTACCATAACGCGCATTCGATGGTGCGTTAAGCTCATGGCGGTCACTGGTACAATCTCCATGTGAGCTGGGCCACGAGCGGGTTCTATTTGAAACCGCACCATGCCCCGGTCGATCAAATCGACGGGTTTCGATTACAAAACCTAAAACAAATCATAACCTGCCAATCCCACAACTCATACAAGCCCATAGAAGCTTAATCAAGCAATTAAAATGCATATAAATAATTAAAATCACATTTTAACCTATTTTAGGGTAAAACCTAAAAATGGACATAACTGGGCCAAACGGCCGTGCATGGACGTGCATGTGGCATGAAAATGTCCCTAACGAAGAGACGAACCCATCCCCCTACCTCGATCGTCCCGAAATTAGCATTTCGGCTGCATGCAGGCGATGAAGGAACCGGGCTCCACTCGCTCCGTCTCGCTCCACCATCCCTCGAACCACGTGATGGAGGGCGCCAATGCGTTCCTCTGCCATTATCAAAATCAGGGACAACATTCTCCCCCTTTTTGATGATGGCAACTATGAGTCATTAGGCATTTTATTCACAGTAAAAAGAATTCTAAATTCAGCACCCAGCACACCCAACAGACAATTCAAACAATGCAGAAGCTTAGCCTAGCCATAATGCAAGCCATAATGCAAACAGACCATGATTGCAGACACAATTCAGCTTCAACATAACTCGAACATGACTCAACAACTCTTACTTTTCCCCCTTTGACATCATCAATAGAGGAAGAAGGTAAGAAGGTGGATAGGAAATTGAACAAGTATAGCTGCTAAGATGTAGAAACTGTCTGAAGTGAAGATTTGTGCATTAGACTTACAAGTTGAAATTTTATCTGTTTCAAGCCCAGTAAATTATAAAACTCAACCTTAGAGTCTTTTGTCTGAAAGCTACGTATGAAATAGACATGTAGAATTGTTGAATTGGTTTAAGACTAATAAGCTTCAAGTTTATCATAACAGGCCTCAACTATAACTTTACATAGATTTAATGATCCTAAACCAATCTTCTCAAATGAGTGCCTTAAGTTGCCTCTCCCCCTTACTATTTTTTCCAATGGTCGCTTTAGGAAATATTGTAACTAGTATGGAGATTAAACATAGTATTAGTTTTCTGAATTTTTCCCTTGGAGGTTCGTTTGCTACCTTTTTTAGATTTATCTTTTTCTTTTCAATTTTGTAAGAGCATTGAAGTCTAGCACAAACCTTTCAGCATCACGTTACACATTATTTAGACGCCAGTATCCCTAGTTAGTTAGTGTGACTGACTGTCGTGCTTCAATTTGAACAATGGTAGCATGTCACTTTATAACGTTGATCATCTTATTTCATTGATAAGTGACCAATATTTCTCAGTGTTTCCATGCCATTGCTCTCGGGGGAGATCGCTGAGAGGAACAATGCGACCGGGGGTGGCGCGCCGCGCGCGCGAAGTTCGGCCGCGACCTCGAACGCGAGAAATCCACCCAGGCTGTGGCCGAAGAGCGCGTACGGCCGGTCGAGGCGCGGCATGAGCGCGTCGCATGCCGCGTGGACGCACAAGCGCAGCGACGTCGGCGGTGGCTCCGCAAAGCGGTCCTCGCGGCCTGGACGCTGGATCGCGCAACACTCGATGTCAGCGGGCAAATCGTCGGCCCAGTTGGCCATCGACAGGGCGCCGGAACCGGAGCGCGGGAACATCACGAGACGCGGGCCCGGCGCGGCGCGCAGCAGGCGGAAGGCGTCGCGGATAGGCGTCATCGCGGATTCGCCGTTGCTTCAAGTGGCAGCGCCGCATCCGCCCGATGGATCCAGAGCATCGACACCCGGTTGCCCCAGAAACCCACTGCCGCATACATGAGCAGACCCGAGACGATGAAAGCGACGAAATTCAGCTGCATCGCATCCGCCGCTGACACTGGCGTGCAGCAAGCCGCCGATCTGCACGTTGGCGTCGAGGAGGCGATCCTTCGGTACCAGGTTGCGCGCCATCGCGCCAATAGCTGGATGAAAGAAGCTATCGCAGATCGCGGAAACCAGCACGACGCCGTACAGCACGGGCAGCGTGGAGATGCTCATGCTGAGCCCGAGCGACCAGGCCGTCCCGGTCGCCTTGTACAGGAACCAGGACAGCGTGATGAACTGCATTCCTCCAGCAAACGACGCGAGAACGCCCGCCAGCACGTATTTGTGGAAGTCAGCGGCAAAGTGGGCGAAGAGGGAAAGCATCGGAAGACTGGCTCAACGGTGGGTTAAGGAACGGCTCGGCATCCGCGATGCCGCCCTAGCGATGGCCACGCCAGCGGCAAAGCAGTGTCGCGATTCGAATACGGCGTGACAATCACGCCTCGCAGGGTATCCATCTCGATGCCGCCCCGGCGCCCTCCGGCGATCCACCCGCTCACGGCTGCAACGCCAGGACGTCGTACAAGGACGTACCTTCTAGCAGCGGATTGCGCGACACCTCGCAGCCGAACCCATGCCCCCGCAGCAACGCCAGGACATGGGCGAGGCCGCCGTCGTCGTCATGCACCTCGACCGCGACGCGACGGATGCGCGGCCAGTGCGCCGCGTCGATGCCATCGAACACCGCTCGCTCGCTCTTCTCGACGTCGATCTTCAACAGGTCGATGCGCTCCACCTGCTCGCGTTCGATTACGTCAGACAAGCGGATCGTGTCGCAGGCAACCTCCTGTGTCTCAAACGTCTGCGCCAGCAGGTAATCGATGCTGTCGTCGTCGACGCCACAGTTGGCGAGATAGCGGCGGGAGACCGCACGGTCAGCTGACTCGTCGGCATGCAGACCCGACATCACCGTGTTGTTCGGATACCAAGTGAACCGCACGCGACCAGCCTTGTCCGAGACGGCGAAGGGCATCACCACCGCGTCGACTCCGAAGCGCGCCAGGTTCGCCTTGAGTACCACGGTCACCAGCGGCAGCGGCTCGAAGCAGCGGAAACGAAGCCCGGGGCAGCGGCGATGCAGGAACAGCGTCGTGAAGCCGATGTTGGCGCCTACATCGAACACGATGTCGCCCACCTTTAGGCCAGCGCTCGCCTTGTCGTAGCAGCCTTCGACAAAGATCTCCTGGTACAGTGCATGTGTCTCGCCTGCGTTGCGGTGGAAGACTTCCAGATCGGGTGCGAGCCGCAGCAGCGCGGGCATGGCGTCGGCGGGCGGCAATGGCAGCGCGCTCATGTCACACCGCCTTGTGCGCGGCCGCGCACGAGCGCCGCGAGGCCTCGCACGCTTCGCTTCTCGAAGAGCTCGCCGATGGTCACCTTCACGCCAAGTTCCTTGCGCAGACGAGCGACCAGCTTCACGGCGAGCAGCGAGTGGCCGCCCAGCGCGAAGAAATCGTCGCCGTCGCCGACCGTCTCCACGCCAAGCACCGAAGCCCAGACGGCGCGAAGCTGCACCTCCAGGCCGTCGGCCTCCGCCGCCAACCCGGCCGCCTGCACCGCGAACGGCGTGCGCAGCAACTGCAGCGCGCTCAGTATCTGGCGGTCGGCTTTGCCGTTGGGAGTGAGCGGCAACCGCTCAAGAACGACGAAATGCGCTGGCACCACGTTGGCCGGTAGGATGCCGGCCAGCGGCTGGCGCAACTGCTCAAGGATCAGTGTATGCGCCGCCTCCGACGGCACGCCGGCATGCAGCGTCACGTAGGCGACTAGGCGCTGGTCGTCTGCGCCGAATTCGCGCACGAGCACGACAGCATCGCGCACGAGCGCGTTGCCGGCCAGCTGCGCCTCAACTTCGCCGAGCTCCAGACGCACACCGCGCAACTTGACCTGGTGGTCGACGCGGCCCAGGAACATCAGCTCACCGTCGTCGCGCACGCGCACGAGATCGCCGGTGCGATACATACGGCCGTGGCCGACAAACGTATCGGGCACGAACGACATCCGAGTTCGTTCGGGTTGATGCAGATAGCCAAGGCCGGGGGCGACGCCACCGATATAGAGCTCACCAACCTCGTCTCCGACCACGGGCTGGCCGTCGGCCCGTAGCACGTGCAGTGCGACGTTGCTCATGGCGCGACCGATCGGCACCTGGCGATCGGCCGGGGTCTCGGTGCAGCTCCAATGCGTGACGGCGAGCGACGCTTCGGTCGGCCCGTAGAGGTTGTAAACGCGCACCGGCAACGCCGCGAAGATCTGGTCGAGCAGGCCAGCGGTCAACGCCTCGCCAGCGCACGTCACCACGCGCAGGCCGGTACAGTCGCCCGGCTCGAGGTCTGCCAGAAACGCGGTCATCATCGACGGGACGAAGTCGGCGTGCGTGACGCGCTCGCACCTGATCAGCTCCTTCAGGTACACGACATCGCGCGCGCCTCCGCTGCGAGCGACAACGAGGTTCGCGCCGGATAGCAGCGGCGCAAAGATTTCCCAGATGCAGACGTCGAACGCTACGGAGGTCTTGAAAAGCACGCCGTCGCCAGCGGCTAGGCCGTAAGCATCGATGCCCCACAGCAGCCGGTTGCGGATGCCACCATGCGTCAGCATCGCGCCCTTGGGCAGGCCCGTCGAGCCGGAGGTGTACATCACGTAGATGAGGTCGTCGGCCCCCGCAGGCAGCGCGAGGTTCGTCGCCGACATGGCGGCCAGCGCCGGCGCGATGCCGTCAAGGTTGACGACCACAGCGTCAGTATCCGAGGGACATGCGCCGAACGTAGCGTCGCTGTGCAAGATCACGGTGGCCGCGGAGTCACGTCCGATGTGTGCAAGCCGCTCGCGCGGATGAGTCGGATCCATCAGTACGAAGGCGGCGCCGGCCTTGAGCACGGCTAGCATCGCGACGACGAGTTCGACGGTCGGCTCTAGGCACAGGCCGACCAGGTCGGCGCGGGCAACGCCGCGCTCGACGAGCACGCGCGCAAGCCGATTGGCCTCGGCATTGACTTGCGCATAAGGCGCGCGGCGCTGCTCGGTGCGTATCTCGCCCTGGTCGGGGTGCCGGTGGACGCGCTCCTCGAAGAGCGCGTGAATCGTCGGCGGCCCGTCGAATTCGTGCACGGGGCCAAGGAGCTGGGAGCGGATGAAATTCATAGGCAACGCCTGGTTCGATTTCGGTGAAAGGAGCGGCGGAGTCAGTCGAACGTGAGTTCGCGCGAACCGAAGAGGCGCTCGGCGGGAATGCCGCGCGCGCGACATTGGGCGATCAGGCGGTCGGACTCGACGATCGGGGCAGAATCGGGCGTGTAGCGCAAGCACATGACATGGTTGAGCCAAGGCTCCTGGCCCATCGCGTAGACCAAGACTTGCTTCGCATTGAACTGGCGGACGATGTTGTCGACCATGACGGCGTCCGAACCGCTCAGGCTGCGCGCATTATCGTACGCACGTGCGAGCGGCCGAGAAAGCAGCGGCCCATAGAGCCACGACAAGGGCGCGCCGTCACACTCCATGCCGATGAACAGCAGGTCCACAGGCGCCACTAATCCGGCGATCCGTTCGTAGATCTCCGGTGAAAGATTGCGCGAATCCGCGGCGAACACGATACGGCGGCCATCGACTTCCAGCAGCCACGCCGCCTTCCCGTCGATGCGCAGGTCGCTGTGTTCGCCCAGGAACGGTAGCGCGACGATGCGGCCTCCGGGCACGGGCAGTTCGTCAAGCATGTCGATCGAGCGGACATCCCGGAAGCCGAGCATGCGCAGCATGATCGCCAGCGAGGGCTCCTGCAGGCTGCCTATCGCACTCGATGCCACGACCACCGTGCCAATCTTGTGCCGCAACTGCAGCAGCGACTCGAGCATCACGTGATCTTGGTGATTGTGTGTCAACAGTACGAAGTCGATCTTCTCGGGCAGGTCAAGCCAGGTGAAACGCTGCAGCGGCGCCGCGTAGTCATAGCTATAAACCCCAAGGCTGAGGTCGGTGCAATGTATAGACAAGGTCTGTGCAATAAAGCACAAAGTCTGAGCACATGACAAATAAGGTCTGTGCAAGTGTGGCCAAGTCTGTGCAAACGTATGAGCAAGTCAGAACATACATAGACAAAGTCTGTGCATATAACCCCAAAGTCTGTGCAATCACAGAACAAAGTCTGTGCAACAGTCAACATTCACAATATCCTTTCAATATGACTCATATTCATCAAAATATACATTCAGTTCAAACCATATAGAGTTCCAAAAAGACTTCTTCACACATATACAAAGTGATCCAAGTAAACCACTTGAAATCAATTAAAGTTCAGTCCAATAGACCAAGCAATGCATGTGATCAATTGAATAAGCAATCTCTTGCAAGGACAAGTGAAGGCCACCCTCAATATCAGCAAATCATAACTCGGGTAAAGCAACCCAAAAGCCATATCAATGCATTAAGACCCAGATAACCATAAGAATGTAAATACATCAAAGATATATATACATGAGGCTCAAATAGCCAGGGGTCGACCCATGGGGTCGACCCATCCCAAGGAGAATGAAAAGACTGCTTTAGCATCCATTGCATGGTAGTCCAATGTAATCAAATGAACTACCAAGTAGAATATCATGCAAGGGCAGTCATAAAATCAATACTCAACAATCTCATGCACAACACGCATGAGTCATCATCAAAATTCTATTCACGAACGCTCATTGACTTTCAACCTACAAAATAAGATATCATCATGTTAGATTGTTTAACATTAAAACGCCATTAAACATAAAATGTATAATATATTAGAATCATCAAAACCATTGTCACAGACAACGAGGGGGTGCACCGAACCCAACAGTGAAGGTTGTCTAATCAACCAACTTGTACTTGCTGTCTGGGTTGCTACTTGTTTCTTCGGGGATGGCCCCAAATATTCTTCCGATCTCTCGGGACTTACTTTAGCGGTTGTCCGTTGGAGCCGAGCCTATTTTCTTTTCTTCTTTTTCTTTGGTCTCATCTTTTGTTCAGCTTTCGTCATTCTTTTTCTTCTTTTCTTCTCTGTCGGCATGGGAGCACTCGATCAGAACTTAAGACCTATGGAAGCAGATGTTAGAAAAAATTAGGAATATTTTTAGTGTCAATAAATGCCCCCCACCTACGGGTGTCACGACAGAGGGACGAAAGAGCGGGACGTGTGGGTGTAGCCCATAGCCCATTTGAAAATATAGTATCATTTATTATTATTATTATTTTATTTTTCTTTCATTTTTTATTTTCATTTTTACTTTATTGTCTATTTTTTATTTTATTTCATCATTGTTTGCTTCATTATTACAATTCTTATTATTATATTCTCACGCAAGCAAGCAGGCATTTGTCGATCGCAAGCGTAGAATAGATATAGATAGTATAGTTCCCCTCTATCAGGGATAGGATAGGAGTAGCGCCCATGATTCACGGACAGAGTGCGACTCATGAAGGACAACTAAGGGAGATGTGCATACATAAAGGGGATGCCGCGCAGAACATATGCATAGCATAAACCACAATCTACACCCAAGACTATTCCTCCATAGTGTGAAAGTGTAATTATATAGGTAGTGAACCCTAGACATAGGGACATGCAGGCGTTCTAACACTAGAGGACTACTTTACTGCCTACACATGCATTTGGGGTTCTCAACTTTTGGTAGCTTCGCACAATCTCCTTTATTTGTTCCTAATTTTGGACTTCACCATTCGACGCAAGTCTCCTCATATATCTCAATGGAGATTCCCGACTACTAGGATTCATCTTTTTTTATTACAGTTCTATTATGGAATGTTGTGCATATGTTGTCTAGCTTTGATGATAGCAACATATAATATTCTGTTTTGATGATAGCAACAAAGTACCTGTAGGACTCTAGCCCGTGTGAAAGCATGCACCGCTGTGAGTGAGAGTGTGACCCGTCCCACGACTCGATCCGAGTCTGGGAGTAGAGTCGGCTACCCTTGACCTCAGCCGGTTCCTCAACCGAGCACGGTCCGCGTTTCCATCGCTAAAGGGACGACGAGTGAGCTTGCCTTCTGTTAGCAACGATAGCCCTAGGATCTCTTAGTGTCAGGCCCCAAGCTCTCATATCGGTGTCTTGCTACTCGCGTCTCACTTAGAGTCCGAGTTTCATAGTCCCTAGAGTCGGTCTCCCGTGTCCGTCCCGCATCACGAAAGGTCTGAGATATTACAGGGGTAGAAGAGGCAGAACCCACCCCGGCCTAGGGCCACAAGATGCAAGAATCACACCCTGTCTTGGGGGCATCAGAAGCATCAATACACCCCGCCATAGGGGCGTAAGAAGCAAAGACTCTACCCCGCTCTGGGGGCATACGACGAGAGATTGCCCCGCCTGGAGGGGTGGAAGAAGCAGAATCTACCCCGCTCTAGGGGCATAAGAAGCAAAAGATATACCCCATGCCGGGGGCATACGAATAGGAACGCACCCCGCCCTGAGGGGTGCACGAAGCAGAAGCACTCACCCCGACCTGGGGGCACACAAATGAAGAATACACTCTGGACTGGGGGCATACAAAGAAAGAAATACACTCCGCCCGAGAGCATAAGAAGCAAAACACACCCCGACTCGGGCGACATATGAGACAAAGGATACACCCCAGCTCAGGGGTATTTGAGGAAGAATCTACCCCGTCATGGGGACATAAGAAGCAAGACACCTCACCCCAACCTCGTGGCACGTGCAACAAGAATACACCCTGACTCAAGGGTATCTGAAGAGAAATCCACCCCGCCTTGGGGGCATAAGAAGAAAGAAACACACCCCGACTCGGGGGACATATGAAACAAAGGATACACCCCGTCGTGGGGGGCATAAGAGGTAAGAAGCTACATCCCATCCTGGGGCACATGAAGTAGAAGAATTCACCCCGGCCCAGGGGTATAAGAAGCAAAAAGAATACACCACGGCTTAGGGGCGTTTGAAGAAGAGACATACCCCACCACGGGGGCATGGAAGCCATAAAAGAATATGCCCCGGCTTGGGGCATTTGAAGAAGAAAACATGCACCCCACGGGGGGGCACCGAAGTCATGAAGAATACACCCTGCCTGAGGGCACAGAAGCAAAGAGACATACCCTCCCGACCTAGGGGGCAGATGAAGAAAAACTACACTCCAACTTGGGGGACACATTAAGAGAAATGCACCCCAGTCCCGGGACGTTAATGAGAAAAGAAGAGCAAAACCAAAAGAAATAAAGTCATGGGGTAGACCTGGTCTTTGCACCTGCCTCTTTGCACAAAAGAAGAAGAGAATAAAAGAAAGAAGGGTCACGAGATAGACGTGATCTTCGCACCCGTCTCTTCACACAAAGGAAAAAGAGAAGAGAGGAAAGAAGGTCTTGAGGCAGACCTAGTCTTTTACCTTCGGCCTTCGGCCATCCACCCAATAAACCCCTCACATGGTCGGCGTCACGACCTTTCATCCGAACTGTAGAATACTCTGCCATCGGGGCGTTAAACCGAAGACACTCAGCCATCGGGGCTTCAAGTCGAAGAATACTCAGTCATCGGGGCTTCAAACCGAAGAACACCCAGCTATCGGGGCTTCAAGCCGAAGAATACTCAACCGTCGGGGCTTCAAACTGAAGAATACTTAGCCATCAGGGCTTCAAGCCGAAGAATACTCAGCCGTCGGGGCTTCAAACCAAAGAATACTCAGCCATTGGGGCTTCAAGCCGAAGAATACCCAGCCATCGGGGCTTTAAGTCGACAAGATGTTTAGCCAACAGGGCATTAAACTGAAAGATGTTCGATGAGTCCGTTCTGGACTATACAAGAAGATGGAGAAATCCCCATGAGAGATGCAGGTGGCCTCCGAGTTACGAGGACGCTATTCGAAGATGTGAAAGAAATATGAAAGATGAAATCCTACAAAAGGTGATGGGCATCGAAGTCAGAACCCTTGAACAGCTAGATGAGCTGGGAGCTGATGCTGAGGCCTTCTTGGCGAAGTATTATCCGACTACTGCTATCCCAAACCTGAGAGCTGAGTTAGCGGGTAGTCATCCGACACAGGAGAAAGCATGCACCTCAGACTTCAAGGTTTCCGAGCCACGAAATAGAAAGATGAAGGAGGCGGCCAGAGCCTCCCCCACTGAACCCATTCAACAGACACCTTCACTAAGGGATAAAATGAAGAAGCCATATTCTTTCCCAAGGGATAAGACTCGGCTCCTCTTTGAGTGGGCCCGAGAACACGGCAAAGTTATGCTCCCAGAGTCAAAGAGACCCAGTGATGCCAAAAGGAGGGACGACCCTCGATTCTGCCAGTATCATCAAATGATGGGGCATCCTCTCGAGGATTGCTATGTATTTAAAGATGTCATTGAAGGCCTGATCAGGAAAGGCGAATTACAAATGGGCGAGTACAAGGTTGACCCACCGTGTCCTCACCAGATGCCTAGCTTGAAGAAGGCACCTGACACGGTCATGCCGCGCCAGCCAAAGAACGATGTGCCTTGAAGAGCGTCCCAAGCACCTTGAGCCATGGCAAGAGGCCGAGAAAGAGGTTGCAAGATGCAAGTGGCACCCCATTCTGGGGGCAGATGTGCGAAATATCAAGAATCCCATGTACGGCTACGGCCAGATGCCCCCCCTTAGGGACGATGATCACTTGTAATAGTGGTGGATGAAATGATGATATAGGCCTTTCCGGGGGCCGCTTTATCGCAGATTTCTGCACTCGATACTGGCTGACGATTAAAGGGGGCTACCCAAATGATGAAGGCCTAGATGATAATATAAAAAGGAAGGATGAAGTGGTGATGGAAACGACGATGAAAACCATGAGGGATGATGGTGATGAAATGACCTCGTGGATCATGAGGAGTGATAAGAAAAAAGGGAAATGACAATGAAAGACATAGATAACACCCTATGTTGAGGGGTGATGAATGCAAAAAGATGAATGCAAAAAAAAAAAATGATGAAAGATACATGTGACACCCTATGTTGAGGGGTGATGAACGCAAAAAGATGAATGCAAAAAAAAATGAAATGATGAAAGATACATGTGACATCCCATGTGTGAGGGGTGATGAATGCAAAAAAAATGATGAAAGATATAGATGACATCCCATGTCTGAGACTGGGGATGCGTATCAAAAAGAGGGGGGGTGATGTTCAAGATAGCCAAAGTATTTGAAGATGTTCAACCACCGGTGCCCAGCCCGGCAGATACCTGAAGGTGTTCAGGGATATGCAAGATGTCCAACCGTCGGTGGTCATATCGATGGATATCCGAAGCTTTTCAAGCATTCAACCGTCGGCACTCAGCTCGACAGATGTTGGAGAATGTTCAATGATGTTAAAGATGCTCAAACACCGGCGTTCAGCCCGACAGATGTCTGAAGATGTTCAACTGCCAGCCTTCATCTCGGTAGATGTTCAAAGACATTCAAAGATGTTAAGATGTCAAACCGTTGGCGCTCACGCCAACAGATGTTCGAATGATGATGAAGATGTCAAACCGTTGGCGCTCACGCCGACAGATATTCTGATGATGATGAAGACCGTTGGCGCTCACGCCGACAGATGTTCAAATGATGATGAAGACCGTTGGCGCTCACGCCAACAGATGTTCCGATGAAGATGTCAAACCGTTGGCGCTCACGCCGACAGATATTCTGATGATGATGAAGACCGTTGGCGCTCACGCCGACAAATGTCCAGAATAAAAAGGAATAAAAGTCTCCTGGCTCCAGTCTAATGCTCCAAGCAATCTCCAAGCCATAAAGAACCCTGCGAGTCCCCAACAGTGCTATGCGACTTGTAGTGTCGCTCTACTGCATCGCTCCAATCTCGAGC
The DNA here is from genome assembly GCA_024336825.1 of Amorphophallus titanum. Lineage (NCBI taxonomy): Eukaryota > Viridiplantae > Streptophyta > Magnoliopsida > Alismatales > Araceae > Amorphophallus > Amorphophallus titanum. Next base: position 2,464,081 of record JANBPO010002190.1, on the reverse strand, counting down.
ACGAGTGTCCTCACTAACTCTCCCCGGGAGGAAAGAACTCGACCCCATCGAGTAAGGGTCTCTCTCACTCTCGTATCGCTCGAGCAAGTCTGGATCTATCCTCTCAAGCTCTGCCCTAGTGATCCATGCGCCCTCAGATGTAGGCCGTCCTCTCCAACATACCAAGTAGCGGTGATACACGCCACTCCCAGTGGTAGTCACCTGCTCATCAAGTATATACTCTATCCGCTCATGCTGCTGAGGTGGAGGGGTTAGAAGTGGACTCTCAGGGGAGGACTCGCTCACAAGGGGTGGAGAAGGCCCAAACAACTCACTGGGGATCACTACCGGGTCCCTATATGCGACTAAGTCTGAGACATTGAATGTGGAGCTAATACCATAGTCCTCTGGCAAGTCTCCAACATGTGCATTGGACCAAACTCGCCTCAAAACTCTAAAGAGGCTAGCACCATGAGCCTAAAGTTTCTTCACGGCTCCAGAAGGAATCCGTTCCAGTCTGACCCAGATCATGACAAGATCTCCCTCCTGGAACTCGCGGAGGTGTCTATGAGCGTCAGCCAAATCATTGTATCAGGCGTTGCTGGACTCAAGGTGGTGATGATGATGTAGACTCCGTAATAGCTGTGTGGACTCATACCTATGTGAATGTAGGGGTGGTCCTGAACATCCAAACAGGGACCTAGCATGTCCATGACGCCTACCTGACTGGACAATATAGGGAGAACCTAGACATCCAAAGTTGTACCTATCACGCACAGGTGTCCTACTAAATGTGGTAGACTCTGGGGGACCTGTATGTCCAAACTCACTTACGACATCACCCCTATATAATGGTGGACATGATGAAGGATGAGAGAGAGACCGGTGTTCCTTTCCTTCCAAGCTCTGGGGTGTGGATGCATGCAGGGTGAGAGGTTGACGGGCATGTGTGGAAGGGGTATGATAGTGGACCTTTTTGACAAAGTGGAGTGAAGAATATGGGTCGAGAGGCTCACTAGGGAGGGGATCGAAAGGGTCACGGAAATGAAGACTCCTCCTGATAGGCCCCTTCACTATACTTGCCCATGTCTGATATTTGCCAAGGTGCAGATGGTCACCTTCAGGCACTCTAATGGATGGGACAAGGGGCTCATGAGGAAGGCATGGTTCCTCCCTCGGGATAGTAATACCATAAGAGGGGACAAAGTCAAGCTCATTGAGTATGGGAAAGAGTAAAAGGACCTCGGAGGTGATATGACCTATGGTGTACGTCGAGGTAATGGACCCTAAAGTAGGGTGTGTGAAGCTATGACTATAGGGTTGGTCAGACCCTAAGGCCAACATATATGTTAACTCCCATTGACAATCTAAACTCCTAATAAAGTCTTTCACATTTTCTACAAAGCAGAAGGATTGGAAAGTGGTGTGAAAGGAGTTAAGGGGTACTATTGGGAGTGCTGGTTCCATGGATGGGTAGCAAGGGATCGGAGGATCTAGAAGTAGGCCCTTCCTTAACCAGCTAGCTAAAGGCTCTCCAATGACAAATTTGCCCTCGAGAGGCAAGAATAGCTCTAGATGAGGGTCGAAGGGCAAAGCATCTACCTCGGGTGGGGAAAAGGAGTCCTCTATGAAGTGGACGGGACCTTGGCTGTCCATCGAGGGTGCTGGGTTGAGAGTGTCGGCCCTGACCTCTATAGGTTCTGGCATGACTTCGTCCTGGCTCGGGGGTGGGCTAGGGGAAGTCGGTGACCCAATAGGAGTGCGCATCCTCTCAAGTCTCTCCCTTGATAAAATCCGCTTCGCATCCCAGACGGAGCAGAATGTGCCTGGAATTCATCCTACTGACGATGAAATCTGAGCATAATTTTAGTCGCTGAGAGAGGTAAACCTTTAGTTTTGGAATCGAAGGTCGGCCATACGAACATTTGGCAATTATAGAATATTGTAGCTGCACACACGAAACCTTGATCTCCTCCTGAGAAAAGAAAACCGCATGTTCACCTTGATCAGTGAACGCTTGAGGCTTCACTTGGATAGCTATTCTCTGCCGAGGTTGTCTATCCAGAAGAATTTGAGCATAGGACTTCCGCAGAATAGGCGCATCTTCCACATTGCCTTCTTCGGGAAACACCGGAGAAGGGAGAAACTCCCTTGCCACGCCCTCCATGGCTGGCAAGGGAGACGCCGACGAGCAAACAGGAGAGCAGAAGTGGGAAGAACACCGGAGTTTCTTGATTCTAAGCAGAAAGAGGGAGCTGAGGCCCTTCTTCTCCGACGCCGGAGGATTGAGTAGGACGGAGGTTGGTGGCGATAGGGGGAAGAAAACCTCGGGTGGACGCAGCCATCATCAGACGCACTGAAGAAGCTGTGTTATAAGAAAATAGCGTGGACACTGCTAGAAGACAGCGTCTACGCATCAAGGCTGAAGCACAGAGACAATGCCTCACGATCAAGATTGTAATTATAAGCCAGCGTCGATGCTATAAGCTCAAGGGGTCGATGCTGTGACCAGTGTGCCTCAGTGCCTTCACGTCAAAGGTCGACGTTGCCAGATAAAGGTCGACGCTGCAAGTCCAAGCGTCAACGCCTTGTGTATGCTGCATCTACACAGTGCTTCTACCGGCATGGTTTCTACTTTTGACTGGCCAATGCGTCAATGCACTGCTCCAGTGCGTTAACGCATCAATTTATTGGGTTGGGTGCTTTGCTTCTGGAAAGCCCTAGATTCCCTATGCGTCAACGCACTGTCCCAGTGCGTTAACGCAGCTGTTGTTGCATTGAGTTTTTCTTTGCTTCTGGAATGGCTCTGGAAGCCCTGTGCGTCAACGCTATGTAACTGCTGCGTCTACGCAGCAGTTCATCCAGCTCTCATCTCCTTGTGCCACTGCATCTGCTTAATGTCGTAACTATTTTTCTTCTGGAAGAGCCTCTGCGTCAACGCACTATGTTGAGTGCGTTAACGCATTAGCCTGTCGCGTTGTGTTTCTGTGCCTCTGCGTCTACCCTTTGCTCCCCTGCGTTAACCTCCTTCTGCTTAGGTGTATTAATGTACCCTACTGCCCTTTCTATCATTAGGGTGGTTTTGTTAGGGTCTTGCATGGGTATTATGGTCTTTAACACAACCTTACTCTCTTGTATAAATAACATACGAATTTGGAAGAAAGAAAAAGACGGGCTTTAACTTCTCTATCTGTTTCTTGCAGGGAAAGAAAGGAAGGGGCGGCCAGAGCTTGGGAGAGGTTGAAGAGTGCGAAGATTCAAAGAAGACTTGATGACATCCTCGCACAGCGTCTACGCATCAGTTGACAGCGTAGACGCAGCAGAGAAGTAACACCGACGCTGTGTTGCATATTCCAAGCACATGCTACCCACAGCGTCCACGCATCCAGTCGCTAGCGTGGACGCAGCAGTGTAATAGCCAAGACAGCCTTCGCTTTAGTGCACCAAGGCGTCAACGCTGCGGTACGACAGCGTCGACGCTGCAGTTGACGCAACTGCTGTCTGAAGCCAACAAATACCTCCACTGCGTCAACGCTCTCACATGGGTGCGTGGACGCTGCAGTTGAAGCCGCTGCAGCTGAAGCCACATGGACTCAAGCGAACAGGAGCTTCTAGTGCGTCAACGCCTCCAGCTGCCAGCGTCAACGCAGAAGCCTTCTAAAGCTTTGAACCGTACAACCTCGTGGAAGTCAAGGGCCTAAGAAAGGGTGGCGCCGAGAAGAAGCTAAATGGCCCAATCCCACTCACCTGGGCGCGCCGGGAACTCTCCCCATGTCTGAGGCGCGCCGACTGCCCCCTTCCCAGAAGAAGGAGTTACAGGGATATAAAATCCCTTCCTTCCGTGAAGCTAAAAAAAAAAAAACAACAAGAGAGAAGAGGGAGAACAGATAGAAAAAAAGAGAGGAGAAGAGACTTGTTCCCCACGAGATCTGAGAGAAGAAACCATCCCCTCTCCTCGCACCTGAGAGAAGAGACCGAAGCAAGGAGAGTTCAAGAGACCAGAAGCAGAAGGTGGGCATTGGGGAGGGAGTGGAGTCAATGCTCCGCCCTCCCCACCGCCATTCCCTCTTCCTTTTTTTTAATATGTATTGATTTGTGCATTCAGATTCCTTATCTACTAGAAATGGTTCCGGATTTCCCAGCCCCGTCTGTGTTCCCCTTCTACTATTCTCTTTTCTTTCTCTCCTTCTGTAACTGTCCGGCGTCCGAGCCGAAGAATGCATTGTTATGTTTGGAATTATCATGAAGAGAATGGAAATGAGAATGATCATCTTTCCCCCCTTTTTCCACTGTCTACTACTTATATACTTATATGCCTGTACACCGTGCGTGATTTGGTCCTTCACTACATTTTTATCAACACTTCAGGAAGAATGGCGAGGGAGGAGCCCCGATCCTTTTCCATGGATTACTGGGTTCTTTCCCTCTTCCCCTTCGATGATCTGTGCAACTGCAGTATATATGTGTCTCTTTATTTGATGTATATGCTCTTTTGTTTATTTCCCCCTAAGCCACAGAGTCGTCCCAGGGATCAGAGACAGTCATCTCTTGATCTCCTGGACGGCAGGCAATAGAACAGACCCCCCCTGGGATGTGAACAGTGGAGACCTTGATCCCTTAATCCGCTCCCTAACCTACCCTATTTCTCAAGTAAACCTGTATTACTTTATAAACCCCCCATTACAGTCCACATTTGACTTCAGGATCCTTGCCATTGAAATCCAGAATCCCTGGAATCCCTAAAAATGCCAAAAATAGAGCTCCGGAAGATGGACTGGGCTTCTCGGCGCCAAAGTCCCTCGGCGCCATGAATAGTCCTCGGCGCGAGGGTTCAGGCGCCGAGAACCCATGCGCGCCGAGAACCACCCCCTTGCTAGTGGCCGCGCCGAAATCCCCTCATTGCCATCCCGCGCCGAGAACCTCCATACATCCCAGAGCTCCCGTGCCGAGAACCCTTTTTACACCCCATTCTAACCTCCTCCATCTTTGCTAAGATTTCCCGGGGACGTCTATGGGTCATCATATTAGATTCAGGGGTAAATTAACGGAGAATGACCTTCTCTACATTCCGATGTCCCGGATCGGGCCCGTACACATATAACCCCATAGGCTCGACGGGCTCTGCCTCTGCATGTGCCCCGTCGGCTTCCAAGGGGGATATTAAACGTCGCCTCCAGGTGATTATACTGTCCGGGAGCCCAGCTCTCCCTCTCATTTTGACTTTCATCCCGGCAGTCCGTGGGTGACGGTCTATCTCGTCTTTGGCACAACCCAAGATAAGGGGAGGTGCTGCCGGAATCATGACTCGGTAATGATGAACCCCGATAAGCCAAGGGAGCGCCACCAATGCGTACCCCCTTTCGGCCACGCCTTCTGGGGGAGATTGACAAGATGGGACGCCCCTTTGGAGGCGCATATCCTGGGATAAGGTCTTTATCATTGCTCGGATTCTGTCCCGCCACCGCGTGGACGGTCTCCTATCCTCGCCTGGCATGAAATAGAGCCAAGGGGAGATGCTGCCGGATTTGATCCGTGCACTCAAATCAACTCGATACTTATGCATCCTTTCGTTACCATATGCACGTTAGTATTTTAAATGCCCGCATCCACGGTGAGGGTTGACAAGTCCTTTGAATCTTCTATCACTGTCGCCTTCGTATCCCAACTAGGTGACAGTGACCTCAACACTTTCCGCACCAATTCTTTATCGGTAAATTCTCTCCCGAGTGACTTGAGTCCATTTGTGATCTCCATGAGACGTGCGAACATCTCGGAGATATTTTCTTCATCTTTCATCCGAAACAACTCGTAATCTCGGATCAAGATATTTGCCTTTGTCTCCTTGACTTCTGTGGTACCTTCATAAATGAGCTTAAGCTTGTCCCACATTTCCTTTGCGCTGCTGCACATAGAGACACGAGCATATTCAGTGGGGTGAATAGCACATTGGATAATGTTTAAAGCGTTAAAATTCACCGTAGCTTTCTTTATGCTACCATCATCCCACATGTCCTCATCGGGGTGTAAAACATACGGACCATTTTTTATAACAGTCCATATTTCATGACTTTGTGCACGGAGGAACACGGTCATCCTGTTCTTCCAATAAGGGTAATTACTGCCATCAAAGAATGGTGGCCGATGAATAGAATGCCCTTCGGGCATCAACCCTTTGTTAACATTGTTAGCCATACCTAAAAGATCACTCTAAACCGTGAGGTTTCAAAATAAAAGAAAACAGAGTCGAGGCTCTGATACCAATTGTTGGCCCGGTTAGGAGGCAATCGAGAGGGGGGTGAATTGATTGCCCACCCTTTCTTTGGCAATTTAAACTAAGTTGAATTAGAACACAGGGATGACAAACAAGCACAAGAACAAGCTTGATTAAAATGCACAAATGAACAGCATACAAGCACTCACAACTCTCAACGCTTGATGATATCACCTGGATAATGATGATTGAATGAACAATTTATGAAGCACTCGTCTCACCGACACACTCGACAGACGAACGGATAGAAAATAGTGCAATCACACAATAGCAAACCACGGCGTAGTGATTTTTAGGTGGTTCGGATGCACTAAGTGCCATCCTACGTCCACCCCTCTCACCTCGAGAGGATTTCACTAAAACACACTACACGACGATAGCAACCACCACACACAGGCTCGATGGCCCACATACGTGGGTTTTCGCTCGACGACGAGAAACACCACACACACTCGGAGCAAGCTCCGAAATCATCTTAGATAAAAATAAAGATGGAAATACAATGCCCAGTCTAAGAATCGAAATCTAAGCACAAGATCTGATAACCAACATGATTTTCCCCATGATAATCCTTAACCAAACTTGGAGATGTAAGAAAGGTGGCTTGAAATGATGAAATCGAGAGATGGAAGAAGCCGGTGATGAAGATTTGAGGGCCCAAAGTGATGGATGAAGAGGACGGTGACTGCACCTCCAGATCTTGGCTCGGGCTCTTGAAGAGACGATGTTGGCGTGGCCTTCCTTCTCCTCCAGCAGATTGCCAAGCTCTTTCTTCTCCTACAAGAACAGATAGCACGTTAGAAGCTCTTTCATTTCACTGTATCGGACGAAAGAATGGGGGATATGTATAGTGAAGATAAAATGAGACATAAAGACATAATAGCCCATCCTAAAGCCATTTCATATCACATTCAACACAAGGTGGATGCCCTAAGGCTAATAGGATAAAAAACCAAGCCAATCTGATCCTTAAACCAAGGGTTCGAGTTTAGATCTGGAAACCCAATCGAAAAAGTGCAGCTAAAGTGTCGACCTACATAGGTCGACCCTCAGGATCAAGGTTTCTGCCAAAACCGTGTTAAATCGAACACACAGTGAAAAGTGTCGACCTCATGGGTCGACCCTTTTTCACGCCTGTTCTGTTTGAAGAACAAAACAAACCACAGGATAGAAGTGTCGACCGATTGGGTCGACCCTTTTTCCCGAGTGTTCTTTTTTAGTTAATAATGCATAGCCTAGTGGAAGTGCTGCGCGGGCCGCAAGGCGCGCTTTACGGTTCTGACGCCATCGGTGGGGTGATCAACATCATCACCAAGGGCGGCGAGGGGCCGTTGAAGCTCACCGCCCAGGCGGAAGGCGGCAGCTTCGACACCTTCAATCAGCGTGCCTCGGCCAGCGGTTCGCTGGACAATTTCCACTACAGCTTCACGGTCGATCATGTGCATGCCGGCGAAACGCCGGTGACGCCGACATCGCTGCTGCTGCCGGGCGAAAAGCGCAACGACGATTTCTATGACGGCGTCCAGGCCTCGACCAAGCTGGGCTATGACGTCACCGACAATTTCGATCTCGGCTTTGTCGGCCATTACGGTTCCAGCCTGGGCAAGGTCACCAATGACGCCTTCGATCCGGTGACATTCGTGGGTTTCCCGTCGGCCACCCAGACCCGCATTGCCACCCTGCAGTATGACAGCCGCGCCACCGCGCATCTGGTGTTGTGGGACGGACGGCTGGATCAGACGGTGGGTTTCGGCTTCACCGACGCGATCACCTCCGACGCCGATCCCGACAATGGCTATGGCCTGTCCAAGGGCCAGCGCGTCAAGTTCGACTATCAGGGCAATGTCCGTGTGGTGGACGGCGAGACCGTGGTGCTGGGCGCGGAGACCTATCGCGACTCCAATGGCGCCGGCTATTCCTTCGGTTTCCCGGCCGCGTCCACGCCGGGCATCACCACCAGCGCCGGCTATGCCGAACTGGATTCCGATCTGGGCGCTGGGCTCCATGACGATGCCTCGATCCGCTATGACGACAACAGCCGCTATGGCAACAAGGTCACCTATCACATCGCCCCGGCCTGGATGATCGACGCCACCGGCACCAAGCTGAAGGCCAGCTTCGGCACCGGCTTCAAGGCGCCTGCGCTGCAGGAGCTGTTCGGCGGTTTCGGCGCCAATCCCAACCTGAAGCCCGAGACCAGCACCGGTTACGATGCGGGCTTCGAGCAGTCGCTGTGGGGCACCGTCAGCGGCGGCGCCACCTGGTTCCACAACGACATCAAGAACCTGATCGTCAACGGCCCGGCGCCGGACTTCCTCTATGGCAATATCGGCCGCGCCCGCACGCAAGGCGTGGAAACCTTCCTGGCCTGGAAGGCGCTCGATACCCTGAGCCTGCGCGCCGACTATACCTATACCGATGCCATCGATGCCTCGACCAGACTTCAGCTGGCGCGGCGTCCGCGCAACCGGCTCAGCCTGACCGGCGACTGGCAGGCGCTGCCGGACCTGAACCTGGATGCGACCTTGATGGTGACCGGGCCCCAGTCCGACATCGGCCGCGAAAGCGGGATCACCGAAAAGCTGGGCGGTTATACCGTGCTGAACCTGGCGGCCAGCTACAAGCTGACCGAGACTTGGTCGCTGTTCGGCCGGATTGAGAACGCCACCGACACCGATTATCAAAGCCCCGACGGCTTCCTGCGCCCCCGGCTGGGCGCCTATGGCGGGATCAAGGTGAACTTATAAGCAGGAGCGTCGGCGCGAGCCGGAGCGACCACCAACAAAAGGGCACCGGCAAGCGCCGGAGCGGCCGCATGCCGCCGTCCGCGCGCGTAACGGAGGCGATGAAGCGCCTCGGCGCCGCCGCCAAAAAAAAGCCCGGCATTAAACCGGCAGTAGCGCATGTGGGGGGGTGATGCCTGCGAGCGTCGACAGAAATCGCTTTCTACATCAGCAGCGTCGGGGCGGTAACCCGAACGTTTTATCGATCGACATCGGCGGTACGCTGATCAAGACGGCGGTGGTTGACGACTCCGGCACGTTGATTTCCGAATTTGTGACGACGCCGACGCCTAATCCCGCGACACCCGAGACCATCATCGCCCTCATAAGCCGTGTGGTCGAGCCGTTACCGGAATTTGGGTGTATCATCTAAAATACTCATTTATATTGATGTAAAATACGGTAAAGTATCATAAATTCAAGCCAAGCAACCCCTATAACAAGCACATGTTGTTATGAAAAACAGCATATAGATACTTGCATCTATGGTATAATCTTTCTTGGAACTAGAACCATAACAATTAACAAGTATATGCGCATGGAAAACAAATAAATGAATAAATAGTGTATTCTTCATAAGTACACATGCTAATCAAAAATGATGTGATTAAACAAATAAATAAATAACCTTGGTAGACTTTACAGGTACACATGAAAATTATAAAAAAAAATAGAGGATCCACTGGGTAATAATAGGATCCGGGTCCAGATCCTATTAATTGATGGGCAGAGCCAAACGGCCCAAGGCACCCAGGTGGGCACCATGCACAGCCTGGCCAGCCTTGGTGGGCACCTGGGTCACCCTTTTGGGCCCAGATAAGGTGGCCCTGCACCTTGTCCCTGGGCCAGCACCTGGTTGCCTAGGCACTGCCTTGACAACAGTGGGTGATCGCTAAACATTTCTACACCTTGCTTCCTAAATAAAGGGGACTAACAACCAAATGGGTTCAACCTATTCAAGGGGGGGGTGTATTCATATCCACATATTCAAGTCCTAAGTCACCAAATTTGCTTAAGTTAGCATCAGAAACTTGCAGAAGAGCCATCCTGCACTTAATGGCCTACCTATAAACAGATTTTAAACTTCCTGGACCAAGAGGCCCTTTAAAGATCATTAAACAGGTTGACATAAAATAAAAGAAACAGTTATTCTAAAACTTGGCCACTCATAAAGACGTTCCAGTTCATCGCATGGTAGCCAAACATCATGGCCATGAGTTCACTTTCATGACATAGACCAAATAGAAGAGAGTGGACTTGCAGTTTAATAGTTGAAATGAGTTTAGCAAGACCAGTATATGAATCACATCATATCTACAGATTCTACACTATCACCTTCTAGACTAGTCACATCAGGGTTACGTTGGTTAGTGCTTAGAGATAGACATTTGTCAACATTACAAGGAAACAGCATAACGCCTTAAATACTGTTAGAATCAGAACTTATAGTTTAAAGGTAAGAAAATAGCTTTAACCTAATGATATTTATACCTTAGATGGCCGCTGACCTCTCCCTTCATCCTGCAACAACACTTGTCTCAGGTCAGTTTCATTCTCAAAGTGAGACCTGATTGATATGGAAAAGATATCATGTCACAGGGCTAGTATGCTGTTCAAACATAGCAAATTTCGGGTTATAAGCTGATAAAGAAGCAAATGTATGCATAGATTAATTAATTTTCCATGCTTGAATCACCATCAGACTACTGCCATAAACCTACTACCACATTCTCATGAAAAAACATTTTCTATAGGTTATGCCCAACAGAAATCACTACATCCAATTATACAAATCAGATTTCCTGAGCATTTTCCCGCCACCGACGAAATGAATGCTAGCTTAGTAATTCGGTTCTTTGAGAGAATCATACAACAAAACCTTCACGCGTTAAGATGATAAGAAAGCATATATCTCTTGCTTAGAAGCTTCAAATACTTGAAGCTATAGACACCAGCCCCGATAGAGTATGTCAAGCTTAACTGGAGCAATTCACACGACGACCATGAAATCCGTCTTCCCATATCTTCTTGTACTCACAAAAACAAGTGTCAAAGAAGACACCAAATTGCTACGAGGAACGGGGACTCACACAATGACACGAAGATCAGAGCTTTGGGGGGTAGCAAGAGTGACCTTGTGGTTAAATTTGCTCTTCCACTTTGCACAGGCGACGGGGGTGGCGTGGAAGAACGCCGGGTGGGGAGACGGAGACAGCAGGTGCTTCCGCAACGAGCTTCTCCATATTGACCTCAGCATCTATCGCTAGTTCAAGGATCCCATCGCCGCCCAGGCCTGGTACGTCATGGAGTCGCTGCGGAAGACGCTCGCGGCAGCAGGCGGGTCGATGGACGACATCGTCAACCTGACCCAGTACTTCACCGACCTCCGCGACTTCCCGGTGTACAACCGGGTGCGCGCGCAGTTCATCGCCAACCCCGTCGCGAGCACCTGCGTTCAGGTGAAGGGCCTGCTCCCGACGCCGATCGCGCGCCTCGAGGTTCAGGCGGTCGCATACATCCCACGCAGCGAGTGATGTCCGCCTCGGTCGCCCCCGTTCTCGCCGCCGAGAACATCACGAAGACGTTCCCCGGAGTGGTCGCGCTCGACGGCGTGAGCATCGAGCTCATGCCGGGGGAGGTGCACGCACTCATCGGCGAGAACGGCGCGGGCAAGTCGACTCTCATCAGCATCCTCTCGGGATCCGACCGTGCGAATGGGGGGCGGCTGCTCCTGCACGGCGAAGAGGTGGCCTTCGAGTCGCCGGCCGCCGCCCGTCGTCAGGGCATCGCGACGATCTTTCAGGAGCTCGCGATCGAGCCGTGGCTCAATGTGAGTGCGAACGTCGTGCTCGGCGACGAGCCCGGCCGTGGCCCGTTCCTCTCGCGCAAGAACGCGGATGAGGTGGCCAGGCGTCAGCTCGCGCGGCTGGGCGCCGACGACATCCCGCTGCACGCCCTCGCCGGGCAGCTGTCGACAGCCCAGAAACAGCTCATCGAGATCGCGCGGGCGCTCGCGGTCGACCCCTCCGTGATCATCATGGACGAGCCGACCTCCTCGCTTCCGGCGCGCGACGTGGAGCGACTGCTCGACATCGTGCGGCAACTGCGCGCCGAGGGGACGGCGATCGTCTTCGTCTCGCATCGCCTCGATGAGATCCGCAGCATCGCGGATCGCGTCACGGTGCTGCGCGAGGGGCGCAAGGTCGCAACCGAGCCCGCCGACGGCCTGTCGACCGATCGCATGATCGAGCTGATGACCGGGCGGTCGATCGGGAGCCTCTTCCCGGAGCGCAACTCCCGGATCGGCGATGTCGTGCTCGAGGCCGAGGGGCTCAGCCGGACCGGAGCGTTCGAGGACGTGTCGTTCACGGTGCGCGCGGGGGAGATCCTCGGCTTCGCCGGCCTCATCGGTGCGGGCCGCACCGAGACGATGCGCGCGCTCTACGGTGCCGACCCGCTCGACGCCGGCCGGATCACGCTGCGCGGCGAGCCGTTCGAGCCCAAGAACGTGCGCGCGAGCATCGCGGCAGGCATCGCGTACCTTCCCGAGGACCGCAAGGAGCAAGGGCTCGTGCTCGGTCTCCCGGTGAGCAACAACATGGTGCTGTCGACCCTGAAGAGGTTCAGCCGCCTCGGCATGGTGAGTGGTCGCCGCATCAAAGAGACGGCGGCGCGGATGTCGTCGACGCTCCGCCTGCGCGGTCGGGTCGAGGGGGCGGTCGCCAATCTCTCGGGTGGCAATCAGCAGAAGGTCATCATCGCGAAGGCCCTGATCTCCGAAGCCACCGTGCTCATCTTCGATGAGCCCACGCGCGGTGTCGACGTCGGCGCGAAGCTCGAGGTCTACACGCTCATGCAAGAGCTCGCGGCGCAAGGTGCCGCGATCATCCTCGTCTCCTCGGAGCTTCCCGAAGTGATGAACGTCGCACACCGCATCGTCGTCATGTCGGCAGGCCGGGTCTCCGGTCACTACGAGTGGCCCGACTTCGACGAGAGAACCATCCTTTCCGACGCGTTCGCCGCGTTCGCCTCATGACCCGGGAGCAGCCATGACAGATCAGAACACCAAGGCCCTGACGACGCCGGCGGGCATGTCCGGCGGCACGCATCGCTGGTGGAAATCGATCGACCTTCGCCAGGTCGGCCTTCCCGTCGCGGTGGTCGCCATGATCATCGTCTTCTCGATCGAACCCACCAAAGAGATCAACTTGGGAACTGAGGAAGACCCTAGGATCGTCCTCATAAGTGACAATTTACTATCATCTGAAGAAGAGGCATTAATTAAGGTTCTCAAGGAATATAGGGACACGTTCGCATGGAGCTACGAGGATATGCTGGGATTGGATCTCACCCTAGTCGAACACCGCCTAACACTAAAACCAGGGTCTGTCTCGGTAAAGCAGAGGCTAAGACGTTTCCACCCCCAGATGGCTTTGAAAATGAAGGAAGAGATCGACAAGCTCCACAAAGCTAGGTTTATTAGAGTCGTCATTTATCCTCAATGGGTGGCAAACATCGTCCAGGTCATGAAGAAGGATGGAAATGTGAGGATCTGTATTGACTTCCGGGACCTTAATTGTGTGTCCAAAGGATGATTTTCCCTTGTCTCACATTGATGTGTTGATTGATAATATGGTAGGAAATGAAACTCTCTCGTTCATAGATGACTTTTTGGGATACAATCAAATTCGCTTGGCAGAAGAGGATCAAGAGAAGACATCATTCACCACATCTTGGGGAACCTATTGTTATGTGGTCATACCATTTGGGTTGAAGAATGTTGGAGCTACTTACCAAAGAACTATGATGGCAATATTTCATGATATAATGCATGTATATTTGGAGGTGTATGTGGATGACTTACTGGTGAAATCAAGGGATAGGACAGAACATGCAAAAGTTCTAGCTAAGGTGTTGCAAACAGCAAGAGAGTTCAAATTGAAGATGAATCCAAAGAAGTGCGTATTTGGTGTTTCATCGGGTAAGTTCTTGAGCTTCATCGTGAGTAAAAGAGGTATTGAGATAGATCCCAACAAGGCCAAGGTGATTAGGGATATGCCATCTCCGAAGAATCTGACAGAAGTTCGAGGGTTAATTGGGAGGTTACAATTTATTCATCAGTTTGTGTCCCAACATTCATAAAGGTGTAAACTTTTCTATGAGTTGACTAAATAGGGAATAGAGTTACATTGGGATTCTAAGTGTCAGAAAGCTTTTGAAGGATTAAAAGAATATCTGGCCAATCCACTTGTCTTGATACCACCCACACAATGTAAACCTCTAATTCTTTACGTCTCAGTCCTGGATGACTCTGTGGGAGCTGTCCTGGCACAAACAAAAGAGGAGGGCAAGGAAAGAGCAGTCTATGTCGTTAGTGGACGCATCCGGCCTTGCTTCTAGTGGATAGTGCTCTTGTTACTCGAGTGTAGCGACCTTAGTTTCCTACCATTGTGGTTTAGTGTTCGGGCAGCCGAGGGTATCCTATTGTACGACATTGAGATGTAGTTTGCTTTAAATGGCCGTGGTACATATGTGACGAGGTTACTTTCCTTTAATTGTTATTTAATATTCTTTCCTATTATAGTTACTGTTTCGAATTGTTATTTGTTGCACCGTGTACTTATTGTTGTGAGGTGAGAATTCCCGAGACTCCTATTGAGCCGATGAGACAAGGTTACCCCCTTTTGTTTTCAGGTGAGGCATGGCTTGCACATTGTGCTTCCGAGACTTCGCGTGGAGCCGATGGTCAGAGTTAGTACCAGTTTACCAGGGATGGGGTATACCTCGTGGTCTTGTACCTTTTCTCAGTTTACTGCACTTATGTATGAACATATAAATTTTAGACTGTGTAATTGTTAAACTATATAATTATTTATTTCTTGCATTAATTCGATTAAATATTGTTGAGTTGTAATTATTTTAGATTCTTATACATTATCACACCATCCTTTTAACCCTTCCAATTCCCTGACTCATGGGTGTCAGGTCAAGATCCAAAAATATCAGGGTCTTTCTCGATATTCAGATCTTGAGTCGTTATAATTTATATTAAATATTTTATTATTTTGATGATAAATTTATTTTATAAAATTTATTTTGGCGCTCGCCGCGCCCGCGCAGGCCACCTACTACCCGAAGCCAGTGCTCACTTCGAAGCCGCGCATCGTGGGTGCGCCGGTGGTCGGCAGCGCGCTTACCGTGACGACCGGGGGTTGGAACGCACAGCCGCCGCTGTTCTTCAGCTACGCGTGGCGCGATTCAGTGACCTCGCTGCTCAGCAGCAGCAACACCTACACCCCAACCAAGAAGGACGTTGGCCAGGTGCTTATCGTGCGAGTGACCGCCATGGACGGGAACAACCACAGCACCTACGTCGACGTGTCGACTCCCGCGATCACCGTCAGCGACGTGGTGAACTCGAAGCATCCGACGCTGAGTGGTGGCAATGCGGTCGGGCAGACGCTCACCTTGCACCCGGGCAGGTGGACATCCGGGTCAGGAGCCCTTACCTACACCTACCTCTGGAGCTCAACGGATGGCACCACCTCGAAGCCGCTGAAGGACCCGGGGCTCACCCATCGGATAACGAGGGCCGATCTCGGCCTCGACATCCAGGTTGTCGTGACTGCGAAGTCCACGACAGAACAGGGCAGCGCCAAGGTTCGAACAGCTGGCGCAATCGTGCCGGCCGCACCCGTGACATCCGACGCGAAGCTGAATTCCGGTAACCAGGGCCGGCTCACCGGCTCGGTTGCCTCCCAAGTCGTCACGATCAAGGACGCCCATGGCAAATCCGGCGACCACGTCTTCGTCTACAGCTACTCGTCGCCCGTGCAAATGGGCTGGTTCGCGCTCGGGGTCGACAAAAAGTTCACCCTCAATATCGGACCGCTCGCACCGGGCGCCCACAAGCTCACCGTGCAGGATGCCTCGGGCAAGCTGATCGGCTGGCTACAGGTCACTCGCGCCGGCCCATCGCTTGCTGGCACCGGAAACAGCCTGATTGCGATCGGCGCCGGGATCGTGCTCGTGGCGATTCTCGTGGTCGTGATCGTCACTGCCCAGGTGCGGCGCAAGCGCAAGGGCGCGCCCCGCCACTAACGCGCTGCGGCGACCTAGCCGGCCGGGCGCGGGATTCGCGCGATGGCGATCACCGCGTCGCCGGACAGCACGACGTCGGTTGCTGGCGGAAGGTGAATGGCGTCGAGTGCTTCGAGCTGCTCGTCGCCGTATGCGGGGGAGCCCTCGAGCACGACAACAACCACGGACTCGTCGTCGCCGGTGGCGATCGCGGTCTTGTCTTTCGTGACGAGTGCGAGCAGCGAGCCTTCCGAGCGGAGTCCCCGCACCATCAGATTCAGGTCGAGCGAACTCTCGCGCACATCGATTGCGCGAACTGTCGCTTTGCCGTTGAACGCGAACGCTTCACGGCTGGCGAGCCTCGTCTTCTCGCCCTCGACTCGAAGGGTCATGCCTTTCGGCGAGAGCGGCATGAGCCAGCGACGGACGCCGTCCATGCGCGAAAACGGGGATTCGCTGTCGATGATCGCGATGCTGACCCGCCAGTCGAAGTTCTCGATCGTCGCATCCGCCGGCGAAATCGCCACCTGCATGCTGGACCCATTGCCGTTCGGCCAGGGGGTCACCGGGCGATCGCGCTGCCGAAGCAGCTGGGGCTTCGACATTGGCATGGAACAAGGATTCCACTTGGCGTGTCGTTTTCGATATGCCTATGCTCGTTAATCGAACATGTGTTCTAGCGCCGCAGGAGTCCCGATGAGCATTCTGACCACACCCGACCTGGTCGGAGTCTGGCTCGAACATGGCATTCCGGTGCGGCTGGTGTGGGAGGGCATCCGCTACGTCGTGAGCGATACACCGACGCAGATTCGCGGCAGTTTCCTGAACGAACTGATGACGCATCCTCTCGAACCGATCATCGGCTGGCGGTTCCAGGGCACCAGTGAGGCGGGAGAGACGCACGTGTTCGATGTGCACGCACTGGTGCCGGACACAAAGAATTCACCGTAGTAATCACTGAATAATACTGATATCTATTTCCACTTTTAAATTGGGTTCCTTAAAGCCCTTCTCATGCACCATATCACTTCATATACTTAGACAGATTATAATAAATAACAATGCAACATAGTATGACACTGGTAGAGTGCACCTCTTTGCAGAATTACGAAGGGATCCTCTCAAGTGCGAAGATAATAGAGTAGGTTACTAGAGTCACTCCGTAATAGTTCCATAGTTCAAATCCCCAAGGCAATGCAGGGACATCCTTGGATTGCGTGTCAAAGTCTATCTCAAATGGAAAGAGAGGCGACCCTTAAGGAGAGGGGGCACAACCACTGGAGGGAGAGAGGACGCTTAGAGGAGTACATGAAGAGAGACGAGCGGGCGGCCTTGCCTTCACCAAAAGATGATGCCTCAATGGGCGGCCTCCTTTATTTATAGAGGGCTCTCTTCCAATGTGAATTGAACTCATGTTCCTAGTTGGAGGAGTCCACAACTTGCATTAATTGGGTTGGTGCCTCTCACATTCCAAATAGAAGAATTTAAGAGATATGGGTGCCCCCTCCTACTTTGACCTGTAAAGCCTAGTCCGAAACCCATTTGACAGAAGGGGCTTCATGGTACTCCCACTCTAAGTGGGAGTGGGTCTATCTTCTTACTCTAAGTAGAACAAGGCCATGCACCACAAGAAAATTGGGCCACCCTAGTGGGCAGCCCAATTAGATTTGCAGCCTATTGACTAGCAATAGTTATAAATTCAAGTCGGTTTGGTCAACTAAATAGTGTAAATGGGCAAATAGTGACTTATACGTACTACATAGCCTAGCTTGTCACATCACCTAGTAAAGTAGCATTTTTTCATCTTTTGCTCAAAATAGAAAGGGCCTCAAGGCAAACCCAAAGTCTATATGCAAAAAATCTATTCTAAGATTACAGATCCAGATCAACGTGGGCCCACCCTAGTGCAATGCAAAGTAGTTTGACGTGCATGGGTGATTTAGCCATCTTAATTCGACCATAGTACGATACAAAATCACCAGCCCAATCTAATAATGCAAACCATACTAGACAGGCCTAGACCTCAGGTCGGCTCCGAGATCCTAGAATGTTTTTTTGAAAAAAATTAATATTACGTCATTTGGAGATGCAACAACCTAGGCAGTGCAACAGGTTACTCCAAATAGACATGTGTGTTAGACGTAGATACTCATTTTTGACTTTCAAGTTGAGTCTTTTTCTTATTCATATTTTATGATGCCCGGAGTTGATCATCACTTTTGAGTCTTCATTGATCTATTATGACCCCATTTCAATTCATTTTTGGCCCATTAAGTCTTGAAAATCAATTTTTATGAAATTTCAGGTTCCGACTAATTAATTAAGCCTGAGCGCGCTCTATTGTGTGACCGCGTTCAAGCTGATCGCGATCGTGCGATATACCGCATTCTCATATAATCTTGTTGCCCAGTCAAGAGACGTCTCTTCCAGTGTTGATCGTCCTAGAGTCCTAATTTAGGGATTCCTCTCTGAAATTTTTGATCCAGATCACCTCTTATCCACCCTAGAGACCCTCTACAGAATTATTAATCTAGGACTCCTATTTTTTGACTTTATCTCTCAATTCCAAGTTAGAGTTTCTAGATTCCTATAAATAGTCTCTCATGGCCTAAAGCTCAAAGGGAGGCAATTTTGGAATTGAGATGAAATCATGCTACGATGTCTACTCATCTCTTAGTCCCCAATTGACCAGAGAAGTACCAAACTCTCACTTTTCTTCTAAGATTTTTTTCATTGTCTCCCTTTGTTCTATTATTCTCTTTGCATATTTCTATTTCACTTCATGGCATGTTAGCACACTTCTATCTCTATTTCGTTCTTTGCATCACATTACGTATGTTCTGAGCCTGATTTGCACTTTGTTTGACGATTGCTTGGCTTTGGACCTTGTTTTGTGTTAAGAGCCGTTGTGTACCATGTTTGTCATGTCGTGTCTAGTGGCCGATGTGTTGTGAAGGTTCAGTAAATGTTTTCAGGATGGAAGGGTAAGTTGAGACTAGCATCTTCTTTGTGCTTTGTGCTAAAGCTGGTACTCTCTTTGGTTTGCACTTAGGTGACTTGTGATTGGTTGCTCGTAGAATTGGTACTCATGGCATGTTATATTACATTCTCATGATTTGCGATGGCACTGAGTGTGTGCTGAGATGCGGATGCCAAGTTGTTAGTGATGCCTATGTGCGTTATCTGAGTGCACAGCATAAGCGTGTGGGCTAATAATCCATAGGTCGAGGATCGTTGGTTGTAAGATTTTGGCCAGTTGAGAGAATGATTTTTCTCGATATGACTTCATCTTGGCTTCCTGTGCCTTGATGTTGTTGGTTGCCATGCTGTTGTTGTTGGACCCCTTTGTGGTGTTGGTACTTGCAGTTGTGAGTGTTGGGGAATCTATTGGCATATCTACTGGTTGAGTACCCTCCACTTCTCTGTAACTTTCTCTTGGGTGTCATGTTCTCAGGATGTGATCATGGTCCTTGAGATATGTTTCCTGAGATTATTGTTCTTATCGTCATGGGTCCTCATTGGTAAGCTGTTCGTGGCATGACTAGTTCCTTATGGTGTGTGCTCAACTATTATTGTGACTTGATGTGACCTAGCTTGCAATTATGTTCTGTGATTCCATTCAATACGGAGCTGAGATTCTACAAGTGTTGTTGCTATCATCGTCGTTGTCATCGTTGTGCTGCTCGTGCTGGGCAACTCGGTGTTCCGCACCATCCCGCAGGCCACGGTGGGCGTGGTCACGCTGTTCGGCCGCTACCACCGCATCATGCGCGAGGGCCTGAACGTAAAGATGCCGTGGGAGAAGGTGGGCTACCGCCTGTCGCTGCAGAACCGCGCGCTGCAGATGGAGTTCCAGGCCATCACGCAGGACCAGGCGAACGTCAAGTTCGCCACCATGGTGCTGTATGCCGTGGCCGCAGGGGACGATGAGTCCATCAAGAAAGCGGTGTTCAGCTTTGCCACCCAGGCGGAATTCCAGCTGGCGCTGCAGCGGACCATCGATGGCTCCATCCGCCAGTTCGTGGCTACCACCAAGCAGGCCGACATCCTGGGGATGCGCGCCGAAATCGTTGAGCACACCAAGAAGAACCTGGATGAGGTCGTGCTGGCCTGGGGCTATGTGGTGCGGGACATCCAGATCACCGACATGACCTTCGACAAGGAGATCATCGACTCCATGGCGCGGGTGGTGTCCTCCAAGAACCTGCTGGCGGCCGCCTCCAACGAAGGCGCGGCGCTGCTGGTCAAGCGCACCAAGGACGCCGAGGCCGAGGCGGCCTACAAGACCATCGGCGCGGAGGCCGAGAAAAAGGCCGCGGCGCTGCGCGGCGAGGGCCTGGCGCTGTTCCGCAAGAACGTTGCCGACGGCATGAAGGAGGCGGCGGAGAACCTGCGCGCCGCGGGCGTGGGCGCCGAGTTCCTGCTGTTCCTATGTCACTATAAATAAGAAGCTTCTTCTTCAAGAGAAGAGGGCTCGTGAAAAATCAAGGGTTTGATCGTGATATTGAGAAAGAGTGAGAAGACAAAGCAATAGAGAGCAGAAAGAAGTAGAGAGAAGAAAAAGAGAGCAATAGCAAAGGACTGATAAGGAGAAGAAAAGAGAGAGAGACCAGTTGAGAAGAGAATAGAGAAAAGACGAGAGAGTTTTCCTTGAAGATCAGAGTTGCATTGGCCTCTGGATCAGATCCAAGCCAAGTTGCCCCTATGAAGCTTCACTTGATTTGTTTTTACTTTTGTTTTTTCGTTTATTCAAGAAATGAAACTCTTCGAAATTCCTACAAGAATGAGTATTTAATGAAGGATCATCAAGTTCTTATTTATAAGATAAAACCCACGATATCACAATGAATATTGTAGAGGTCAACAAAGTGTGTTTGATAGTTAATCAATGGTATTCAGACTTTGCACTGATTTAAATAAACACTGACTGTCGTCGGTGGGAAAATGTCCAGTACTCGAATCCTAAATCGTTTGATAAATCAAATCCGGTGAATTAATGATGCGCATGCTATTTAAATGGATATAAATATGCATTTATGTTCAACAAATGAACTTAAATTTTTCTGTGTTAAACAGACTGGCACACCTAGTGGGACAATTCCTACCTTTCATCTCTCTGTCAAACAATACCCTTTCCTCTATGAAAGTTGTGATAACTCCATACTCTTGCAAACTAATTCAAAGATTTTGGCGACAATGATGGCTGTCACTCACAGGCTTCTTGTCGTTGCCAACCACGCTAGGTGTGACTGCTTGGCTTCCTCGGCAAATTACCTGCAGTTGTCGAATCACCCTTCTTTCTGGGGGCAGACCTTGCTGTTGAACCTGCCTTGGCCTTTCTTGCTGTCGTCAGGGGCATCAAAGTGACGGCTTCTTTTCGAAGCCTAAATGCCAAAACAAAACATGTCCAAAGTCGCTCCTGCTAAAAGGGAAGGCAACACCGCTGCGCCCATGGTAATAAACCTACTGTGGCCATGGCTGCTGAAGTTGCCCAGACCTAGGCTCCTGTTGGAGGCATTAAAGTGAAGGTTTTTTTTTGGAGCATAAGTATCAACAATATCCATCTGGTGTTCTTGCTAATCGGGGGCAACGTCACCGTCAAGGTGGAAAACCTGTTGCGGTTATATCCAAGTCTGGCAAGATGGGTCCTTGTCATGAGAAAAAAAAAGCGCACACACATCTGGCTCGATGGAGGCGAGTCGATCTTGTCACGAGATTACCATGTCCCTACTATGCCTACCTCCGATCGCTTCAACATACTTCGCCAACTACATCAGGTTAAGGCGGAATTGAATGAAGCCGTCGCCCAAGCCTCGCGTCAGAAGCAAGCACATTGGCGGAATTCCAAAGCCTCTAATCTTAAGCGAGGGAGCAATTCTATCGCCATATACATCAATTTAAGGCGAAACTGAAAGAAGTTGATGTCCAAGCCTCATGTCAAGAAGTGAGTGTGCCGACGGAAAGCTAAAGTTCTCAAGCCCTAGCGAGGGGGCAATTTTGTGGAGCGTCGGCGACTTTGTATTAAATAAATATGGGTCATCAAGAAGGGGACTCATGCAATCAAAAGGACAAGGGTAGTTTAACTTACCCAACCATTAGCCCAGTAGCAAGCCAAGAAGCAGGTCATCTGAGATCCCTGAACCCTCCATCCCTGGGGCCGAAAGAAAAGGGGTCTATAAGAATCTTGGTAAAGTCCGTCAGTCTTCGGAAGCAATCCGAGCCGAGGATATTTGCAATCTTGGGGCTTCCTCATCCTAGGTGTCGGGTTTTAACCAACTAGGGGCACTTATTCGTTCGAGTTCAAAGCTTAAAAAGAAAAGGACACACAAATGCACGGAACATGTCTCAAAGCCACTTACAGAAGCAAACATGGGGCATTCCTTGCTTTTGTAAACACCGTGCTAGGGTATGTCACCCCATGCAACAGCAAAGACATTAAACAAGAGAGGGTTGTTGATACAAAAAATGCAGAAAGTCAGTCTCGACAAAGAAAACACCAGGAAAAGTTAATGGCAGATTGTACAAGTATTCCATAGCCTTGACATGCATGTAGCTGAATATCACGAATTGTCTCACGAAATAATCAAGCAGGAAATTAATGTTGCATTCCAAGTGCAGCAACAAGAGGTCTACTAGGTTAAAGTGACCTCAAAGAATAAAATGACCAAGTGGTGGCTTTTTACCTTTCATCAACTCATATTGAGTCTTTTTGCAAAAAGGCCTTACCATAGCACGGTTTATAATGTAACAAGTAGTGTTTATCGCCTCGGCCCAAAATCTCCTTGGGAGTTGATTTTCAATCAACATAGTCCTTGCCATGTTCACAAGTGTCTTGTTTCTCCTTTCTACAACTCCGTTCTGCTCGGGAGTTCTTGGTGAAGAGAATTCATGTTATTCCTTGCTCCCTACAGAAAGCATCGATGTAAGAATTCTCGAATTCTCTTCCGTGATCTGACATAATCGAAGAGATTCAGAACTTACCATCCTACTTTATTTTCATGAAGAATGCCTGAAACTCTTCAAATACATCATTGTTGTGAGATAGAAAGAACAACCAGATAAATCTAGAGAAGTCATCCATAAGAACATGTCCATATCTATTTCCACTTAAGCTTGTAGTCCTAGCGAGCCCAAATAAATCCATGTGTACAAGTTCAAGTGGCCTACAAGATTGATTCTCAATTCTACTTTTGAATTGCTTTCTAGTTTGCTTGCCTTGGACACATGCAACACATATTTTGTCATAATGTTTAAATGAAATTTCACGCAAACCCTTCACCATGCTAAATTTAACTAGCTTATGCATGACATTATAGCTAGCATGCCCTAGCCTATGATGCCATAACCAAGCTAAGTCACTTTTATTAGAAGCAAGGCAAAGATTGTTATGAGCAGGATCGTCTAAGTCAACCATGTAAATATTATTGACTCTCTTTCCAATGAACTTAATAGATTTAAAATTTGATTTAAAGATAGGGCAGGCAAGAGAATCAAACATAACCTTGTGACCTTTATCACATAGTTGACTAATGCTAAGAAGATTGTACTCTAACCCTTCAACTAGCAAAACATCATCAATGGAATTTGACAGATTCTTACCAACCTTATCTTTCCTAATGATCTTTCCCTTGTTCTTACCTTCAAATGTAACATGTCCTTCTTTTTCAACTAACAAATAGAATTTGACTTTGTTGCCCGTCATGTGCCTTGAACAGTCACTGTCGAGATACCACATATTTTGTACGGCTACAAGGCATTCCTACACATTACATCAAACAAGAGATTTTGGAACCCAAAAGCACTTGGGTCCCATCAGACCACTCATCTCATTCAAATAGGACAACATGCACTTTGGAATCCACATTTGTCATTTTGGAGTTATTTGTGTTGTGGATTTTACAGCTTTGCTTCATCTTGCTTTTTCTAAAAAACTTGTTGTTTTGTTTGTTTTGGACTTTTTGGAGCATTTTCATTTTTGAAAATATTTGAATTTTTGTTCCCTTTGTAAGTCGAAGGGGCATTAGGAGTCAGGGATGCACTAGGATACCTTGGAGGGGCAACCCTATATGAGGTATGAGCATGATAAGGCATAAACGCAGACTACGTCGACTCACTCCAGGTGGTGCATTGACCCACCCACTGAGAATTGGGATAATTATGGTTTCGGAACATAGCTTGCATTGACCTACCTGGGTGACTGCATCGACCCACCCACTCAAATTCAGACCGATATTGGCTCTGGTTAGCTGGTTGTGTCGACCCACCATAAGGGTTGCGTCGACCCGCTCCATAAGACAAAGAATCAAACTGTGGAAGAGTCTCCCCATATTATTTTTGATGAATATGATGGAATATCTAATATTTCAAACTCTCATAGGAAAAATGATGATGATGGTGAAATCCTAGAGGCAAAGGAAGACCCTGACATGCAAAGAGGATAGACAACAGAACAAGGGAGGTCGACCGAACCTAGAATCAGGTCAACCGAACCAGGTGAGTCTTCCACAAACATAAGGGTTCTAAAAGATCATCCCATTGTAAATATAAGTAGAAATTTATGAGATCCTATTTATTTGTTATTGTTATTTTCCCTCTCTCTCAGAGTTTCTGTTCTAGTTTTGTACTCAACATCTCTAATTGGAAACAACACCTGGTTGAGCAGGGAATGGCTCGTTGGGGAGGTCACTCGCTAGAGCTTGTCTCTGTGAGGGTTCCATCCAGCCGTGTGCTGACCTATTTCGGCTGTGGAAAGAAGGGGCATATCAGGTGTTTCTTCTGCACTGGGGGCCGTTTGGCAACTCCAGGAGGGAGGTTCCACCGTCGGCGCTCTTTCACGGAGGCAGTCAGGGGGCACCCTCCTACGGGTTTCGTGGGTTTGGGTAGCAGGAGATGTCTCGGCGCAAGAGAGTTCCCAGTAGAGAGTCTGCTCAAGAGGGCAGACTAGCTCTGGTAGAGCCTGTGCGTTCGGTGGTGGAAGGTGCGGCTGACGTAGAGATCGTTATAGGGGGTTGCTGGGATGTCTCTAAGGTTTCCTCCTCGACCTTCCTGGTGGTAGGGCAGGAGGAACAGTCGGTTGCGACGTTGGTGGAAATGGGAATGGTGTTGATGCGAGGAGCCCTCCTCCGGATCCATTGTTGATCGAAGAACAGAGGGACCTTCCTGTGTCCTAAACCGAGGAGCTTCCGTATCATCTTGGAGGGAGTGTCTCTTCTTCTCAGCGACGAAAGCCCTTCGGAAGTGTGGGGAGGGGGAGTTTGGACTTCATTTCAATGGATTTGAGGACCAGAGTGGCAATGGTTGTACAGGTGCCTAGCCCGACGGTTATCCTGGTTATCGTCACAGTAGACGTTGGCGGGGACACATTGTCATTCGACTCTGGGTGAAGGAGGGGCTGGCAGATCTGAAGCCACCGCCGAAAGACCTAGGGTTTCCTAGACGGAGGCTGGAAGTAGGGGATGTACGGTCTCCAGGTGTGCGAGTTTTCAAATTTCTAGTTCGGGCACTGCGAGTGGGCCACCCTCCTCAAACCGAGTTGGGGCTTGGCCTCTGGATACCTTGTTGTCGGCCCATGGTTGCGGCGGGTTTGGCGGTTCGGTTGGGCTAGGCGGGCCAGATCATTTGCGGGTTAGTACTGTGTCGCCTTTTGGGATCTGCAACTTACCTGGATCCGCCACACGGGGTGGTAGCAGGTCTAACAGGCCCAATAGTGGCCTTCTTCCCTACCCGACTTCTCCGGCGATGCAATCCATTGCGGCGTGCGGCTTCGACCACCCGCATACGTTGTTCCTCTCTCCATTGGCCGATGAGGGTCTTTCTGTGGTCGGTCACCACTCCTCCACCTTTGACTTGCCGCGACAAGGAGATCTGGGGTTTCAGTAGAAGGGGGGGGCGCTCTCGGGCTCTCAGGCTACTACTTCAGCGGCGCTGCCAGTGGTTCTTCTGACTCTCAGTGGTCACCTTTCAAGCCTGCAGATGGTCCCAATTTAGTAGCTATAGATGGAAGGAGAGCAAGGGGTGGAGGCAGGGGACCCTGATCCCTTGTCAGACCTCATTTGTGAGCCGTCACCGGTGTTGGAAGCACTCGACCTGGGTGCGATTGAGGAAATAGGGCAGCGCAAGCCATAGGGAGATGCTTCTATGTTGATGTTGATCAATTTGTGTTGGCCTTTCGGAGGTTGTGGTGGGCCTTCTCATGGTTATGGACGAAGAAGACAAGGACATCCCAGACACTCTTACATCCGGGGGAGGCTTCTTAGATAGGAGACGGAGGACTGGGGTATACTTGGTAAGGAAGAGGGGAAAGAACTGTTGGGGCTAGTGGAGAAGCTTACAGAGGATCACATGAAGGATTTGACGGACAAGCTCAGGGTCTGCTATGAGGGGGTGGAGAAGGGCATCAGGGGGGCTCTTAACTTTATCCAAAAGAGATGGCTTCCAGCTTTACCAAGGCAGAGAAGATAGCGAAGTCTAAAAAGAGGGTCAGGGGGGGCAGCATGTAATGATCCAGAATCTGGATACCAGAAAACACTTGATGTCATTTGAATCCTGGTCCGTCACCCACGGGCCGGAATGCTCAGAAAGATTATTTGGGTGTTGTGGAGGGACATTGGAATTCAAAATAATGTAGAAATAAACTACAGAATTAATTGTTTAAATAATAGAAAATAAATTATTTTTTCAATTAACAAATTAACCATAGAGTCCAGTTCACAAAGTACAATCTGCAGAAAAGAAAGCGTACTCTATCGTCGGGTATGCCCCCGGCTCTGGTAGGCTGGCAATTATGAACCGCTCTGCTAATCCTCCGAACCTCAAGGAGGAGCCGCTACACCTCAAAAAGAAGGGGTGAGTCTCATCCCATTGGTTCAGTAGGGATCCCGTGGATCTCCACCACGAATCAACGGTAGTAACCAATGATAACAACAACAATAATGATAGGAGTAGCAATAGTAAAAAAGAGCAGTAACGGCGACAGTCGGCAGAACCATGGCTCACTAAGCTACTCCTACTCTCAACGGGAAAACCTCGACCTCACGGTCGGAACCTCTGAACCAAGGGGAAATCACGGCTACACTATCGGGAAGGGAACCACGACAACTCTGTCGTGAAGGCTCGTCCTCGCTGACGAAGGCCACAACCTAGACCACACAGTCTAGGGGCATGGTCACAACCTCACTATCGTGAACACTACTCTGTTTATGGGTGAAACCACGACGACTCTGTCGGGAACCCTCGACCTTAACGTCGGGGAAAGTATACGAAGTCACTCGGAGAACCACGACCTTGCTGTCGGAAAATCAAAATCTCGAGTCAGGAGAGTCACGTCTCACGTGACGGGAGAACCTGCCCAGTAGAAGTAAGGTCGGATGCGTCCACTGATGACTTAGCCTGCAGTTTCAGGTGTCTCCCTATTTGCCCCAGGTGGAAACTGAGACACTGTATATAAGTAACACAAGGCAAGGGTCTAGTCGGGTTCGTACTCGTCAGCACGCGTTCGTAGTCCCAAATCACGTGTGCACACATTGACTGACTGCGCTACGTTAGACCCTCTAGTTAGTTTCCCTCCCGGCCCAGACTCGAGTCACCACAGTGGGAGGCCCTACGGCAGCCTAAACCGTCTCTCCCGAGTCTAGCTCTCCACCACTCTCAGGTGGGTCGGTACCCGTGTGCCTAGGCAAGCTACGACTAGTGGGAGAAGTCACTCGACGTGGGAACTTTCAGTGGAGAGGAAACCATCGGAGCATTGTCGGCTACGCACACACACCCCTCAAGAGTAACTCGGAACACAAGGCGGCTCAGTGCCACCGAAACATAGAACATCAAGTTGGACCAGCTAGACCATCGGCCAGCGAGTCACGCGATTCGTGCCAAGGCCGCTCTAAGTTACGACTCCATGCCGTCAAATCACCCTAAATCGAAATCCAGAAACCACACGCAAAAGGATTCTCAGGGCGGTCTACTGTCGTCGGGGTTCTCCCCACTCTCGGGGTGAACAAGGAAACCCCAACACCCCTGGCTGGGTCACAGGACTTACGGTCACTGGCCATACTCATAACCCATAAGGAAATCGCTTTTCGAGGAAACCAACACTGTACGGGAACAACCCTCTACACGTACATGGGTACACGATGACTCGAACTAAGATAACGAAGAAGCTCGGAATACACGAGGTCACCTAGACTCTCAAAATCACACGAGCACGCCAATCGAGGTAACACGACTTTCACGGACAACCAAAAACACGAACTCGGGTTAACGGGGTGTCCAGGACATCCACGGGACAAAAGGTCGACCAATGGGTCTCAACCGGGTGGACCGGGGGCCAAAAAGGCGAAAATGACTACATTTCGATCGACCAGACTATTGGGGCGGTCGACCTATTACAGATGGGTCAGTCGACCAACCCAGGGTGTTGCTCGACCGGTGCCCTGGATCGATCGATCGACCCTCAGGGTCGGTCGACCATTCCAGCACGGTCGCTGGTTTTGTTGCGAACCTGGATCAATCGACCGTTTTCCCCCATTGGTCGAAAACACGACCCGACCTCATCCGAGAGGTTCTATTCCATGCCCTAATCACTCTGGGTGATGGGGAAAACATGGGGGAATCATTTTCCAACCTCTAAACTACTGGGGGGCCTCATTCAAATCATAAAAACATAATCGAATCGACGAATCCGTCACTCACCCTAAAAATATGAATTTTCACCCCGACATGAAAGAAATCCACTCTCGGCCTCACCTCGACCTACAAATCGTGGGAAAATAGAATGCAAGGGACAAGGATCCGTCCCCCTACCTCTCATGACGATTTCCCGCACCAGGGACGCCGTTTCCACGCGAAAACTAGCCTCGAAGCATCGTCGGCTTGTCAAATCCGTGAGCAAAGCTCGCCATGCCACCGCCTTGTTCCTCGCTCCATCCTCGCCCTCCCCGTCCCACGTAACTCGCCGCCTCACCCACATTGTCCTTCTTCGGCCGCCATGGGTGGGGGAGAGGGAGAGAAACGAGAGGAGAGAGGGAGAGAATGTCTTAATCAAAGGAATGAGTCATTTAAGAAATGACTTAAAGAGGGTCTTATTGGAATATCCTTCCAATAATTGGCCTAGAATAAGGTCGAAATATTGAGATATGACTGCCCTATAAAGGCTGGATTGAGTTGACATACAACAATCACGAAAAATATGAGATTTCAGGTTGTGGGAAGACGAAACGGTCGGCCATGGACCGCCACTGGAAAGAGACGGTCACGGGGAGACCACTTCCAATAGGGGCTAGACCGAACTGGCTAAACCAAGTCGGGTCCTAATCATGACGCATTTTGTGTCACAGCTGGCCACTTGGCTCCGAGAAGAAGACGGTCTAGTCAAGACCGTAATCAAGAATAGGCGATCTTGGAAGGACCGTTTTCATAAATCTGACAGAATTTTGGTAGGGCCTTAATCCGCCAAAAAAAACTTCCAATGGGTCCAAGTCTTTGTAGTACAATCTGCTCGGCATCCTAGTGAGAATCTCAGGCTCGCGAAGTCTTACGGAGACCTCAGAACATGAACACCTAGTCCAGTGGAAGAAATATCCGACGGAGAGGTATTCGATGCCCAAGAATTAATGTCTTAAAAATTCACGGAAAACGAGTGTAGCGGTAAGTACCACCGGATTGGCATGACTCTCAACCAATCTTAAGAATTAATAAGCTATGAGTAATAATGGAAGGTAATTACCAAAGTTTCTATAAGTTAAATCATGTTTGACCATTTATTTCAACATTTTCTTTAACATTAGAAACATATAAGAAATGATAGAAATTTGAACTTGACAATTTCAGTAACCTAAATGGTCATGTTTTGTAATATTTTAAGCCTCAATAGTGAGCAAAAAGATAGCATAAACCTAGCCTAAAACACAACAAAATAAGCCGACTAAAACACTAGAAACAGGAGAAAAATGGTCTTCTGCAGACCGCATCCTCAGGAAGTCCGCCAGGCTATCTAATCTCCTCTTTTTCTGATTTTTTTTTTGAAATAATAATTGGGGAGAGGCAAGCGGTCTATCGCGCGACCGTTTCACCACCATGCGGTCACTAGTGCGACCATTTTTAAACCAAAGATTTGCTGACGGTGAACCCTGACAGACCTTGACTAAAATGACGATTTCGATCAATCTACTCAACAAAATTTGGGCAAATTGGTATCATTGGAAAGAGCACTCGAATGGGAATAACATGACATGGTTTAATTAAAAATTCGTCCATGGTATATTAACCTAAATAGAGGTAAAGTGAAGACAATGAAACTTTAACACACCCTTGATTAAAACGATGAATACACATGGTATAGTAAATGAAATTAGGTGAAATAGCATCATTGGAAAGAGGGAATTAACATGAACATGCTAGCATGATTTAATTAATGTTTAGCCCGAGAGACACCTACCTTAATCGACGAGAAAGGAAAAGAGAAAACACACGTCGGAACCCTAAATCGAACCGCTCCTAAACACCAAAATTCTCCCAAGTCCGACCACGATCGACTACGCCACCGGCCAAACAATCAAATGAGGGTCACTAGAGGTCGAAGCCCTCTATTTATAGAGCCTGTGGATGGTTCTAGAGATCAAATTGAGCTATAGAGTCCCAAGGGGATAAACGGCGAGAAAATCGGGGGTGATCTAAATCCACCATCGCCGCCGCCAATCGACACATCTAGGGTTAGGGTTTTCAAAGAAGAATCGGTCAACAAGGGTTTGGCCAGGGTTAGGCTTCGATTATAGCCCATTTGGGCGAGAATTAAGGTCTAATTTGGGCAATTAAGGTTGTTCATATAAAGCTACGATTTTTAGCATAAATTTCTAAATTGGGCCTTATCCAATTTTATTCTAGGTTCCTTTCTGAAGATAAAGTTGTTGAAAATCACTTTTTACACAAGATACATATTTTTTCATACAGCTAATGACAGGGTGGAAGGAATTTAGGATATTGTAAGTTCTACGAAGTGTTTCTAGAGGCATGCCAGGAAGACAGTGGAATGTAGGTGCATTTGGATTTTATTGGGGCAACTCTCATAGATGTTTCCAAATGAATGCTCGTGGTTGTGGGACCAAAGTAAGTCCACGCAAGTGTCTTTTGGCAGTGCGATAACATAGGTTCAAAGCCACTGGCCATGGTTCTCTAAAATTGTCATGGGCAAGCTTGTTGGTTCACTGAAAAAATGCTCCAAAATCTTCAAATACCTAACTTCAGAGGCAAATGGGGTATAATCAGTAAATACTTCCCTTAGGAGGGTTTTGAATAAACATCAAATGTGGAAATATTATAAGTTTTCTTTGTGTTTGCTGAAACTCAGTGATAAAGCTTAAATTTAACACCATAAATAAAGTTTTGGTTGATTTCAAAAAATAAATTTCAAATGATTGCATGGTTTGGATATAAGAAGAGCACTGGGACGTACCAATGTGGTGTCTCTATTTTATATTTTCTTTGTATGCCATTATGCTTGCAGTGTGATTTTGCTATTTATGTTTTTTGTGTTGTCTATGAATTTTACTGTGTAGTCTTTGGTCATTGTTCTCTTCCGAACATTTTGCATTTGTTCTGAGCCAATGTCCAAGTGTGGTCAATAATGGATAAGTTAATTGGTGGTTTGAACCCACAAAGTAGTCTAGTTATCCCAGGGTTGTGAGCTGCTCCTAATGCACATCTGTTTGAAACCTGAGTGATACAATGTGCACACTGCAATCCCAAGTGATATCCTGATTTGGCAGACATCATGTGTTTTTTCTGAATCTCCTTGTCAAGGCAGGTTGTGGGTTGGGTCCTTGTCGTAAAAAGATGTTGATGGGCCCCAGTTGCACTTGCCTATTGGATACGATATGGGTATTTTAATGTTTTTCAAGGTTCCGTGTCACATATTCCTGGTCTGTGCAGGTCAACATCAAGAGAGCTAGGCTGGGCTTGGGCTTCTTTAGGCACAGTCCAGCTTGGCTTGGCACCCTTTATTTTCATGACGCCCCATTTGTCGAGATTCTGATCTCATTTTCATTATCCCATTTATTTATTCTTTTTTGTAATTATTAGTTGGGATTACACCTCTTTTGTGCTATAACACTTATATCTTCTTTGAACTCATGCAGCTCTAGTAAGGAAGGAGATTGCTGATGAGACTGATCGTGAGACAGGTCGGACCAAGCAAATTTCTACTGTACCAATTCATCTTAGTATATTCTCTCCTAATGGTAAGTTAAGGGGACTGCTTTATTTTTCCTATGATCACCACCATCCCTTTCAATCCTAATATATGAGGTTTTTTCTCTTAAATTTCATTTCAGTTTTGTTCTTTTGATTTCTAGATGGAAGGTTGTAAACTGATGTTTTCTAACCCAGCCATTTTCAGATAGGCATATGTAATAAAAACTTGACCATTTTTAAATGACAAAATGAGATTCTCCACCTTTTAGTTTGAGGACAATTAGGAAACTTAGTAGATATTCTATGTTTACATTTTTTTCCTTGGCTACTGCAGCTTGAATCTCTCTCTCTCTCTCTCAAGACTATACATTGTACTACCAATGTTATTGCAAACAGAGGAATTGCAGCCCTGAGAGGTGAGGAGAGGTTCCTCAACCTCTGGGGAAAAAACAATTGCTCCAGTACGGAGCTTTAAACTCCTTGTACCAAACAGCCAGCGAGACCCTAAGAATGTACCTACCCCAATTTTACAAAAATAATTGACTCTGAAACCAAGGTTTGCAGAACAGGAACCAGTTCTGGGAGTGGTCTGGCCGGTTCTGGTTCCAGTTCAAATTGGGAATCGGCTGGTTCCAACCGATTCCCCCAAATACCTGTGCATTAAGTTGCATTTGAGGCGTGAGACAACCCTTTGGTTGTCTCGGTCACCTCACTCTGACTACATAGATCGCGTCTTTAGAACCGTACATCCCTGGTGGCATGTTACGTTCCTGGTTAGTTTTGTCATTGATTCACTATCTTGAGTACATGTCTGAATTTTCATTATAGTCAAAGCTCACTTGTAAATTTCCTACTCCTATGTATTGTGTGCTTATGATTTGCCATGTCCCATGTCTTTGGTGAGTTATGACTATTTATTTTGGCTACGCATGCACAAATTTGAATTGCTGGACCTAATTGAATTTATAAAATGGTAAGATACCCTCGTATATCCAAGAGCATTTAATGAAACCATCTTGAAGACCACTTTTCGTGGAAAGGAAATGTCAAGATGAAATAGAAATATGGCAACCCAAACCATTGGACTATTTACTGTACCACACATTCTTTACCAAATTCAGGAATGGTTACATCTGTAATCCATTTTGCCTTCCTGAAGCCTTATATATTTCACTCTGTAGAGTACAAAAGGCAGATTGATTAAGGGACAATTACATCTTCTGAATCTCTCTTTAAAACAGCTGCTGCATGTTATTTGCAATGTCTTTCGTGGTCTCTCTATCTAATCATGCTAGAGTTCAGCTCAGATAATTATTTCCTGTCTCTCCTTTCCAGGTCACTTCTGTAAATTTTGGTTATGAACCCATGAATATGCTTGGAGTTATACAGGTGAGTTATCTCTAGTTTTCATTTGCTAGTTCTTGAATTCAGCAGTCTGTTGATGTGCTATTGTTCAAACCTTTTATGAAGTGAAGTCCCAGAAGACTGCTGAAATACTTCTAGATGTGAAGGTTAACTCAATAATATACAGCCCACGGATTGCATCTGTGGATACGGCTACTGCTATCTCTGAGGTGGCTTTTTTTTTTTTTCCTTTTGGGGAATCGTCAATTACTTGTTAATGTGTGCTAGGAAGCAATTCCCATTTTTTCGGAGTCCAGTTCTTCCAAAAGGTTGGCCTGTTTACAGGTTCAAGAAGCAGCAGATTGCTTGGGTGCTGACTGTGTGCCTAGGTATGTGGAGCTGAAGAAAATGATAGAGCTTGAAGTCGAAGGTGTCATTCAGCAAGGAATGAGAGTGAGTGTTTATCAAAATAGACTGCGGAGATCCTGCTCTTGACACATTTTGTTTTTTCTGTATTGGAAGGCCACAGGCGCTATTTATAGGAGTAACAATTGGTAGGTTCAGACAAAATTTACGAGGGGTTCTCCCGAGTCGATTACAAACTCTACTACCCATTGCCCACTTTCGAACATTTCTACCATGGGCATTTAATTGACCCTGCTAGGTTTTCTTCTTAATACCACCCCCTTTTGATCTTCAAACAGAATGAAGGTGGCAGCAGCCTCCCTGGAGGGTGGCTACGTGGCGTTGATGATAAGGTCATCACAGCGGTATGGGATCGGTCTGGGGAAGCTTGGCGTTCCCTGCTAGACGAGCTGTCGGTTGAGTCTGAGCCTGAGAGAAATGTGGTGGTCGTCGGGCACCCTGCCGTTCATGTTGCACTCATAGGTCACTGCCTGAAAGCTGGGAAGGAAAGGATGGGTTCTTTTCATCTCGACAACGGTAGCATCTCTGTGATCGATTTCCCTGATGGCCCCGAAGGAAGAGGTGTTATTCGCTGCGTAAACTACACTGCCCATTTGGGACGATGGTCCGTACCCGTGACTAGATCGACAACGACCAATGATGAAGAGTTTTAGCCGTCCACTGCCCCCGGTATAAATTAAATATAGACATTTGAGCTATTTTCGTTTGCTTGGAGACTGTGCCTCGTGCCCCCAGGGAGCCCATAAAGGGACCTATCATGCCGTGCCATGTAGACTTCCATAGACCTAGGTGGGCCAGGACAACCATTAACAATTGGGCTATTGTACAATCCTTAATGTGCTGAATTTGGAGTTAATGGGCTAAATAGGGTGAAATTCATAGCACATTTTAAACACCAATTTTCTATGATTAAATTAGTCCAAATTCTAAAAGATTGGCTCATATTTCAAACCCTACATCAAAGCCCATGAAGAATCTTGGCTTTTGCCCACATTTTTCAACCCTATTAAAGCTAGGTCAGTGGAAAAGATTGACAATTTGGCCATTAACATTGAATTCAAAGGTAGAGAAGTTTGATTTTTGGGGGAAAGAAATTTTGACTATTTTGGCCAGATTTTTCCTATAAATAGGCCCCTCTAATCACCCACTCTACCTTTACCATGTTGGGGAAGTATTTGGTGGTGATTTGGAGGCGAGATTTGAAGTAGAAAGGGAGTGCTTAGGCATTCATCCCTTTTTATTCTTCCTCTTTGATTTGATCTAAGGTAGGTATTCTCTCAGGCCAAACTCAAATTAATGCATGAAATAGGTGCAAATGCATGTCTACTTTGATTTTATACCTTTTTTCCCAATTTTTATTGAGTATTAAGCATGCTAGAGGTGTTTTATTGAAGAGGTATCATTGCTTGTGCCAGAACAAACTCTGTTCTTGAACGCGGTCACTCCAGGAACCACGACCAAAATGTGGTTGCCCGACTAACCACATTCATAGAGAGAGTTTTCTCGCCCTCTAGTGTTTCAAAAAAAAGAGCAAATCATCATACGCTGTTTCCAGAAGTCCCTGTGGGTAATGCAGGCCCTAGGGATGTCCATACAACTGCACATGAGTTTTTCATCGAGATTCTTAAGCGTCAGAAGTTTCGTCTTAGATCACAGTATGTTTCTAGACCGTGTTCCAAATGCGCGATCTTCGTGACGACCATGTTATTTCTGAACCAATAGATCATCCAACATAATAGATCTGTTAATTTAAGTTCCAAGTCATGTTATGTTGGATGTCATTTAACTCCATACATGATTAAGTTAAGTATATGGAAGATAAATAATTCTATTCTATGAGCTAATATTCCCTACCTAATTCTTCTTACCTTCATAACATCCTTGATCTCCAGGATTACGATATCTTTTCAAGCATGTTAAATGGAGCAGATATCATCTTGTTAAACTACATATGATTATTTTCCTAGCCCTTTTTCAAGACTGAATGCATGGTTAGTTCTGAAGCCTTGATCGATGACTCGATTTGTAGATCATGTCTTAAAGGTTATCGATACGATTCTAACAATTATCATTCGATTTATGTGTTTCTATGTTTCCGACATGTCATGTAGCTAGTAAGATTACCGAGGAAGATCGATGTCTAAGGCAAGAGGTCCACGAATAAATATTTTAAGTGGATAAGTGGTTATTTAATTAGGCCCTTGCGAATACGAGGAGAACCTCCCACCGTCCAACCTCTTACCTGGTCGTGATTTCCTTGATGTTCTAGCTAAGCACCGACTGCAGAAAACTTGATCTAAAATGATTTACGTGTTTCATATTTTTGACAAAGTCGTGTAGCTAGCAAGATTATCAAGAAAGACCGGTGTCAAAGGCACGAGGTCCACGGGTAAACACTTTAAGTGCATAAGTTGTTATTTAATTAGGCCCTTGCAAATGCAATGAGAATCTCTCACTATCCCACCTCTTACCTGGCCGTGATTCTTGATGTTCTCGCTAAGCACCGACTGAGAAAAGCTTGATCTAAAACTACCTTACATGAATTTTCGCAAGAGTTGATCGTGCCTTAATTAGCAACTATTTTTTCTCGTTGTCTTAATGTCGTTAAACGTGATGCCTTAAATCATCCTTGAACTTCTCTTACAACTACTTGTGCTTCTTGTACTAGTTCCTTGAATGATAAATTTTGCTAGATCTGTACTTTATTTCATGAGCTTGTCTTTTTACTTAACGAAAGGGATGCTCTCTTATCCAGTAATGCCTTATTTAATATATTTGATTGCAGATATGATGTTTTCATGTGTACTATCCGGCTTCTTCATGGTAGCAGTAACTGCCCAGCTCTGCTAACTGTGGAAGTGTGCTACTTTTTGACAAGGTGAACATTTCTGTAAACTGGCAACTTTCATTCTGCCAGCTGCTCTGTTGTGCCTGTTTCCTGGTGGAAGTTGAAAGAAATCAAGCTTTATAGGTCTTTACATGGATAATGGTTGAATGCTTCACTTATCTTCTTTCAGTAATTGGCTTCTATGGGTGAATCAAACATTCCGACAATGGGTTGAACTATGGTGGCCTGTACATTACTCTTCTTTGATCACAGATTTCTAAACCAATATTTCAATTTGCTTGCATGTCGCCGCTCTACAAGTTGTAGAATCAGTCTGCAGCTGGCATCATATCTCCTTAGATTGCCCGCCATAAATTTGGGTTGCCCTCTGACATCAACAAGAGAAGATAGCAGATGTTTGAACTTCACTGATGACTATTTTCTTTCCGTGAATGGATGCTTTGTTTAGTGAAATATTCCTCTCAGTATGCTCTGAACACTTTGAGCTCACCAGGGGGTATAAACATAACCAATTCTCTCCCTCTCTAACCCATCGATCGATCATCCAACTTTAATACAGGTTGCTGCGGGCCTCCGGATAGGTAAAGTTTCCAAGTCTGCCCGTTTCTTACGCTGTCCTTGTTATACACACCTCTTTGATCTTGCCAACTATCTTTGATCAGGCAAAGTAGAAGCGTTCAATCAACCTCCTCTCCTCAATCTTATGAGTTGAGCAGATCATCTAAATCTTGTGCCAAATTCACAAGCTAAACGGTTGTGATGACCCTTTGACGGAAAGATAGATACTGAGGATCTTTCGAGCTAGACATCCAATGCGAAAGGCTATTAAGTCACCCAAGCGCATCTAAACATGGGAAACACCTTCCATCACAAGTGCACTTTAAAGTTTGGCATGAATTCGTGATTGTTCACATCGATTACGTGGTTCAAGTGTGACACCCAGAGTGTTTTACACGAGCAGCGCTAATCAAATCCAAAATGCCCAGATCAACATTGGGTCTCTATACCTGGAACGGACTGAGTGCTCGCTGGTAATATTCTCGACCCTAACATGGGTCTTCATGGTATGGATGAGGATTTTTCGCATTGAAGAATACCAAATGAAATCATCCAGGTAACCCGAAGTATCAATATTCAATTACGAAGGCTATCCCACCTGCACCAAAAGTTACTCAAAACTTCCACAGGAGGTCGACATGTTTGCCTCAACACAAAAAAAAAGGCCTTTCTTTGTGGGTGTTGGGTTCAATTTCTTGTTTCTGGTGCTCACGCACAAGGAGGGGATAACTCACGGGTGTTGGGGAGGGAGGGATTGCTTCATGTTGTTGTAGCCAATGTGCCCTCAAAGCTCGAATCATCTTTTGATAGTTCAATAAACTTCGGTTAAAAGTTTCACAATTAGATCATTCTTTGTTGCGAGATAATCTCACCACAAAAATATCATATAATATGACGATATTAAAACATATTTATATCATGCATCACGAGTTTGGCGACAAAGATGGTACGGGGAAATTAATTTTGGTGTGATGCAGAATATGTAAGAAAGCACATCATAACAAAGAGGGAAGGGAAGAGGCATTACATGAGGAAGACGGAAACCCTAGAGAGGAGGATGTTCATATGGTGTGTGATCTTAGAATCTTCGATACCTCTTCATGCCATTGCATGCAGCTGCCCAACCACTTGTACCCTAATAATAAATAAATAAATATATATATATATGTAACACTGTTCAAAACAACAACGACACGCCTTTGGTAAGATGGGCGGCCTATTATATTGTGGAGGTTAAGAAGTATCTCATTTTTCTCGTACTATATCTTTAAGATTTATTTGACGAGAAAGAGCAGTCGACGACCCTAAAAGAACTTACATGTACTAGAAAGAATAGTCAGAAAGAGTCTTAGAAGTGATCTCAAATTACAACCCTCCGATACCTAAGTCAGAACTGCTTAAGAAGAGAAAAGTAGAAAAGGGAGAAAGTAGAAGGAGAAGAATAGTCTGAAGTCGGGAAAGTGCTTGTAGAGTGCTCGAAGAGTGAAGTGAGTGTTCGGAGAGACAGGAAGAGAAGAATCGTGAAGGGGTCTCTCTCTCTCTCTTTACTTTCCTGCTGGAGTCTCTTGCGAAGTTGAGCGCATAGGGAGCTCTCTCTACTCTTTTGGATGTGGAGAAATTTCTCGGTATGCATGTGTCTCTGCATATGTCTGCATCTTCCTGTGTCTGCTTATCTGCTTGTGTCCCTCTAGATCCCACTAGGGATCTATTTATATAGAGGGCAGTGGCTTGTCTCTGACTTAGCAATGGCGACGTTTGTGAAGTGATGTCTTGTTTGATCGTGGGGATCTCCCGTTACCCTCTCGCTCGCTCGTGGCGGGCATCATGACGACGTGGGTGTGACCTGACCTTTGCCGTGGCATGTTCCGTGATGCGAGCTTCAATGTTCGTTCGTTGGCAAACTTCTCGAGGTTCAAGGTGCATGCTTGCGAAGATTCTGCTCGAGGAATAGAGGAGCTTTCATGGGCTGGAGAAGCCTTTATGGGCCCCAGTTGGGCCACGTTTACCGGGCCACGATCGGTTGAGGTATCCTGCTATGGGCTCAGCTACCCTAGTCCATAAGGGGCTTGGCGTCATCGGGTTATGCTAAGCCTGGCAAATCTTACCCTCCTCACTAGCCCCCCACTCTTGAGCATCGAGCATGCTTGATGCTCGGAGGAATTATACAAGGCATGATGAGGGGGGACTTTGGCAAAGCCTTCGTGAAATTCCTCCGTCTCAGGAAATCTCGTCGCTTACTACCTTTCTTGGTGCACAAGGTAGCCCCTCAGCGTGTTAGGTGACATCAGGGTCATCATGACACTGTCGTTTCACTCCCAATGAAGTGGGTGTTGCAGGCGTTGGAGCAACATTTGGGCCTCCCGCCGAATACACTGACAGTGGCGGTTGAGTCCTCGACCATTTGTCTGCCAAGACTAGGCAAACACGCCACTCCTGCTAGGCTTTATAAAAGGGTTGAAGGGGGTCTCTAACGGCATCTTTCATGCTTTTCTCTTCTGATGCCGGTGCTCAAGTCTTCCCTCTTGCCTGCCTCCATACTTAGTTAGGCTTCTCTCCTTCTTCACTTTCTTCCTTCAGTCTTATGGCGCCATGTAGAAAACTCATCTTGTCTAGCCCTGAACCCTCTGATGAGGAGGAGAGCAGTCGTGAAGTTGCCCCGAGTACCTTGGGGGCCTGTCCTGGTCGCCCTCATCCCAACTTTAACGTCTCCTACCGGGTGGTCCGTGGCCTTAGGGAGGCTTTTCAAATCCCGGTAGACATCGACACTGTCTTTCCCACCAATGATGATTTCTTAGGAGGTCCCTTCCCTGGGAGACTTAGTATCTTAGTAAATGCTTTTAGGGCTGGCTTCTGCATCCCGGTCCCTACCTTATTTGAGTTGGTCCTCCATTCCTATGGTTTGGAACTAGGGCAGTTGTCACCCAGCACATCCTCTGTGTCTTTGGCTTTGTTTGCCACTGGGTAGGTGTCACCCCTACCCTCTGGCTCTTCCGCCAGTCTTTCAGCACTCGGCACTGTTATGGCTCTAAGGTCCTTTCCTCCTACTTACGTGCTTGAAATAGGAGGGCTTTCATCTATAGGAGTGATCATTATTCGGGTTCAACCCAAAAACCAAACCAAATCGATAGATTCGGCCGATGAGGGATTGAGCCATTGGGACAAGAGCTTCCTCACCACAGCCATCGAATCGGACGCCGCGGAAATCAAGGCCAGCCAGATTGCACTGCAAAAGAGCAGCAACACGGATGTCAAAAATTTTGCGCAAAAGATGATCGACGCGCACACCAAGACCAGCGAGGATTTGAAGAAGCTCGCTGCGCAAAAGAATGTGCAAGCCCCGACCGAGCCGAGCATGGTCCAGCGCACCAAGATCGATTTGCTATCCAAGCTGAGCGGCGCCTCGTTCGACCAACACTATGCCAGTTCCATCGGCGTATCGGCGCATGAAGATGCGATCAAGCTGTTCCAGAGCGCGGACAAGAAGTCCAAGGATAACGACATCAAGCAATTCGCCGATGGCGCCCTGCCCACTTTGCGCGAGCACCTCACCATGGCCAACGACTTGAAGAGCAAGGTGGCGAACGAGAAGTAAAAAAAGCCCGCGCACAAGGGCGCGGGCAGGGACTTCGCGGTATAGCCGATCAGAACTTGTGGCGTACGCCGACAGCCACGATGTAGTTGTTCGGGTTGCTGCCGGCATACAGTCCGCCGGTATCGGTCGAATCGAAGGTCGAATACATCATGCCGGCATACACATCGGAACGCTTGGTGAAGTGATAGTCGGCCAGCAGCGAATAGCTGCGGATATCGCCTGACGGCGTGGTGCCGTAGGCTGCGGCATGCTGGTCGTAGAATGCCGCGGCCAGGTTCAGGTTGGGCGTGAGGTTGTAGTCACCGCCGACGAACCAGACATTGTTCGGCTGGTCCGGCCCGGCGTAGGTTGCAGCTGCGCTCGAGGTCGAAATCGTATAGCCGTAGAGGCTGGTCACGCCGAGGCTGGCCAGCGTGTCGGAAGCAGCTTCCAGCGTATAGCGCTCGAAGCCGGCTTCGAAGGTCAGGTCGGTCGTCGGCTTGTATTTCGCCGCCACGAAACCGGCCTTGGTGTCGTACACCAGTGCGCCGATGTCGCCCACCACGGACGGGTTGGTCGACTTGATCACGTCGGTGAAGGTTTCATAGACGCCGAAGATGGAAAACGGGCCGTCTTCATAGCCGCCCGAAATCGCGTAACCGGAACCGGCCTTGGTGTTGCCGGAATAGCCGCCCACCGTGTAGAGCAAGCCGAAATTCACCGGGCCGACCTTGTTCTTGTACTTGATGCTGTTGTCCAGGCGCGAATAATCGCTCACGCCGCCGCCGCCGCCGATGGCGCCGGAAAAGCCCAGCGGCGAGAGCAATTGCGCATCTTGCAGCGGATCGTAAGCTGCGGCCAGATCGAAGATGGGATTGGTGTTGCGGCCGAACGAGAGCGAACCGAGATCGTTTTGCGAAATGCCGACATAGGCAGCACGGTTGAACAACTGGCCGTCGAGCGCGCTGGTGGCGCTGGCCGTGCCGGTCTTGGTGCTGGTGTTTTGCGACAATGCCGCTGCGGCGCTGTTCAGCGAACCCGAATTGGCATCGAAGCCGGATTCAAGCAGGAAGAAGGCTTTCATGCCGCCGCCCAGATCTTCCGAGCCGCGGATGCCCCAGCGCGAATCCGAGATGCCGCCGTTGAACATGCCGACCACGGAATGGTTGACCGAAGTTGCGGTCTTGGACGTGCCCGGAATCACCGTGGCCGGAAAATTCGAATTGGTGCTGAGCGACTCCTTGACTTCACCGACAGCCACATCGATGACGCCGTAGAGCGTGACACTGGTTTCTTGCGCGTGGACGGCACCGGCAAATCCGGCGAGCGCGAGGCTGACACTGGTCGCGATGAGCGATTTTTTCATGCTTCTCCCTGTATTGGTAATTGACGAAACGAATGGAACGAATTGCGATTCGCCGCGAAGCATATCACGCGCTATGTTTGATCGTATATAACGTTTGTCGCAATTGAGTGTGATTATCATTTTTTTGAAATTGTGTGGCGCGGCATTTTAAACGACGAGTGTTAGTAGCTATCACCCATCATGCCCTCGCCCGGGCAATCTCTAATTCAGTCCTTTTCTGATCCCTCTATTTTAACACCATCTTCTACTCCTCCTCCTCATTGTCTTGCTATTCTTGAAAATGGAAAAAAATGCCAAAATTCAAACTTTTCAATCTTCCATCTCTATTGAAGAGACCTCCTATTTTGATCACGAGTGTGCCCCGATCCAAGGGACGCTCATTTAAGGTCCATTAGTGGACTTTCTTTACTCCTTCGATGAGGGGTCTTCTTTTGTATCCTCTCTTGTACCCACTTGCCCTTCTTCTTTAGGATCTAGTGATCAAGCTAGTTGTTCTTATTCTTATAATGATAGGATTCTTGGGGTAGTTGCCACTAAGAAAGCCAAGGGTAAGCAAATTCCCCGTAGATTTTTATTAGACTAAGCTAGGCAGTGTCGAGCTTGCTTAGCTATTCCCCAGTTCACAAGGGATCTGATCCTCCTGTCGGACTTAGAATGCGAGGATGTGTGTATAATTGACGAAGGGTTTCGTGTTTATGAAATTATGAATGATGAAGACCCTGTTGAAGAAGGGGATGAGGAATATGAAGAATATGAGGACAAGGCTGACGCTTTTGCTAGCGGTATAAGGAGATTCGACGAACCATCAGCTTGAGTAGAAGAACCTACCAAAGAAATTAACCTGGGAATCGAGGAAAACCCTAGGATTGTCCTCATAAGCAAAAATCTACTGCCTTCTAAAGAAAAGGTTATCATTCAAGTTCTTCAAGAATACAAGGACACGTTTACATGGAGTTATAGGGATATGCCAGACTTGGACCATGCGCTTGTTGAACACCGCTTAACACTTAAGCCAAGGTCTATCCCGATCAAACAATGGTTAAGATGTTTCCACCCGAACATGGCATTAAAGATGAAAGATGAGGTCGATAACCTCTATAAGGCTAGATTCGTTAGGGCATCCTCTGTCCCAATTGGGTGGCTAACATCGTCCCGGTGATGAAGAAGGACAGAAAGGTAAGGATTTGTATAGATTTTCGGGACCTTAACCGTGTGTGTCCTAAAGATGATTTCCCCCTTCCTTACATAGATGTTCTAATTGACAATACGATAGGATTTGAGACTCTCTCTTTTATGGATGGCTTTTCAGGTTATAATCAGATTCGCTTGGCTGAGGAGGATCAAGAGAACACATCTTTCACTATGGCTTGGGGTACATATTGTTATGTGGTCATGCCGTTCGGACTTAAGAATGCCGGAGCCACTTACCAAACGGCCATGATGGCTATTTTTCATGATATGATGCACATTTATATCGAGATGTATGTTGATAACTTGGTAGTAAAATTAAGGACGTGGATTGAGCATCCCGAGGTTCTGGCTAAGGTTTTGCAGAGAGCACGAGAATATCAGTTGAAAATGAACCCCAAGAAGTGCGTATTTGGTGTTTTGTCAGGAAAATTTCCTCGATTCATCGTTAATAAGAGGGATATTAAGATCGATCCTAATAAGGCACAAGCAATAAGAAGCATGCCTCCTCCCAAGAATTTGAAGGAAGTTCGAGAATTGATTGAGAGG
This sequence comes from Amorphophallus titanum, assembly GCA_024336825.1. Taxonomy (NCBI): domain Eukaryota; kingdom Viridiplantae; phylum Streptophyta; class Magnoliopsida; order Alismatales; family Araceae; genus Amorphophallus; species Amorphophallus titanum. The sequence continues at coordinate 2,419,936 of JANBPO010002190.1, read as the reverse complement.
TTGTAATTTATACTTCGATTTGTCTCCCAGCACTCACAAAGGTGTAGGCCGTTCTATGAGCTTACCAAGCCGGGAGTCAAGTTCAATTGGGATGACAAGTGTCAGGCAGCTTTTGACAGACTGAAGGATTATCTATCAAATCCTCCTATCTTGAGGATGCCTGTTCCAGGCAAACCACTCGTTCTCTATATTTCTATCCTGGATGACTCAGTAGGTGCTGTCCTCGTATGATAAGTGTGTATTTTTTCATCTTAATTCATTTAATTTATATTTATTTAACCAAAAGCTTGATGGATGTGGAACGTCGTCTCTCCCTGGCTGAGACTCGCTCTGGAAATCGACAGCACTTCGACGCGAGCTCCAAAAAATCTCCCCCTCTGCGAGCTTGAGCTAAGGGTTCTATTTATAGACCCTTGAAACCCTAGCCCAGATTAAGGGGTTTTCAGTAAAAATCAGCTCCCATTTTCTAAATACAAATCGTAGATAATATTCCCAGGAGTCCCCAGGATCAAACGGCACCTCATTTGGCTCAAAATTTGTGAGAAAATGGTGGAGCAAGGACCCTATTCGGCCATGGATGGAGAGAGAAAACTAGCTAAAGCAAGGATCTCGGTCGTGGAAAGCAGTCAATCGATAGACCGCCACCTTCACCAAACGGTCCATTGGGCGATCGCCATTCAGGGTGTCGGTGGAAAATAATAATAAGATAAATATTTCTATTTATTCAAAGATTAAATCAATTCGGCCAAAGATTAAATCAAATCAGCCGATGTAGGACTCTCACTCATAAAACGGTCCTTCGATGCACCGCCACCTTCATCAAAATGGTCCATCGAGCGACCGCCTCTCATGGTGTCAGCGGAAAATAAATAAGAGATAAATATGCCCATTTATCCCAAACTACCAAGTCAAAGTAGGACTCCTATGCAAGAACAACAGTCGTCTGATAGACTGTTAACATCACTAAGCGATCTAAATGAGACCGTTATTAAAAATAATAGGTTGACGTCGAAAAGGCCACATCGATGCAGGTTCTCGGCCATAATAAAAAAATGATCTTCCAACAGACCGCCTACCACAATTAAATGGTCCATCGCGAGACCGCCATTCAGGTGGGCGGTGGAAAATAATAAAAATGAGATAAATGCCAATTTATCCCAAAAGCAGACCGATGTAGGAATTTGGCTCTGAAAATAGTCTTTCGATAGACCGCCTACCATCATTAAACGGTCCATCACGAGACTGCTATTCAAGTGGGTGGTGGAAAGAAATAAATATGGTATAAATGTGCCCATTTACCCCGAAGATCAAATTCAATCAAGGCCCATTAAGCTCAACTTTGAGAGCAAATCTAGCCCGGGAGAAAAATACTCCTAAAATAGGCCCAAAGATATGCCTAGAAATGACCCAATGAGTGATGGACAATTTGAGGCATTAAAAATAAGGGTAAGAAAATGACTCAACTCACAGGTAAAAAACGGGTGTCAATACGCGGGACCCAACAAGGCGGCCGCGCCACTGGCGCATCTTCTTCCGTTTCAATCATCATTCTTCTTTCCCCTCTCCTGGGGTGTTGGACAACCTGGGTTGACTCTTGCAGGGCCAGTGCTGCCCCCCGAGTCCTTTTAGGGACCCATATCTACTTAAATTTTGGTGGCTTTGGTGTCAGCCTCCCTTGGTTGTTGTTGTTGAAATTTGCCTTCCAGCTAGCCAACGCCTGGAAGGTATTGTGGACGGATACTGTCAGCATGATCCGATCTAGAAGGACCCATGCGTCACGGCCGTTCAAGAATATCCGAATGTCACTGACCATTAGTGATTTCTCAGAGGCTGAAGATCATCCTCGGGGAGCGACAGGGTTCCGTCTCCTCTGATTCCTTGTCTTCCTTCGGCCAGACATCTTGTCGCTAGTAGGGCCATCTGTGATGCCCCAGACCCTTTCGGATCCTTATTTTTGGGTCTTGGACCTATTTTCTTGGAGCGTCTAACTCTGTCATGTCTGAAATTTCATCTTGGACATCTTTCGTGTTCGGATCGGCTCAAACCGGGGTCGTTTTGGAGGCCCGGAGACTTTTCGCGATTTTTTTACGCGTTTTTTCGATTTCCGACCCGATTTTCGGCAAATTCTGCGGAACCCCGCTGCGGACGGACACGGTTGTTCACCCGGGCGAGAGTGGTACTGTTGCGGACTCTTCCCCTGGTCGGCAAAGGGGCAATTTCCCAGAGATTGAAGATCATATGTTCTGGGAACTTTACGAGCGCACAAAGAAATACTCTCTGTTAAACATCACGGGGTTTTATAACCTTTGGCAATCAGTAAAGTATCTCGCCAGATCCAATATACATGGTCAGGTCGTTGAATGCGGGTGCTTCCTCGGGGGCGCTGCAATATTCACATCACTTGCGCTCCAGAGATTTGGAACGTGGAGGCACGTCTCCCTTTTCGATACGTTTGAGGGGCCTCCAATTGATGCTGAGGATGTGGTTTTCGGAGAGACCCATCGCGGTCACCGTTTGCCAGATTTCGAGGAATCTGTCCGCGAGAATATAAAAGCTGCTGATGCGGATATTGGCCAATTTTCGTTTGTGCGCGGCAAGGTCGAAGATACGTTGCCTCGTCAACATTTTGTCGCCATAGCCTTGTTGCGCCTTGATACTGATTTTTATCCCTCCACCAAATCCGAGTTTGATCATCTGTATCCGAAATTGGTGCGCGGCGGCGTTCTGATCGTTGATGACTACGGCCTTTTTCAGGGCGCGCGGAAAGCGACAGATGAATATCTAAGCCTGCTACAGGCGCCACCGCTCCTGAATAGGATTGATCAGGGCATCTGGGCTGGCATCAAGCCATAGGAAGACATCGAAACATGATCCGCTTCATAGCGGCCTCGGCTCTCGCCGGGGCCGTTTTCTTTTGGGCTGCTCCGGTGAACGCCAAAACCGCGATTCTCGTCAATGGCTTAGGCGTCTACACCAAGCCCGGCATGATGGCCCGGATTGGGTACGAACTCACCCAACGTGGGTACAAGGTCACTTATCTAAACCACATCGAAGCCAAGTATATTACCGAAATGCCTGATGTTCTGATCGGGCATTCGATGGGCGCCAACGCGATCCTGAAGACTGCTCAGCGGTTCAGGACGTATCCCGCAAAGCTGATCGTATCCATCGACGCCGGCCGCTGGCCGCTCTGGTCATACGCACCGAAGACCAAGGCAAGGACCATCGATATTCACTGCCCGATGCATCCCATCGGCGGGCAGGAGGTCTATGGGGCGGCCGCGCATCACGAGGTCTGCGGCGTGCAGCATTTGTACATGCCGCAAGCACAGCGCGTCATCGACATTATCGTGAAGGAAGTTGAAGCCCTATGAGCGCATTGTTCACACGCAAGGCGCCGCCGATCATGCGCAAGCTGATGGTGGACTTCCCTGCGTGGGGCGAACTGGACGCCGCTGCCGTCCTCGGCAATATCGGTGGCGAGACTGGCGGCTTCAGGCTCATGCGGGAGGTCAAGCCGCTCGTTAAGGGGTCACGAGGTGGGTGGGGCTGGTGTCAGTGGACAGCTAAGCGCCGCCGCGACTTCGAAGCTTGGGCCAAGGAGAGGGGTTACGACTTTGCTTCAGACGAAGCGAACTATGGGTTCCTTCGCCACGAGCTGAAGACCAGCGAGCGAAAGACCATCAACGCTGTAGCGGCCGCGGGCACGCTGGAAGCCAAGACAATCGCTTTTGAGCGGTCCTTTGAACGTGCAGGCATTCCGCATCACGAAAGCCGCATCAAGTGGGCGCAGCTCGCTCTCAGAGCTTATCTGGACCAAGGCAAGAAGCCTGCAAAGCCTGAGCCAAAACCAGAACCGGTCCCCGACGATCCCGGCCCCGAACCGGGTGACGTTCCGGTCAAGCAAGGCTGGTTCCGTTCATTCGGTTCGAAGATCAAAGCTGGCCTTGTCTCGATTGGTTTCGGCGGCCTTGCCTATCTGACCGACTGGCAGATCGCGGCTGCGTTCTTCGTCTTCCTGCTCATCATCATCATCATTTCCATCGCGGTGTTCTTCTGGATCTTCGATGCCAAGGACGTTCGCGACTGGATCAGAAAGCAGTGTTCATAAATGTTCGCTCTTAGCTGGAAACTGACCGCCATTGCAGCAGCAATTGCCTTTGTGGCCGGCGCATCAAGCGGAGCGATCATCACCGCGAAATTCTACAAGAATGCGGAGTATGAGGCAACGATTGCCCGGCTTGAGAACGACATCAAGAAGCGCAACGAGGCGGCGAAGAAGGACGCGGAGCAGGCGGTCAAGGACCGTGCCGAGCTGGACAACCTGAAGGAATCCATACGTGAGATCGAAAGCAAGATCAGTGACGGTGAGTGTCTTACTGGTGATGACACTCGCTGGCTGCATGACCGATTCTTCAAGCGTCAGTGATCTGCCGCCGGTCCCGGCCGATATCAAGGCGTGCTTCGCTGCGAATGGCGTCCCGATGCCAAATCCCGGCGTCAAGATGAACCGGAAGCAGGTGGCCAAGCTGATTGCCGACCTGAAGGTTTCAGAGATCGAGAAGACAAGCTGTGGCCAGCGGCTGATCGCTTGGTACGAGAGGCTTTAGAAATGAGCCTTGAATCTGACACCCGAGACCGGGTCATCGCCTTGGAAGTTCAAGTCAAGAACCTCGAAGTCGATGTCTCGGAAATGAAGACAAAAATCGATGAAATGCATGCCGTGCTGATGCAAGCCAAGGGCGCCCGATACGTCATTGCGCTAGCGGCGGCTATTGCCGGCGGCATGGCTGGATTTCTCGTCAAGTTCCTGCCGATCACATCGGGCCTTCCTCGCTAAACATCACGAAAGGCGGTCACTCATGAGGCGCGCTGCCAGCGTCGTTCTCTGCGTGTGCTTGTTTCTATGCATTGGTCTGTTTCTTTCTGCTTACAAGAACAAGAAATCGGCAGCATGGACAGGATCAACGGTCAAGATCGTTGTAGGTGACGGTCACGGCTCCGGCTCCCATATTGGGAACAGATATATCCTCACAGCCGCACATGTCGTCACCGGCCATCAGGAGGTGACGGTCAAGACTTCTGCGGGCGATGAGGTATTGGCCGATGTCCTATGGCTCAACAAGGAATATGACCTAGCCCTTGTTCGGGCACGTGAACTGACCGGCGTGGCGGCATCTCGCATCAACTGCGATGCTCCATCAATCGGACAAGCCATCGAAGCGGTGGGCAATCCGGGTCCTCTGGAGTTCGTCCATTCCTATGGGCACGTTTCCTCGGATGTACAGGAGCGGGCCCACTGGAAATCGACATTCATTGCCAGCCTTGCCATCGCTCCCGGGTCGAGTGGCGGCCCGGTCTTTGATGTGCATGGCCGGGTGATCGGTGTCGTTGTCGGCGTTGCCCTGACGAATATCGGCGGCATGTATCCGTCTGTTGTCGCACTGGCCTATGCCGTTCCAGTACAAGCATATTGCACTCTGTCCGCGAGGCGCGCTTGAGGGGACCGAAAATTGCTTTCTTCGACATCGAAACTAGCCCGATTAAGGGGCTCTCGTGGACCATCTTCGACACCAACCTGATCCACGTCATCGACCCCACCTTTATGCTCTGCTACTCCCTAAAGTGGAGCCATAAGAAAGCGGTCAAAACACGAGCCCTGTGCGATTACAAGGGCTACGAGAAAAACAAGCTCTGCGACAAGTCGCTGGTGACCGAGCTTCATCAGGATATGTCCGAAGCGGACATCATCGTCGCGCACAACGGCGACTCCTTCGATATCAAGAAATCGAACGCCCGTTTTATCGTCCACGGACTACCGGCCCCCGCGCCGTTTAAGGCCGTCGATACGCTGAAGATGGCCCGCAAACACTTCAAGTTCGACAGCAACAAGCTGGACAATATCGGTCGGTACCTTGGGGTCGGGCGGAAGATGCCCCACACAGGCAAAGACCTGTGGCTTGGCTGCATGGACGGCGACGTCAAGTCGTGGCGCACTATGAAGCGCTACAACGCTCAGGATGTGCATTTGCTGGAAGCCGTCTATGAGAAGATCAAGGGATGGGCGACGTCACACCCTGACCTTCGGCCCTACAATGACGCTCAGGGCTGCCCGACCTGCCTATCCACCAACATTCAGTCTCGCGGCTTTAATGTCGCAAAAACCCGCAAGACGCAGCGCCTGCACTGTCAGGACTGTGGCTCTTGGTTCGGTGGGGCCGTAATCAAATGAAACTCCCCGCCAGTGTCCGCGTCGGACCCTATAAATTCAAGATCATTCGCAGCAATAAGTCGGACCATGACGAGGCTGGTTATTTCCTGTCTACCACACGAGAAATCGGGGTCGCTAAGCCGGAGGACTTCGGAGCCGAAGATGAAGAGGCGGCCACCGTCATTCATGAACTGGCTCACGCTGTTGTAGACGTTCACTGGCCACAGATTGAAGAAGACGAAGAGATCGTCTCGAAGCTTGATCTGATCATCACGCAAATTCTGCGGGACAACAAAACTCTGGTCCGGTCGATCCTGAAAGCTCTGAAATGAGCATGATTAATCTCCGCGCCAAGCTTCTTGCTATAACCGGAGAGCCTCACGATATATCAATGCTGGTTAAAACAGATTCCACGGAATGGCAGATCAAGATTTCGCAATCAACGGTGAGGTGGAGTGCGGCTCTGAGAGAGGATCGACGAGGATCGGAGCCCAGATCGAGAGACAAAGCGTGGCATGCGATTTTATGGATTTCGTGAACCCGGATGTAAGGATCACGATGTTTTGAGCTTGGAACGACGTCCAATCGTCGTGGTTTCTCTTTAAGAGGTCGGGAGATGGATCCTTGCCCTTCCCACATTATTTCCCCGCATTTCCATGTTGATCGGTGCAAGAATGAGTGGGTTTCCTTTACGTTGGGGTTTGAACATGTTTTGGGGATGAGTGACGATTTCACTATTGAAGGTGACGATTCTTAGTGTAATGGTAGATTGGATGTTGGGGAGTGTTTCCCCCTTGTTTTCCTCACTTTTCCCCATGGTTTCGGGCCGTGGAGAGGCCGAGATGGGGTTTTGTTCTTGTTTTGGGAAATTTAGACTTATTTCGGGGTAAACGTCGAATCCGTGGTTTTGATCATCATTTTGCAACCCAATGGGTCTCATTAGGTGTGTTTGAGGTCGGGGAATGGTTCCCCTAGCTTCCTGCTCGCCTCGGAGGCGAGTCGGAGTGGAACGGGGCCCCCATGGGGTCCCCCGATCATTTGGTCACTAGAGTCGGTCTACCAATGGGTCGACCGATTTTGGTAGAGCCAAGAACTGGCTCTACTACAGGGTTCGGTCGACCGACCCAGCATGAGGTCGATTCCTTGAGAGGGAGCGTCGACCTGTTGAAGGGGGCTTTCACCCCTGGGTGGTTTGGTCAACCGACCAGCATTGGCTGGTCGACCGAACTCCCCTGGGGTTGGGTTTTTGTAACCATTTCGGCCCCGATTATGTGGTTTCTCACCCCAAACATGAATATGGGTATTTGACCCATCTAAACCCATGGGAATGGGGCCAATTGGGCCTCGTGAGGGTGACGGTCGCCTGAGGATTAATTCTCATGGTTTGAGGATTTATGGGTTCTCCGTATTGGGTTTTAACCATGTGATTTTGGCATGGTTTCCACGTGTCTTGCGTGCCCGTGCTGAGGCTTTCACCATGTGATTTAGTGGGCCGGTGTCCACTAGTGCGGCCATGTGGTTTGAGGGTGGTTCCTCAACACCCTATAGTGTCGTATCGTGGATCATGGGGGTTGCGTGTGCGTACAAGCCTTTCTTGAGATTCCCGTGATCAGTGATCGACCGTGTTTTGAGGTAGCTTCCCACCGGATCGTGGATGTGAGAGCTCGGCGGGACTCCGCGAGACCGTGGAGGATCCCAGTGGCTGATCGTATTGGACAGGGCGAGACCTCCCAGTGTGTACGACGCTCCTTGTTCTGAGGCAAGACCACCTGAGTGTCTGTACCTTGGTTGGGATAAGAGTATGTTGCTGATGGATGTAGTGGTGCATACCCCGTGTCGGGTAGTTGGACACGGCCGTGCAGACTGGCACAAAGGTGCAGATCCCAGCCAATCCGAGGGTGTGGTGCGTGTGAGTGTCTCCTCTACTCCTCCCAAGATTGGGTGTTAGTAGTGTGCGCGCATATGAGGCCTTGGCACAGTATAAGATGTCAGTGGATGCATCTGGCCATGTTGTGTAAGCTGAATAGCGGACCCTATGCCGATGAAGGTTGAGTTACTGATAGCATTGTGGTGGCCCTTCCGGCAGGCAGGGATGTGTGCTTCCCTGTGTGTGGGTAGGGTTCCTTCCACTGGCCTTAGCCCGGGACCGAGGTTGCCAGTGTGTAGTTGTCCTCCCGCAAGGTGGAGGTTGTGTACGTGTGGCTGCATGGCCGGGTTTCCCGTCGAGGTGTTACTACCATGTTGTTGCGAGGTTTCCTTTTGGTAGTAGCTTGGCGGATTACTCGGGGGTCTGCGATCCCAGCTAGTGGTTGAGGTTCCCTTGTAGGGAGCTGGGCTGATGTAGAGTTAAATCAATAAAATAACAATAATAAATTTGAAAAAAAATGAGTTTAGGGACGGCCTGTCTGGTCGAAACGTGTAGTTGTTAAAACTAAAAGTTCTATATATTGTCACCCGACGTGCAAGTCTCGTGATAAAGATCTCCTAGAGATACGATGACCCTCGGATAAGCGATATCTTCTCTGTCATCATCACGTTCTCGAAGAGAGCTCCGTGAATATCGATTAAGCTCTTAAAGGGTCACCCGACGCGAGTGCGAGTCTCGTGGTAAAGATCCCCTAAAGATACGATGACTCTCTAGTAGACGATTCTCTCTCTCTTATCAATATGTCTTCGAAGAGAGATTTGTGAATCTCGATTAAACTATCAGAGACTCAGTAAAAAACAGAGAGAAAAACGAAATGAAGAACGCACAGTAGAAGACAGAACTGTTGCAGTTGAACAACAACCACCACCAAATGATCACCCGATCGAGGTGATCCATTTAAAGGGGGTGTCGAGAGAAGAGCATCCTCAAATGTCGCCTTCCTCAAAAATTCACGCATAACACACGCGAACGTCGTTTTCATAATTTGGCACATAAGTCAATTTCATGACGCATGTTGTTATCACGCACAATGATGAACAATATCATATCGTAATTGAATAGTGAAAAAATATTAAATAAAATTTTTAAATCACGGTAAAAGTCTAACCATCGTTACATAGTATCAACACCTCATGATCTTCTCCCCCAACTCAAGGGCTGGGCAAAGCCTCCTCGGGGAGGTTCTCTCATGTGGTGCCTTTGGTGCCACAGGAAACCCCCCTACTGCTCCAAAACTTAAGGTACCTCCTTCATTTTTTTAACTCCAGGTTGATACATGCAGGGCGGGGATGAGGGAGACTGATCATTCCTTCATTGCGGAAGGAGATGAACGTTCCACCCCGATCACCAGACAAGTGTTTTCATTAATGAAAGTAGTAAGAGTAAAGAGGAGTACAAGGGTAGGGGGGAGGGACGGCACCCAGGCAAAGGGTGGAGAACAACAGATAGCCCGAGGGCCCGAAAATCGATGAGGCCAAAGGGGCCAACAAGACGATACAGCCAGCTAAGAGCGGGGACTCCTGAAGTCTCGATAGCGGTTAGGCCGCCGACAATTCCTACGGGTGCTTCGGCGGACGGGCTAGAAGCCAAGGTCATCGAGGTCCACGTTCGGCTCATCAACGAAACCATCAAGATCGTTAGCTTGGTTGAGAGCATCAACAGGGGTGGGCAGTAAACCAACAGGCAAGTCAAGGGAGGCAAAGGCCGGCTCAACGAGCACGGTGCCCTGCACCTCAACCGGATCTTCAGGCACAGGCTAGAGGGAAGCAACAGCAGGGATGGGCCGCAGGGGCCCAGCAGTAGCAGGAGGAGGAGGACCCTCTCCTCGGCTGTCGGCGCGCAAGGCCAGGACAACGTGGTGGGAGTCCAACTCGACATAAGGTGGGGGGCAGAGCAAGGTACCTCTTTAATTCGAGACACAATCTCAACATGAACTCATATATGGATATGTGAGCCTACCCATATGATCATATGGCTATCATTTTTTTTTTGCACAATTTATGCTTGTAATTAATATTCGTGGGCTTTGAAATCTACAGTACAAACTACAATTTGATGATCAGTTGAGTTTTTTTTTTAAAACATATCCTCCCCTTTTCTTTCTCATTGATTGATCAGTGTGAAACATTATCATCCCTCTGACTTACTGTATATTATCTGTTTCACTATGTGACTATTTGGAGTGGCATTAGATTAGGTCAACTAACTCAAAATTTTAAGACGTTGCGTGGAGAGAGTTTCACTATTTTAAATATATTTTTATTTTATCTTATTTTTAATACAAAATTATTCTAACATGCCTACTCACGTGTACGATGATTATGTTCTAGCGATCTATTCACCCCCCCTCTAGATCTGCATTGCCATTCCCAATAGTTGATATCAGAGCTAGGCTTCCGACAGTGTGGTACAATGACCAGGGAAGAGTTGAAAATAGCAATGGTTGTAGTTTCATAGCTGAGGGTCATTTTATTAATCGACCACCATTTTTTGACTGATCGAATTATCTTTACTGGAAAAATAGGATGGAAGTGTTTCTGCGATCACAGAGCCATGAACGTTGGAGGGTGATCACCCATGGTCCATTTCAACTATCGGAAGATGAAAATGTATGGACCAAAGAACAGATTTGACTGTCAACTGTCAACAGGAGTGCTATGAACGTGATGCAATGTGCTGTTCATCCAAACCAGTATTCCAGAATTTCTGCATGTAGATCAGTTAAGCAGATGTGGGACAAGTTAGAGTTGATATACGAAGGAACATCCCAGGTAAGAGCCACTAAGGTATACTTATTGATCATTGAATATGAAATGTCCAAGATGAAGCATGATGAGACTATCAGTGAAATGTTTTCTAGACTGTCAGAACTTACTAACAATCTCAGGGCGTTAGGCAAGGAGTATACTGACAGTGAGATTGTTAGGAAGATACTCAGGTCCCTTTCCCCAACATGGCACACTAAGGCCACGATCATTGAAAATTCTAGGGATCTGACAATCATGTCGGTAGATGATCTAATTGGCTCCTTGATGACATATGAGATCAACTTCAAACCAAATGGAGAGAAGCACAAGAAGAAGCCAATAGCTCTCAAAGGGTGTGAGAGCAATGAAGAAGGTAGTGAAAATTCTGAGAATCTATTAGACTTAGATGACCATCAACAAGCCATGCTGACCAGACATTTTCAAGAGTTCCTCAAATCCAGAGGTAAAATTTTTAGGAAAAAGGGGCCACATCAGAAAGGTAAGTATTCTAACCTCAAGTTTGATAAAAATAAAAATTCTAATAAGATCATCTGTTATCAGTGTAAGAAAGCAGGCCACATAAAAGGAGAGTGTTAAGAACTGCTGAGGAAGAACCCCAAGTAGATTTGGATTAAGCAGGAGAGCCTTTCACCATGAAAATAATAGAAAATTCTATGTGTCTAAACAAACGATGACTCACTCCTCTCACCATCAAAATGTCTTCAATGCACACAACTCTTACAAGGCAAGGCAGTTTGTTTACATGCACAGAAATAATTTTGGGTAGTGGAATAACAAACATATCAGAAATAACCAAGCCAAATCAAATCCATGGGTTGCTGCCAAAAGGAATGACAGTGATAAAAAACTGAACAATCATGCCAATCAGAATAGCCTGGAAAGCAGATTTGGATTCTGAAAGATTTGTTGAAGAGTCTTAATGATGCATGTGGACCCAACTTGTCTTGGGTTCTAAAAGTTTTTGCATAAACTATTTTGCAGGAGAGCCTGGCAACCAAGGACAACCAGTGGTATCTTGACAGTGGCTACTCGAGTCACATGACTGGAGACAATGCCAAATTCAGTAAGCTGAAAATGAAAGCTGGTGGAACAGTTAAGTTTTGAGGGAAGAACAGAGGTAAGATCATAGGCTCTGGCACTGTTGGTAAGTGTCCCTCCAACACAATTGAGAATGTATTACTTGTTGAGGGTCTTGAACATAACCTACTGAGCATGAGTCAACTCTGTGACAAGGGTCACAGGGTCACATTTGATGATCATGAATGTAAAATTTTTGAACTCAATTCTGATTCAATAAAATTTGTAGGCCATAGAGTCAACAATGTTTACATAATGAACATAGATGAAAATTTTACTTCAAATCTTTGTTTGACTGTCAACTATGAAAATAATGCTTTCTATTGGCATAGGAAGTTAGGCCATGCTAGCTACAATATCTTGAATAGATTAGTCAAGCATAAGTTGGTTAGAGACGTCCACTTGCACTCACTCCCAAAATTTGGTCCAACCTCAGCCCAAACCTACGTCTTTTCCACACATCATTCTATCTTTTCACCGGTGCATTACATGTTAGATAGGATTTAAGATTCCCATGCATTGGTGATCCATCATTTTATACGCGTCCTTCGACGGTTCTTTCGCTCGGTTTATATGCATCTATATGCTTGCAAATTCATGCATGTTCTTTGCATTTGCGGTAGTTGTTTTCTCATGCATTTGTGTTTGCAAACCCATGCGTGTTCTTTGCATATTTTTTTTAGGTGTTTTAAGCTGTCAGGCATGGGTCCATTATTTCATGGCAGCAATTTTCTTACTTGATTAATTCTTGTATTTGGTTCACACTTACATCCTTGTTCTTGTATATTGTTTTTTTTTATCATATGGGGCTTCCTAGTGTTGCATGCTTTCACGCTGAATTTCATTAGTGCATGATTGTCGTCTATTGTTGTTTACATTTGCATGCATGTCGTGGCATGGTTTAACTAATATTTGAGTTGCATGATGCATCTTTTTACATTGCCAACAGCATTGTTTTCTCTCATTTGGCATCTTCGTTAGTTTGTTTCTTTTTCAGAGGTTTGATGTGCTTTGTTGGCACATTAAGATCATGAATGATCCAATCTCTATGGTGGCTTAGAATCAACCCCTCATGAAAACCGCACATTCCCTGAGGAGATTCTACCAAGTGGGGACACCTTTTACAGAGGGCTTTAGCTTTAGTGACACTTCCCTTGGGTGTTGTTGACGGTTAATTCCTTTCACTGGTTAATGTGACTTTCACTCGGAGACCTCCACAAGTTTCCATTTGATCATGAGTTCCCTCGTGGCCACCTTAGTGACCCGTGTACAACATGCATTGCAGTGAGTTGTGCACATCTTTAGCGGACCCAAATATTGACCTTCCCATATCTAAGAATGTCTGTTTTTTTTTTTTTTTTTTGAGAGAGAGAGAGAGAGAGAGAGAACTTAACGCTTTAAGTAATTCATGGACCTGTTGTCAGGTTTTCATAACCGAACCAAAAAGAAACTCAGCACTCGGGTATGTTGCTGTAGCTATTGTTCATATAACAGGCTTAATCCGAGTCAGGTCTAGACCCAACTTGATACCAACGGGTCTATTTCGAGTCTGTCTTGGTGTAGCCTTCAGAGTTGCTTGCAATAGATGTTGAAATCTCGGTGATCACAAGAAAACTTGCGCTTTCTACAAGCTGGCTCACATTTTTCAATTGAGTGGATGCAACAGAAACCATGTTCTAGATTAACCACATGCTCGGGGACAGGATTAGAGATGCTAAAAATGACTCAAATTACTTTTAACACACAAGACAACATGACCAGAAATGGAGAATGCTAGGATAAAAGTCTGGTTAAGGATTCTGTTCGTAGATTTTCGCGGACCATTTTGCACTTGCCATAGAACTATTTACTTGATCAATTTTTTCTCCCCCTTTTCAGGTGATGAAGCCGGCTTGTAGAAGGAACCACCAAGGTGTATGGCATGAACCTATTGCACATCAGCAAGAACTGCCACTTTAAGTCGTTCAAGTAGGATGGATAGGCCTCTCGAGGTCAGGCCTTCTATCCATTTCCATCGCCGTTGAAGCATCTGGAAATGCATCTGGGTAGATTGCCAAGAGTTTTGCCTTCATGTTTCTGCACTTCATATGAAAAGACAACACAAAAAGATGTCAAAAGAATTAGATCATAGTACATTAGGATCAAACACCGAAAGTACATTAGAAAACAACAACAAATCATGCATTTTCGCTATTTCAGATGTTGTGGTCCTGACACAAATTGACGGTAAAAAAGGGGAAAGTACAACAGATTAGCATTAGCGGCAAGTAAATGTTCAACATTCATAATAAAAGGACTCCCATCACAAGATAATTTTATTACATAATCCAATAAAAGAACTAATGACAGTCTGGACTCAATAAAAGAAAATTACAATGAGTGACTCAAAAGACACGACTACATAACGACATTGATGGTGGGAACGGCTCTACGCTCTTCACTCTTGCTCATTCCTTTCCGAGTGAACCTCGTCATCGAAATTACCTGAAAAATAAGGGAAAAATACTAGATGAGCGAATGCTCAGTAGGAATTATATCTCAAGTACAAGCTTGCTTAAAGTAATTACATGTTATATGGATGCAAGTATACCTAAGCATGTACGCATGAAAATGATAGGAGAGAGAGTAACCAACAAGCAAGATATTCATGGAGAATATAACAAGATGGTCAAGCATATAATTGTATCAAGTCATGTCAAGTGAATTGACTATCATGTTATCAAACAAGTAAATATCCGTTTCGAGTCACGTAAGTCATGTCATGTCAAGTCAAGCCAAGTACGAGTCGTGAAATGTCAATCTAGTAAGTCATGCACTTCAGTGCAATGTCACACCGTGATCAATATAGCTCCCATGGGCACAAGTACTTTCGGGTGCTCCTCCCAGGACCAAATTGGGCCCTATATGCGCAAGCATTGAGTCATGTATATTTTTAGACATCCACTATAGTTTATAGCCGATAGAGTTCTAAAGAAATAAGTCATTTTAGGATGATAAGGTAGATTTCACAGAACGAAGGAGTTCAAGGACAGAACTTGAACAAGAATGACATGCTGATAAATCGCATGAAAAATCATGACATATCATGAAACTGGGTAATTGGCGTCCACTGGGTCGCCATCAATTTCAGAACAAGCGTCCACTATAGTGGTCGCTCATTCCTGTGAACAGTACAGGCATGAAGAATGTGCGACACTTCATGTGGTCGCTCATTCATAATTAGCGTCCAGTGTAAGGTCGCTAGAACAGTAAACTACGGCCGCCAATTCCTTTTGGAGTCCAAGTCCTAGTCGCAGTTTCCAGACATGTAATCAAACTTCTCAAAGAGGCCAGAAATAGCGCTCTAAGAGGGCTAAAGCATCATGTTTCTTCAGTATGACGTAACAAGTATGGGTTCCAGGATTTTTAGGGTACAACCTGCTCGGCTTCCTTGAGGGAATCCAAGGTTAGCGTAAACTTACGGAGGTCTCAATGAAGAAAGTACCAGTCCAAAGGAAGGAATATCTCGTGGAGGGTTCAATCATCACCAAGAGTTGAGTGTGTAATCGATAGAAATAAAACAAATACTCCATCTACGGACGTGAGATGAAAGTGTCAATAGACCCACGATATGGGCCAGAAAACTGATAAAAACTGAGAGAATAAGAATCTGCGTCCAATCAGACAGGCGCTCATTCATAAACGTGCGTCTGTGTGAAGTGTCGCTCAATCATTAATTAACAAAATTTTTAAAGAATACCAATAATTAGCGACTTAGTGAACGGACGCTAATTCTAGTATTTTCCAGAATTAATATAATTTAATTACAATTAGCGACCGTATGAAATGACGCCCAATCTTGATATAGCGTCTATGATTATGTCGCAGAATCATGAATTTCATATATTTTCTATTTTACTAATTATTTTACAATCAACGCCTCCATACAGGGGTGCTCATTCATTAATTGGCGACTGTGAGACAATCGCTCATTCTTTTACTGGTACGCATCGGGCAGGAACGTTTACTGATACATATTACTGTTTATTTCTTTTAACTTTAGCATGAATAGTAGCACTTTACTATTTGCATGAAATTTTACAAAACTAAAGACATGGATAGCTAGAGAAAAATATAGAGGATCTAGAATCATGCTCATGCAAGAATTTTAACGTCAGGTTTGATAGATATTAATTTTTAAACATGTAGTATTTATTAATTACATTTACAAGAATTAACAAAAGGATGCCCTTTGGTCTCAAGAATGCTGGTGCCACCTACCAGCGAGCAATGACCAAGATATTCGATGAGCTACTGTACAGAAAAGTTGAGTGCTACATTGATGATCTAGTCATCAAGACTAAGAAGAGAGAAGATCACCTCGATGACCTCAGGGTCATTTTCGAGAGGCTGTGACAGTACGAACTGAAGATGAACCCAATGAAGTGTGCCTTCGGTGTCTCCAGCGGGAAGTTCCTCGACTTCGTTGTTCATTATAGAGGGATTGAGATCGACCCCGCCAAGATAAAGGCTATTTAGGAGTTGCCTCCTCCAAAGAATCTGAGAGAATTGAGGCCCCTACAAGGCCCAGTAGCCTACATACGCAGGTTTATCTCTAACCTATTAGGACGTTGCCAGTCGTTTCACAAGCTGATGATGAAGAATGCACCATACTGCTGGAATCAAGAGTGTCAAAGGGTTCTTGGCCAATTGAAGGAACATTGGAAGGCCCCACCGGTGCTGGGGGGCGCCCGTCAAAGGGAGGCCGCTTATCTTGTACATAGCCGCCACCAAATGTTCATTAGGCATTACATATTGTCACATGAAATACGGCTTATATCAAGAGCCGACCTTGTCAAATACATTCTCTCTTACCCGGCTTTGAAGGGGCGCCTCAGCAAGTGGGTAGTGCTGCTGATGGAATTTGACATCACCTACATACCGCAGAAGGCCGTTAAAGGTCAAGCCATCGCGGACTTCCTCGCAGCACACTCCGTTCCTGAAGATTCTCCGTTGATTACGGAGCTTCCCGAAGATGAGACACTGGAGGTAAATCAAATCTAGCAGGCCACTTGGCAATTATATTTCAACGGGGCGTCGAGAGCAGAAACTAGCCCGACTGGGCGCACCAGAATAAGGGTCGGAGCTGACGTCGTCCTCAAATCCCCGGAGAGAGAAGTACTACATACCTCTTGCTCCATCAGCAAACCCTACACAAATAACGAGGCGAAATACGAAGCTCTGATCATCGGTCTCTTTGTCGCTCTTCATATGGAGATCCGAATGCTGCAAGTGTTCGGCGACTCGTTATTGATCGTCAAATAAGTCCAGGGACAGTTTGAAGTCCGGAAGCCTGAATTACTCCCCCACTACACTAAGGCGAAGTAGCTCATGGGACAGTTCTACCTCACTGAGATAGGCCATGTCACCAGAGGAGAAAATGCACAAGCCGATGCACTCGCAAAGCTGACAAGTTCTTTGGCAATCCCACTAGGAGAATCGCTACCCCATGATATACTACTCTCCGAGCCCAAACTTTGGCTCCGGAGTAGGGGGCAAGTGGAGAGGGGTAAATCTGCATCCCAAATATATGCGCGGATCGGGATGCTCAAATCAGGTCCAGATAGACCCAACTAGGCCCAATTCGACCCAACCAGGTCGAGCTCCCCAAGTGACAACCCCATGAACAGGTCCACTTATCTCGAAGCCCAAACACACTCGGATCAGACCTTCCTAGGCGGCCTCTTGGCCCGGAAGACCGAGTAACGGTCGCTCGGAAGGGCCCAATCGACGCTCGAGCATAACCGTCGCAACGCTGCCCACTACGCTCGGAAGGAGCGCCCAAGCGCCCCACCAGGGGATATCCTACGCTCGGGCCCCCCACGGGTGCTGTTTCCTTTGACAGGGCATATCTCTCGGTGAGCATCTCGCTACCGCTCGAAGAAAGGAAACTCGAAGGGACATGGAAGAAGAAGGGTCCTCCTCCAGGACATAACGTCCCCTGGTCCCTCCAGATATCCTATCTCCAACCAAGAGAGTGAGCAGCTATATAAACCCAAAAAAAGTCCTTCGAGAAGGTAAGGTGATCCTGAGTACTCAACACCACACTCACTGGTGGAGAGCGATCTCGTGTTCCTCACTTTTTCTATTAACAGGGCTCGCCTTTGAGTGGTACTCGAGCCTAAAGCCCGGGTCTATCATTGATTGGCCCAATATGCAGAGAAAGTTCAAAGAAAGGTTCCACATTATCGAGAGGGAGGTGACGATGGCCGAACTATATGAAACCAGGCAGAGGAGTGACGAGTCTGCCCTGGAATATATCAAGAGGTGGAGGAACCTCAGTATGAGGTGTAGGCACCCATCGCATCAGGAGGATGCCGTCTAAATATGCAAGCAGAACCTGCGAAGAGAGGTGCTGAAAAGAATGATAGGCACTAAAATCAAGTCGTTTGATCGACTGAACGCTGTGGTAGCAGAGGTCGAGGCATTCCTCTCAAAATACTCCGCCGCTCCTGCTACTTCAAACCAGAAGGTCAAGTCGATCGACAAACGATTGGCATCTCAAGAAGTGTACATGGTCAACTTCAGGACCTTCAAACAGTAGAAGGAAATAGATAAAGGGGTAGCTGAGTCTTCCCCATCCAAGCCCGCCGATTGGTGAGAAGGCCCATCCCTGCAGGATAAAATGAAGAAGATATATTCATTCCCTCGAGATAAGACTCGGCTCTTGTTCGAATGGGCTGTGAAATTTGACAAGATCACTCTCCCAGAACTAAAGAGGCCGGGTGATCTTAGAAGAAAGGATGATCCTCGCTTCTGCCCATATCATCAAATGATCGGGCACCCTATCGAGGACTGCTATATTTTCAAGGACATTATTGAGTCCTTAATCAAGAAGGGAGAATTACAAATGGGGGAACATAAAGTCGATCCTCTACGCTCGCATGAAATGCCCACTCTAGGAGTAACAATTACCATGATATCTCTTTATCAACAGCTACCTGAAGAAGTGGTAGAGACCTGCACTCAACATACCTATGAGGCCTATATCCTAGCGCCAGCAGGAGATCAAGGGAATTGGCACACCGTGCCGTCAAAAACAAGAAGAAGGGCAGCGCTTCGTCGTGGCCCGTCACACCTCAGCTGGAACCCCCGGCCGTGACCCTCGTCTGGCATGAGACGGCCCCTCAGCTGGTCATTAGAAGATTCACCAACAATAATAAGAAACACATCCCTATGCGGGTGCACGAAGAGGCCAATCCGACGGTGATACGGCTTTAGGAAATCATCAATGGGCAAGATGAATATGAACAGCCCGAAATTCAGCCTATCCAGCTGAAAGAATATGTCCCTTGGGAGCAGCTTGAATCCCTGAAATTGACAGAGGAGGCTGAACCTGAAGAACCTATCATATGGGATGAGCCTCCCCAGGAGTAGCCGCTGACTGTGAAGAAAAATAAGAAGAAATCCAAGAACAGAGGAAGAGGACTGGCCGTATCTTGCAACACCCTTGCGGCCCTATTTGAAACAGTCTGAATCTCTGAAGAAGAGGATGAAGAGATATGCCTCACGTCAGTAGAGGCAAATCAAGCTGAGGCTTCCACCTCTCAACATGCTACTAGGTCGGGAAGAAAATAGGGGCATCCTCCCGAAGCCAGCCACAACATCATGTTACGTGGTGAACCACCATACCAGGTTCCCTAGCCTGAAGTCAAAGGGGCAGAGATTCCTCCTCCACCAGGGCTCTACCCCGAGCGTGCAAGCAGTAAGGAGGTTCCCTCCTTCACTGAATTTCTGGCATCTCGAGAGGACAGGCGGCCATGCCCACAGCCACAATGGAGGGTCAAGGTCACTCCTACCTTACCCTCAGGAGCATCTCCTCCAGCAGACAAAGACCGAGCGGGCGTTCCAAGCTTCACTGAATTTATACAAGGAAAAGAGCCAGTCGAATCGGCGTAGCAAGTTCAGGGGGCACCTGAAGAAAAAGAAGAATCACCTTTCGAGTCAGCTCCTCAAGAGCACCATGAAGGCAGGCGTAAAAGGTCTAAAGAACTAAGGCTATCCAACATTAGAAGCGTCGGCAGAATAGTGAAGTAGCTGAAGAGAATCCCTGCACGCTTCTCTATCTGGGATATACTTTCCCTCGACGAAGAAACAAGACAAGCTATCATCATGGCCCTGCAAACCCCGACATACTTTGAAAGCTATTTTGCTGAAGCACAGCCAGGGGTGGCTATGACATTTACAGAGGAAGATATGCTCCTGCCTTTAGTCAATCACAACAGACCCCTCTATATGAGGGGGCAACTGAACAAGCAACTAATAAATAGAATACTGATTGACCCAGGAGCAGCAGTCAATATACTCCCCTATCGGGTATATCAGAAATACTACTTCAATGTGCACCTGATCGACGTCAGGGATATGAGAATTGCTGGCTTCAACCAGAAATTTGAAGTCCCCATGGGCATGGCGGAGTTTGAACTCTCACTCGGCGACTTCACTACTAAAGTGCAGTTTCATGTTATAAACTCTGATACATTATACAAGGCATTATTGGGCCGGTCGTGGCTACATCAGAATCAAGTGGTGGCCTCCACCCTCCACCAGTGCACAAAATACCCACGAAATGGAAAAGAAGAAAGAGTGTTCACTGACTTACACCCTTCCAAGGTGTTTGGATGTCACCTGCTAGATGCTTCTCTGTATCTAGAAAAGCTGAAGAAGCCCAACCCTCCAGCTCAAGACAAGGGGAAGAAGAAACTAGAAGCTGGTGACCGGTTCCCTCCGCTGTCGCCGGGCTATGTGCCTCCCCCAGAGGTGTCACTTATATCCGAAGAAGAAGGAGATCTTAGGTCAATTTAGCTCAGCATCCACCCCAAATCAGAGGCATTTAAACTTGAAGAATTATTCGGGGATGTCAGGGTCACGCCGGGGATCATCAAGCACGCACCTAATATAGACTGTCAGACAGTTGAAGTATTGAAAACCATGGAGGTCCCCAATCCTGATGGCATGGGCCAAGGAGCAGCCTGCAAAAGGGGATGATGATTGCAAATTCCTTGAAGAGATGCAAGACCCAGTTGTCCCAATAACGGGACTTCCATATATAACTGGCCGTGCGGTCAAGCTAGCCAGGAAGCAGCAAATTTCCTTCTGTCAACCCTCGAGTCAAAATAAAATGTTCAAAGAACTGTAGTATCCACCAAATGTGGACAGAAGACTGCTGTAGATTACTCAGCACCCGGGGCTGTGTTTCTCTATTGAAGATTGCCAAGAAATCGACATGATTTCCATCTGCACGGTAACAAGTGAAGACCCCCTAGAAGCAATTTATGATGAATACATAGGGGACTATGAACTAACCAAGCCATCGGCTGAATTAAAAGGCGCGGGCCCTCCTTGGCCATGGACGCACAACGATTCGCAAGGGCCAGAAGCTGAAGAAAACCATCTTGCCCCTAAGGGCATCCCACCTACAAGTTGGCACTTAAGCTGCATGAAATCTGCATCATCAGCATCAGGGCTATTTTTCCAACCTAATAAACAGCCAACCAGCACAGAAGACGACAAAGTTGAAGGCCTGCCGCCAGGTGAAGGAGGGAAAGAGCATATCCATGAAGCCCTTGAAGTTGAAGAAGATGACGAAGGCTTCGTCGACTTACAACTGGCTCCTCTAAAAATAGAAGATGGCGGTCAAGCTACTGTCGACTAATTAGTAGAAGTAAACCTCAGCATGGGAGATGATCCCATGCCGAGCTTTCTTAGTGCCCTCTTGCTACCTGAAGAAAGGAGGGAATATACAAAGCTGTTGCAGGAATTTTGAGATTGCTTCGCTTGGAATTATAAAGAAATGCCAGGCCTCAGCCCTACAGTCGCTCAACATATCCTGACCGTTAACCCAGATACTGAGCCCGTGAAGCAGTCACCTCAGCGAATGAGGCCAGAATTAAAAAACCAAGTGTGCAAGGAGGTCGACAAGCTAATAGATGTCGACTTCATGGCCAAAAATCAATATACTACATGGCTGGCCAATATTGTGCCCGTGAAGAAGAAAAATGGTCAAATCCAGATCTGTATGGATTTTCATGATCTAAATAAAGCTTATTCGAAGGATGATTTCCCGGTGCCCATCACCGAAGTAATGATCGCTGCTACAATTGGTCACGAAGCATTGTCCTTCATGGATGGTTTGTCCAACTATAACCAAATCTGGATTATGGAACACGACCAGGTCCACACGGCTTTCCATTCGCCCAAAGGGATATTCCACTACAAACGGATGCCCTTCGGCCTGAAAAATGCTGGCGCCACATACCTGAGGGCGATGACAAAGATTTTTGATGAGTTGCTCTACAACAAAGTCGAATGCTATATTGACGACTTAGTCATCAAAACAAAGAAAAGGGAGGAACAAAGAAAATGGAGGACCACCTAGCGGATCTCAGAATAATATTTAAATGGCTGTGGCTGCATGAACTGAAAATGAACTCGATGAAGTGCACTTTTGATGTCTCCAGTGGAAAGTTCCTGGGCTTCATCGTCAGATATAGGGGAGTTGAAATAGACCCAGCAAAAATGAAGGCTATTCAGGAGCTGCCTCCTCTGAGATCTCGATCTGAGTCGAGTCGGATAGCACGGGTCGGGATGACTCGTATCGGGTCGACAAATTTTGATCATAACCCTTTTGCTGATCTCTGTCTTTGTGTCCATCTGTTTGGGTTTTTACTGGATTCAACAAAGGGATCAATGATTAGACCCCTTGAAGGCTGAATTTCGACGTAACGTTGTACGGTAATTTGGCCGAGAGGCTAATTTGTAACAACGGAACTTTCAAAAGGTCGGAAAAGAGTTACACCGGCAGAGGAGTGGATGGGCTTTTTGTCGCTTATTTTTTAAGATCAGGTCAGTGCCATGGAGATGGGAAAAACTCGTATGTGGTCACTTTTTCTCACAAGTTTGTGCCGTCACCTTAGATGTTGAGTAATTGAGAGAGAGAGAGAGACTCGCATGTTATTCAAATGCAAGTTTTTTGTTACATAACAGAGGAAAGTTGTCACCCATTGATCCCGGTGGTGGCATTCGGGATTTTGTCTTGAGTGGAGGATCGTTCGTTTGGGTCTAGCTGTGGTTGGTTGAGTGAGGGGTTTATCTATCGTTGGGCAAGTTAGAGATCTGGGTCAAGCGGGTGAGGGTGCCTTTGCCGCTCTGTGGTGCATCTAGAATGGTCTTTCTCGTGAAGGCTTTGGGCAGGGTGAAGTTCAGTTCCTTCGTAGTTGGTCTCGGAGGGGAAGCTAAGCTGCATTGAGGCTCTCGTAGAGGCTGCGTCTCCTTCAACTGTCCCACTGACGATCTTAGTCTTCATCGGGGGGATTGAGTCTGTTGTCTGTGTTTCAGTCCATTTGGAGGCGCAGAGGGGTGGCGACAGTTGGCGTTGATCCTAGGGCGGCCACGCCCTTTTTCGAAAGTTGAAGATAGTACATGGGCGGGCGGTTCAAATTCTAATTCGAATCATCCCGCCTTTGGCATTGGAGTTCTATTTAGATCGGCCCCGAGTGGAGTCGGATTCAAGCTGGGTAGATTTGGGTCTTTTGACCGGTCACCCAACTCAACACCTCAGGTTGACTTACCCATTTTTGTTGGGATTTCGGGCTCAACGGGACCCAGCAAGCTTCGTCTTCTCCTCCCGATCCCTGGTGTAGTGCAGGTAGTGGCACGGGGGATCTGCAGGGTTGACGGAGGCACCCTCGTCTGGCAGCCACCCGCACTCCGGCTTTAGTTCCCTGGCGGCCTTTGTCTTCGCCAGCAGTGGGGCTTAGCACTATAACGTCGATGGAGCATGATCTTGCGAAGGGGAAGATTGTGGATGTGGAGGAGGTGTGCCGGGAGACTCCAACCTCTTCTTTGGGGTTGGGTCTGGTTGCCAATGGGCTGCCCTTGCCAGCGCTTTCTCAGGGACACAAGGGTGTGCATGTGCCTAGAGCAACAGTCTCCAACTCCATGCCTTGTCAGTGGGCCCTCCTACGGCCGTTTACAAGGAATTGTTGCGACCAATGTCAAGCTCGCTAGTGAAAGGCCCATTCGAGGAAGCGCCTAAAGCTATGCTAGGATGCTTCCACCCCTCCTTCTGGTCCAGCCCTAACAATGGCCCCTTCCTCTGAGATCCTTGTAGATCTCACAGAGCAGCTGAGTAACCTCTTTGAGCCGCGGAGGTGGGAAGCAGAGCGCAATAACGAAGGGTGGCAGTTGCGAGGGAAATGGAGGTGGTAAAAGAGATAGTGGCAGTGGGAAGGGAGAGGATGTACTCTAGGTCCTACCTTCCCTCTCCTTTTTGATTGAAGATCATCTCCAGTGAGCTCCATTGCTTTGCCTACCGACACCAAATCCCCATGCCATTGGTCTCGCGGAGGGAGTTCTTGTAAAGGAGGCGTATACAGACATTACATCATTGGAAGATTTTAGGCAATAGAAGGTCCTAGCCTTGCCTTCCCCCGTCTAGGATGTCGGAAGACTTGCGTGATTTTCATTAATCTATAAAATAAGTACTCCTGGCGTAATATGACACTAGTATTCATCGTACCCTATGATTTTTAGCACGTTTTCGACTATCTACTGAGGGGGCTAGCGTGGAACCCTTGGACACTGTCAGTGCCCACTCTTGCATCTTCAAGTTACAGATCAAGCTACTTCCATGAGAATATAATAAAGTTGGCCAATAATGTACAATTCAACAATAGCCCCGTGATAATGTAACCAACGTAAAGAATGCACAAATATAAGATCATGGGAGTTCAAAGGATGATTTAAGACAAGGTCATGCCACGGAAGGAATCCTGTAGCATAACGCCATATTCTTTAACTTCCATAATTTATTAAATAGCTTTAAAATAAGGTGTTTGGTCCTAGACAATAAATAGACCATCTGGGAGCTTAGAAAAACCAACCCTAAGGTCAAACCTCAGGTTAGGCAGGGTCAGGAAAGAGGAGGTCATTTCCTGGACCGTTTCTGACAAATGCGGTCAAGATGGAACCGCTACTAAAGATAGGCGGTTGGGTCAGGACTGTTTCCAAGAAGAGACAGACGCGGTCATTATCTGGACCATTTCTAGATGGACGCGGTCACAGTCTGACTGCTACTGGACAGTCGTGGTCGTCTGATGGTCGCTTCTAGCCAGGACTCAAAAAAAATAGCAGTATAACACGTGCTTTCTACTTTATTGGGCTCTAAAGGTACAACCAGCTCGACGTCTTAGTGAAAATTCCAGGCTCACGGAGTCTTTGAAATAAGTTCACCTAGTCTGGTGGAAGGAATATCCAACGGAGAGGATCACAAGTCCAATAATGTGTGCCTATAAGTGTAAAGTATAACTAATGGCCACGCACCGGGGTACACACCATGTACTTAAGAAAAGAATATAGATGAGAAGAGATCATGGTAAAACAACGATCAAATCATCACTAAACAAGTCCTTGAAGCATGTAAAAATATGATCATTAATACAAGAGTATATGTTTTGGCATGAACATATCATAAGTTTAAAACTAAGTACGTGAAACATGAAAGACATGAAACCTAGCATGTTTGCTGCACAATATAACCATATTCATGAGAGTACAGTTATAACTAGGCATAGAACCTCATTAACTAGGCTTACCATATATACAATAGGGTCAATCTACAATGCAAAACACAGAAACATGAAGGCAGTCATCCGGTGACTATTTTTATGGACACGTGATCTGTCGAAGATCACTTTTATACATACACGGTCGTTGGCTGACCGCCTTCTATCTGTAGCAGACAGAAGTCAAAACCAAGGGATAGACCAATTTGTAGGGAATAGCTATGCATGAGACTGATAAAAATATGTGGTTAAAGCATGATGACATGTTCTATAACAAGTAAGATGCATGAATAGGTATGAATTCAACCAAATTAACATCTTTGTGGTTAAGGGTACAGGGACATGCATGTAGGGGTAACTTCGATACGTAGTGACAATAAAACCTTAAATACTTCATGTAGAAAGTATTAAACTTCATGAAATCAAAGGACTTTTACTCCTAATTTGATAATTTAGCCATCCACGAGATAACTTACCTCTGGGTTGAGCTTGAAACTTATGATTTCTAACTGGAAGATGACCCTAACTTTTGCACGTCCTGTGCCGAACCAGTAACTTCCCACCCCTCTAACTTATGATCCTCTTGATCTAAATTCATGAATATTAGAGGGTAGGTAGAAGATATAGAAGAGATCAAAAAATTCTAAAGACACAAGTTGAACTAACCTCGTTTAGGGCTTCTAATCTCCTGATCTTCACTGGACTGGCGCACTGGTTCTTGTACAGCCTATAGCGGAACAACAACTTTTGGGGCTTCTAACTCTTGGATACTTGATCTCCTACCATAAAAATTGGATGGTTGTTTCATAATTTATTTTATTTTCATCTTTCATTATTTCTTTTTACATATAAATACATATAAAAATTTTCAAGTTGCTACAGCCCTTCAAGAGAGTTATCATTTATTGTTGAAGCTTCATCGTGGACATTAACTTTATCCATTGGGCCATTCGACTGTACGCTTTCATTGCTATGGAGGGGCGGGCATTCTTTTGCTACCCTATCCACCTTCTATCCTACCTCATCCACATCTTTGTCTATCCGTAATTTCTCCTTATGGGCCACTCGTTGGGTGAGAAGGGAGTTCTCATTCTCTCGCCATTTGTGTAATTTGCATCCCATGCATTCCATGCATCCTCTACATCCATTGCATCGCATGCATTTGCATTCATTCTTCTCCGGGTTTTCAGACCTGTATCTTCCCCACTTTTCGGAACCTCCAGATCATCCACATCATCCTTCTTATCCACCTCTATCTTCGGGATCTCCAGGTCCCCTTGCACTTGTCGGGCATCGCGCCCCCTCCAGTTTTCTGTCAGGAGATCACACCCACTCCCAACTCTTGTATCCAGATCCTCCAGATTTTTCTCTGCTTACCGAGCATCGCCCTTTTCTATTTCTTTCTTTCTGAACCTCTGGGCTTTCCAGGGCATCGCGCCTTTTTCTATCTTCTTCCTCTGAAACCTCCGGATCTCCCTTTTCGGGCATCGCGCCCCTCTACACCTCCATATCCGGAACCTCCAGATTCTTTATCCCTTCTCCCATGACATTGCGTCCCTTCTAATTCCATTCCTCCGGAACCTCCGGATTCTTCTTTCATCCCCTCTAATCTCCTTGTTGCTCGGCACTGCGCCCCTTTATACCTTCTTCCAAAGCCTCCGGATTCTTTATCCCTTCTCCCAAGACATCACGTCCCTTCTGATTCTATTGCTCCGGAACCTCTGGACTTTCTATCTTTTTCTCTCTATCTTCTTTCTAGGCATTGTGCCCCTTCTGATTCCATTCCTCCGGCACTTCCAGATTTTCCATCTCATTCTCTCAATCTTCTTTCTAGGCATCGCGTCCCTTCTCATTCTCTACCTCTGGAACCTCTGGATCTCTTATCCCATTCCTTGATTCTTTCCGGACATCGCGCACATTCCCATTCTCTACGTCCGAAATCTCTGGACTTCCCATCTTTCTTTCGATTTATCCTTCTACTCCTCTAGGACATCGTATCCTTTGTTCTCTTCTTCCTTTTAACTTATCTTTTCCCATACCTTTTCCCGGGACATCGCATTCCTTGGTATTTTCTCCCTCCGGAATCTCTGGATGATTCTTCTTCCCATCATGATTCTCCTCCTCTGCCTCCGAACCCCCGGATCCATCACTTTCAATCTACCAATTCCTTCTCTTCATTCCACCTGATCCTGGGTTTGACTCGACTTCTTCCACATTTACTGCTTTGGGCATCTGCCCATTCTCACACTATTTCCAAGGCTTTAGTCCTCACCCCTCCTCTTAATTCCCATTCCTTCTGTAGACCTTCCATGTAATCAGGGTCTCCGTACCTTAGTGAGGGAGTTCTAGCCTTCACCTCCTTTCCTTTTTTCTTTCTTCGTCTGAGTCAGGTATTGGCACTGCTCCTTCTTGCTAAGCCACTTTAACTCCTTGCTTCTTTATTCCTTTCTGCCAATTGAGGACAAATCCCATGATGATCAAGATCGCCTCCGGTAGCTACTTCGACAAAAGGTCGCAAGGTAACATGTTTGCGTAAGTGCGCATTTTCAATATCTCCTTCTTCCGCACATGGTTTTCAAAATGAAGTGCTTCTTAACTTGATCAAGAGTGGTGGTCTAGGCCTTTATCCTAGGTCTTTAATTAAAGTCAATGTCAAAAAAAAAGAGTTACAAAAACTTGAGGCTGGCATGGTAAGTAGGCCAAGAGAGACTCAAGCAGCCTTTGAATAATTGACTTATAGTACCAGGTAGAGAACTTAGATCTGATCACCTTACGTGTAGTGATAGTTTCCAGACAAGCTTAACCTGCCCTTCCACATGTCACCATTTGATGGTACCATGTAATCAAGAAATGATGAAGGTATGAGGATTGCAATGCATTATGACATGAAAACAAATTATTCAACTCTCCCTCAGTTGGACACTATATGACAGGTGATATGCACAGAAATATGCAAACATATATGGATGGAATGTACATATTGACATGTGTAATATCACATCAGATTCAACACAAAGCAAATCAACACAGAGAACATTTTCCAGAGAAAACGAGAGGGATATCACTTGAATATTCAGATTTCAAATTTTGGGTTTTTCCTTTACCCTGGCGTATGTCACTTGGCCTGTGTGCCTTATCTTATTGACTGAAAATATATTTCACACTTCTTATTTTCAAGGCACACCTGCAAAATAAATTTCTCATTTTGCATTCTTAGATATCCAAATCCTCTTGGGTCCTTGTGGGTTAGCAGTAGCATTGGCACGTGGCTTTCACTTTTTGACAACATTCAAATCATTATTTTTCATAAAAAAGCAATCACACATGATATGCCCAGATTTATTACAATAATGACAGCATGATTTTGAATACTCAAAAGCATGAAAATTATTTGAACGATGTGACCTTTTATTCCAATGTTGTAGGGTGTGCTGCAGTCAAGGCAGATCTAAAAAAAATTGAAATAAGGATAGAAATCCAAACAAAGAAGTTTCTGAGAAATAGCCCAAAACGGTGACAGGACGAACTGATGATTCAATTCAGCAATGAATATCTCATATCTTGAAAATTAAGATCATTTTGACTCTCAAAATTAGCTTATCAGAATGATTTTCAAACGTTGATTCAAAGTCCTACATGGATGCATACTGGGTTTAAAGAAAAAATTAAAGTAAAATAAAAATAGAAAGTAATCAAGGCTAATATTGTTAAACTATTCAGAATGGGTCAAGAAATCGATTTCGCGAGCTGATACTAAGTCAAAGCCCGTTTATCCACGCACCAACTCGTAAAAGGGCACCATCGTCCCCATCCTTGAACGGCTCAACGGCCTATCCGTGCGACTAAGATTCCTCTAGAATCATCATTATTTTTGATGAAGGGAAACTCAAATTCCAGATTTATCAAAGTCACAAGGTCCTTGATATAATCTAGTAGCGTAGATAACATATAATAGGAATGCACACAGGGAGATGGTGATGATAGTAATGAGGGAACTGAGATAATGAGGTGCAAACACCGTGAGACTTGGATGATGATGCCCGGACGGTGGGAGCAAGAGCTTCTTTCTGCGCTCAAAAAGTTATTAGTCAAGATATAATGAAAGATAAAGCAATTAAAGCAGTTTAAGCATGACATCATTAAGCATATCAAAGCATAGCATAGTAAACATCAAAGCATTGGTCATTATGACATGATATCAAAAGCATGAAAGCATATCATCAAAGCTTTGACATTGTTTCTTTTAAACCATGAGGAGGACCAACTTGACTAATCAGTTGAAAGAGTTGGATTGGAATGATAAAAAAATGCCCAGATAAAAATTAGCAAGAATGCCTTGTAGGAGAATGATGCGTAGGATGGCAGGAGTAATCAAGATATTTGGCAGTGGATTACTCAGAATGACAGGAATAATTAGACTCGACATGAATCAGTAGGAATCACTCTAAAATATAGAGAGATGATAATCGAGAGTGCCCAGAATGGTAAATCATGGAGATCAATTTGAGTCATCAAAGATGTGGGTGAGAAGAGGACTCATCCCAAATTCTTTGTCCTTGCAAAAGGAGTGTCCTTGCAAAGTAACACCATCAAAAAATATAATGTATTTTTTTAAAATATACAAGTTGTTTTAAACAATGCTAGTTTTTGATCATGACAGAGCAATGGTGAACGGTGGTGAGTAATTGGAGATTCTGGTCATTGATCAAGGTGCTTCCTCACGTAAAAAGTCACAGTCAGTGCCTATGTTCTCTAAAAGAGAGGTAATGCGGTTCTCACATTGAGTAACTGGGGACTCTGGCATCTAATCAAGGTGTTTCCTGAATGTGAAAAATGTGCACAACCAAATTACTTATGGATCTCTTTGCTGGTATTTATGGTGAAATACTGTTTAATCAAATCCCGTGTCCTTGCTCAAGTCAGTGGACTGTTTGTCCTCAATGTCCTCAATACCTTGTATATCATTTTTGAGGATTCGTCTCTTGCAGTCCATTTGTCTAGTTCTTTGAATAGTTCTCTCTTGTCATACTTGTTCATCCTTGATTTTAATGCTTTCTTATGCATGTAGATAACCTTCCCTCACATTCTGAGCTCCTCCTGACTACTGGTCGTGCAGACTCTATCTCTGCCCTTGTTCTCCCACTTAACCTTTTAAGATACGATTATGTGTCTTTCTACCCAGTGATGCCATTGCCTTTCTCTTTCATCTTCTTTTGATGATGTCAAAGGGGGCGAAGTTGTCTATGAGGGGAGAAGTTGTCTAAGTCTCAGGGGGAGTATCTTTGGTGGAGTATGTGTCTTGGTGGAGTATGTGTCTCAGTGGGAGAGCGTTTGGAAGAAGGGGAGAGTGTTTTTGGCAGGTGTTTTTGGCAGGAGTGAGTGCTTGTATGAGTTGCATGCATGATTGATCATTTTCTTTAGTTGCACTATAGTTGTTTAACATAGTGTTGCCATCATCAAAAATGGGGAGACTATTGAATCCCTATCATTTTGATGATGTCACACACTATTTGTCAAAACATGTTTATTTATATGCTTATACAGTCAGTGCGCATTACGGACTGTGCAGTTTTCTCTTAAGTCCGTGCATACCATTTAGTCCGTGCAAGTTTCGGGTTTGTGTTAAACAATGGTTTTGATGATGTCACACACTATTTGTCAAAATATGTTTGTTTATATACTCATATAGTCAGTGCACATTTCTCCTTGCCTTGATTCACGAATTGTGCAGTTTCCTCTTAAGTCCGTGCATATCATTTAGTCCGTGCAAGTTTCGGGTTTGTGTCAAACATGGTCCGTGCACAAATAGGCTCCGTGCACATTCTATCAGAATGCACATTTGCCTCACTTAGAGTCTGAGCATGTTTCAAAGCCCTTGCATGTTTTAGTTTTCCTAAAAATAAAGTTCGTGCAGAAACATAAGTCCATGCATGAGTGAAGTCCGTGCATGTTTTGTCCATGCATGTTCTAACGCTGTTGTTGCAAACTTAAGCCCATGCATACAAAGCCCGTGCATGCTTTTGCCCTTTGCGTTTTAAAGTCCGTGCGTGTTTTAGCTCACTCTCTTCTGACTCAATGCATATTTCTCTTCTGAACATCCTTGAGTGCGTGCTTGTTTCGCCAACGCATTCTAAGTCCGTGCAATCCAATATCCGTGCATGCTTTGGTTTGAACACCAAAGTCTGTACACGTTTATATGCTAGCAAGGTCCATGCATATTTCTATGGAACTGCATACATAGTCCGTGCATTGCTTAGATCCATTGCACAAAAAGTCCATGCATCCTT
Organism: Amorphophallus titanum; assembly: GCA_024336825.1. Classification (NCBI taxonomy): domain Eukaryota; kingdom Viridiplantae; phylum Streptophyta; class Magnoliopsida; order Alismatales; family Araceae; genus Amorphophallus; species Amorphophallus titanum. Next base: position 2,388,062 of record JANBPO010002190.1, on the reverse strand, counting down.
TAATTTTTGTTAAGAACTAAGGTCCGTGCATGTCTTTAGTCCTTGTTGAAAATTTAAGTCCATGCACATCATAAGTCCATGCATGTTTGTTCATTTGCCTCTCAAGTCCGTGTAGGTTTTCTACCTTAGGCAAATTCTTCTCGATGCATTGTTGTTTAGTGACAAATAAAGTCCGTGCTAGTTGCACGCTTCATGTAGAAGATCCATGCAAACTTCCTCTTGGGCATACATAGTCTGTGCATATTTCTGCACACGCGTGCGCAGGAAAGCTACGACTAGTGGACAGGTCACTGGAGGTAAGACTCTAACTCACAGAAATCACCGCTCGTCACACTGATGAGGTGCTGAAACGACCCTCTGCACAACAATGACTCTCGGTGACACAGACCAACAGAGCACAAAAGTCGAGACGATAACAGGGTCCAACAATCCCTGAAACAGACGGGCATACAAACCAAGGTGAAACCACTCCCCCGAGACCCCTTAGTGCCCACATGACTCTCACAATATGCTCGAGGCCTCCGTCGAGCCCAAACACCAACAGAGGGGTGAGTCCCGGGTTCACTGGGGCATAAACCGTCTCGAGTAAGACAATGCGGAATGGAAAACACGAACGCGCCCCTCAGAAGCGGCGCGATCATGAACGTGACCCCAGGGGCGTCGCGATCCAGTAGGATGCGACCTCCTTGGGTGGCTCAATCAGATTGGAACGCGACCCTCAGGGGAGGCGCGATCAGTAGAATGCGCCCTCCAAGGGAGGCACGATCCGAGAAGAACGCGCCCGGGCCGATGGGCGCGATAATCGGCGTACGCAACCGGTCAACCGTGCGCGATCTCCACCACCACACTGTTCATCTTCCCCGATGAATGCGACCCTACGACGCGCTACGTTCCTCGAGAATACGGCCCTTGCTACCACTGCAATGAAAACCTGAGCCGAAAATGACGTGCACCCGCGGGGAAAGCCCGATCCACTCCCCATTCACCCCCAGGTGAAGGGGAATACAAAGGGGAATCCTTCCCCTGGCCCTCTAGCATAAAATGGAGCCCAACAAACGGCCAAAAATCTCGAAAAATGCTATATCCGGCACTCAAACCCCAAATCATGGATTTTTCCATCCCGGCCCAAAACACGCCCCTCTCGACCTCTCCTCGGCCTAGAAATCATGAGGAATGCAGGAAAGAGGACGAGGATCCGTCCCCCTATCTCAAGGAAGATTCAAAACCTTCGGATCGCCGCCGATCTTCAAATATCGGTCAAACTACGAACGTCACGCCCACGCCGCGAGATCACCACCACCGTGCTCGCCTCGTCGTCGCCACCTCGGTCCGTCGTCTGCAGTCGGAGGAAGAGAGGGCGCCGCGGTCACTCGGACGGGGAAGGGGTTGCAACGGTCAAAATGGGGGAGTGGGGGTTCTCAACGGGAAGAAAGGGAGGGGAAGAAAGAAAGAAGAAAAAGAAGAAAAAGAAAAAGAAAAAGAAAAGGGTTTAATATATAGAAATCTGAAAAATCTAAAAAATGTGAAAAAATAGGAAAAATTATTTTCTCGATCCTCGAAACACGCTCGACGCACTGGTAACTTCCCGGAGTCGAAGAACGCAATGGTTTACCCTATATAGAGTTCCGAAGACTCGTCAGGAAAAAATAAGTGTAAACTACAAAACACTCTCTGGGACTCCCGAAAGAGATCTGAAACTCTCGGATCTTGATTTAAAAAATATCTGAAAAACTCAGAGACATTACATCAGATCTACTAATCTCATAAATGGGTATATCCAAACTTAGGACTGTAGGTCGACTGCGATGTGATCCTATTAGATTACATTTGGTAACGCAGTGGAGAGGGATTCTAATCATTGGAATTCTTGACAACTCTACCGGCATTTCCAAATGAGGCAATGAAATCTTGGTTTGCACGTCTGACGGATTCTCAGAGTTGAGAGAGTGTACACACAATAAATTCAAAAACTCACAATCGACATAAGCTCCGGGGAGGGAGCTTCCTAGGCGGTGGCATAGACTCCGGCAATACATTTTCAAAAATAACCGTGCCCTCCACCCTCAGCTGACGCCGCCCACAGCACGTCGGGTCCCCCCTCCACCCTCGCCGTTGCCCCTCCCCCCAACCCTCTGTGCCAGTCGGAGTCGCAGACCGCAGAAAATACCAGAATTCCTGGAATCGGACCTGCATCCAACCAATAAGAGATCCAGTCAGACACGGGTGTTACAGTGCAGGACCTTTGCATGTGCACTGACCTCTTGAATAGAAATGCACATGTGCACCGACCTTCCACATGTGCACAGACCTTGTAGTTCACACATGCACAGACCTCTTTGTACAATGCTGTAAGATGTGCATCGACTTTAGTTGTGAGACTCAACATGTGCATCGACCTTTCTTTGCTGAATGGCTTAAGGTGCACCGACCTTTGCTTTGCTTGGCATGATATGCATCGACCTTAGTTACTGTGCCTACACGATGTGCATCGACCTTCCTTTGCTTTGGCATGATATGCATCGACCTGTCTGCTTAAGGTTGTAAATGTGTTGTTTCAGTAGCATCGACCTTCCTTTAGAGGCAGCTGATGTGCATCGACCTTGTATCCTTTGAAGGCACTGGCATTTTCTTGATAGTGCTTAGCTCCTATACTAGCATCGACCTGTTGAATAGTGAACATGGATATGCATCAACCTTCACTTGCACATGTGTATAGACCTTCATTCTGCATTGGCTCGATGTGCATTGACCTTCATTCTGCATTGGCTCAATGTGTATCGACCTTTGTAGCCTCAAATGTTCATGTGCGTCGACCTTTCTTCTGAAGCAACTAAGGTAGCATCGACCTGTGCTCTGTGCTAGCAAGAGGTGCTTCGACCTTGACTTGTGTTAGCGAAATGTGCACAGGCCTTAGCTTGTGATAGCGAAATGTGCTCTAACCTTGGCTTGTGCTAGCGAAATGTATTCCGACCTTGTTGTCAACCATTAGTATAGCTTGTACTGTTTGGATTTTTGACTGGCCAAACAAGACTATTGACTTTTCTCGTTGACTGTGCATTGACTTCTGTGCACCTATTAATATTATCACTTGCCTTGATTTCTGTGCATCCAGTTACCTCGTTTTCTATGAACTTGATTTCTTTTCATTCATTTGAGTCTTTTACTTGAGCAATCTGAAGGATATCAAAATACCATTAGAAGGATAATGACTCACAGTGTTAGACAACATCAAAATTGCAGGGACACAACAGCTCGGGTGTGGTGGGATTTCTTTTATCGGGTGGACAGCTCCACGTTTAGGGTGCTGGCACCGGGGCGGCATCCACGGGTGACGGTGGACTACATTAAATGGTGGAATGCCCGGACAGGCTTCTATCGCCTATGCAAAACAGATTGCTGGGACGGGGCCGAAAGGAAGTTCCTTAGTAGGCAGAAGCCGACTGTGCTTGACATTGAGCCGGATCATCTACTTTGGCTAAAGTCTGGTAAAAAGCAAGAGGTGACGACCTATCTGTCTGCTCGCAAAGGAGTTCGGGCGACCAAGCCACACCCCAAGATCGAGCTACTACTAATTGCCGTGGATGAATTTAGACGGTCCCATCGTGACTTATGCCGTATTGGGACGGGTCATCTAGATTTAATTAATCATCCATTCCCAGTGGAGGAGGAGGGCACCCTCACCTGAAGCCTGGATTTAATTAATTATCCACAGATTACAACTTTTGAGGAGTTTGCTGCCCTTCAGACAGATCTGATTCCATTTGCGGGTGAGCACCCTTTGACTTTGATGGTCTTCAAGACCAGATTGCATATTCGGAGAACAATGTCATAACATGTATGTCTCCCCTCTTTGCATTTCAGCCGGTGTGGAGGGATCTGCCCTGACTGTTATCCCCGGTGTAGGCGCAGTAGAAGTTCCCGAGGTGTGGCCCAGCGAAGGGGGTGCCCCCGAGTCTGCCACTGTGGAGGTTGGGGAAGGTATTTTCCTTGGCTCCTATCGATGATCCCCTTCAGCTCCTTATAAGCCGTATACTCTTACTGACTCAAGTGACTCTTCATTCGGTAGGGGCCGGTGTCGTAACAGCTGAACAGGCAGTTTCCCCAGTAGTTTGTTCGCTACCGCAAACATATGTAAGAAGGGGCCCGAGGTCTGGGAGGTCGCTGTTGTATAGCCCGCTTGAGGCAGTCGCAGTTAGGGATCCCGAGGAAGAAGCCTCTTCTCCGGCCAAAGCAGTGTCTGTTCCGACTCAATCCTCGTCCGATGAATGGGTGGAATATGACTATTCTTCTGATGAGGCAGTCTCAACTGAGGCCGTGTCCAGGGAGCCCGAGGTGCCTGCGCTTGTCTTGCAGGCCCCTAAGTTACCAACCTCCCTAAGCCTGGTGGAGGAGACAGTCGTAAGTATAGACTTGTTTCCTTGAATTTCCCACGGGACTATTAATTCACTCTGAATTGGATAGGACCAGGTCCCCCAAGAGGTCGTCGGGACTCATGTACCGAAAGTTGAAATCCGGGAGCAGGGAGAGACAATGCCAGAGAGCAGCATAGTGCCGACAGCCGAGCTAAGCATGGGGACCTCCGGCTCTTTTGAAAATTTAGCAGCTCATATCACATTGTGAGTAGCTAACCCTGCCATGCGTGGACAGATAATGACAGTGCCGGGGGGAGCACCTACTGCCCGGGCCCGCAAAGCAGTTCCCAAATGGAGGTCATCTTTCGGCCCAAAGTCGGTAATAAGGTTGGCGTCACTCCTGGGACCGGACGTAGCATCCTTTGCATTCCTCATGAAATCGGTGGGTAGTGAGCGGCCTTCGATCTTACCTCCGTCGCCCTAGTGGTTACTCACATCGAAGGAGGCTCAGATTCTGGGGAAGATCTTGGCAGGTATTACCCTACCTCCGAGGGGGGCCCAGGCAGAGATGGCTACAGGTCCCTCCGAAGCAATGTCGGGCTTTGCTTTGATCGCCGCATCCCCTCCAACTGAGGTCATGACTCTCGCCCTGCCGGCATGTGAAGCAACGACGGGCATGAACCCCACTGAGAAGGTGGAGATGGAAACATGCCCATTCACCATGGTGCCTGATTCAGCCCCCGCGGCTATTGTTCTTCGGCTGAGGCCATGGCCCCGGTCCTGGCAGCACAGGCAGCAATAGCGGGCCCAAGCTCTATAGAGATGGTGGGGTTGGAGCAACCTCTCATAGCGGCAACAGTGAGCGATCTGGCTACAGTTTTGCCTTCGCCTTTGGCGGTGGTCAGCCAGGGACATTCTTCTGAGACCGAAGGACCTTGCCACTTGGCCTCGACCCTCCCATCTATGTCAGCTGTGGTTGACAATGAGATATGGGTAGCCGTGGACATCAATGTTGAGTTCAACTCACCGGACGTACCTTCGATAGGTCGTGCTACTTTGGACTTACCAGTTCGCCAGACTCTATTGACACTATGGTCCATGATGTTTGCAGATCCCTCACTCACGTACTTGGGGGTGCACACTGTGGTTATGCAACTGACCGGGGCATTGCAAATGATGGGCTGCCCACTGGAAGAGTGGTCGCGACAGGTTCTGCTATTGTTGAAGTATGTAAACCATAGTGAATTCCTCGAGACACAAGCCCCCACTGAATTCGCAGCCATCCACGCCCAGAGGGATGAGTATCTGCAGGCTTTAGAGGTGTGGAAAGACAACAGGGAGCAACACCAGAGGGTCGTGGACGAGTGCCGCAGCAGTGTCCATGCTTTGAAGAGCAGAATAGAGTAGCTCAAGGGCTGGCTCATTGCGGCCGAATCTAATCTTGTCGAGGTCGAGGTAACCAGAGCTAAAGAAATTGAGGAGTTGGCTGTTGTTGAGGTTGAAGTGGCCTCCGTGACGACCGAGCTAGAGCGCCTTGTGGAACAGGAAAATCGGCTGTGTGAAATGGTGAACTTTCCTTGTGTCGAGATCCTTCCTCTTGAGGAGATCTTTCGGGGGATAGATTGACTGCCAACCTTCCTTCTCTCTCTCTTTTTTTTAAAAATGTAATGCAGGGGTATGCCCCTAAGTGCATGTAGCCTGCTTTTGTGAGGAATAGAATATTGTCGCTTCACACATGTCTTCCACTTGTATGTATGCCTTGAAACCTTCCTTTTCTTCTTGCTTGACATCGAGGCGTGCTGGCGGGGTGTGAGTTCTGCACAGCAGTCAGTCCAGGGAGAGCCGGATAGGGGTCCACGTGGGTGCATGGGAGAGTGCTCACCCTTCCAGGGGAAGGACCAGGGAATCACTCCACCATGCCAACCGGGCGGGCTACCAGACGACATTACCAGAATGCTCAAACTGCGTGATTTGCTTCAGCCTCCAAGGAATGGGGAAAAGAGTTTGTTCAATTGGGAGGAGTATTCATCACTCCGAAGGGATGGAGGGAAGAGTTTGTTTCTTAAGTGATCTGGGCGGAAGGTCCAAATCAAAAGGTGTGTTCGTCACCCGGAGGGACGGAGAGAAGAGTTTGTTCCTTAAATGATCTGGACGGAAGGTCCAAATCAAAAGGTGTGTTCGTCACCCAGAGGGACGGAGAGAAAAGTTGAAGAGTTTTTTCTTTAAATGATCTGGATGAAAGGTCCAAATCAAAAGGTGTGTTCGTCCATCGACGGCGGCGGCTTGGATGACCTGCTCGGGCTGGTCGTGATCGGGCGCGAGCGCGGGACACGGAAGATGCTGCACTGGGCGCACGCCTGGGCGCACGAAATCGTGCTCGATAGGCGCAAGCAGTTGGAGCCGAAGCTGCGCGATCTCGAAGCCTGCGGCGACCTGACCATCGTCGAGTCCCCGGGCGAGGATGTTGCGGCGCTGGCCGGGATCGTGCGCCGCGTCGCCAAGGCGAGGCTGCTGCCGGAGAAGCACGCCATCGGCGTGGACGCGGCCGGCATCGGCGCGATCGTCGATGAGCTGACCCAGCCGGGCAGCGGGATCACGCTGGAGCAGGTGGTCGCGGTCTCTCAGGGCTGGAAGCTCAACGGCGCGATCAAGCACACCGAGCGCGCGGTCGCCGGCGGCGAGCTGGTGCACTGCGCGCAGCCGCTCATGGCCTGGGCGGTGGCGAATGCGAAGGTCGAGCCGAAAGGCAACGCGATCACGATCACGAAGCAGGCGAGCGGGTCGGCCAAGATCGACCCGCTCATGGCGACGTTCAACGCGGTTTCCCTGATGGCGCTGAATCCAGCGGCGCAGAAAAAGAAGCTGGTCCTCATGACCGTGGGATGAAACGCATGGACACCAACCACATCCGCGCCTACTCGCTGCTCGAGGTCAAGGCGTTCGACGACGATGCACGAGAGATCACCGGCATCGCGACGACGCCTGAACCCGACCGCATGGGCGACATCGTCGAGCCGCTGGGCGCCAAGTTCGCGGCGGAACTGCCGCTGCTGTGGCAGCACCGGCACGATTCCCCGGTCGGCGTCGTCCGGTTCGGGAAGCCGACGAAGACGGGCATTCCCTTCAAGGCATCGGTCGCGAAGATCGAGAACCCCGGTTCGATGCAGGACCTCACCAACATGGCGTGGGATGCCGTGAAGGCCAAGCTGGTCCGCGGCGTATCGATCGGCTTCCGGGCCATCGAGTACTCGTTCATGGAGACCGGCGGCATCCGGTTCACCGAGGTCGAGATCTACGAACTGAGCCTGGTCACGATCCCGGCCAATGCGTCGGCGACGATCCAGACGATCAAGGCCTGCGACCCGTTGCCGGGGCGGAAGTCCGCCTCGCTCGGCGTGCAGCTCGTGAAGCCTGCTCCGTCCCCGGCGCAGAAGCCGGAAGGTGGGGCGGTGCAGCTGGTGCGTCGCGCCGGCTGAAGCAACAGGGGCAATCGCCCCGCGGGGTGGAACCCGCATTCCCTCAATTGCAGGCGTTGCCTGGGGTGGAACCCGGGCCATAGGGCTGCGCGCAAAGGAAACAGGAAGATGACCCTTACCGAACAGCTCGCGGCGCTGAAGGCGACCCGCGAGGCGAAGCAGAAGCGCCTGGACGAGATCGCCCAGAAGGCGATGGACGAGTCCCGGTCCATGAACACGGCCGAGGCCGAGGATTTCGACACGACCGAGGGCGAGATCAAGTCGCTGGACGCCGACATCGCGCGCTACATGCGCCTCGAGGCCGCGCAGAAGGCGGCCGCGCAGCCGGCGGCGTCGCAGAACCCCGACACCCCGGTCCAGCAGCCGCAGCGCGGCACCGACCTGCAGCTGAAGAAGGTCGAGAACCTGGAGCCCGGCATCATGTTCGCGCGGTATGCCATGTGCCTGACCAAGGCCAAGGGCAACCACGCGGTCGCCGCCACGCTGGCCGAGCGCCACTTCCCGCAGACCGAGGCGATCGTCCGCACCCTGAAGGCGCAGTCCGAGGGCTACGACCTGGCTGCGGCGCTGCAGACGAAGGCCACGGTCGCCGCCGGCACCACGAGCGATGCCACCTGGGCGGGCCCGCTGGTGTACGCCGAGAACTTCATGGGCGACTTCATCAGCTACCTGCGCCCGCGCACGCTGATCGGCCAGGCGCAAGTCAGAAAATGGTTGCTAAAAATAAAATTTTTGACAAAATTTTGGCAAAGTCTCCCCAGCTCGGAAGCTTGCCAGAAGGAAGTGGGAACACGTCCATCAAGAGACAGTCCCTAAAACACGCTGTGGCCGTCACACCGGGGCCGAATAGGACACCCATGGGTATAGCTCCGAGGACAAGCCTACTAGGAGCCTCCAGGGGCCTAGAAAGAAGGGCTTGAACCCCCCTAAGCTAAGTAGAATGGGCTCTCCCTCACCAGCTCTCACAACCACTGCCGTCGTCGCGAACGAGGGAGGGGGAGGTGCTCGCCGCCGTGAGCAGAATGGGAAGAGGAGAGGGGAAGAGAGAGAAGATCGTCATTGCAAATGAAATGAGATGGGATGAAAAGAAGAAAAAATGGGGTTTTATAACCCGTTCAACCGCCTTAATCCGGCGCGGGGGTGGGGCGCACCATTTTAGCGTCCCTCACGCCTGATCTCCTTTTTATGCGCTGGATTAACAGGGGTACAAGGCCAAGCCATTTTAACAACAAATGAAAGGCCACGTCAGATTACAGGCCGTGTCATTTTAAAGACAAATTGCCATCTTCGCGCCATTTTAAGGTCGTTATGGGGTCGTGCCGCTCCAATGGCATCTCGGCTACACCAAATCAATGATCTGAACTAATCTGACGAAGAATATGCTCATTCAGAGTACATCCGCCAGTCCCACGCCGCTCATTTCTCACTTGCGACACCGGCGGCTGGGGGGCATTTGTTGGCACCCAAAATATGTTCAAGGGGAGTCATGCCTAAACCACAAGAAGAATGTGGCCCGCCAAAGTGCGAAAGCTGAAAAAAATCAATACACAAATGTCCTCTCGAACTGCTGGCCTCAGGTCATCTAACACGAGCGTCAGGGATGTCACCTCAGGAAGATCGAAAGAAATCCACAACCAATCGACAGTGCCGTTCGGCCTGCCCAACGAACCGACATCGACTCGGTCGTGCCGAACAAACACCATCCGTCGTCCGATCAAGACAAGAATGTACATGGTGGTCTGCCGCCTAATAAGAAGCCCTCCTGAGGTGAAAGAGCGTCTCTGGCCCCTTAGAACAAGGTGTCGAAGGTCGTATCAGCCGAAGACCCGAGTGACCTAGCACGGGTACGTCTTCTCACCAGTTAGGTCCGTTAGCAACCAAATGGCCGCCCAGTTAGGGCAAAAGTACCCCGGGTAGTGGCATACTCCCCGAGAATGTTACAAATACAAGTGAATCCGGCCCGGTAGCGCAAACTATAGTGCCGAAGGCCATGTCAGCAAAAAAGTTGAGTGTCCGAACCAAAGGCACAAACGGCCCCAGAATTGGCCATTCAGTGGCCTGAAGGCTTTACCAATACTTCACTTGGTGACTCTACAAGGCCACGATGAGATGAAAAATTGAGTCAACTCCCGGAGCCAGTCTGAGACCCACAGTCTGACTCCTGCCCGAACAAACGCGATAGATGGGGATAATCTGACGTGCCCCTAAATTGGCGTGCTCTACGCCCCAGCGCCGTGTCATCTGGCACACAAAATGTTATGCCCACCGACCCTTGATCTGGCATGCTCACCTCGCGCCGGGTGAAGTCATGCCAATACGGTATTTATAAGCAGCCTGTCTGTGCAGAAAAGAAAGCAGAAGAGAAAAATAACAGAGAAAAAGGGGGATCAGAAGGAGAAGCTTGGGGAGAAAGAAAAGTTGAGAGAGGTTTCCCAGGACTTTGGTCTGCCATTCTTCAACAGAGAAGGGAGGTCCAGTGCGAGAAGAGAGAGCCCAGTTTTCGATACCTTGTTTCTGCAGCGAAGAACAGAGGTTGGGCGATAGGAGTTTCTTCGATCGTCTTCTTCCCCCTTCTTGCTGAAATCACTTGTGATTTGCTGTTAGACGGGCGATTTATATTTGGGTTGGTGACTCTTAGCCGTTCTACTTGTTTAGTAGTCTTTCCTACCTTAGAATAGAAGCATGTTGATTAGTGCATCTGCTTGTTTACCTGTTTAAATGCATGCTCTAATTGCACATTAATTATCTTTTAATTGCCTTAATTGTATTGTTTAATTGCTTGATTGCATGTTTAGATCATGGTAGGGCTCCGCGTGACCCCTACTGAGTCTGGCTATGACTCACCCTTACTTGTTGCTGGTGAGCCGTCCCAGCCGTCAACTAGTGATTCTCGAGCTTTCGGAGACTGCACTTAGAGTGCCAGCAGCAGTTGTCAGCGTCTGTCTGTCGATCTGTCTTTCTTTTCTATCTTCTTCCGGGGTATGCCCCGTGTAGTTGTCATCTTTTCTTTTGCTGTGGGACTTGTACTTTTATGGATATTGTAGATCTAGACTAGTTAATATTTATATAACTCTGATATTTTAAATTGCTTCCGCCTTACTCTTAATTATTCACTACTAAGAATTAACAATGCACGTTGTAAATTCCAATTCCTAATGCAATCCCTCAACAAGCCACACTAACCCTTCGGGGGCCTCATCAGCCTCCTAGGTAGCGACCCCGATTCATGGTAGCGATAATTCGATACCTAATATCGGGTTATCGATATCATGGGCTCTCAGTCCATAGTGGCGGTAATTCGATACCTAGTATCGGGTTATCAGTATTATGGACTCTGGGACGTTACAATGGGTAATTCGATACCTAGTATCGGGTTATCAGTATTATGGACTCTGGGACGTTACAATGGGCAGCTTGTAGGAGAAGGCTCTGGCGAGCACGAGGTGGAGGTGAGCTTGTGCGATTGGTGGCTTTGTTACTATCGTGGGAGGTAGTTCTAGCGCGAAGAACGATGTCCTCTCGAGTTTCCAAGTAGGGGGATAGATTCTACTTCACCTTTCCATGTTTTTCCATGTTTTAGAATGATGAAATGCCTGTCAGAGTGCTTGTTTGAACTCAATGTATGGATGGGAGTTGCTTTCAGTTTTACTCTTGTGAAAGAACTAGCATGGGCATTGTATTTCTATGTTTTTAGAGCTTAAATTGTGTAGAAATGCGACATGATAGGGTAAAATAGGTTGTTTCATTGTATTCTCATCGATTTGAGTCGATTGGAGGGGTATAGGATAGATTAGAATAGGCTCGGAGTGCTGCATTGAATGCGGCGCAACCAGAGGTCACGTTCTCCAAGAACACACGGCACGGTGGTATCGTGATATGGCTTAACGTGCCGTATCGTGGCACCGCGATCCACGATTAATGGTTTTTTCAAAGGCGGTAGATGATGTGGTCATGTGGACCACCGAGTCAACGATTAACGCGGTACAAACATCCGTCGCTTTCATGAAGAACACGCTCAAACAGTCCTGCGCGTTCTCAGTAGACCCAATTGTGCCTTTGGTATCGATTGGTCATGCATTTAAGGTTAAACAATTGATAGTTTTGCATGAATTATCGCTTTGTAGCATGTTTATTTGCCCATTTTGAGTGATTTTCCCTTTCTTTATGACTGATCCAATAGTCGTAGCCCGACGACCCTCCGAGTCGGCCCACCGAGGAGAGGTGGTGGGGCAGTCCCGATGTACGATTTTTAGACTAGTTCCCGTGGGCCCCCTTGCTTTGTAGTAGTGTCCAACTGGGGGGGAAAACTAGCTAGAGACCTGGCTCAAGACATTGAGCTTTTGTGTGCACAAGTGGTCAGGGGCGTGGACTTGCGCTGATGAGCGTGACCCTGACTAGTCCTTGTCTTTGGTTACTGTTATGGTGTCTCAGTTACCGTGTTCGAGGTGAGTGTGAGACACCTGAGGCGCAGTGTAAATCATTAGTGGACGCGTCTGGTCTTTCTTCTAGTGGTTGTTCTTTCCATATGGCTAAATTTCATTCTCATGCTATTCACTCATACAATTGGTAATTTGATTTGATGTGTATTCTAAAAATTTGATTGACTGCATGATCTGTTGTATGTCTTCTTCTAATTAACTGCACACCCTCCTAGGCATACACATGAGTATCCTGGTTACACTGACTCATCTGCACTTTTCGTACACCTATCCCATCCCTTTAAATAAAAAAGGGGATCTATATTGCATGTATCTACATTTTTCTGCTTGGGGCCAATTACATATGATCATTCTATTTGCAGTCTGCATGTCCCTTTTGTCCATATTTGCATTAAATTGAACTTTGCATGTACATTCATTTTTGACTGTGCACCGATTTTTAGAGAGAACAAGTGTGCTCTTTTTGACATACCATGCGCATGACATACCATGTGCACATTTTTTGATGTTAGAAATCAATGAAATTGTGCTTGTGCAAAGTGCATACAATTTGCATTTGGAAGATAGAGGTCATATTATGCATATTTAGCATTGATAGCATTCACATGTGCATATTTTGAACTACATCATTTTGAACAATTTGTACATATCTTTAGGTCTTCTAGGTCCACATTACTAATAACCCCATTGTCCGCCGATTTTTGTCAATGACAAAGGGTGAGAGGTAGTAATTTGTGCATAATTCATGAACATAGCATTCTGCATGTTCCATGTGCATAGTCTCGTGCATACTCTTTGCATTTAAACTTGGTATTTTGAGGTTTGCAATGTTCTGAGGCTAGCAATGTTTTGGTTTGCAGTAAGTTCAATTCATGTCTATTGGATCTGCATTGTTGAGGGTTGCAATGTTCAACTGACTCATCAACCTACTCTTGTGCATATGGGACTCCCAATGCATGTCTGAAGTTGATATGTTCTGGTCTTGTGATTTTGGTTTTACTTTTAATTCGTAGTCTCTTGTCATATGGTTTTGCTGCTATCATGAATTCCCTATGTTGATCCCCATTCTTGATTATGCCAAAGGGGGAGAAAGTATTTGAGTATTATAACATTTTGTCATCATCAAAATGGTGGAGATTGTTGAGTGTGTGATTTTGATGATTACAAAATATTATAATACTGTGTTTTTAAATGCACAGTTATCATTGCAATGGCTGCATTGGAATGGTTGCTGATTTGTTCTGTGATGAATTTGTTTTAATTTGATGAGTTATCCGTGCTGCGTCGACTCGATGGGGAATTACGTCGATGCCATCTTTATTACATCATAGTTGTCTTGCTGCTGGCACTGCAATTGCATCGACTCCATTGAGTTTAAATTGGGCTTGTGTTTGAATGGTATTTCGGGTTTACATATGCTTGAACCTCCTTATCTTCTTGCTATGGAGTTTGGAATTGATACATGGTTATGGAGATTGAAAAGTATGATTATCTTAAGATGAAAACTCATGTTTCATAAGGATTGAAGTTATTGATTTTAATGCTAAACTAATGTGGGTGGTGTGTTTAAAATACTAATTTGATAGATTTGTATTGTGCAAGTCTTATATGTTCTTGAACTCAAATCTTCATCCTTGAGTTAATGGCATGTGAATGTGGATGATAGTGCTCAAGCTTCAATTACATGCTTATGTATAGTTTGATATAGTGAGCTTGTGTTTTTTCATTCAAGATATGTAAAATAAGAGGAAAGTCAGTAAGAGTCTCAAGTAAAGGTGACTGACATGAAGGCCATGTTCTGCAGCATCATTTCTACAATATGCTACCATGATTCAAATTGGTTTGGCAAAGTATTTCTACGTTCCTCAAATCAAGCATAGCAACATCTCTTGGTGCAATGTGTATTTGAATGGTTAGGATGTTATGAACTTTCACCGGGCAGGAATGTTTGTAATTTGAATGTTGGAGATATGGTAGTTACAAGGATCAACAATGTGCAAAAATAAAACTCAAATGGCTCAGCTATATCTGATGTTCTAATGAGACTCACACTTGAACACTTGACCAGAAGTTCTTGTGTGATTCTCACTAGAATACTTAGTTAGCACACTCAGCAAGCTCACTGATACACTTAGCAGCAGTTAGAACACAGACAATCTGTAAATACAACTGTGAACTCAGAATTATTTAGTCTAACCAGATGTGACTGTAACGATCCTAAGCATACTTCTACCGATAGTCAATTGCACCAGCAAATCATGAATACAAATGATTTTAGATGGTTCGGTCTGCTACCATAGACCTACATCCATCCCCCACTCAATCCGAGTGAGGCTTCCCTTGCTCCAAGCAAGAAGTAGACTCTATCTGCAAAACAGTCGCTGCCTAATAGCTTGCCCTGAGGGAGACAAATCCCTCAATATCGATCCTGCAACCCACAGGATCTGAAACCTGACTTTGCCACCTGCAAGATCAGAACCGGAGGACCAATCCTCCCTTCCTCCAAACCGGAGGGGAAACCATGAGTGGCACACCACCACTCACGATCAGAGACACAGACTCCCTTCCTCTGACACCCAGAGGGAAATCAGAGATAGATCTCCCTTCTCCTGAATCCTCAGGAGGAACCCCGATCCCAAACCAGGAAATCAGAAACCAAAGTGAACAAAGAAAAGGAAAATAAAAGAAAATAAAAATACAGATGCAAAAATAAATCTGTATCTCTCGCAGGAGCAAATCTGTTCAGGACTTTATCCTGGAATAGATAACCACTGATCTTCAATTTGGACCCGGCTGCTTCAATCTCGACCACTCTCTTTTCTTTCTCTTCTCTCGTTTCTCTCTTCTTCTCTTTTCTTCTCTCTCACTCTGGCTCTCTTTTTCTTCTTCGCTCACTGACCTTCCTTTCTTTCTGATTTTTCTTCTCAAGGCTCACTCTCTTTACTCTAGAACTGCTCTCTCTTCGAATGGGAATCTTACAATAGTCACTCTCCAGCCTTTGCAGCCCCTTTCCCTTTTTTTGGTTTTTGATCGAGACTGCCCTCTTTTTATAGAACGGAGTTTCAAAATTGATAAGGTAGCCAGTGAATCAGATTTGTCCATGTGGATTTAGAATATTCCTCAATAATTTAGCTCTCCAGAAATCTGCCACGTGGATATGTCTTTTCGCGCCCAAGGAATCTTGAACTGTGATTGGCTTAGTGCCAGGTAGGATATGTGAAGAGAAGAACAACATGGATCACACTTGACTGGATAAGTGATCATGTGTCTATCATTAGTTAACATGGGATCACGTGCTACTACTTAGTTCGAGCTAACGTGCCTTGAGTTATCACGCTGTCCCTTGAGCATCGCTGCTATCATTGTGGTGCTCGCAGATATGCCAACGTCTGTGGCTTAAGGTCTTTTCCTCCTTCAACTTGTACCTCCACTGCTGCTGCCTTGTTGAGCTGCTAAGAGCTCCATGAGCTTGTTGGTGCTGTCGTTATTATTATGACTACTATAGCTTTAATGACTTTAGATCCACGCTGGATGACTGATTTCTCCTTACACCAAGGTAGCTGCCTTGTTGATTCTTTGAATGCTTAGATGGCCTTGGCTTCCCATATTGAGGCATCAGTTGTGCAGCACTTAATGCAACGAGGCAATGGCTTGGTGCTTCAACCTTGAGTGCACAGACTCTTTTGGCATAGTTGGTTGCCGCGTCGAGGCATTCACTTGAAGATTTCTTTTTTGGCCAGCGCTGCATCGAGGTAGTGCTCAGTTGCATCGAGGCATACACTTGGAGATTTCTTCTTTACCCGTGGCAGCTACACCGACCTTACTTCTTAGCTGCATCGTCCTTGCTTCTTTACCCGTGGTAGCTGCACCGACCTGAAGGTGCTTTAAATCTTCATGTGCATGGCTATGAAAGCCTCTAAGGAGCCAACTCCTTTGCAACGGCGACAAAAGTTCGTAGATGAGCTGGAGGAGTATACTCCCCCTCGCCCCACCGGGGTAGTCACTTTGACAAATACATTCCTTGGGATAAATTTGGGCATAAAGCTCAGCTAGTTCAGTGGCTTCGAGACATGGTCTGCAGTCTGGAAGGGGGTGAAGAGTTCCCAATCCCTGAAGATCTCTCCTTATTTTACAAGGATGAGGAACTCACCGCCAAGACGCTCGAGGGAATGCTCCAGGAGCTCTCTTGCAATATAGTGACAATCTCACTGCCTGACAATATAAACTCCCCGTCTAGAGAGGGCAAAACGATCGATGGCTCCAGACGTAATGCCTCTATGGCAGCATATCAGCGTCATTCGGCGGGGAACAACCGAGGTCGTGGCAGAGGCCGAGGCCCCGGACACGAAGGTCCTCTAACACTCGATCGAGTAATATTGTTTAGAGTGGAAGAACCGAGCCCTATCCCAGAAACTCAAGTATAGGATTATCCCCTTTATGCTCGATTCCTCATAGGGTTCGGGCCCCATCCCAAAAGCTAGAAAAATGGGTGGTGTTCCCTTCATACTAGACTCTTCTGATGAAGAGGAAGAGCCGGCCATGCCGCCAGTGCAGGATAAGGCATCAGAGGAAGCGGGTCTCCCTGGCAAGACTGAGCCTGTGACCCAAGCAGGCCCTTTTGATAAGGGCAAATCTAACGAGCCTTGCCATCCCCGAAGAAATCTCTGGCACCATAGTTCCAAGAAAAAGTGGATGGCTGGAATGAGGAGGAGCCTCTTTCTAAGCGGGAGAAGCCCCGAGGAGTGTCAAAGGCTCTGACAGAGATCATCCTGCCATTTGACAAGACTCGCGCTCAGACAGATCGCAAGATCATCCACCATATGAAATGGTTTCCAACTAATGTTACCATTTGGGAAGCCATCGCTTAGAGCAAAGATTTGAGAGAGGCTCTCATCAAAAGGCTCCAAGACCCAATGACATATGAAGCCCACGTAGCAAAGTTACAGGCCTAAGCATATGAGGCGTTTGCAGCCAACATTACATTCACAGACAAGGCCTCTCCGTGTCACAATCGTCCCTTATATATGCGGGGAGCATGCAACATACCATCTTCTCATATGCTTGTATGTTGGGGAACCTACTCTAGCAATCCCCGAGTATGCAAAAGACAAAGGAAAGCAAAACGTGGACTTTGATGTTGAAGAAGGACCACTTTTCACTATCAACCAAGACTTGACAAAATTGCACAGGTCAAGTCTTAAAGTCGGTTCCAAGCCGCCTCAACCAAAAAGACGAAGCGTTGACTTTAAAACTAACCTCATCAGCCGGGTCATCGACTAGAGCATCTCCTTATCACCCAACTATGTTCAGCTCTCGTTTCAGAGGCAAGAGCATGAGGTGGATCAACTAAAGACTTTTATAGTCTCCTACCAACAGAAAAGGAGTAAGAAAAGTATGGAAGACAAGTCAATTATCTTTTACAAAGGAGATTTTGGTCCCACAAGGTCCTCCTGAGGATGATTTTAGATAAGATATTCCCGCCGATAATGCACCGGAGTTGGTCCAAGAAATGGACAATATGTCAGAATACATCAGGGAAATGTGCAGAAAATAGTATATCCCTCAAGTCCAAGACCCCATACGGACCACATATTTTCGTCAGTTGTGGAACTTGGCCCAAGTCTGGGGGCAACCTCCTTTCTCCCACAAAGATACGAGAGGACTCCGGTATAATCAAGAGAGGGATTTTGAGGTCCACTATGCAGTTAATGTCATAAGACTACTACCTCCTCCTCACTGGCAAATAGAAGCTGAGCCCAAGATTGACGACTCTATAAGGGAGCCCAGTGAGATGTCAATGTTACCCTCACCACTCTCGGCATGGCCGATCATGGATATCTTCTGCCCGGGGGTCACCTTAATGGATGATGGGCTGTTGAGTGAGTTCTCATCCTGGTCGGACAAGGTATGGGTTTATTCGGCCTTCCCTCCTTCGACTCGCACGTAGGCGCGAGTGCCGCGGATGCCGTGGGAGCCTTGTCGTCATTTTTCGATGTCCACACCTGGGCTCTGATAAAAACTGGCATAAGGTTTTTCCAAGAAGTATAGTTTATCCCAGTGAAAAAGGGAGGTCTATTTATAGAATGTCCTTAGGGCATATGACCCTTAGCCGCCATATCATCACTTCTCTTAAGGTCATTAGACCACATTCAGATAGAGTAGCTCTGATACCACGTGATAAATAGTGATAGGCAAATCTAGAGGGGAGGGGTTAATAGATCAGCCCCTTCCTTGTGAGATCGATCAAAAGTTAAAAGCTATGTAGCAATAAAGCGAGTATGACCACACACTATTGAGCTAAATGCATAAAAGAGGAAGGATCAACGCTCCTACACAAACATCTAGTGTCAAAGAGTGAAAATAAACAAACCACAGAGACACAAGATTTTAAGGTGGTTCGGTCTCTACCTAGAGACCTACGTCCACCCCTCACTCAACTGAGTGGGGCTTCACTAGTGCGAAGGCACTACCGCTGAGTCACAATTCTAAACGAGAGAAAAACTCTCTCTAACCACTATCCAATAGCTTGCGGGTACACAACCCAAATACCACAGAACTGAGCTCTCTTAGTCTATCTTCCTACACGCAAGTAGGGATCACTATGTGTGTATAAGTTTTGAGAAAGAAAACAAAATGAAAATGCTCTAACAGATAGGGTATGATGATGAAGGTAAGTAGAAGAGATGATCATGTCTGCAGATTGGAAGACGCATTGACGCGACTTCTACTCTCTTGGGCTCTTCACCGCAGGCTCAAGAGAAAAGTTGGAGACTCCTTCCAGCTACTGCACGGGCCACTGGAGGCTTAGTCTTCTGTGCAATCAAAGCTCCAGAATGTGAGGAAGAGGAGATACATGATGCTTTCATGTCGGTAACCCAGGGACGATGAGATCTCCCTCACGAGCTCTACCACGCTGCTCCTGTCTTCTCTCCCAGTTCTTCAGCTTCTTCGAAGAAGAGGAGGGATGCCAAAAAGTGCTTCTTCTTCAAGCTATCTTTTTTACGTTATCTTCTACGCATACAGCACAGACGGACGTCGCTCTCTTCCTTCTCTATTTGCTTCAACAACCTTTTGTCTCTTCTGCCGTGTGAACCAGAAATGGAGGTGGATAAGGGGACCAAATCTACTGTGGGCCCCACTTCTGAAGGTACCTTGTCTGCCAATGATTTCCTCTAGAAAAGTAACCTTCCAGAAGGATATTTGAGTACGAACGGATCCTCAACGAACGGTTGCGGATCATGAAAAGTGGAATTCTTTCAAACCCAGATCTGTTTTGGCCCAGGTGGATGGTGCCGACACGTTCAGACGAAGTGTCGACACGTCCAATTGTTGGCTTGAGGAAAAGTGGCTTTCTTCATCAACAGGTCGAAACTTTCAAGGCCATAAGTCGACACGGGTGCCACACTCGCATGCGGCTCGAGCCGCCGTGTCGGGGCATCATGCGAAAAGTGTCGAGGCATGAGCACCAGATAGAGAAACAACCTTCCTTGCTGAACTGAAGTGTCGACACATTCTATGTGAAGTGTCGACACGCTAAGAAAAATAGAACCCCGACAGAAACGCATAAATCTTGCGTTTGTTCTTGTAGTGTCGACACTCCCTACTAGCAGGTCGACACGTTGATCGTTCATCGCCTGTACTTGCCCAAAAAGATTTTCAACAAATTTGTTAGACAACCAACACATATCCAATAATGGTTCATGGTTTGTTATCATCAAAATCCTTGAGTTGACGACTGTGCAAGGACTTCGTTTGAAAAATGTGCACGGACTTGGTTTAAAGGAAATGTGCACGGATTTAGTATGAGAAAATATGCTTGGACTTAGATTGGAGAGAAACATGCACAGACTTTGATTTAAGAGAATAGCGTGCACGGACTTTGAAAGAGTGAAACAACGTGCACGGACTTCATTTAGAAAACATGCATGGACTTCATTTAGAAAACATGCATGGACTTCGTTTAGAAAAACATGCATGGACTTCCTTTGTAGTGGAGTAAACATGCACGGACATGTTTGCAAAAATGTGCACGGACTTGAATATGCATGAATGAAGAAACATGCACAGACTTGATTTTCCATCTATCAGAAAATTACACGGACTCTGGATTTCAAGGACTATAAGATGCCAAATGCACGGTTATGCACGGACATTGAAACATGCACAAACTTTAAGTGCACTTGCTCAATACATCGAGTAGGATTTTCTGAGTCCAAAACCTGCATGGACTTTAGAGACAGACGAACAATATGCATAGACTCAAGTTGTGCAGATACTTGGTAAACGAGTGAACATGACATGCATGGACTAACCTGCACGGACTTTAGCAGTGATAAAGTCAAAACATGCAAGGACTATGAATGCACACGAGAAGACTTACACATGCATGGACGTTTGTAGTTCAACACAAAAATGTGCCTGGACTCAAAACTACACACAGTGTCATGTTCCCAATCAATGAAGCTTATGTTTACCAATCAATAAAATTCATGTTGCCAATCATCAAAATCGATTAGATCAATGCAGTATACACACGCCGTTAATCAAAACAGAGGAGATCCAACAGTCAGTGTTACTTGTGTGTGTGTGTCAGTTTCTGCCTGGGGCGAGCAGGGAGACACTACGGCGTGGTGTAAGTCGTCATGGGATGCATCCGACTGTGCTTCTTGTGGGAGGTACTTTTGTCCTTGTCAGGTAGTGACTCATAGTTTTCACCGTGACGTGTGTCTCAGTTTTTGCACCGTGAGACCGACGTTAGGCATAGCAGGGCTATTCTGTTTATTTATTCTAGTTATACTTGCCTTTAGTTACTTTGCGTTGTAGTTTCTCATTTTACGAGGTGGGGATCTGAGTGATCCCTACTAAGCCTTTTATTATGAGGCTCATTCCCTATATTTTTTTGCATTTCAGGTGGGGCGAGACTTCAGAGGAGCGCGTCTGAGGCTCCACTTGGTTCTAGTGCCCCGGGTTAGTTGCCAGTTGCCAGAGCTGGGGTATGCCCCTTGTAGTTGTACTTCTCTTTCTGTACTGTACTAGTTGTGGACTACTGTTGTATTATGAACTGTCGTTATATTGTGGACCATGTTAATTGCTTAATGTTAATTCTATTTCCAGCTTATTCATATAAATTGTGTAATTTTGTAATTATTTTAGATTCTCGTATATTTCCACACCATCTCTTTAACCATTTTGAGTCTTCAAACTCATGGGTGGTGGTTTGAGATTTGGATTATCGAGCCTTTCTCAGTATTCGGATTCTAGGTTGTTACAACTGTGTACTTATTCCACTAATGAAAGCCCACACACATACTTTAGTGTCTTGTTGACACAAAATATTCTTAATTTTTTCTAACTTCTATTTCTACAGGTCTTAAGTTCTGATCGAGTGCACCTGTGTTGACAGAGAAGAAAAGAAAGAAAAGAAGAAAAAGAATGACAAAAGTCAATCAAAAGATAAGACCAAAGAAAAGAAGAAAAGAAAAGATGCTCGGCTCTAATGGACAACCTCTAAAGCAAGACTCGAGAGCTCAGAAGAATATTTGGGACCATCCCTGAAGAAGCAATCAAAAAGCTACAAATACAAGTGAAGCCGACTTGGCAACACATATCATAGTGCCGAAGGACATGTTAGCAAGTACTCATCAAATTTCGCGATGTAGTCAGACACGCCTTTCTTTTGTTCTGTCGGGCAGAGGTGCAGCTACCTTTTTACCCTTATCTCTTTGTTGTTCAAACGCCTTGATGTCAAGAGTGTTTGCTTCCTTAGGTGCCAGGCACCGATCTACTGCCTTTGCCTTCTGTGTGGTGGTAGTGGTTGATGTAGGGGCATGCCTTACCAGAAAGGCTTCAATTTCAGATACTACATTGTTCAGGTGGTCAAACGACCGGATTTCCATGCCAATCATCTTTTTCAGTACCTCCCTCCTGCAATTCTATTTACAAATCTGTACAGCGTTCGAGGGCCGCTTGCATCTCATTCCGAGATTCCTCTACCTCTTGATATATTCAAGGGTCGTTTCATCCGACCTTTATTTTGTTGAGTAAAGTTCAACCATCGTGACCTCTCTCTCAGTGACATGAAACTTTTCTCTGAATTTCTTCTGCATGTCTAGCCAGTCACTGATTGACCCAGTCGGAAGGCTGGAGTACCATTCAAATGCGAGTCTTGTCAGTGAGGACCTGAAAAACTTTAGTAGATACGACTTGTCTGTGGCTAGGTCACCCATGACGGTCATATAGTATGTGACATGTTCTCTCGGAGACCCCTTCTCGTTGAACTTGTCGAACTTAGGCGGCTTGCTGATCCCCGGAGGGAACCGTTTAGCCGCATGATGTGGCAGGTATGGCACCCGATAAGCATCAAACATGACATAGTCACCTTCATTTCGCTGAGCCAACTTTAATTCAATCATCCTCTCCACCATCAGTCTATTCAGAGTGGTTGGATCAACTGACTCTAGGTAGAAGTGCACTGGCTACAGGTATGGGGTGACCAGGGTAGTCGCCTGCGGCGGAGGACACAACAGCGGTAGTGCTTGGTGCACTTGAGGTAGCGCTGGTGGCATCAGCAGTTGAGGTGGGTGCTGCTGGGTGGCGGCTTGACTATGCTCTGCCGGCTGGGGCAGAGTGTATAACGGTGGGAAGTCGCATGGGTTGATACCCCCCCGCGACAATTTGGCCTGCATCTCGGGCTGCTTAGAAGTTGAGGTTTGTTCTGTCTTCTCCAAAAGTTGCTTCTTTAGGAGTTCTATCTCCTGCTGATATTTTTGGAGTAGCAATGATACTGATGGGTCCATGGTCACCGTGTTGGGGATGGCTTCCACTATTTCCCCTAAAGCGCCTTCAGGCGAGGTGTTCAGCAGCACCTCCTCATCTTCAGCTGTCACCACATTTGTAGTCAAGGTGGTAATTTCTTCAAATAATATTTGTTTTCCCTTTGCCGCTTTCATCATTTCTTTTGCGGCTTTTGTTCTTCTGCTATTCGGCCCCGTCCTTTCGGCTAATCGGGCCAATTCCTGGGGCTCCTCAGGCAGACCTCCATATCTGTCGGCTACCCTGACCGTATTGCAAGCAAAAGCTCACATTTCTTTCTTCTGTCTGTAGACCCTCCTCCTCGCAAGACCAGGGAAGGTCAATCTCTCGAACACAGAGATTCTTCTTCTTTCCTCCTACCTGGGAGGGGCTTCATCAGCCTTGCAATCTGGGCCGTCTTCATATCTGTTATCGTCAACAGACGACATCATTCTTCTCTCTTCTTCCTCTTCGACTACCATTGGCAAGCAGTCTTCTTCTTCAGCTGTGACTGCTTGAAGTAGCCGTTGCTAGCCCAATGAGGGGTTACCTAGACCCCTGAAATAGCTTCTGACCATATCGGTCATCTCTCCTTGACCCCGTCCTTGATGGAGGGCTGGGGATAACTGTCGACCTCCCACCGAAGGGATGTAAGCTAGCCGGGCTCTTTTAAAAAGTTGCTCAAATCTTCTCCCTACTGTAGGGATATTGGCTTGTCGGGCGCATGCCCTGAAGCTAGTGCGGCGTGGAGCTCGAAAGTCTACACATATCTGGATCTGCCCATTCTTCTTTTTCACGGGCACAATATTGGCCAGTCATATGGTGTATTGATTTTCTTCGATGAAACCCCCATCAATAACCTTGTCTACTTCTTTGCATATCTAAGTGATGAGTTCTGGTCTCATGCACCGTGGCGGCTGCTTTATCGGCTCAACCTCAGGGTTTATAGCTAGCTCATGTTGGGAAACTGCAGGGCTAAGTCTCGACATATCCTTATAGGTCCAAGCAAAGCAATCTCGGTATTCTTATAGTAGCTGGACATATAGCTTCTGTTCTTCAATAGATAGCTGGGCACTGAGGATGGTCGGCCTAGGATCATCTTCAGTTCCCAAGTTGACTTCTATTAGCTCATCAACCGTGGCTTGGCCTCCTTCTTCTATTTCCGGAGGTGCTGGCTGGAGGTCAACAAAGTCTGGAATAACATCTTTGAGCTCGAGTACCTCAGGCCCTTCATCTTGTTTTGCCCAGACTTTGTCAGGGGTTTCTGATTCAGCTGATGGTGGCTGTATGAATTGTTTTGTCAGTAGGTCCTCTACGGCTGTGACTTTACCGGATGAGCTGGCAGCTTCAACCTTTGTTGATGTGCCGGTAGCCTCAAAGGATTGGCAGTTGTTTCTTGCTGAGTTGGGGGAACAACATCGCAATTTTGTGGCATATGAGGACAACTATGTCCCGCTGCCTCCTTGCATCATCTTGCCTTCAATGAGGAGGGCATGTTCTTCTACAGCAACGGGTATTTCCCGATCAATTTCAATAGATGCTTCCCTGATCGGTATAAGAGGTGATGATATTTCTACCTGGGGAGAGCTATAAGAACAGACTAGGGATAACCCTGTCTCCTCAATGTCTTCGGCTTCGCTACTGCTGGCCGTGTCAAATTTGGCTTGGAGAGCCGTTTCTTCAGGGTAGACCTGCTCCCAGCACCTGCAAGGGGGTGTGGCTTCTAACCCCGAGTCTCTTGGTTGAGCTGGTTCAGTATGTTCAGCTTTCGTCGGGTATTCATCAAAGGTTACCCCTGGTGAGCTATCTTCTGTTGGGTAGAAAGTGGAGATGATGTCCACTTCATAACGCCTGCTGTAATAATACTCTTCGAGGGTGAAACTCAATCCCAGATGTTGAGAAACACGTCTCAGCTCTTTATCTATGCTGGCAGGATAGTAGAGCCTTTAGAATGCTTCCTTCTCTTTACGAGGCTGGCTGGAGGGAATATGCTGCTTCCGAAAAAACTTCGCCATTCGGCTTATTGTGAATGCCAACCCTTGAACGGGGACTGAAGGATTCTCTATGTCTTCAGGGAGATGACAGTCGACATCTTCCTATGCAGGGTGCTCCTCAGATGTATAGAACAAGCTGCTGGGGCCTTCAGACTTCGCCACCTCCCATGCTTTAAAAGGCTCGATAGTGGTAGTATCGAGGCCGAATATTGGCCTGGTGAGACCCTCTGGGATTTCAATGAGGACGTGGTGCTGGTTGACCTCGGCTTCATTAGCTTTGGGATAGGCGGCGGGAGGCGCTGCTCTGCTCACGTCTCCTATGCTTGCAATATGCAAGACTGCCTTGGGGTTGACATATCTCGGTGGCAGTGGTGGGAACCAGTCATCGCCAGAGGTGCTTTTTGATTCCCTGGCAGGGGTCTTGGCTTTGGAGGTCTTCAGTGACGGCTCCGCATATAGAGAAGCATCGAGTAGGTGGCACTCGAGCACTTCGAATGGGTGGAGGTTGGGAAATATCCTCTCCTCCTTCCCCTCTTGGTTATATTTGATGCATTGATGTAGTGTGGAAGGTACCACCATATTTTCATGTAGCCAGGGGCGGCCAAGCAGTGCCTTGTATGAGGTACTAGAGTTGATGACATGGAACTGCACCCTGGTAGTGAAATCCTCTGGTGTTCATGGGGAATCATGGGTTGATCACAAAAGCTTTCATTATAGCCAAATCTTGAAAGTTGATAATCAGAATTTGTATCAGAGTAGCTAGATAATTGATCCAATTCCATGCCTTTGTTGTTTTCAGCAAGTTGATCTAGTCGGTCTGGGATGGATTGATTTTGAGCCATGATGAATTAATAAAATTGATCAAAGCTCTCTTCTTTTTGGGAGTTGGGCCTAGAGGAGATACAATTGTAAGTTGAGAAGCAGAGTTAAAAGGAGAAGATGTTGAATAAGGATCAAATTGATGGTAAGAAAATGGGGTTATGGATGTGGGTTGCCCTCGATAGTGGGCCTAATCATAAGAGTCATTTGAAGATGGAGCACAATTTTGAAAGAATTGATCTGAAAAATTTTGGGCTCAGCCTTGATAAGAATCCCAAGAATTATTATGTTGTCCTCCACAATAAGAATCGTAAGAAGGTGTGGAGAGGTTTTAAGCCACTTGAGATTGTCCTTGGTTGCATCCAGGAGCAGATTCATGCATTCATGCGAGGTTCACACTCGAGCACAGAGGTTTATTCCTTCAAAAAGCTAGTTCGAATCGCGAGGGTAACTTAGTGGTTAAAGCTCGGTGAAAATTGGGCAGCATCTCCCCATGCTTGGGGAATTGCTAGGGGAAAGCGGAGACATACTCACGTGGTGGAGTAAGCGCCTTAGCGCTGGGTGGCACAATGGCGGCCGATAGACCCAAACGGATAGGAAACCCTAAGGACTAGCCTACTAGGGGCACCATTATTCCGTGGGTTAAAATGTGATCGGATAAGGTGGCCAATGAGGGAAGTGAAAACCCCGAGGCCTAGCATACAAGGGGCACGTGACCCGTGGTCCAATCATGATCCGAAAAGGGATGACCGGTAGGGAAGGAAACTCTAAGGGCTAGCCTACAAGGGGCACACAACCCGTGGCCACCACAGTTCCCCTTAAGGGACACTGGATTTAATGTTGGGCTATAAGCCCAATTGGTGTTCACCTTCTAGTGGCCCATAGGGATTCATGCCATGGGTGGACACGACCCTTTGACCCTATGGTGATTTAGAGACATCAATGGGGAATGTTCCCCCTCCCCGGTCACTAGGCTGCCATCCAGGACAAAGCAAAATGCGGCGGTGTAATACACATAGAAAGCAAGAGAATCATTCAGGCATTAAACTATCTCCAATTAGTTATATACACAGGGTGTTAGCTAGTTAGCAGGTTAGCCAGTTAGCAAGTGGGGTTAGCATGTTAAGAAGCTAGCGGGCCAACATTCAGAGCTACTAAGTTAGCATATTAACTATAGAGGTTTAAAGGGGCCAACATCTGAGCAGCCAATAGGCATTGTGGACAAGAAATGATCGCGATAGAAGACCCGCGTCCAAGCTATGGGGACGAACCCATTCTCCACAGTTCATGATTGTGAACGGGGAGATAGTGAGGATCCAGTCCCAGGGCTAAAGGGGGGATGCACATGCATATGCATCTCCGGCAGGGAGAAATACGGTGAGCACATGGAGTATATGATGCGGCCTACACATTGGAGAGGACCCCGAGGAGGGGGAATTATTATTGTGTCCCTTTTGGGAGTAGCCCAGGGCATGACCGGCATCACAGAAGAAACCCAGATAATCGCGCACAGAGGACAGTCAGATGTGAAAATTTGGAGAAGAAATGAACCAACATGCATAATAATATTGCTAGTGCCTATGTATTTCATTCCATTAAAGAAAAGATAGAGCAGAGGATTAAACCTTGCTTACATTCGGCGCGGTCCGACGTTGTCGTGCGGAAACTGCCTTCACACAAAAGACGCATACTTGTACGAAGGGGTTACAGAGGGGGAGAAGACGAAGGGACATTGAGGGGGAGATGGGCTCATATCATTCGGCCCTCTAAACTACTCCTATTCTGAAAAGGCACAACTTCCCACACACGTGGTAGGGAGTTTCTAGACTAACTCAAGAAAACCCTATTACATTGCCAAAACATGTCATGCTACAACAGACGTGTAGGCTGCACATAACACTAACCAAAACACTGGCGCACACATGACCTCACCGTCGTGTCCTCTACACAAGCCACGGTAGAGCCAAACACAGGCCACCCGAAGCACTACGCCAACCATGATGGAGAACCGGTCATAAAATCATAAGTTACGTGTCATATGACAGAAGCATCTCCGCACTAGAAGCAAAGCCAGATGCGTCCACTGACGTCTTACACTGTGCCTCAAGCGTCTCACACTCGCCTCATACACGGTGACTGAGACACTGTACCAAGTGTAAGGAACAATAGTAACGAGTGACTAGTCAGGGTCACGCCCGTTGGTGCTGGTCCAAACGTCCCTGACCACATGTGCACGCACATGCCCAATGCCTTGAGATAGGCATCTAGCTAGATTTATCCCCCAATAGGATGCTACTGCAAAGCAAGGGAGCCCACGAAAACTAGCCTAAAAATCGTATCTTAAGAACTCACCCCACCACCACTCCAAGGTGGGCTGACACCAAGTGTCATCAGGCTACGACTAATGGAGGCTTACTAGACACAGAGACTCTCCAAAAGAAACTCCAAAGTGTGGACAGGGTAAACACTCACCTGTCACATGCACTATGAAACACAAGGCACAAAGCAGTACATAGAACTGCCGCCAAACTCAGGGTATACAACTAGACCTACACACAATGATCCTTGAGTCCCATGACTCAGGTCAAGATCGTCGCACATCACGGCAACATACCGTTAATCAACCTAGTCCCTAAGCCAAAAACACAATAAAACACAAGTCCCCAGCCCCAAGGCTGCACATAGGACTCTTGACTTTGTATAACACAAACCACGAAACATGAGGGAACATCAAAGCCCTCAAACCACCTAGGCACACAAACTGAGGTAAGGCGGTACCTCTAAGCGCCTAAAACCAGAGTCTCGATCCATACAGGATAGTAGATACACTCACGAGGTCACGTGTCAACCACTGGGTCACAACCGAGTTGACGAAAAACCACAATGAGCCTCGAAATACACAAAACACTACTCGATGCAATGGCACATTCAAACACCCTATAACATGGTCACAACCCTCATATGACATCCACAACATCCATGTACAATAGGCTAACCAAGGGGTCAAAGTGAAGCCAATAAACACAAAGAAAACACCGAACACTACTCGGGATACGACCACTCTTCAGGGATCCCTCGACACACAGATATGACTCTTACGGAACACCCAAGGCATCAGTCGAGTCAAACGCCAACAAGGCATTGAATACCGGGTTCACCGAAGCCCGAGCAAACTTACATAAAACCCCAAAAATAGAAGATAGGAACGCAGTGCACACCTGCGTCGCAATGATGAACGCGTCCAAAGGATGCGTCGCGATGCCAGCAGAACGCGTCCAACATTCACAGCGTGTCAACGTGTTGACGCGACACAAGCTAGGGTCAGGTTAATAAACGCGGCCATAGACTACAGTGCGTTAAACCAAGAATGCGGCTGAAGACTCGAGCGCATTAATCAAAATCTCGATGGAGACCTTGAGTACGTTAATGAAGATCGTGGCCACTACCTTGGTCACGTTCTTCAAGATCACGTCCAACACTAGGACCGCGTCCTGTACCGCCTCACCACTCCACTGTTCATCTTCTTAGATGACACGGTCGCACGATATAGCGCGTTAATAGATGCACCCCCTGGGAGCTCCGTGTTAATACGTCGAACCCAGGAATTGGGAAAATCAGTGGAAAAACCCTGTTCCACACCCCAATCGTCTCCAGAACGACGGGGATACGGCAACCTCTAGGAACACAATACGGCTTGAGAGCGCCTTGCTGATGGAGGCTAGTGATGCCCCGACTAAGAACTTCCTCCAAAATGATAAATAGAGCAGGCGCAAGCGGATCACCTTGACGGATGCCACAGGTGGAATGAAAGAAACCAGCAAGGGACCCATTAAATAGATCGGAAAACCAACAGTTTGAAACCATCATGGGAATAAGAGATGTTAATCTGGTGCAGAAACCAAATTTCTGAAGAACGGCAATAAGGAAGTCCCACTCCACCCGGTCATATGCTTTCATCATGTCTAACTTGAGAATAACATTGTGGCCTCACACCTTCCTACCAATTTGAGAGATCAGCTGCCGGGACAAAGAGATGTTATCAATAATTTGCCTCCCTTTCACGAAGGCACCTTGATCCATAGAAATAATAGTTGACAGAATATCAACCAATCTAGCACAGAGAATTCGGGAAATGATTTTATAGCAAAAATTACAGAGACTAATTGGGCGGAAGTCACCGAAGTGGGACGAGTTCCTGACTTTGGGGATAAGAGCAATGATACTGGAAGTAGCTCCTCTTGGAAGGGGGTAGACTTGGAAGAAACCTCTAATAGCAGCTTCAACATCATCACGGATGATATCCCAGCAAGCCGTATAAAAAGCTCCAGTGAAACCGTCCAGACCAGGGGCACTATCACCGTTCATCCCCCACACAGCTTCTTTAATCTCCTGGGCTGAAGGAGGAGAAATCAAAGTGTGGTTTTGATGCTCCGAGATATTGGGAGAGATGACATTAAGCAAGAGGTTGTCAATACTGTGACTCTCAGAAGAAAGGAGATGCTTGAAGAAACGCTCCGCCTCATTACACAGTGACCGCTGGTCTTCACACCAGACGCCCACAACTTTGAGCCTGTGGATAAAATTTTTGCACCGCTTACCATGAACAACAGCATGAAAGAAGGCTGTGTTCCTATCGCCATCCTCAAGCCATTGCACTTTAGCCTTTTGGGACTAGAAGACCTCCTGCCGATGAAGGATTTTACGTATCTCTGCCTCCGCAGCGTGAAGGGCCGCTCTATTCTCCTCTGTGGGATTGTCATCAAACACTTGTTGCTGAGTCCTCATGCAAGATTCCACAGCTTTGAGAGTAACCTCTAGCCTGCCAAACACATCTCTATTCCACGATTGTAGAGCAAGCTTAGTGGCTTTGAGCTTGTACTGCAACGTAAGAAAAGGATTATGATTGCAAGGAGGAGTATTCGACCAGGCATCTCGAACGCACTGAGTGAAGAAGTATGGTCTAGCCACATCTTCTGAAAGGTGAAGCGGGATGGCTGCTATTGCATCTCCTGATAATGTAAGAGAAGGGGTGCATGATCAGATGTGCGGCACGGGAGATGTTGGACGACCAGACCCGGGTAGGACGATTGGCAACAGACACTAATAAGGATACGGTCTAGACTTGCCTGGATAGCAGCATCATCCAATCTATTGTTGGACCATGTGAATTGAGGACCCCTGAAGCCAGTGTCCAACAGCCCAGCAGAGGAGATAAACACATTGAAGTCTAACATAGAGGAGGAGTTTGGCAGTAAACCCCCTTTCTTCTCGGATGGATCAGTGATGCAGTTGAAATCTCCTCCGACAATCCGGGGGAGAGTGTTATTCTCGGAGATGGATACAAAATCTTCAAATAGATATTTTCGAGCGGCGACGTCACAGGTAGCATACACCGCAAAAACCTTGAAGACATCTAAGCTACCACGCTGGACCACACCGGTAACATGCTGAGTAGACTTAGCCTCCAAAAGAAAGGAGATAGGAGAATTCGAAAAAATCCATACTTTCGAATCTTCATCAAGATTCCCTTCATAGTGATCCATGCCCAAATACCGGCAAATATCCCGAGCCTTGCTTAGGTTGAAACATTGTGATGCTTCTCGCCAGGATCGCTGGGGTATATAAATATCCCGTATGCTTGCATCCTACATCTCCTCCATTTAGGGCTTTTCCCTTCATCGCATTTGCATTTTGAGAGAGTCCATGTGCTGTGAGAGTGACCAGAGGGAGCGGAGACTCATGGAGGCCTTTGTAGAGTTGGCAGAGACCACGGCAGCGGCGATCCTCCAGCTTCCTCCTCCCCCTAACTCTTCCAATTCTGAAATCTCTTCTTCTCCTTCTAGCTTTTCTCGGTCCTCCATGGCTGAGCACGACGCTGAGGTTGAGGTCCAAGAGTTGGAGCAAGGTGCAGGGAGTTCAGTGTCGGTGTCTAGCCATCATTTACACAGCGAGCCGGGTGAGGTCGAGGTAAAGGAGATAGAGATCTGCTACAAGTTGCCATGACAATACTACTTTACCCTAGCCAAACCACATGAGTCCAGTCTGGATACTCGTTCGAGCCTTTTTTACATCTTTTTCTTGGCTTGGAAGTGTAGTTTTCATCTTCCTCTCCACCCCTTTGTTGGACAGTTGCTGAAGTTTTACCAACTAGCTCCCGTCCAGTTGGTTTCCAATTCCTACACCTTCATCTTCTCCTTCATCTTCCTCTACCGCTCGCATGGCCTCGCCACTTCTTTAGACCTCTTTTACACCTTCTTCAAGCTGAAGGAGCAAACCCACATCGGGAAGGGTTTCTTCTATCTTCTGGCAAGGAGGGGGAGGAGCTGCATGACCCTCTCTCCTCGAGATTCATCACATAAGGGGTGGAAGACCCAAATTTTCTGGGTAGGGTTTAGTAAGGGTGCTACAAGCTGGGGCTTTCCTGATAAGTCAAATTTTCAGGTGGTGTTCCCCCCGAAGCAATTGGTGATCTCCTCGGAGCTGGAGAAGGAGATTAGAATTCTTCAGGAGATTCGTCGATTGACCGTTGAGTGGATGACTCTAGCCAACATTGATGATTTTCATCACCTCGCACTACCTCTCAGTGGTAAGGATTTTGAAAGCTCAACTTTTGCATTCTCTTGTCTTAGTTGGTCGAGCCTTTGCTGATGACTTACTTTCTGATGGGCAGAAACAAGGCGTGGTGAGGATGAGGGGTGACCGTCGGAGCAAGAGGTTGTCAAGCTAGAGGAGGCCACTACTCTGAGCGCTCCTCGAGCCTCTGAGGGTCCTTCTACCCGGGATAAGGGCAAGTGAATTGCTCAGGAAGATGACTGAGAGTGAAGGGAGCCAAGCACAAGGAGTCCGGGGAGTGGTTGATGGTATCCTCGTTGAAGGCTCTGACCATCGAGAAGAGGTGGCTGAAGAAGGTGAAGACCACCTGCCTACCCTAGGAGCTCCCAGCTGAGGATGTCCATCACCCGAGCCTCCCAACGATCGAGCCAGAGGTGCCCGCAACGGTTGAGAGGATCTCTACTGAGCTTGTAGGAGCGCGAGGGGAGAAGGCTGGCTTCAAAATTTTGATCGAGGCGATCGGGCAATCGGGAGCGCAGTGATGTCACATCCCGACATGAAATATCGAGGCGCGATGAGTCATAACACTCGTGTCGATCAGAGAATGTATAAGTGAGGGTCCAATCACGAGGAGAGATAAGAAGAAAAAGATACTTTTATTTCATCGAAATAATGTTTTACAACAACATTGGCCTTAAAGGCATAATACAACTTCCAAGTACTTAATTCTGACAAGAGCAACACTCATAAACCTAGGTAACTAAGGTAAACTTGATCACTCATTCACTCTAGTCCATCCCCATGTATCTGGGGTTTATCATCGGAATTACCTACGATGTTAATTGAAAACGTAGGGTGAGTGAAACGCTCAGTAGGATTTTATATCTCTACACCAGGTAACTTAAAGTAATTAACATTTTAGATAGTTATCATGCTATTGTCTATAAAGTCTACCTCTTCCAAACAGTCTAGTCTCTCATGTTGGTGAAGAATCTTGTCTTTTATTGCCATCTCTGGAAGGGTTTTGTCAGCTCCCCAAACTTGGAGAGCCTGAGCTGTATGCCTCAGCCTCCTCACCAAAGTAGCCATAGTAGAGGAAACAACCGACTTAGCATTCCATGCACCTGTAACAATCTGCAAGAAGTCATCCTCTTTGAATCCAAACTGCTTAAATTTGAAATCATATCTCTTGTCATGAACTCGGCTGGTCTTCAAAAGGATAGGCTTGTAATCAGAAATAGCTCTGGCCAACACCTCCACTTGCACACGAGAAAAGTGATCCTCCCAATCAACAGAAACCAGAAACCAGAAACCTATCCAGCCTAGAGCAATAAGCATCTGTTCTCAGGTTGGACTAAGTGAAGCAACCATAGGCCATGCCAATGTCCATCAAAGCTGTCTCGTGGATGAAGTCAACAAAGTCTTCCATGTCATCGGTATAAGTAATATCCCCCGTCCTCTCCCACGGTGTCGCTACTGCATTGAAGTATCTTCTAACACATCACGGCCGGCCATCAGAAAGATTGGTGTCGAATCAAGTTCTCCCAAAGAAGCCTCTTCTCCTCCTTGAGCTGAGGGCCATACATCCCAATGAAGTCCCAAGACAAGCTATCCCTGATACTCCTGAAATGCAAAGGTATGGCCCATCGGCTAACCTCCCGATCCTACGTCACCTCCTCCACCTTGAATGGGTTCCAAAGGACCATAATCCCGCCGAACCTACCCACCGCAGGGGAGGTGACCCCCGTAGAGGCAGGCCCCTCCGATCTCCCTCAAGAGATCAACACCGCCCCCCCTCACATTTAGTTTCCTGTATACAAAGAATATCGATTTTGCATCTCCTAATCAACTCCCTCATTGCTGTCCTCTTCTCCACCCTGGGCTATCCTCATGCCAAAGCAAAGCAGGGATGTCGAGCCATATGGGGGAGTTGCCTTCCTCAAGCTGGAGAGGCTGGAATCGGCGAGGAAGGACAAGACGGTGGAGGAACAGTCGGAGTCAGCTACATCGACGACCCTGCAATCGGGCGGGCAAGAAGAAGCTAAGCAGGTCCAGGTGACCCACTACGCGTCGGATTGGGTACACGGGCCCTAGCCCCATGCCCGGACCTCCGACCCGCATCCTCAACCAAAGGCGAGCTGGCCGTGGGTTGTGGCCATCGACCCGCTGCCTCCAAGTCCACGACTCGGGCTGTTCAGGAGGCAGACCGTGGCAGCTCAAATTCAAAATGCTCGCCCTTTGGGTCCTCTGTCTAACGTCTAGCAAATGTTTTATCAGTAGGAAGAAGCTTATTATCTTAGCAAGCATAATCCAGTTGCTGAATCTTATGGGCCTAGGCTATAAAAGCGAACCTACATATCTCATTACAAATCTGATTGTCAGTGCAGCAACATAGTAAATGATCTAGGGTGATGCTTTGGAGAACCCGATCCCAAATAATGTGGTCTTATGAAAATTGGCCTTTATTTTCTTACTTGACATAGTCCCGAGTAAAAGATAAGAGTGTTGTTGTCCACGTTGGAAGCTCATAGACTCGGCCTTCTTTCTTAAGAAACTTAAATAGATTCCTAGTTGTTAACTTAATTATGTACAGACTGAAAATTTTGGAAACTATGATGAACGGTAATGGAGAGCACCAAATGTTGCATCCCATGATCACTGTGCAAGTTGCTTCAGGTTACACCCTTTATCAGAATTTTATGCCACTTCATACTTGCTTATGTTGTGCTTTCCTTCTCTTAATGATTGTATTTTTCTCATAGATATTTTTGTCTTGCCAGTTTTCTCTTTTTTTTTTCTATCTTGTTGACATATAAAAAGGAGAGAGAGGGAGGGGGTTTGGTGCCGCCTAAATGCCACGAAAGGAAACGGCACAAGACAGTCGGATCTAAACATCCGCATAAAATAAATCACAAAGACCTAAGGGATCACCAAGACCCTTAAAGTACATGGACACACAAATTGAGGTAAGACAACACCTCGAGATGTCCAAAACCATGTCTTGATCTTTGCAGGATAGATGAGACACTCACGAAGTCACATGTCAACCATGGGGTCACACCGGGTTGACCCGAAACCAATAATGACTCTGAAGCAGTACGGAGGACCGCTCGATAGAAAGGCACTCCTGGCTACCTTATAACATGGTCACAGCCCTCATAGGACATCAAGAGACATCCACGGGACAATGGGCAAACCAAAAGGTCAAGCCAAGACAATTAGAAGCCAAACCTCGAAAAACAACACTCTGGGACATAAGCGGTCTATCTCTTGGCCTCTAGACAAAATAAGCGGTCAATTAATGGGCCGCTACACTACCCAGAGAATATAGACACTAGGCGATCGAAGAGTGGGCCATGAAGAGATTGAAGCGGTCATAGAATGAACCACGAGATGACTGTAGCGGTCACATAATAGGCCGCCAGACCCAGTCAAACATGAACCGACATGCCCAGTCAAGCCACTTAAACGGTCTAACAATGGACCGTTACACGGACCTATGTGGTTAACTTATGGACCACGAAGGGAGCTAACTTAACCAACTTAAAACACTGACTTCGGTCAAACAGGAATTAGCAGTCTAGAGATGGGCCACTAAAGACTATAGATGGTCGAGAATTGGGCCGCTTGCCCAAACCGACTTAGGACTATCGACTAAAGTCAATGATGCTTAGCGGTTCTATTAATGGGCCACCCGAGCAAGCTTAGTGGTCTATCGTAAGACCGCTCAGCCAACTGCCTTGCGTTCATAGTCTAGCGGTCCACTAATGAGCCACTGGACGAGGCATAACGGTCTAAGAATGGGCCGCTAGCCACAACAAATAGTCTATCATGAGACAGCGAAGATCTGAACTGACATAAGGCCAAACGGTCGACTACTGGACTGCTGGATGGAAGAAACGGTCACTGGAAGGACCGCTAAGGTGCTATGGCGGGAAAAATAGGAGATCGGCCAAAAATCGGCCTTTCCACGCCCCAATCACGTCTAAACGACGGGGAAACAACCCTAAGCATGAAAATAACCTTCCACAGTCCAGAAGGGCTCGATTCGATGCCAAAATGACAAGAAACGGGCGATTCCACCGAATCAACCCTAATTGAGTCACCGGGGTTCCCAGGCTCGTATCGGTCCCAAACAACCACCAATCACAACGAAATCAGCGAAAATGGAATGCTGACATGCTGGGGGTTCCAATGAAACTAATCTAGCCGAAAACCATCATCATTTTTCGACGAACCCGTCACACTCCCCCGAAGCATAATTTTACCCAAACGAAGCAAAACCCACTCGTATGGGCACCGTTCGGCTCCAAATCGCGAGGGAACGTAGCATAGAAGCAGGGCTTCCATCTCCCTACCTCCACCGAAGTTCTCGCATGCCGAAGTGACTAAATCGCGTTGAAAACGTCACACGAACCGCCACACGTCGGCTTTGAATCCACCGTGGGATCGCGCCAATGCCATGCTCCATCCTCCACGCCAGCACGCTCCACGTCAGTCCCACGTCGTCCCTGCCACAGCCACCTCACCACGGTCACGCGGCCCACGGAGAGAGGAGAAGAGAGGAGAGGGATTAACACTGCGAAACAAGCAAGATCTGCTGCAGATCGTTGGATCCATTAACGCAGCAACCCGCTCTGATACCACGAGTTGGGACACGGTGCTATGGATTCAGAGGGGGGGTGAATGAATCATCCTTTAAAAAATTTTATCTCTAATGAAAGATCTACTGCTGATAATGCCAGTCCCAGTAGATCCTTATTATAGGCTCATTATAGCACAAGGATATTTGCTCTCCCTCATCCCTTGGAGTTCCCTACTCTTTAACACTGCACAATGGATGCTTAGGAGAGCTTCCGACGGTCGGACCGAGCATGGGGGGCCAGTTGGGGATCTTCCCGAGTGGAGGGCGTGTAGCTCAGATAGGGTGTCTTGGGCTCCCGTAAGAGCCTTCCCAATCGACCTGTCGCTCGAACTTCCAGACCCGAGGGTCACCTAGGAAGTGTTGATCCGAGTGGGTTTTGGGCTTGGCATAAGTGGGCCCAGAATAGGACTATCACTTTGGAAAGTTGGGCCTGGTTCGGTCATATTGGACATGGTTGGGCATTGCTCTAGGACGGTTGATTTTCCCCCCGTCCACTTGCCCCCCCTAACTCCCGAGCCAAAGTTGGGCTCGGGCGAGTAACATTAGGGGGAGTGACATTGGTGGCTCGAATGGGGTGAGAGTTTCTCTCTGACAGGGGCCGTTTAATGTGGCTATCCTGGGGATACCCCCGTGATGATGACTCTCTCGAGCCGATGCGAGGAGTCCCTTCTTGGAGTGTGTAATGCCACGCCGCCTCCCGCCAAACCACTGGGAGTATAAACGTCACACGGGTTTATGTTTCGTGCATCCTTTGTTTAGGGTTCTACCTCTCCATCACTTCTACATTTTAAAGAGCTCATGCACCGTGAGGAGGGTCTGGAGGAGCAAAGACTTGTAGAGGGCTTCGCGAAGGTAGTAGAGATCGCGGCGGCGGCGATTTGTCAACTTCCACCTCCACCCGAGTCGCCTGAGTCGGCGTCTTCCTCCTCTTTCCCTAGTTCCTGTCGCTCGGCTATGGTAGAGCAATACCCCACTTTTGTAGAGCAGGAAGCTCATCAGAGTGCAGGAAGCCTAGTGCTGCAACCCAACCATCCTTTGCACAGCGAATTGACTGCGGATGAAGTGAAGATAATGGAGGGGCGCTTCGGGCTGCTATGGTAGTTCTATTTTTCTCCAGCCCAACCTCATGAGTCCAGTCTGGATACTTGTTCTGGCCACTTCTGCACTTTCCTCTTGGCTTGGAAGTGCGGGTTCTATTTGCCTCTCCATCATTTTATCATCAGGCTGCTTCAATCCTACCAACTGGCTCTTATCCAGTTGGCTTCCAACTCGTATACTTTCATTTTCTCCTTCATCTTTCTTTGTCGCTCGTGCGGGCTCGACACTTCGCTGGACCTCTTCCATGCCTTTTTCAAGTTGAAGGAGCACACCCATGCGGGTAAAGGCTTCTTCCATCTTCAGGCGAAGAGTGGAAGGAGTTGTGTGACGCTTTCCACCAAGGATTCTTCTCACAAGGGTTGGAAAACCCAGTTTTTCTAGGTGGGCTCGTCAAAGGGCAACATCTCCTGGGGTTTCCCGACGGTGCCCAACTTTCTCTGTCTATTCCTCTGAAGCAGATGGTGGTTTCTTTGGAGCTGGAAGAAGAGATAAGGATTCTCCAAGAGCATCGCCAATCGACTGTTGAACTGATGACGGTGGTGAACATCAAGGAATATCCTTCCCGGGCATTGTCATCCAATGGTAAGATCTTTAATGCCCCATATCATGCTTCTGTGTTGGGCAAGCGGGGCCTCCTTCTAAATATTTGACTTTGGTTGCTCAGATTCAAGGCGGACGGTTAATAAGGGGGAGCAATCGGTAGAGTAGGGGGCCGCCGATTTAGGGGAGACGCCTGCTATGAGTGAGCCCCGATCCTCTGAGGGTCCCTCCTGCGCCCGGGATAAGGGCAACCAGAAGGCTCAGGATGACATACCCAAGCGTCGAGGGTCCAAGTGCAAGGAACCTAGCGAGCTATTGATGTTGTCTTCTCTGAAGGCCTTGCTGTGGAGAAGAAGCGATCAAAGAAGGCGGAAGCTCCCCCTACGATTGAAGAGCAGGCCTGCTTGGTTGAGGGGCCCTCGACCGAGGAAGTCTGCCAATCTGATCTCCTGCTCACCGGGCTAGAGGCGGCTACCACCGGTGGGGAGGTTGTCACCAAGCCTACCAGTCAGCATGCAAAGGCAATCGGTTCTGAAGTCCCGGCTGAGGTTGAGGGGGCTCAGGGAGAGGCATCGACCCTGCCCGAGCCGAGTGAAGCCGTCCCAAGAATGGGGACGCTCGGAGAGGGCACTCCGGTCGCGGTCATCCAGAGAGGGCTCTCCCTCCTTCGGCTGGTGTTCCAGTCGGTCGGACTCCTCTATACCAGAGGTGTCGATCTTTGACACCTTCACTGGTTCCAGACGAGTTCAAGCGTGGCCCCCGCTCCTTGCTTTTCGAGAGGGTGATGGAGGGTGGCCTGATTATGTCCTAGCTTGGGGCTGAGATTGTCGATTTCTATGCTCGACTGGAGAGTGAAGAGAGATCCCTTTCTCGGGCCCACAATAAAGCCGATCAGAGGGTCAAACAACTGACCTCTGAGCTTGAAGTCTCTCGGCGGGAGGCTGCCTCGTTGTGGGTACAGACTCAGTTGGGCCAGGAAGAGGCTCAGGCACTGGCTGAGTAGCTAGCCCAAGCTCATTATATGGTCAACCTGAAGAGCAAGCTCCTTGAAGAGGAGCGCCAGGCTCAGGCCGAGCATCTCGAGCAATAGAGGGCCTTACAAGAGGTGCTCGATAGCTGGGTTAGGGAGGCCGAGCGTGGGTAGAGTGAAGCTGAGGTCACGCGGGTTGAGGCCAAGGAAAAGCTAGCCGACGCTGAGATGAAGTTGCTCGGGGCCGAGTGGAGGGTGGCCGAGCTCGTCGAGATGGTGGAACAAGCTGGGGCAGTGGCAATCGATCGATCTAGAAGCACAGAGGGCTACCACGCAGCCTTCCAGAAGATCACCTTCTCGTATTATGAGCGAGGCTACCGACGGGGGCTACGAAAGTGGTTCGCCCAAGGCTTCCATCCAGTGACCTCCCTGGCCCAGTAGCAAGTGCTTGAAGAGCTGGAGTTTCCTTCCGGGCAGCAATATGACTCGGACAAGGACATCACAGATTCTTCCTTTTCAATGTCAAGTGAAGGGGGGAGTAGGGATGATACTACTTCATCAGAGGAGTCACCAACTCCAGCTACCTCAGCGGGGCACACGATCGGGGCAGTTCCCACACAAGTGGGGTCAGTGCTCGGATCGATCGCCACTGAGGATTCTGGGGGCAGATCTCCTGGCATTGAAGATTCTTCACTCGCCGAGCCTCAAGACGTCGAGCCTCGAGGAAGTCCTCCTATATTTATAGACTAGGAGGGGCATGAGCTGGATGTACTGGTCCTTTCTCTTTTTGAACATAGCCATGTAAACTTTTTTTCTTTCTATATACAATGGCAGTGATTTTCAAAATCTGGGTTGTCAATTCCTTACCGCATTTAGCGTGATTGGACTATCATATCTATGGTTGCCAAAAGAAGGAGATTTGGCGCGTTTCGCAGGTCTCTTGCGTGCTAATTGGACGGGTGGCCGATATGGCACTGGCGTCTTCTCGCATTTCCACTTAACATGCTTTGATTGAATTATTTTTTTGCGTATCTCCATAAGAGTAGTCGCTTCGGAAAAAATGGAGTAACTACTTTTTCGGGGAAAGGTTCTTGCCTTTTACATTTTTTCGAGGGGAGATTCAATTAAGGCGGGGCTCCCCCCTTCGTCCTATAAAAAGGTCCCGAAGGGCGTCTCCACCTCTCTTTAGCGCTTAGGCTTCCCTTGCAGTCTATCCTTTTTCTCCCTTCTCGTGAAGCATTTGTCTCTCATTCTGGAGGAGTATCAGCGAAGCATGGAGGGTGACTTGGAAGACGATTATCCTGGCGGCCGTCGAGGTGTTCCTGCTACTTCGGCATGCAACAAGGGATGGCGATGGGCGAACGACGTGCAAGAAGGTACGACACGTAGCAGCGTGCCTTTTCCCGACTGTTGGACTGCCACCACTATCTTAGGAGGAAGGTAGAAGCGAAAGGAGGCTTGAGAGAGAGGGCGTTTGGCACGGTGGCCTCGTCTTGCTCCATCCTTACCACTACCCACTCGTCCTTCTTCCTCTTTCCTGGTGGGGTGATGGCACAACGTCATTGCTCCTCCTTTCTCTCCATCCCAGCCACCTCTCTCTTCTCTTTGAAGGGGTGCTCGACATTTCTCCCTCTTTTACTCTTCGACCTGCTTCTCATCCTTTTTTCTTTTCTTTGACTCTTTGGAGGATACCCTGGTTCCACCGCTCGTGGCTGCTTACTTTCTGTTTGGCCTCCGACTCTGTGCCTTCCAAAGAGTTGGCAGTGGAGCCCCTCTCTTGTTTAAGAAGCGCCTGGGCATTCTTTCCTTTTCTTCCACTGATATCTTTCTTTCGAGCTTCCCGAGCCAACAGGATCAGTCATCCTGTTATCTGAGCCAATTTCTATGCTGGGTAGAGTCAGTGGCTTGGCTTAGGGGTGCTAGCCGAGTCAGCCGAGTAATCAACTCATGCCATAGTACCAGTGGGAAGCCACTTCAAGGGATAAGGAACTGTGCATATAGGGTTTGACTGTACATGGCAGCATGCTTGATTTCATAAAACTAGACCGTTTTAGACATAAGGTCTAACCCACTTTCACGATTAAACCAAGAATCTAGATTTAACATACACTTTGAGCCATATTTTCTTCTATTGGAAATCCACTTGGATATGCTAGAGGAAAGGTCTACCTAGGGAAAGGACTACCCAGAAAAAAGAGCTTTTTGAATCAAGAGTTTTAGAGGGATAATCCGAGGTGGAGTCACCTGGAGGTGAATTCGCCACTGCATGTTCCACTCCGCCTTTTAGCCTTGATATGTTATGATGCATGTTCTGATTACTCTAGTTAGCATGATGGAAATGTGGATGTGAGGTCCATGTATGTATGTGTTATAAAAGAACGCTAGCTATATATATGTATATGTAAGTATGTTGACTCACTTATCACATATTGACTATTCTGTTAAGAGATTACATCAAATGAGGACCTTCAATCTGTGCATATATAATGTAGAGATCTCTCCGGTTATTGTTAAGTTTTTCCATGTACAAGTACATGTTACAAGTTTATGATACATACTTACGGTCACGAGATTATGCTGTAAGTTTATGTTTCTACTGTGATATTCCTAGTTGTTATGTTTAGATTACATGTTTCCATCTTTGGCCTCAATGGTGGTGGGGATATCGGACCCACCGGACCCGTTACACGGAGTCGATGCTGCACTGCCCCGACACCACTGAGCTTGTGGCTCAGAGACTCGGCATCCCGATTATGTATTTTATTTGTATTGTGGTGGTATTGTATTATTAACCACTAGTCATATTTTATTTTATTTTAGCCAATAGTCAAAGGTCAGTTGTTGTATTTTATTTTATTAGGCCAAATAGTCATGGGATATGGGTGTCCTTAGTTGAAATGTCTAGGGGTATTCTTGTCCTAGTGTAATTTGGCCATCCGTATATAAAGGAGGTTAGTGTATGGCTTTTCTTAATTGAATGAATGCTTATAAAAGAAAACTCGCGTAGGTGTTTTGCCCCATATTGCTTCCCTTCCCTCCGAGCTCCCTTGTGAGATTTGAGTGATTGCCCGATGAGAGACTGTCCGATGTGAGACCGAGCTACGGGAGGCAGTAGTTATCCCGTCTCGTTCGTGTCATCGGAGTGCCGACGATCCTTTTTACATCGCAGCTGCGTCAAATTTGGTATCAGAGCCCAACAACGGCGTCTCCGTCAACCCCAACGTCCGCGTTGTTTCCCCTCCCCAGCATCGGTACGTGAAAAAAAAAAGAACAGAAGAGATCTGCTACTCTCGACTGTGAAAAAAAAATAGAAGCAGAAGAATTGCTTCTCTCGGTTGAGAGAGTGAGAGAGAGAGAGAAAGGAATTCGCAAGGGGGCCTTGTCTCTCGTGCTAGCATTCAAAGCTTGCCCGGTCGCAACGGTTTGCCTCCCCACGTTGCGAGCCACCGCGCCCGACGCCCACGTGCCTCCGTCCGGGGCCACCGTCGCCGCTCTCTCGCACCCCCGTCGCCTACGACCCGCCTGCACCACGCGCCTGCGACCTCGTCGCCTACACCCACCCTGTGTGTCGCCTCCCCACCCAGCGCGCGCCCACGCTCGTTCTCGCTCATGCCCACGATCACGCCCGCCCTGTGTGGCGACCCAGGATCCGAGTACTGGAAAGGAACCGGCGTGACTCAAATCTCGGCCCGCCTCTCACGAGCCCGAAGAATTGGAAGGGAAGAAAGGATGGTGTGAGGGTGTGTAAGAAGCTAAAGTGACTACAGGGATAGCACAATATACAACTAAATGATAATGTAAAAATTAAATAAATAATTAAACTGTTACAAGGTCCAGTACATCTCATGTCTAAAATAAAGTACAGTCAACTGAAAATCTCCCCCCCCAAAAAAAAACTTCAATTTTTTTAAGCACATAAAAATTACATATAAAATCTTATCCTACGCATCTTACTTAACCAGATTGTTCAGTGGGGAACAAAAAGGACCACCTTATCAGCATCATGAGCTTCTCTTTTAAAGATTCTACTATTCCTCTC
The DNA here is from genome assembly GCA_024336825.1 of Amorphophallus titanum. NCBI lineage: Eukaryota > Viridiplantae > Streptophyta > Magnoliopsida > Alismatales > Araceae > Amorphophallus > Amorphophallus titanum. The sequence continues at coordinate 2,344,347 of JANBPO010002190.1, read as the reverse complement.
ACCCCACAATGCCCAAAATGTAGCATTAAAGACAAACCACCAAATCTTGTTGTCCACCCCATCTCCTGTACCAATCGGAGATGAAACTGTCTACAGGGCCAGCTATAGCAAGGTTACATTACAGCTTAGAAAGGATATTAAGCCAACTTCTTGAGCATAAGCACACTCAATGAATAGATGATTCAAAGTCTCTACCAATCTACACAAGCAAAAATTGCTAGCAGACACGTCCAAGGAGAGTGGCAGCCTACCATGGGAGATTCTCCACATCAAGGCTTTAACTTTCAAGGGGCTGCTAGGCTGCCAAACATGAGCCTCCAAAGGGTGCCTAAGCCCACCATCCCTAATGAAGCCATAGGCGGATTTCACAGAGAATGCACCTTTGGACTCCCACCTCCAAATCCAGCCATCTCTAGAATAGTGATCCAGCTTGAAGTTTTGAACTTGCAACAGCAAATCTGCCACCTGACTGATCTCCTAGTCCCTCAGATGCCTTCTAAATGATGGAAACCAGCTGCCACCCAGGGGGCTATCATGAAAGCGCTTGTGTACTGTGGCTAGGGGCGAGAGGCAATAGCAAACAAATCTGGAAATCGATCTACAAGCTGCCTATCATCGCACCACTTATCCTTCTAGAACTGAGAAATTTGTCCATCTCAAACCTGAAATTGAACTCTCACCAGGTATAAATCCGCTGCTTGAAGTATGCCCTTCCAAATGGGAGAAATGCTGTTGGAGACAGCTGGTAAGACATCCCACACTACTCCTGCTGTAGTACTTACCTTTGATCACTTCTGTTCACAAGCCTGAGCCATTAGTACCCAACTTCCATATCCATTTCGCTAAGAGTGCCAAATTGAAGTCCCTCAAATCCCTTAAGCTCACTCCCCCTTCCTTTCGCTTCTGGAGACCCTTCCCCAGCTGATATCATGCCAGCCGCGAGCATTATCAGCACTATCCTTCCAGAAGAACCTGCTCTGAATGCTCTGCAGCCTTGAAGCCACCGACTTAGGGATCCTAAAGGTGGATAGGTAATAAATCAGGAGACTATCCAGCACTGATTTGCAAAGTGCCAATCTGCCTCTATAAGAGAGTAGCTTCCCCTTACAGCCCGCCAATCTGCCTTCAAATCTGTAGGCTGTCAATCCCTACAAAAAGAAGCACCACTAGATAGGGGCAGGCCTAGTTGGAGATAGGGAACTCCTCCCTACCACAGTGAAGAATGACGGCAGCCTTGGACATAGCACATTCCTCCATATGGATACCAATCAGCTGACTCTTATGATAGTGTACCTTCAGACCAGTCGAATGGGCATCGGGCCATCAGGGGGGTTGCGATGGGGTTTAAAAGGTTGGATCTGCCTGTTTAATAGCCAAATGGGTCAGGTCCGGTCGTGGGGGGTTACATGGGTCGAGCGACTGGGCGGCTGCCTTGGCACCCAGCCTGCCTTGGCGACCACCCGGTTCACCTTTTCAACAAACATGAAGGCGAGCCGGTGCCGCGCCCCTTCAACGTGACCTGGACGCCCAGGCGTCCGTCTTGACTAACTATGGTTGAAACCAAAAACTAAAAAGGGTGAAAACTTACTTGGGGTCACCCCCTCTCTCAATCCACCTATTGGGTCCAGATAGGTCCCCAAAGGGGCGTACTTGGACTGGACAGGTCCTCATTGGGGCCTATCCGGTCCCATTCCCCCCTCTCTCTCTAATAAACAAAAAAAGGGGGTGGGGGGAAAGAAGGTGTTTAATAAATCTAGAAATAAATTATAAAAATTCTGAGTCACTACAATTTACTTCCGCTGAATGTTACATGGTATTAAAATGCGCGTGTGATTGTAAATCTTTATACATGAAAACCTCTCTTCCAACCCTTTAAGAGCCTTATCAGCTCTTGGGTGGCATCCCCGGGTCTTCGGATAACGGGTTACCGGTATTTGGGGAAACTGGGTCGTTACAATTGGTATCAGAGCTCGGTGATTGTGTATAAAGACCTAGAATTACAATGGTCCAAAACAAGCCAGTGTACCACTTTTTGCTGGCTTAGGTTGTTTTTTACGTTGACTTATGTTTTTGGTTGTGTGTTTTCCCTTGTGTAGAATGGCACCTAAGCGAAGGATGCGTTTCCAAGCTAGAGCACCTATGGATGTGCAAGGAGAAGAGAGCGGTACATCGCCCCCTCTAGTGAATGTTGGAGGTCAAGCCCGTGCTAATCTTGAAATTGGTGAAGGCGTGACTTCTCAAGGTGGTCGTGGCCGAGCTTTAAAGGAATTCCTCTTGTTCCACCCACCTCAGTATGAAGGGCATCCTGATTCGGATGCGGCAAGGGCATGGTTGGATGCTACCGATCGAGTTTTTCATTCTATGGAATGTGCTGAAGATGAAAAGGTAATGTTAGATACTTTTCAGTTGCAAGGGGTAGCACTTGTTTGGTGGACTTCTAAATGGGAAACGCCATATCAATCTCATCCCCTTTGATTTATAACTTGGCAGGAGTTCGTTTCTTCTTTTGAGCGTGCTTACAGTCCAGCTTATCTCAGAATGGACAAGATGTATCAGTTCATGGAGTTAGCTCAAGGTGATATGACTGTGTTGCAATACCACACTAAATTTGTGAAATTGGGTCGATATGCTCCTCATTATGGCAGATGAAGGCCTGAAGACTTAGCAATTTCTGCGAGGATTGAGGCAAGAGTTGAGGCAACCTCTGATTATGACCAATGTGACAGATCTGGATAGAGCTTCACAGGCAGTAGCAGCTTTAGAGTTGGATATGGCAAGAACTCAAGGGCAGACCCAAGTAGGACTTGTGCAACAATAGCAGTCGAGTGGTCATCCGAGTGTATCAGGAGCGCCATCTTCTACTCCTTCTGCTGGTGATTCACCATCTTTCAGATCTAAGTTCAAACGAATGTTTAGGCAGCAAAAGAAGAGGTAAGATCTACAATCTTCTTCTAATAATGTACAGCAACCTGCACCTTCTCAACGACAGGGATCGGCAAGGAATCAGCCTTGAGTGTGTCCCAGATGTGCTGAGAGCCATCCAGGTAGATAGTGTACGATGCCAATGGTCTATTATCACAGTGATCGGGTAGGACATGTGGTTCGTGAATGTCCAATAAGGCCTAAGCAACATGTTCGGTTTCCACAACCACAGTAGTTTCGACCCCCTCTACCTCCACAGTTACAACAATTTTCTCAGGCATAGGTGTCATCACACCAATCTATTTCTAGTGGGAAGAAATCTCGTGGGAAAGTTATGTATATGACTCGTTCTGAGGTGGAGGTAACTCATCTTGTGGAAGGTACTATTCTTATTTATGGTCAAGCTGCGCGTGTTTTATTTGATTCGGGTGCTTCCCATTCATTTATCTTTGAGAACTTTATTGCTTGCATTAAGGAGATGACATCAGAGCTCTCTTGTGAGTTGATTGTGGAATTGCCCACGGGAGAAATTATGTTTACTCCCTTCTATCTTGATAAGGCCCCAGTGATGATTGGAAATCAGCAGTTGTCTGCTAGATTGTATGTCTTGCAGTTGGTGGATTATGATGTCATTTTGGGCATGGATTGGCTAGAGGATTCTGGAGCAGTGGTTGATTTCAAAGCCAAGAAGATTTACTTTTAGCCATCCGGGGGATCAACATTCTATTTCCAAGCGGCGGGTCTTTAGTCCCGACACGAACTACACAATCGTCTGATTAGTCAGAACGAGCGCACCCTGGGCTTCTTTAAGTCCGCATAAATCGTCACCTTGGTGACTGGCACGCCCTCGCACTCAATAAACCGAATGAACGAACGAAAGGACGAACAAACGAACGAAAAGAACGAAGAGTCCCCGAAAGTGCGTCCACAGCTGTATGAATGGGTAGGAACTTTTTTCAGACCTTGAATAACATGTTCTGGGAACTTGCATCATTGACTTTTGAAAAGTTTTGCATGTTTGATGGGACGAGCTTTAGTCAGATGAAAAACCTTCATGTGCATCAACGCAACTAGTACCTTGCATCGACGCAGCTTCCAGTCGATACAACTTCTGGAGGCTGTCCTGAGTTGACACACTCAAGAACATGATGTGTCTGGAATCGACGCAGCCTTGTAGAGAATTCCAGTATGACTGGTGTTTGACCTAAAGATGCATCGACGCACAGGAGCACTTGGGTCGACATAGCTAAAGAGTGTTATGGCTATTCTTCTTCTTGTGAGAATGTGAGTCGATGCACTCATGAAGACTTAGTTATTGTCTTCACTTCTGACCAATAAAGGGGATGTTTCAAAATTTCTCAAATTAACTAGCTAATGCCTTATAGTAAGACATCATCAAAACACAATGCACCCAACAGGTTTTTGGAAAGGTCCTTGGACAGAATATTCTACTTTTATCATGGACCAATCAGATAACACTTTGGAAATGAGAATTATCCATTATATTTCTGCTATAAATACAGTCATTCACCTTGGAGAAGAAGCGATATATGCGTGAGAAGCTGAGAGCCACCCTTGTGCGATTTAGAAAGAGCATCTTAGAGGGAAAACTTGAGAGCATCTTTGGAGAGCACCTGAAGTGGAGGAAGAGTGTGAAGAAAAGAGAGAGAAGCCACCAGGATAGTGTTAGAACATTCAATGGAGAGGTCTTCATGACTGGGCATGAGGGATTTCCAGATTTGATTGAGAGCATTATGGGTGTCTATCAAAAAATCTCCAAAATCTTCATCTGGAGTAACATTGTGTTTCTTCATTTTTATTTTTCATTCATTCATTTTCTACTTGTTCTCACTTCTGATTTGACTACGAGTGTGTGCTTTTCGATACCCCATTCTAGGATCAACTTTGGTTGTAAGTTGTGTATCAGCGGAGTGAGGAAAGTGTTCCTCAAGTCCAAGCTGTTAGTTAGTGGTTGTTTGTGGATTGAATCCACTTGTGTGTGTGTGTGTTACTTGCAAGTAGTGAATCCTCACTAATCTAGGAAGGGGTGGATGTAGGTTCCTAGTCTGCAACTTAACCACCTAAAAACTCTGTGTACTAGTTTGATCCTCGTGCGATTGATCTCTTTTATTCTTCCTCTACTCACAAGTTACTGACTTCGCTACTTATTGCATCTGATATATCTTCTCACCACACGTGCTTTGGCCTTGGGCAGTTTAATGCACTGCTAATCCACGATTCACGAACATTGCAAGTAATTCTACTACTGTCCTATTCAAGGATAGACATAATGTTTGATCTAATTCCTATTCAAGCTTCATGTCTGGAAACTGACAAGATTCGGTCAAATCCCATTTGAGACAATCGGAGATCAATAGGTTATTGGCTCGGTGCAGGGTCGAGTCGTGACCATAACATGAATAACCCCTGGGGTCAAGACATGTCTTGTGTAGGCATTATTGATGTTTCCAATGCTGAGGGTTGATGGGGGGATGCCATGGATAATTTGCCGTCAAATTCTTAAAGAAGGTGTTTTCAAATATTTCTTTTCTTATCTGTGATTTTCTTCATTAGTGTTTCATTATTTAGAGTTCATTGCTTATCCTTTTCTTTTCTTTTCTGTTCTTTAGGAATTCGCATCCACAAATGAGCCCTTTGGATGTAGGGTGCCTTGAAGCTAAATAAAAGATCAGTTGGAAATAAAAGCTCAAGGCATAGGTATGTGAATAAAGCTTTCAACTTATGTTAATCTTGCATGTTAGGTTTGCCTTGTAGTTATTACAGTAAGAGTCATTTGTGTCTTCAATAACTCCTACAAGTGTGAAACCTCCCCTCTAAATTGATGAAATCTCTCTTTGTGAATCTTGATCATCTAAACTGAATCATATGATTAACAATGAATTTGAGTTTCTGGTATATCAAATGGTGATGGGCAGAAAGATAGGTCAAGCCTGTCCAGAACTCTCACTATATGTGAGTTGGGTCTTCTGATCAATGTCTCCACCTTGTACTAGAAATCAGAATTCTCAGATCCTTAACCCATGGAGAATTTGTCATGCTAATGGAATTGATATGTTGATGAGTTTGTGTTAATAACTTGCATGTGTGTTGTTTAGCCTCTGGCTATTCTCATTGTTAGCAGCCATATGAGCTTCTTGTCTATCATTGTTGACCTTTGTTTTGATGATGTCTGTCATGGCTGCATTCAACCCAACTCATCATTCTTGTGGACATATAACTTGTTGCTTGAATGTCATAACTTCCATTCGCATTAGAATAAGGGGGAGCTTCAGAGTCTGCACTTCAGTCTAGCCTCCATATGTTGTGAATGTTGAGCATCATCTTGTCGTTTCCCGCACTTTCATGCATTTCATGATTAAGGCACCCAACACCCCATTACTAGCTGTCTTACACTCTCAATACATCAACATGTCATGAACCCTTGGTATATAGAATGATGACTTGCGAAAAGTTAGATTAAGTCCAACTAAAAGCATTCACTATGCATGAGGACGTACCTCGGCCCAATACCATGGGTACTTTGCTCACATAGGTCTTAGGCTACACACCACCTTGGTTAATCTCACTAAGGTATCTTGAAATTCATGCAAGTCATAGATTGCAGACTCCCATGTCAAGTTCCGCAAAGGCAGTTTGAAATGCATGCATAATTTAAGGGGGAGTCATCCTAAAATTCTAGGATGCATTCCTGCATACTTTGTTGTCTTATGGTTTGGTTGCATATTCTCAGGTGGAGCATAATTTGTGTTAATGAACTGCTCACATATGCACTTGTATAATTCATGTGGGTGTTTCTTGAACAAGGTCGACCTAAGAAATTCTTAGGTTGACCCAGCCTTGTAAGAATCAGCTCTATTTGAAGGTTCTGTGACTGTGTCGATGCACTAGACTTGTAGCATCGACCTAACAGTTGTTTCCTTTAGGATTCATGCTTTCTGTCTGAGCCATATGTGTCAACCCCCTGACACATCTGCATCGACGCACCAGGTGATCTATTGATTTACTCAACTCATCCATCCCTATCCTCAAATTGATTTGTGCTCACTTCAGGTTATAGCATCTGAGCTCGCTGCACATACTCAGGGGGAGTGTACAGTGTCTATTTCCATTCATCTACCCAGGTGCATTCCATGTATTCATTAGATCTTACAGCACATTTATGATTTGTTGTGCTTCATCTTGGGACTAAAATGCCTTGAAATCCAAATCTCTTCGATACCCCAAAGTCCTTGAACTACTTTGAACTCTTGTGAGTACTTCGGTCTGAGTGCTAAGTTCATTTATCATGGTTTATCTTAAAGGAGAATCTTCCTTTATGGAGTTCTATGATTGTCCAAGACATCAAAATAGTTGGTTTAAATTTTATGATTTCTTGAACTTTAAAGTTAACTGATGTTGAAATTGGCTGTATTCAAATGTAATAGGCCTTAACTAGCTTTTCATGTTCTGAAATGTTATGCCTCCTTAAATCTAAAAGTTTATTTTAAGTACAAAGACATCTTTGATTGAGAAACTTCAGTCTAGTATTATTTTTGCCTGTGTATTGTAGGGAGATAGAGGGAACAAGAGAGAGATAGAGAGAGGGGAACAGAGAGAGGAGAGAGAAAGTGTGAGAGAAGGGGAGAGAGAGGAGGATCACGAGAGGAATGAGACACGGAGGGATATAGAGAGAGAAGTAGAGAGACTAGAGAGGGAGAGGAAAATAAAAATAAAAGAAAAATAAAAAATAGAAACTAACTTGTGTGCACGTGTGAGAAGTGAGAGAGAGAGAGAGAGAGAGAAAGAGAGAGATCGGAGAAGGCAGGTGTGTGAAGAGAGAGAGAGAGATCACGGGGGATTGAGAGAGAGGGTGAGTTCCAACGACAGACGGTGTGGTGGGAGACGCAGAGACTATGAGAGAGAAAGAGTGGCAAGGGCGGAGGTGTTCGCTGGATGTCGTAGGAAGGTGAGAGAGAAAGGGACGCGGTGAAAGAGGGGTCATCGCGGCGAGTGTGTCTGGGAGGCCAGTGCTGGGTGGAGTCGTAGGTGAAGGATAGAGAGAGAAAGAGCGGCAAGGGGGAGAGAGTAGTGAGAGAGGGGAGAGGTAACGTTGCGACGGTGTGGGCCTTGCAGAGGAGGGATGTGGTCGGGTGAGTTGCCAGGGAGAGGGATGAGGGAGGTGATGGGAAGGGGGACGCGATCGAAGGGAAGAAGTGGAGTTAGAGAGAGAAGGGGAGCCATGGCGGCTAGGTTGTGATGCTGGTGGTGAGGAGAAGTTGGCGGCGGAGGAGCGTGCAGGGTAGAGAGAGAGTGAGAGAGGTGAGGTCGTGCATGGGGAAGAGGTTGCTACCGTGGCAGTGTGCTGCGAAGAGAAGAGAAGTGTGATGGGGAGGAGAAGTCCGGCGCAGGTGAGAGGGAGATGGAGGGAGAGATGGAAGGTGAGAGGGATGTCGGCGAGAGGGGGGTGGTGCATCCGGTGTGTGCAATAAAGAGAGTGAATGCGAGAGGTGTGAGAGTTCGGAGGGAAGGGGAGATGGACGTCGACACAAAACAGGGAGATGGGTGTGGCCGAGGAGGGAGACACGGAGGGTAAGTGTGGGCTACGTGAAACTGAGAGAGAGAGAGAGATATCAGCAGAGCAGGGGCTTTGGTGGAGAGAACCGGGCTGTCGGAGGTGACGAGAATGTGGTTGGGGTTGCTACAGCCGGCTGTGACGAGAGATGTGCGAGAGAGGGGGGGAGTTGTAAGTGTTTGAGAGTGTTAGAAAGAGGAAGGGAGAGGGAGAGAAGTTGACGCCAAGGGAGTGAGGGTTGTGTGGGCACAAGAGAGGGAGTTGGCAGGGGGGACGTCAGTGTGGTGAATGGAGATGGCAGCGGCAGCCGTGGGTGTGAGTTAGAGAGAGGGAGAGATCGTGAAGGCGGAGGGGAGAGTGGGAGGCGAAGTGGAGAGTGTGTGTAGGGGAGAAGAGAGGCGGCCATGTGTGTACGTGTGCGGGTGTGTAGTTACAGGCAAGAGGGCAAGGAGATGAGAGAAGGGTGCAACCGCTTGTGTGCTGTGTGCGAAGGCAAGAGGGAGCGAGCGAGGGTCTGCGTAAACAGGAAGAGAGAGAGAGAGAGGAGGGGGACACCCGTTAGAGAGAGAAAGAGAGGGAGAGGGGAGGCGTTCGCTATGGGTGGTAGAGGGAGAGAAGGGTAAAAGGGTGTGCAAGGGGGGCTACCGAGAATGGTGTGTGTGCGTGTGGGATAGAGAGAGAAAGAGCGAGACGAGATGAGGGAGAGGGAAGCAGAGAGAGGGGGAGATGGGGGTTCACCACTAGCTGGTGAGAGGGGGAGAGAGTGGAGGCAGTGGAGGAGAGAAGAGAGAGGGGGGAGGTGGTTAGAGAGATAAGGAGAGAGAGAGAGAGATTCGACGGGAGTGAGAGAGAGAAGAGGTGAAGAGAAGGAAGGGGAGAGAGGATGAGAGAGGACTTCAGGATGGATATCACTGATAGGGGCAACTCACGGATCATGGGAGACATCCACTTTAAGGTGGAGTAGTGCCTAGTGCCAGGGAGAAGCTGAGGTGAAGAGAAAAGAAAAGGAAATGGAGCAAGAGAGGAAGAACATGTAAGTAATAGAACATATCAAATTGAATAACTTATGCAGGCTTACCTCTCTCAATGGGCTGGAGCTCAGATGCCCCGGGATTCTAGTGAGCCGCTGGACCACTGCATGTTCTTTTCTAACTGACTTCGGTCCTTCGTAGACCGCCTCTCCCATGGAGCTACCTTGAATAGCCCTTTTCATGATGATTGAATAAAGATAACAAGAGTTTGAGGATTGGAGAGAGGGTTAATGTGTAAGTGATGAATTTGGGATCCATTCTTTTTTATAAAGCTTGGTTAGAGGTCTAAACCCAATAGAATTGAGTTAGGATGAGTCTAGATTAGGTTAGGATAGAGTTTGAGTTGGTTTAGAGTTCCCTGCCCTCGAATTAGGACTCTTCAAGAGAGTCTCGATCGAGTTTCCAGGGCGTCCCATTGGGCGGTCTATCGATAGACCACTCTGAGAGTAGCACGTTCTGATTATGACAGTTTAGAGCCTTCTACACATTTCGATCAATTATCTTTTGAACGGTCTTCTGAAGGCCGCTCTTACATCTGCACAGTCAACAATGAACCATTCATCTGCCACTTTTGGTCCCTTCAGGGGTCCTTTCTAGACCGTGTAGAGCTTGGAGCGGGGGCCAGTATGACCATTCACGTCCTTGCCACACTAAATCAGTACGTCTCTCTCCTCTCCGCTCTCCCTAGTCTCTCTGCTCTCAGTCGGTATGTCTCTCTCCTCTCCGCTCTCCTGGGTCTCTCTACTCTCAGTCGGTACGTGTCTCTTCCCTCACCGCTCTCCTGTGTCACTTTGTGCTCAGTCGGTACGTCTCTCTCCTCACTGCTCTACCGTGTCTCACTAGTGTTAGTCGTGAGTCAGTTAGCATTCACATTCACACCATTGCACATTCATATATTCACATTCATTTGTAACAAAAGAAAATCAACTTAAAAGTAAATCATGCCACTATCATATCATATCATATCCATATGTAGAGTTGAGTCAGGGTACAAAGTCAGGCTGCTCCCTCTGGCCTGTCGCTGTCTCCTCCTCCCTCCCGTCTCTTCGATGGCGGGGCATTCGCAGAGCTAGTCTCCTCCTCTCGCTGGCACCGTCGGCATCGCTCATCCTCCTCATTCCTCAGGCTCCATGAATGAGAATGGGTCGCCTGGCCCGGATGGCTTTACTGGTTATTTCTTTACTTCAGCTTGGGAAATTATTGCCTTGGATGTCACATTAGTAGCTCAGGGGTTCTTCCGGGGTCTTCCTCTTCCTCAGGGTGTCACTTCTTCTATTATTGCTTTAATCCCCAAGAAGGCTTCCCCTATCTCCTTTGCTGACTATAGGCCAATTAGCCTTTGCAATTACAATTATAAAATTTTATCCAAAATAATATGCAGCAGAATGTCAACCATATTCCCTCGAATTATCTCTCCACAGCAAGGAGCCTTTGTAAGGGGATGCCACATTGTTGATAATGTTTCTTTGGCCAGAGAAATGATGCAGGAAATCAATAGGAAAACCAGAGGCCACAATGTTATTATTAAGCTGGATATGGCTAAGGCATATGACCAACTCAAATGGGATTTCTTGAGGGCGATATTGCAGCATTTTGGGTTCTCTCAGGTATTCTGCTCTATAATTGTGACACTAGTTTCTAATTGTTGGTTTTTGGTTGCTTTCAATGGTTCCATCATAGGATATTTTCATTCTACTCGGGGAGTTTGACAAGGGGACCCGTTGGCACCTGCTCTGTTCATGATTATTGCTGAGGCATTGAGCAGAGGCCTAGATCAATTTGCAGAATTCTCTAGCCAAGAGGGTGACCAAATATTAATATGGCTTGAGCTTCGGGTCACGCGTGCCGTAGATGGAAAGAATTTGACGCAGCACCAGCTTGGAGTCTCCTCTGATATCCAAATATCATGCACCTAAGAGATAGGCGTGCTTCAATCTAACTAGGAGAGCCTCGTACTCAGCTATATTGTTGGTGGTAGGAAAATAGAGCTGATACGCTAGAGGAATCGTCACTCTGTAACGACCCAAGATTCGGATACCGGGATTAACCTGATACCATTCGAATCATGGCCCGCCACTCACGAGCCGGAGGGCTCAGAAGGGCTAACAGGTGTGTGCGGAGTACATAGAAATAGGAAATACAATCCAGTCTAAATAAAGTACAGTCTAAGGAAAGAAAACATACTCAATGCCGAGTGAACACTCGGCCCGATGAACTGGCAACTACGAACCTTCGCATTGTGCCTCCAAACCTCCTGAAGGGAATGCCACACCTAAAAAGTAGGGGGTGAACCTCCTATCACTGGCTCAGTAGGGGTCCCGTGGAACCCCAACCGTAAACAACGATGGTAACAAAAAGCAGCGCTAACGAAACAATGACAATAGCAAGAACTACCAACATGGTGTCCGGTAAAATCTTGACTCTATAGCTACTCCTGCTATACCGAAAAACACACCTCGAACTCACAGTCGGGGGACTACTGGACTAATAAGAAAACTCTGGCAATGTTGCTATAAGAAATGCCATGACACCTCTGTCATTGAGGCCTATCCTCACAGACGAAGGTCGAGCCCGAGACCATGCGGTCTGGGAGCACGGTCACATCGTGAACTATACACAATGCAAGGAAAACACAGGGAAACTATATGGAAAATCATGTCTCGTAGATGGGAAATGAAAACTCAAGTCACGTATCACGTGATGGGAGTACATGTTCAATAGAAGCAAGGTCGGATGCATCCACTAACGTCTAAGCCTATGCCTCAAGTGTCTCCCTCACCCTAGGTGACATTGAGATACCGTACACAGTAACCATTGAGTAAGGACTAGCTGGGGTCGTGCTTGTCAGTGCAGGTCTGTTGCCCCCAGCCACGTGTGCACACACAGATTATACGTTCTAAGTCAAGTCCTCTAGCTGGTTTTCCCCTTAGCCTAGAGTCAGGTTGCAAGATGAGGGGCCCTACGGTAACCAACTTAAAAACTGTCACTCTCGGATCTAGCTCTCCACCTACTCCCAGGTGCGCAAGCACACAAGTGCCCAGGCAAGCTACGACTAGTGGGGGGTCACTACAAGTGAACATCAAAAGTCACGCACATACTCATTGCGAGAATCACCGAGTAACAGGTGGCTCAGCGCCACCAGACTTGGGACAGTCATCTAGACCTAATAAATTTAACAGTCCTTGAGTCACGAGACTCAAGTGAAGACCGTCATATAGTGACAGCTCCATGCCGTCAATTTGGCCTATCCCTAGGTCAAAAACCACGGTAAATAATTTATGAGGTGGCGCACGATTGCCAAGCCTAATCCCTTTTCCAAAGGGCTAGGAAACCCTCTAGTCCCAGGCTGAGTGACTGAACTCACAGTCCATAGGCCATATGCATGGCCCACACGGCAACTACTTTTCGAAAAAGCCAACGACATGTGGGAATAGCCCTCCGCACTCATGCCGACCCGCGGCGGCTCGATTAAGGGTAACACAGAAGCCTGGATCACAAAGGGTCTCCCAGACCCTTAAAACCCATGGGCATGCTAATCGAGATGAAATGACACCTTCGGACACCCTAAAACACGGTCAAAGTACCCACGGGGTGTTCGAGACAACCATGTGATGAGGACATCTCCCGGCATTCCCTATGGCACGAGGCGTCTCCGACCTCGTGACCCCTTGGAGATGTGGTAACAAAACATCCTCAACTGCAATAATACCAGTCACCACACTTTACAAATATGGTACATATGCATGGTAGATGGTTACCTTCCTCTGCAGATATCGGAGTACTTGTGAGATAGAAATTACTCGTTCATCTACACCTTTTGTACACAATCTTGCAATATTAAGCAAACTTTTAAGCTCCTTGGAATTGTAAGTGCTTCCTAGATCAGAATCAACCATATTATGCATTGAACATGTGAAGTTAGATTGCTGGATCCACTGCATCAGTTTTTCACCTTCACTCCCAAAAGATTGACCAGTTACAAGCTCAAGGATCAGTGCACCAAACTGGAATAATATATCCTTGGTTCTTTGATTCACATGCCCTGTAGAAAATAGTGCAGCCACAAGAAAAAGGATCAGTCAACAGACAGAAGTGTAGCATAAGCATAAAGGAAGTCCATCATCACATCAACTTTGACCTCTCAAAATTTCACCATAGGATCCATGAATCTGGCGGCAATCAGAGCTCAATGAGCCAAAAGGAGAAAGCTGCAATATCAAGAAAATGTTGTTATTTCTAGATTTTCTTATAATCAAATCAACAATGTACAGGCCATGTTATGCTGTAATTCATACCTTGGCAACAAAGTTCCTGTCCAACATAACATTATTTGCAGAGATAGTCACATTGTAAAACGGGGGATCACAGAATGAATACAAGTACTCCTGCAGTTTATTAACTGAATAAGTATCTATGGTAACTGTGAGCAGGTAGCAGCCAATTGATAAAAAGTGTCTTGTCATTTGTGTCAATTAAAAGGCCTACCAATGCAGCTGCAACATCAATGGCTATTTGTAGTCTTCTTCTCCAATTCAATGGCGTCCTAAGAGGGTCTGCCAAAATTAATAATTGGTTTACTTATCAGAGCAATTAAAAATATCCACTTCATTAGATAAGACCAAAATATACCATGAAGAAATTGTTTCAAGCTTCCATTTTCCATGTAGTCAAAGACAAGAAACCTGAAACCAGTGGTAACAATTATCTATTATGAATGGGGGAACCTTATCCAGCAGAATTCAAGAAATGACTTTTAATGGGTCTAGAAAACAGAGAGCCAATATTGTGAAATGTTTCATTTTAAAAGAAATTAGGCATAACCTATCACGTCCTTCAGAAAAACCTTGAAGCTTAACGAGGTGACGATGGTGTAGGCGCTCCAGGAATTGCAGTTCTCTATGGAAGGCATCGTCCTCTTGTTCAAAAACTACTACCTTCTTAACCACAGACACAAGACCATCTGGAAATTGAGCTTTATAGATAGCTCCATTCGGACCATTGCAAATTATCCTGCTAAACCCATCTGTTGCTCTCTTGATTTCCTTGTAGTTATAGTATCTAAGAAATGGTAAAATGCCTGCAAGTATCAACTGTTAAATTGAAATTTCAATGTTGCACACATAAACATAACAAGTCTGGCATATTATAGGTTTACAATATAAATAGCATGATGTTCTATATAGAAATTCTAAATGCTTACTAAAAGAAATCTGAAAATATAGAGATTGAAGTTGCACACATAAACATAACAAGTAAGGCATATTATAGGTTTAGAATATAAATAACATGATGCTCTATGTAGAAATTCGAAATGCTTACTAAAAAAAAATCTGAAAATATAGAGAAGTAGCCCGAACAATCTACTTTCTGGCAGCATATAGCATCAAGGTTTGCCCATACCGCTGGGGATCGGTACCAGATTGTACCTGGCCGGCAGCGGTATGCTTGGCAAGCAGCATGCCACCGGCACACAGCCGTCGTCGCCGCCGTCATCGTCGCTGGCCGCCGTCCACGGTTGCGGTATGCTTGCGGCACGGGAGCTTACCAAACCATACCTAGCCGGAACCGGCACGGCCGGTACGATCGATCCTGCAAAGCTTGTATGGCATGACTGTTAATGGGTTGGATCCCATTTTCAAAAGTGCTAAACTATTTGTAGATGTAGATGGGTTCCATGGATTAAACTTAGTTTTGTGGACAAGGCTTGCCGATAGTAATTGAGCAAGCATGATAATACCATTCATATCCTGCAGTGGATGTCCCTGCTGGAGGACTGGTGTAGCATATCCATGAGTTTGTTGGTGGATCATCATGCTTGGACCACATTACCTCCTGTTGTAACATGTCAAGCTATCAGCTCATCTTGGATAGCAGGGACTCTTCACAGGGTCCACTTTAACAGTTATGTTTCCACTCCATATAAGGCCATTATACAAATTTCAGATTAGGTGCTTGGCTTCAGATACAAATCCACTTTTTGTGGTAGTGGCTCAAAATTACTAAACAAAGGTTGTCTCACTAAGCTTGAAAGCGTCAGGAGTCAGACTAGCTCTTTCACCCTCCAAAATGGTCACAACACAAGGTCAACATAATGAGCTTCCTTGGATGAACATAAAGCCTAAAATGTATCATGATTACATGGTCATCTCAGTCATTGCATTGGAAAGTTCAATCTTTTCTCACACACTATAGTGATCCTCTTCCAGATACCCCACTCCACCTTAACAATGGCAATTTTTGGCGTCTTCTAAGCCATCCAACTCCAGTGCATCTTGACTTTATAAATGACCAGGGTACCCACCAGAATCTGCTCACTTCAGAGAACCTTAATTTGCATTCGCACAGCAGGTCATGATGAGCCTTCTGGTCACCCAGTTCATGAATGAAAGCCCTCTAGTGGTAGTACTTCCTCAGCAAAGCGATTCAGAAATGTTTCTTAGTTTTCATGCACATAAGAGCAACCCAGGCCTCGACAATACAGATGAACCTCTATTAGTAGAAGAATGCTCATACGGATCATGCACCAATATCATCCCTTATTTGGAGCAAAATATCAATCTAGATCTGCTAGACAAAATCCGTGACGACCATCACAATGGCCTCAAAATTTTGATGGTCAACCTTGTTCTGCACGATCATGTAGTTCTTTGGATCTGGTACCTCCAACAACCAAGCAGAGAAAAGTTGGGGGAAGGGGGTCCTAGTCTACATTTACACCAAAAAGCTAGTAACAGAAGTTTACTTTGGAAGCGATTTGCCACATGATAAGATTATTTTGGAAGACTCCTTGCAACGAGAAGATAAAGAGAAGTACAGGCTTTCACATGTATGCCTCTGTTTGTCCATGCAGAGGCATAAATGTACAGCGCTAGTATGTGATTCTCATGATTCCTCCATAAACTTGCTTGTTGTCCCAAGTGATCAACATGCAATGCTTTCTTACATTTTCTCACTCGTGGGAAAATACAGAGTTTCCATGCATTTCATGGCTCCGTTACTGAAAAGGTACAGCGCCAGTATATAGGGAAGGTGAGAGCTAGCTATATATTGATGGTGGTGCTTGGAGTCCAATCGGTGCTGCGGAATTCTGTGTGGAGTTTTTGAGTTATATTGGTCAAGAGTATCTGTACCTCAAATTTTAGAAATTCCCCGCACCTCGTGTTTCTTTTTCCAGCATAACAAATGGGCAGATCAAACGGGGCTGAAATTTTCGGGAAGGTCGTAAGAAATACAGGGTGGGCAATTGACATCGTTCACTCACCAAATCCAAACGGGTTTGGAGGAAGGAGGCAAAGAAGCATCTCGGGGACAGAATACCAAGCAAACATCGGGGCATAGAATACTTGCAGTTGGAGATGCCGTGTCAAGACAATTCCCAAGTTGCTTGACAAAATCCTCGATTTACGTTGTGAATTACGTGATAAGAACTCGGACAAAAGGTATATGGAATGTACATGAGCAACAATTCATCATCGCATGCATGGAACAGAAGCAAATCTATCTTATATATATATATATATGTATGTATATACACCCTTTTCGAGACCGGGGGAGTAGTGAAACACGGGGGAAATTTAAAGGGAGACGGTAGTAGTGAGGTGAGTAGAAAGAGTACCCGGCGCCGGCGGAGAGGTGGCGGAAAGCAGAGACGTTGGGGTGGAGAGGGCTCTTATGAGCCTGCGGCACAGCGGGGGTGTTCCTTGCTGTCGTCGCCGTCGGCGCCTCTCCTCCGACATCAAGTAGTGGTAGCGTCAGTGGCGAGGCAGTACGCCTGATGGCACCAGTCACTGGGGCAGCAATCGCGATCGCAATTGTGGTGTCTGGAATTGTGTCGCGGAGGGGAAAGAGAATGACAACAATAAATAAATAGATAAATAGACAAAGTGGGTTGGTGGTCTGGTTGGGGCAAACGTTTTAAGGAGGAGGGGGTGGAATTCGCTGGCGCTGCCTGCTTGTGTGATTTGGGTGGTTGAGTGGAAGGTTCGGGGGCAGGCAGGAGACAAAGAGGCCAGAGAGAGAGAGAGAGAGAGAGAGAGAGAGAGAGAGAGAGAGAGAGAGTATTGGGCAGAAATAGAGAGAGAGTGTGTGCGCGTTTGGACAGAGAGAGAGAGAGAGAGAGGGGGGGGGGGCAGGAATAGAGAGAATTATGAATTACAAAGCAATCCTCCTCTTCATGTGTATCCTCAATTGAGTTGTTTGGGCCACTATCTTTCACATTGATATTCTTAACCTCAAAATATTCATAAAATGGGGTAATGATGTAACGACTCAAAATTCAGATACCGAGACAAGCCCGATACCATTCGGATCCTGCGTCGCCACCCACGAGTCGGAAGACTCGGAAGGGTTAAGGCTTGGTATGGTCATGCATTGAAATTCTAAACAATAGCAGTAAGTAAATCTATCTAATTAATCTATAGTTCTAACGGAAATGATCAACATTTTATAACAATTAAACAACTATAGAGTCCAGTCCACGAGTACAGTCAAGGCAAGAGAACGTACACTGTCCTGGGCACACCCCGAAAACCTGGCGAGCTGGCAACTATGAAACCTCCAACCGAACCGCTCCACTCCATGTAAGAGGCCGCACCTGAAAAGCAGGGGGTGAGCCTCATCGCAAAGGCTCAGTAGGGATCCCGCGGAACCCCACTATAACAAAAGCAGTAACTAAAGTAACAATAGTAAACGAAGCTGTAAGTAGGCACGGCATAAGAACAACAAGTAAAGAGCAACAACGGCAGGAACACTACAACCAAGCTGGTACGACCCAACAATGATGACCTGAACCAGATGATGGTCAACTAGGGATAACACCCACACACCGGCACACTACACAATCCCGACCCCAAGGTCGGACAGTTCGTCTTAGCCGACGGGACCACGGACACGGCCATATGGCCAACCACAAGCAAAACCAACACCCCCGGGAGACTCTCTCAATCCTGGGCTAAGAGCAATGGAAGGACCCCTGGGAGACTCTCTCAATCCCGGAGCAACGGAAGGAACCCCTCAGGAGAATCTCTTGATCCCGAGCTAAGACTAGCGGAAGAACCATGCTTAACAGCACACTGGACGAACCAAACCGCTAGCACAGTAAACCACACCGGGAAGAAAGCCACGCTGAACCCTCTCGGGTGATGGGAGTACTAACCCACGGACCATGAGACCGGATGTGTCCTCCGATGACTTATACCGCAGCCTCACGTGTCTCCCTACATGCCCTCCAGCGGAAACTGAGACACCAACACAGTACACTGCACCAGTGTACCACAGAACAAGGACTAGTTGGGGTCACTCTCGTCAGCGCAGGTCCACTGCCCTCGACCACGTGTGCACACACAGACTATCTACTCTAGGTCGATCCTCTAGCCGATTTTCCCCCTAGTCGGACTCTAGCTACAAAGGTAAGGGGCCCTCAGGTAACCGGCCTAAAAATCACTACACGGGACAAGCCTCCACCACTCCCTGGTGGGTCGGCATGCGTACGTGCCCAGGTCAGCTACGTCAAGTGGGTAGGGTCACCGAGAACTAACCACAACTACGGGAACCACTGGAGTACCACCAGCCTACATAGCACCACCACGAGGTGGCTCACTAGCACGAGAACCAAGGACCACCAACCTGACAATCAAACCATGACTACGGTTCACTGAAGACCTACCAAAGCATAGGACGGAAATACAGGGACCACGGTCCACAACTCCTATAAGGGATACCTAGCCGCAGTCACAGCCCTCACTCGAAAACGCCACCCACAGTCACGGGACTCTCGCGGGGACAGTCAACATAAGCAGCCCGACACAAGAGTGACTGTTCATACCCCACAAGCAGCTAAGGATGGCCCACACTACTATCCCGGAATCACCAGAATAAACAGGCACTCAATGCATAGGGCCACCCAGCATACGAAATTCTCGGGATACCAAAACACAGGCAAGAGGCACTGTCGGGCTGAAGGGACCAAGGAGGCCAGGGTGCTGGTCGCCCAGGGGTCGGGCAACCAGACCCTTGGCCGCCCTCAGGGCTGGGCGGCCAGCCCAATGGCCGTCCGTACTCATCATCTGAGTCTCTTGATCGACCCGCTTGTATAACTGTTCACGCCTTGATATTTTCGCCTTGTTCGGGGCATGACAGGACTAGCCTTCAAGGGTTCTAACAACTCACGGGCAGTAGCTTCGTGGGAATTCTAACGGGATAGATATTTGTCATGGGAGGCCATGAATATTCACCCCTCAGATGGGTTCCCTCGAAGACCATGCCATGAAGACGCAGGCCTCGAAGGGCCCTGGATGAGTAGAAGATAGAGAGAAAGGGAGACAGAGGTTAATAAAATAGAACTTTATATCTGCCAAAGCTTTACTTTTTATTCAGCCGCCAGCGAAAGGGGGAAAACGAGATATAGAAGGGGATTTATTCCAAAGCAAAATAAATATAGTCGGGGAGAAGAAGTGGATACACTCGTGGGGGAGGGGAAGAGAGCACGAGCTTCTTCCCCCAAGGCACACCTCTCTTCTCTCGCACTCACTCTCTTTTCTTCACCTCGCAGGCATAGGGGGAACGGAGCTTCTCTTCTCTTCGGCTAGCCTCCCTTCTTATTGCCAACCACTTACCCCGTCGAACAGGGAATGTATTTATAGGATGGGTTGCCCTTTTGCTCAAATAGAAGGAACTCCCGCCACTTCTTTTGTCTCCCAGATGAGCGGAGTTGACCTATTACACTAGCATTTGGTGATTCGCGGAGTACGCTGGCGTTCGCCCGAGGACAGGATGCTTGCGAGTTTGCTAGGAGATCTTCTACTGCTGTCACCGCCGCTGCTTGCTTCGTCGCTATTGCCGCTGCGCTGTCGAATGGAGGTGGAGACAAGGCTTCACAGCATTGAATGTTCTCTGTGCCCAAGACTGATGCGAAAATAGAGTATCGCAAGTCAGATGGGATGTCCTTGGGTTAAAATGGTGTGGGTGGTGGGCACGCCAGTTTAGTCCCATGCCTTTAGCGCGCCAGTTTAGGATGCTCAAGGGGGCACGTTGGTTCAGGAAGAGATGAGAGGGTGCGCCAATTTAGCAAAGGAAGAGGGGCGCGTCGGTTTAGGGACTCCCATGGGCGCGCCAGTTTAGATCTTAGAGGGGGCATGTCGGTTTAAGTGTAGGCCGCGCTAGTTTAAGTACAGGATGCATCGGTTTAAGTGTCAAGAGACTTCATCCAGGCTTCGTGGCGATTCAGACGAACACTTATGCTCCCACAATGCTTTAGTTGTAATGCACCGCCTCCGAGGTGTTTAATTTGAAGCCTCCGAGTCCCGATTTAGGACTTTGAGTGATTTCTGGTGCATGCCAAACCTGTGTCTGAATTCCCAATTTTTTTTCGATTTGGCCTTCGGCATTGCCAGTTGGGGAACCGTAGCCACATCTTCTGCTTGAGGGGCTTCTTTATCAAGTAGCAGACCCTCAGGTATGTTCTCGTCCCGATCGGGTGAGGCATGGGGTTTGTTTGGCCTTTCCATCTTCGACTTTCCCTCGAGTGTCGAGACGCGCATGCCGCATGGTAAATTATGATGTCCACAGATGCCCCCCACCCATGGGTGGTGCAAGTGAGGGACGAGTGCGCAGGGCCTGCGGGTGTAGAGCTCTTTAGTCTCGCACCTTCAATTCCTGAGCCGACTAGTCTGGTGCAAATTCACAGGAAGGCGCTCAATCCTTCAGCGAAGGGTTGAGGGGACCACTTCACCGCGTAGGCACACAGACCGAGATGTCAAGCCCGAGTGAGGAGGGGTTTAGTCATCGGTATAGGGTGGATACCGAAGCAAAGAAATAGAGTTAGTGTATCGACCTAGGTGAAAGGCCTAGGCTGACTAGATGAGGCCAATCCCCGAGGGGGTTGGTGTCACGTACTCAATGAGGAAGGTTGTTTATTCATCGACTCGGACAGGAGGTCTGAGCCAAAGGTTTTTTTGTAGAGGCCCAAAGAAGTCCTGGTCCAAATTTTTGCTCGATCTGAAATTGAAAAAGGGGTCAAATAGGTGAAGAGGTGGGTTGCTAGAACACAGATCTGCACAGGGGGCAAATTGCTAGGGGTGAAGAGAATAAACTGGGAGGAGGGGCAAACGAAGTTGGAACAACTTGAAAATTTTTGTGGAGAGTGAGAACAATGTGGGGAACTCACCCTCCAATTTTTAGCTTCATCAGAACACCGGATTGGGAGCTAAAATTTGAGCATCAACCTTCTGTCCAACAGTGGACAGATCTGTGACGGTGAGGCGGTGGTGGGGCGATGGTGGCTCGATGGTGGCGGCGGTGGCGGTGCTGAGCTTCTCACTCAGGAAGGGACAAGATATGGAGGCTTATCACCTCAGAAGATCAGCTTTCTCAGCTGCAAGGGGGTGGGAGAGAGGAGAGAGAGGAAGGGGCACCCTTAGGCTCTTGGAGATTTCCATCTTTTTCTTGTAATAATTCTTCATTATGTGGAAATACATGGGTTTTATAACTCTAACTAAAAGACCTAATTACCCTCAGATCTAGAGTTAGGGAGGGGCAAATAAGGGATAGGAGTATTATTCTCCCATGTGGTCAAATACAACATTAATAAAGAAAACATAAATGGGGTAAAAGGGGGAGGAATTATTTAAATCCCACATGGGGACAAGAGAGGGGGGGTGCCCCTGTCTTGGAGTCAACAAGAGGGGCTGGTCCTCCTTGAACCATTGACCACCCCAAGGGGCCCTAGAGAGTCTAGGTGGCCCAATCGGAGAGAGGGTGGGGATCTCGCCGGGCCTACGTGACCTTTTTGCAAAGAAACTCACTAATTCCTAATGACTAATCCTTTGGTTTATAATGCCATACAATTGCAACCCAATTAACCCAAGGGTATAAGTATAAACTAAAAGATACAAAGGTAAATAAAAGTTAGATGTCTTGCTCCGATGTCCCATCACTGTGCCTCAAATGAGGAGAGTGATGGCCCTGTGGACGCCACTAAGGAAAAGCTGCTAACCACGGCCACCTTAGGAGACCCCGCGGTCTTCGCAATTCCCACACAGCTGGGGTTAATGCCTGAACTGGTGGTTCCTGAAGTGACCGAGCGTGTGTAACTTTTAAGCATTGAGGACGTGTCTAGCACTGAGGATCCTCCAGCCGCCATAGTCCGTGAGGGATAGACAACCCCCCGAGTCTCTTCCCCAATCTCACTGGATTGTGATCTGACCTATACTCATCCTCTGTCTTTTCAACATTGTAACTTTCTTCTTTTGCTTTGTTTGTTTCCTTGACCCCTTTTTCTTGTAAGAGAAAGCATTCTACATGGAAAAAATATATACTTTTTATGCGCAAAATATTTGATCAAACCTTTCGTATCGCACTTGCGCATGTCAGCAAGTTATATCTTTGTACGATTCTCCTGCTAAGATCGGGGGCTCCATGTATAGCGCTTGCTTCATCTACACATATTCCCAAGCATAGCATATGCATCTATACATTTCCCTATGGATTAAGGGAGCGCATTCTTCACATGTTTCCCATGACGAGTCCATAATACCTCTACAAATAAAGGGAACTACTCCTCGAAGAATTTGCTCGCAACTTTTCAAAACCTGCACACATCTCTTCAGGGGGGAGAGACAGTTATGACAAGGGATACTAACAAGAGGAAGGGGCATTGCCTCATCTTCTGCCTATAAAAGGTTGCGAAGAGGGGCTATGAATTTTCCATTCCTCTTTCACCTCGTCGGCCTCTCTCCCTCCCCTTCTCAATCTTCCTTATCTTTTTCTACTCTGGCGAGGCTATGAAGTCTGTCGACGAGGATGAAGACTCTGGAGTTCGTTGGAGCAGACCGGTCATCTCGACATAAAAGAATGGGGGACAGGAGGGTGGATAACAGTGTTTTTTTTTTGTTTCACAGGAAAGCATGGAAAGTGAGGCCCTTACCTTCTAGCCAGCTGGAAGGCGAGGAAAGGTAATCCACAATGTCCCTGCATTACTTATATTGAGCGCGATTATCCTCTTTTTCCAAGGTACACAATGCGCACATAGTCTTCTTTCACATTCTTTGGCGTTGTCTTTCCTTGGTGGTGATCACAGTATCCTTCTACATCTTTTATCGCCTTTGCATTGCTATATGATTATTCTACCATATTTACATAGTCACATGTTCATGATGTTCACTTGATTGGCACACTATGCCATCACTTATACACATATGCTTGTGCATGTCACTTGTGACATCACGTATCTCATTTCTACACCCACAGACGTGTGTGTCGACACACTCTTGTTGGTCTAAAGAGAGAGAGAGAGAGCCTTAGTTGTTGTTGTTGTGGCTACTTCTACTACTGGTGTTGCTTGCAATTACTGGCTTTGCTAAAAGCTTGTTGTGAGCTGATGCTACTGACTACTAGAAGCTACAGTTAATATTACATGAATATGCTGCATCTGCTGTTGTCATTGTTGCTGAGGGCTAACTTTGTTTAATGTTGCATGTGCTGGTCCTCTACTGACTGGCTGCTGATTGTGGCTGGCATGATGCTGCATACTGCTATTCTATTACTTAGATGCTTGACTTGATCTAAGTAGCATTTTGTCGAACAGTTGATGCTTTGGAATTGCTATTGTTGCTGTTGCTGCTTGCACTACTCGCTTGGAGCTTTAGATGATTTGCTCACTTGCTTGGAGCTTCACATGGGTCGACTTAGTTGGCCTATAGGTCGACACAGGGGTCCTCATATACTTTGAAGACTGTCGACTAATTCTGTAAAAAAGAAGTCAACATGATGAATATCTATTGACTGATATTCATATCAGTCGATTGAATTCTACTTGGTCGACTGATTTTTGTACTTCTTCTATCAACCCTTTCTTCACTCAGCCCATTCTCATTATATCATTTCAGTAGGCTTCGAATACAATTTCCAGGCCATGAAGTCCTCCAGCCTTTGTCATACATTTGCTAGATCGTGGCTGGATCTGCTTGCTGAGAGTCTTGAAAGTCTATCGACCTTAAGGAGCAAGGTCGTCTGAATTTTTGAAATATTTGTCGACTGAAGGTAAACTCAATCGGCTAAAGCTAAAGTCAGTTGACTGAAGCTGAACCAGGTCGACTGATTTCTTCTTTCTTTGTCTACTCTACTATTACAGATAAGCTTTTGTCTTTAAACGTAACTAGTCTTCAGCCAATCTTTGTAGACACTCAAAATAGCTCTTGAGCTTCTATATGAATGACTTGTGTCTTGTTTTAACCCTCAAGTAAGCTTCTTTTCTACTGAAGTTAACTGGCTAGCCTACTATGCAAATAGATGTCTAACATCTTAAAACTGCTAAGGTTGACTGAACTTCACAATATCTGTCTACTGATGATTGACTTGGTCTACTGAATTTGCAATTGTCAGTCGACTAATTTGCGAACCCGTACTCTTGTTCCAACAAGTTAAAAAACCTTTTGTCATGACTAATGTAACTAGCTCTTTACTCAAGATGACGGGTTCTCCTAAACTTCTTTGAATCTAATTTTAAGCCTGATAAGTACTGAACATAGAGAGAGAAGACTTACCGAGAGAGGATTAGACATTGACATGATTTTATCAATGAGACAATTGTTGAACGAATCTTATCAAACAAAGCACATTCGCAAGTGTCCATATCCACAAATCACATATCATGAAGTTCATATCATGAATTCATATCATGAAGTTTTATTATCATCAAAATCAGACTAACTGATGTGAAACGACCTCGGACCTAAGCACGCAAGCACAATAGCGAACCGAACGGGCCGAAGTCGGCGGCCAACTCACCGACAGCTCCAACCGCAGGTAACTTGCACATATAGAACTTGGTTGTTATTTCGTCATTTTCTTGATATAAAAAAGTGAATGAGCCTGAGCCTCATTAAAAAATTATTTCTTTGTCCTTGGTTCTTTGCACAAATAATTTGACTATTTAATCATGAACAGTGGATCAATGGAGTTTGTTGTGCCCCCGGCAGATAGTTCAGCCTTCTTCCCAATCTCCATCAGATTTACTGCTGCGAGCACATTCAGTGACGTAAAGGTTTGACAATTAACATAACCCAGTTCATCCTGTAACATTTTTGGCATCTTTTTTAAATTTCCAGTTTTATGACTTTCTAGATTCTAGAGAGATCATATAGTTGTTCTTTACAAGTACCGGCTGTTTAAACATTAAAATGTAGTTCCTTACATTTATCAAAAGTTTACAGATCCACATCATTACCAAGTCTGTCTGCTATTGTGGAAAAAAACCTGATTTAATCTTTGTTCGCTTCTCTGTCACATCTCTGTTAGTTTACCTTTCTTACTTTGGTTCCTTTCTTCCCAGGGATCCTTTTTTTAAAAATTAATTTAGCAATGTACCTTAATGTCTTGTCTGTTTTTCCGTATATATATATATATATATCCCAGATATGCAAAGTCTCAGAATATCTGATTTTTACTTTTAGATCTGCTTGAACTTCCTTTCTTTTATTTTATGGGTCACCTACTTGCCTACCGACTAACAACTAATTGGCTTCGTTACCAACAAGATGAACTTTAAGTGCAGAAATTTCCTGTATGTCATCTTAAATAATTACACTCTGTGGCGTAGCACACCACACTTGGGTGACACAGATGGGTGGCTCAGTCAGTCACCATGCTTCTGGAATGCAGGGTGTTGAAAGGTAATCAATCTTTCCCATTGCCAAGTGAGGGGTAATACTGTTCATCTGAAGAGTGGCCACCTGCAAATTCCCATGGTGCATCAACACGAGGTTGAGGATCTAGCAGTTAAAGGTGAGACTTGTTCAAGGTGTACAGGGGCTCATCTCAGCCACAAATTCCTAAGTGAGAGCCTAGGTGTTTGAGGCTTTCTTCTGCAAATTATCAGGAAGGAAGAAAATAGTAGAACAAAGAAAACATCAAGATAATGGAAGGTAAGGCTGTGGAAACATTGATCATGTCCAACATAGAAAGACCAATCTATATAAAGCACTCACATACTTTTTTGAGAGTGCATGGATATAAAGCACTCATATAATTAGTGGATGGTCTTAGGAATCACCAAAAATAAGAAAAATGTAGCCATTTGTAAGAGAAAAAGGGCAATAGACCTTGTTACAAAAGGCATTAGCCATTTCAGAATAATTAAGAATCAGAAGCAATGCCGTATAATTGAACAATACAAGCACAGTGAAAATGACCCCTTCACTTTGCTGCTACTGCCGGATCTGGTGGCACCAATGCAAGCCCAG
This sequence comes from Amorphophallus titanum, assembly GCA_024336825.1. NCBI lineage: Eukaryota > Viridiplantae > Streptophyta > Magnoliopsida > Alismatales > Araceae > Amorphophallus > Amorphophallus titanum. The sequence continues at coordinate 2,317,585 of JANBPO010002190.1, read as the reverse complement.
CTTCAGGACCATCTCCCCTCCATTTACCTTGCCGGTGAGATCGAAGTTCCTGTCACACTGCTGCACCTGTACCCCCTCCAGGTTCTTGTCCATCAACTCCCTCAACTGCAAGTTCTTCCACCACTCACTCCCGAAGATGGTGGTGCACCAATGCAATCTGAAGGAGATCATCGTAGTGATCAAGGGGTACTTTGTGAAGGCGGCAGCGGCAGTGGTGGAGGAGGGCATCTCAGATCTGCTGGCGACAGGGTGGGCGATTTGGGGGTGGACGGGCAATGAAAGCACGAGAGTGGGAGTGTCTGGGGTTGAACCGGGTCCTCACAGACCCTGTGCTCAAACCCAAAGCAGACCGTTAGAAATAAGATACAATTGAATGGGGTGGACCTGTTTTGATCTAAAGATAACATGTAAAAAAAGGTATAATACCTGTTTTTGTGGGTGGGCCTGAGATTGGTCAGACGGCCCCTTACGTGGTCCCTCTACACCCATTTTGTGAAAAGGCCCATCGAACAAGCCAAAGAGCAGACCATGATAGTCACTTCTATTCTGAACAGCTAGGATGTGCATTCATGCCAATTTGCTCACCACCTAGCACCATTGGTCACCTATGAAGACTTGGAGTCTTTAAGGCTGTTAAAAAGAAGAAAGATGGATGATTCAGAGTATGAATGATATAGATGGTTTGATATAAATGATATTACTATTACTTTCAGCCGATTGTTCATGCCAACTCACCCAGAATGGCTGCCATTAATTTATTGAGTGATAGAGAAGCCGACATTTATCATTGACAAGAGGCAGCTACTCAGAAACTACACCGACACTGGAGAGCCGGATGTGCCCTTTGAGGAGGGCTTTACTATAGATAGGTTATGGGCCAGTCTTTTCCTTGTTGATGCCTTCCATCCATCATTGATCGCTTTTTATGTGCTCTAAACTCTTTACTACCAACATCCCTAGACCACCCACGGTCTTAATCTCTTTTTCTCCAGATGTCCCCCAAGTTCCATCTATTCCTCTTCAGCTCATTGAGCAGTTCTCCCAGCTTTCCATCCTCACCCCTCATGGGCAATCACTCATTCAATCATTTTCAAATCTTTCAATCTTGGATCCATCTTCTATTCCTCCTTCCCATTGCTTCACCATCTTCAAAAGCAAAAAAATGGGCCAATTTTCAAACTTCCCAGTCCTCCATTATCATTTATATTGAAGAAACCTCCTATGTTGTTCATGAGTGTGCCTCGATCCAAGGGCCGCTCATTTAGGGTTCGTTAGCAGACTTCTTTTACTCCTCCGAGGAGGGATCATCTTTTGTACCATCTCCTGTATCCGCTTCCTCTTTCCCCTCTTTAGGATCTAGTAGTCAGGATAGTTCCTCTAGTTCAATAAGAATCTAGGAGTAGTCGCCGTTAGGAAAGCCAAGGGTAAGCAGATTCCCTGTAGGTTCTTGATAGAATTAGTCAGGAGATGTCGAGTGTGTTTAGCAATTCCCCAATTTTTAGAGGATCCAATTCCTGTCAGATTTAGAATGTGAGGAAGCATGTTCTTTAGATGAAGGGTTTGGTGTTTATGAGATAGTGAATGATAAAGACCCTATCGAAGAGAGGGATGAAGAGTATGACGAGTATGTGGATGAGGCTGTTGCATTTGCTAGTGGAATGAGGAGATTCAATGCACCGTCAGTCTCAGTAGAAGAACCTACCAAAGAAATCAACTTGGGAATTGAGAAAAATTCTAGAATTATCCTCATAAGTAAAAAGTTACTGCCATCTGAAGAAGAGGCACTTATTCAGGTTCTCCAAGAATACAATGTCACATTTGCATGGAGTTATGAGGATATGCTAGGTCTAGATCCTGCGCTAGTTGAACATTGCCTAACATTAAAGTCAGGGTCTGTCCTGGTCAAGCAACGGTTAAAACGTTGCCACCCGCATATAGCATTAAAGATAAAAGAAGAGGTCGATAAACTCCATAAGGCTAGATTCATTAGTGTCATCCTCTACCCCAATTGGGTGGCTAACATTGTCTCGATAATGGCTAACATTGTCTCGATAATGAAGAAAGATGGAAGGGTCAAGATTTGTATAGATTTTTGGGACCTTAACTGCGCATGTCCTAAAGATGACTTCCCCCTCCCTCACATAGATGTTTTGATTGATAACACGATAGGGTAAGAGACTCTATCATTTATGGATGGCTTCTCTAGTTATAATCAAATCTGTCTGGCTGAAGAAGATCAAGAGAAGACTTCTGTCACTACACCTTGGGATACATATTATTATGTGGTCATGCGATTTAGACTTAAGAATGTCGGAGCCACCTACCAAAGGGCCATGATGGCTATTTTTCATGACATGATTCACATCATTTTTGAGATCTAAATAAAGCTTGTTCGAAGGATGATTTTTCGATGCCAATCACCGAACACATGATTGATGCTACTGCCGGCCATGAGGCCTTGTCGTTCATGGACGGATCATCCGGTTACAATCAAATCTAGATAACTGAGCATGATCAAATCCATACAGCTTTTCGATCGCCTAAAGGGATATTTCATTACAAACTGATGCCCTTCGGCCTCAAAAATACTGGCGCCACTTATCAAAAGGCGATGACAAAGATATTCGACGAGTTGCTCGATGACAAAGTCGAATGCTATATTGACAACTTAGTCGTCAAAACAAAGAAGAGGGAGGATCACCTGGCAGACCTCAGAATTATATTTGAAAAGTTGCGGTAGCATGAGCTGAAGATGAACTCGATGAAGTCTGCTTTCAGCATCTCCAGCGAAAAAATCTTGGGCTTCGTCGTCAGATACAGAGAGATTGAAATAGACCCCACAAAAATCAAAGTTATTCAAGAGCTACCTCTTCCTAGAAACCTAATAGAATTACGGTCATTGCAAGGTCGGTTAGCCTACATCCGTAGGTTCATCTCCAACTTGTCCGGATGGTGTCAGCCGTTCCATAAGTTAATGATGAAGGATATCCCATTCCAGTGGGGCGCAGAATGTCAAAAAGCTCTTGACCAGCTGAAAGAATACCTGAAGACCCTGTTAGTGCTGGGGGCACCGATCAAAGGACGGCCGCTAATCCTCTACATAGCTGTAATTGAATACTCGTTGGGGCCAATGTTGGCCCAAAATAATGAAGAATGAAAAGAACAAGCCCATGACTACCTCAGTCGGAGACTGGTCGGGGTTGAAGCAAAGTATACACCCATTGAAAAAGTCTACCTCGCACTGGTCTTTGCAGTGAAGAAAATGAGGCATTACATGCTATCGGATGAAGTTCAACTAATATCCAGGGCCAACCTGGTCAAATATATACTCTCTCAGGTAATTCTGAAAGGACGGTTGGGTAAGTGGGCTATCATCCTCATGGAATTCGACATCACCTATGTGCCGCAGAAGGCCATCAAAGGCCAGGCCATTGCTAATTTATTTACAGCACACTCAGTGCCCTAAAATTCTCCACTGATTATAGAACTCCCCGAAGATGAGACCCTAGAAGTGGACCAAGTCCAGCAAGCCACCTGGCAGCTATACTTCGATGGACCTTCGAGAACAGAGACATCCCTGTTGGGACAAACAATAATAAGAACAGGGACAGGGGTCATCCTCAAATCTCCCGAAGGAGAGGTGCAGCATACCTCTTGCTCAATCAACAAAGTTTGCACAAATAATGAGGTAGAATATGAAGCTCTAATCATCGGCGTCTAGGTCACTCTCTACATGGAGATCTGCATGCTGTAAGTATTTGGGGATTCAATGCTGATCTTCAAACAGATCAAAGGAGAGTTTGACATCTGAAAATCTGATTTACTCCCCTACCACGCCAAGGCGAAGCAACTCATGGAGCAGTCCTACTTCATAGAAATAAACCACGTCGGCTAAGGACAGGACGCATAGGCTGATGCATTAGCAAAACTAGTAAGCTCACTGGCAATCCCGCCTGATGAATCACTCAACATACTGGTGATGAACCGACGACAGGTCCCCAGCATGATAGAAGAAGAGCCAGGTGAAGAAGAACCTGAAATAACAACCGCAGAGGTGGTTGGCTCACCCGATTGGTGTGAGCCCCTCGTGCAATGGTTTAAACACCAACAACTGCCCAAACAAAGAGAAGAGATGTAACGCCCCGAATCGGGAACCCGGTCCAGTCGTAAAGACTCCCGTCGGATTCCGATCGAGATGTCACAGTGGGACAACCCAAGCAGTACAATCACGGTAGAGAATTTTCACATAAACATTGAGACATCATTGCAGCGGAAACAGATAATGGTGACTGTTGTGTGTGTGCCTTGCTTGTTGATTTTGATGATAACTAAACTTTATGTCTATGTGTTTTTGATGATGTCTGGTTCTATGGTTATATCTGTGTTGCTATGCATCAAAGTTTAGATGACTTACTTCAAGGTTGAAGTTCATGAGGTTTTTGAACTTTTATATGTTTCAGTAATTCCAAAATGCATATCATTGGATTTCAGTTCTTATGATGTGAATTTATTTAACGAGCTTGCACATTACATTCATGGATTATCTCACTTGACTTCATATGTGAAGTTTCACAGTGCTGACAAATGTCGAACAAGGCGAAAAGAAGAAGTTTCAAGAAGAGGAGTCGACTCCAATATCATGTGGAGTCGACTTGACAACTATTTCGCAAGGCATTTCACTCGGCAGAAAAAGCAAGCCAATAACGGTGAAAAATAGGTCATATAGGCGACAAATGGCTCACATTGTTGACAAATGAGTGATAAGAGTGAAAAATAGCTCGTAGGGATGGCAAATAGATTCACATGGGAAACAAATGACTAAGAAGCTGTCGAATAGAAGAAGAGTCGACGCCATGTTGCAATAGAGTCGACGTCAGCCAAGGTCAAGCTCGCAAGATACAAAGGTGATGGCTTATGAGCAATAAGGGTGACGAATGGATGTGTAAGGCCGATAAATGAGCGCTAAGGGTGAAAAATAGATCATAAGGCTGAAAAATGGGCGATCAAGCTAAAGGCATGGAAGGTCAAGAAGTGGAGTCGACTCCATTTGGCCTTGGAGTTGACGCCAGTCATGTTGGGTGAATAAAGAACACAAAGGTAACGGCTAAAGGGTCGTAAGGGTGACAAATAGACTATAATGGTGACAAATAGACCCGCAACGATGACAAATGCCTATTAAAAGTGACAAATAGATCGCCAATGCAGAACAAGGGCCAATCTCACCTGAGTCACTTCAGTGGACTTCATGCCTTCGAACCCAATCATTGGCACGTAATCTTAGGCCACGTGGCAACTCTCCAGGCAACCTTCCAGAAGATTCTTTATGGAGAATATTCTCTACTTTTCCAGCTGGACCAATCACAAAGGTGACAGATAGCTCACAAGGCTGACAAATGACGAACAAGGGTGACAAATAGCTCACAAGGCTGACAATGTTGTGTCCCTGTGATTTTGGTGATGTCAAACACTATGACTCATCATGAGTCAATGAATAGGTTTCATATTCTTGATGATGTCATATATTTGATGTCTAGTGCACTAGGTTTATGCTTTTAAATATGCCATGTATTAATGCTATATGATGCCTTAATTCTATATGTGCATCCTTGAAATGATAAAGAATGGTGAAGAATAGTTTAAATGAAGTTGATAGATGAAAGAAGAAAGAATTTTAAGAAGAAGAGTCAACTCAGCTACTACCCGCAAGGAAGAAAAGGAAAGCCAAAGGCGACGACTGATACTAAATAGCGGTGACAAATAGCTGGTCAGCAGTGACAAATAGGCTACAAGGCCAACAAATGGCTCAGTAAGGGTGAAAAATAGATGGTGAGGCTGGAAATGTGGAAAGCTTAAAAGTTGAGTCAACTCCATGAGGTTCTGGAGTCGACGTCAGCTACGTTAAAGCCCGGAAGGCAACACACAAAGAACAGAGGTGACAAAAGAACATCAAGGCAGACAAATGCTGTGGTAAGGGTGAAAAATAGATCTTATGGCTGACAAATGAAAGACATGGCTGAGAAGCTGGACGAAGATTGTCACGTCCTGAACCGATAGCAGCGGAACGTGTTCGCTAGGAACGTGACAGTTAAACAGTCGTGTCGATCAGAACATAGGCATGACCGAATGTAATTTGATCAAAATAGAATTTTATTTCAAATATAAGTTTAATACAATTTGGATCCTTTGCACTAAACCTCCATCAACTTCACCATTAGCCTCCACAATATCAGCCTCTGCCGAACTCACCACTAAACCCTCTCCAACTGACCTACCATTACCGCCACCTCGGCCCTCCATTACACCTTTAACCCCTAACCCAACTTCCCCTATTCCACCACTTAACCCTTCATCTTTACCCGTGATAAATCCTGAGTAGGATCCATCTATTTTTGCACTCAAGCCAGTCTCGTCCGCTTCCGAGCAAGAGGAGAAGCTCGACGTGCTTAAACCTCTACTTCCACTTACCCCTCCTCCAACCTCTTCCATTACACCTTCACCATCTATGGAGCCTTCCACCTCCACCTCACCTTCCTTTACCACTAGGAACGAGCATCTTTCTACAAGAACTTGTGTCGAAAATGATCAAGAGACAGGCAAGAAGGATTTGGCCATGGTCGTGCTATTCAAGATGCAAGAATTTGTATGTCGGATGCCAATCCGTGTTTTTGTGACCAGCATGGTTGAAGAGGCCAGGTCATCACCGCTGCTCACTGGAAGAGAAACTCAAGTATTGGTGTCATATAAGCCTATGCCCAAGGGCCGGGCAGGGTATCCCTTGTTCCAACTTTCCAATCTTGAACCCATTCTTCTATACAAGGGGCGAATGCCCATTTTGTTCGACACTCTTCATATGCCATAATCCTTGGGTGTGACGACGCTTCCCATCCCAACTTTTCGACTCTCTCACAATATTGCTCGTCACCCTTCTAGAGAGTTGCCATTTATTGTTGAAGCTTCGTCATGGGCTTTTGCTTTATCCATCGGACCGCTTGGTTGCACGCTTTCATTACTACGGCAGGGCAGTCATTCTTCCGCTAAGGGACCTTCCGCTATCCTATCCACCTTCTATTCAACTCCACCCATATTCTTGTATATCATCAATTTTTTGTGGGCCACTCTAGGGGTAAGGGGAGGATCTCATCCTCTCGCCCTTCATGTTCTTTGCATCTCACGCATTCCATGCATTCATTGCATCCATCCCGTTGCATCAGCATGCATTGGCATTCCTTTTTTCCCAGGTTTCCAGACCTGTATCTTCCCCGCCTTCCGGGACCTTCAGATCCGCCGTGTTTCTTGTCTCATTCATCTCTGTCCTCGGGATCTCCTGGTCCCCTTACACTATCTGGGTATTGCACCCCCTCCAATCTTTTCTCAAGACACCATGCCCCTTTCCACCGCTTATGTCCGGATCCTCCGAATTTTCTCTGCTTAGTGGACATCACACCATCTCTGAATTTCTCTCAAGGCATCGCGCCCTTTTCCAACTCTCACATCCGGACTCTCCGGATTTCTCTCTTATTCTCCTGGGGCATCGCGCCCCATGGTGTCTCATTCTTCCAGAACCTCCGGACCTCCCTCTTTGGGCATGGCGGCCCTCCACACCCTTAAGCCCAGGTCCCCCGGGCTTCTCATTGATTCTCCCTGGGCATCGCACCCCTTTCCGTCTTCTTCTTTCAGAATTTCTGGATCTCCATCCTGGGTCACCACGCCTCTCCTCACTTCCACTCCCTCTGGATTTTTCTCTCCTCTCAGGGCATCGCGCCCTTTTATACCTTCCTCCCCCAGAACCTCTAGATCTTCCAGGACATCGTGTCCCTTCCCATCCCATCCCTCTGGAACCTCCGGACCCTCCATCTTTCCTCCGATTCATCTTCCTGCTCCTCCAGGACATTACGTCCTTTATCCTCTTCTTCCTTTTCCATCATCTTTTTCCATATTTCTTCCTAGGGCACTGCATCCTCCGGAGCCTCCGGATTCTCCTTCCCATCATGATTCTCCTCCACAGCCTCCGGACCCTCCAGATCCTCCCCTTTCCATCTACCAATTTCTCCTTTTAATTCCTTCTGATCCTGGGTCTGACCCGACTTCTTCCACATGGTGAATCATCTCAGGGAGCCGTCCATCAAGCTGACCCTCCACCACTCTATACTATGCCTCAGCCATCAGAGCCAAGCTTGGTGACAAATCAACAATGGCCACCACAACCGTTGATGCCGCCAGTGCTCCCTCAGGTGCACCAGACACCTCCACTGCTGTGTCCTCCATAGGCAACCACCTTGGTCAGCCCTTACCTACAGTCGGTGCACTTCTACCCGGAGCCAGTCGACCCCATAGTCATGAACCGGATCATGGTGGAGAGAATGATAGAGCTAAAGCTCGCAGAAAGAAGTGAAGGTGACTACGTCGCGTTTGATGCCTATCGGGTACCATACCCGCCGCACCATGCTGCCAAGCGGCTTCCCCCTAAGATTAGCAAGCCGCCGAAGTTCGATAAGTTCAATGGGAAGGGATCCCCGAAGGAACATGTCGTGTATTATATGACCGTCATGGGTGACCTGGCATCGGGCGAGTCATATCTGTTGAAGTTTTTCGGGTCCTCACTGACGGGGCTCGCATTTGAGTGGTACTCCAGCCTCCCGACCGGGTCGATCAGTGATTGGTCGGACATGTAGAGGAAGTTCAGAGAAAGATTCTATGTTACAGAGAGGGAGGTCACAGTGGCCAAACTCTACTCAACAAAGCATAGGGAAGATGAGACATCCCTTGATTATATTAAGAGGTGGAGAAACCTCGGTATGAGATGTAAGCGGCCCTCACATCAGGAGGATGCCGTACAAATTTGCAAGCAGAACCTCAGGAGGGAAGTTCTGGAAAAGATGATTGGAATGGAAATACGATCGTTCGACTGACTAAACAATGTTATGGCCGAGGTAGAATCCTTCCTGGCCAGATCTGCCCCTACATCGACTGCCAGCACGACCCAGAAGGGCAAGGCAGTGGAGCGGCGCCAGGCGCCTAAAGAAGTGAATGCTCTTGATATCAAGACGTTTGAACAATAGAAGAAAGATAGAGGCAAGAAGGCAGTTGCCCCACAACCTGCAAAAGTCACAGACGGCAAAGAGGGTCCCTCGTTGTAGGATAAAATGAAAAAGGCCTACTCCTTTCAGAGAGACAAGACCAGAATTCTGTTCAATTGGGTGAGAGAATATGGCGTGGTCACCCTACCAGAGCCAAAGAGGCCAGAGGACCTGAAAAGAAAAGACAGTCCAAGATTCTGCCCCTATCACCAGATGCTGGGGCATCCGATCGAGGACTGCTATGTTTTTAAAGACATCATCAAAGGGATGGTGAAGAAAGATGAAATAGAGTTAGGAGAATGCAAGGTGGACCCTCCTCCACTGCATGAAGCCCCTCCGAGGAGGACAGGAGTCAACATGATCCCCTTATATCAGGCATTGCCTGAGGAGATCTCTGAAGAAAGCACACGGCGCACCTATGAATCTCACTTCTTGGAGCCCGTGAAAGAGCAAAAGGGATGGCAGCAGGTCCCTGCAAAGAGCAAGAAGGAGAGGGAACCTCGCCCAAAATCGGGGGCACATGTGCATGGCATCACACCACGACCTACTCCACTAGTAGTAGCACCAGTGTGGACCACTCCCCTTGCAGTTATCAGAATATCGACTCACAATCGGAGGAGGAAAACTCCGCTGCCAATAGTGAAGGAAGTGAGCCCTAGGGCTCGAAAGCTACAAAACTTCATAGACGGGCTGGATGATTATGTGTAGCCTGAATTGAAGCCTTTGTTGATTTGGGATCACGTCCCATGGCAAGAATTGGAGTAGTTGTCACTCGAGCAGAAAGAACAAGCTGATGCAGCATCTGACAAAGAAGGCAGCCTGTTTTGGGGGCAGGCGCCTGTTGAAGCAAAGAAGAAAAAGAAACAAAAGAAGAAGAAAAGAAGGATTGCTAAGGTCGATGAGGCACAGGTTGTCTCCTGCAATACCCTATTAGCACTCTTCAACATGCCCAATGAAGAGGACGAAGAAGAAATCTGCTTCACACCCCCTGCCAAGGGAGGTAAGGCCGAAGCTGCAACTACTGCACATGCGACCCGCTCAGGTCAGAAATGGGGGCGCCAGCCACTGCCCAACCACAATATTATATTCAGGGGAGAGCAACCCTACAAGACACCTCCCCCGGAGGTCAAGGGAGTCCAGATCCCACCTCCTTCAGGCCTTTACGGCGAGGGTGGGGACAAGACAGTCCCTTTCTTTCTGGAATTTATCAAAATGTCCAGGGGAAAGCAGCCATGCCAGGAGGCCAGCCTTGCACCCGGGAGTGTTCACCCACAACCACTACAGTCTTCCGAAGCCCCGGATGCAAATGTAGCTCACCCTATAGCAACTGATGAAGGGTAGCAAGGGTCCGGTGCCAATCAGATAGGTGCTGAGTCTGAGGTAGATGAAGCGGGTCCGTCAGGGGCCGTAACTCAGGACTCCCCCAAGCCCAGATGGGTGGAAGAAATGAAGCTTCCAATGTCCGAGCTGGGAGTCGAATAATGAAGTTGCTCAAGAAGCTCCCCGCATGATTTACAATCTGGGAGATCCTCTCTTTGAGTGAAGAGACCCAAAAGGCGATCATCACTACTCTGCAGATGCCCGCTTACTTCGAGGACTGCTTGACTGAAGCACTACCAGAAACCAGCATGACCTTCACTCAGGAGGATACGCTGCTACCTACCATCAGCCACAACGGGCCACTGTACATGAGGGGCCACCTAAATGGGAGAGAGTTGAACAAAATTCTAGTCGATCCTAGTGCAGCTTTCAATATTCTGCCCTACAGAATCTACGAGAGGCACCACTTCAACGTGCTTCTCGAGAAAGTCAAGGATATGCGTATCGCCGACTTTAATCAGAAATGTGAAGTGTCGATGGGGGTGGTAGAGTTCACAGTTACCGTGGCGGATTTCACTATGAAGGTGCAGTTTCATGTCACAGACTCCCGCACTTTGTATAAAGCACTGCTCGACCGTCCGTGGCTGCATGAAAATATGGTGGTGCCCCCCACGCTCCACCAATGCATCAAGTACAGTCTTGAGGGGAAGGAGGAGAGGATCTTCAGCGATCTCCACCCGTTCGAGGTGTTTGAATTTCACTTGGCAGACACCAACCTGTATGCTGGGCCTTCCCAGAAGACTTCCAAAGCCAAAACCCCTACGGGGGGATCGAAAAGGGCATCTGACGATAGCTGGTACCCACGATCGTCGCGCGGATATGTGAAGCCTAAGGCGGTCTCCCATATCACCGTCTCCAGGGATGTGGGTAGGATAGGACCCCCACCTATATACCTCAAAGCTCATGAAGTCAAGGTCGACCAGTAGCACGACTGCATTGGGGTCCCAGAAGGCCTCACCAAGCCAATTCCTGACCTCGATATCTCTACTGTTGAGCCTTTCAAAGCTTGGGAGGTGGCGCAAGTAGATGGGCAGAATAGCTTGTTCTACATAGTTGAAGAGCACCCTATTCGGGATGATACAGACTGCTGTCTGCCTGAAGATAATGAAAACCTGTCAGTTCCCGTTCAGGGCCTGGCATTCACGACAGATCAGATGGCCAAGATGTTCTGGAAGCAGCACATCCTCTCTGATCAGTCACATAAAGACAAAGAGGCTTTCCAGAAGATGTGGTATCCCTCAAGTCTGAATAAGGAACTAAGACGTGTCTCTCAACACCCAGGGTTGGGCTTCACCCTGGAAGAATATTATTATAGTGGACGATACGAGGTGGACACCATCTCTACCTTCTATCCTATTGAAGACAGCCCACTGGGGAAACTTTTGATGAATACCCAGCAGAAGCTGAATATGTTGAGCCAGCTCAATCCGAAAATCAAGAAGCAGAGACCATGATTCCTTGCCGATGCTAGGAACACGTCTATCCTGAAGAGGGGGCCCTTCAGGCCAAATTTGATACGGCCAGCTATAGCGAAGCCGAAGATGTTGAAGAAGCAGGGATCTCTCCCTCCAGTGGAGTCCCACTAATGATGACCTCAGCATCTCTCCCACCAATCGGGGAAGCCTCAGCCAAATCCGACCAAGAGGCACATATTGCCCAGAAAGAAAAAGCCACTTCTACGGAACAGACAACTGCCCCAGAAGGCGTGGCCTCCACACCTTCTGCTACAAGACTGGGATGTCGTTCTTGCCCGACAATAAACAACCACCAGCCCGTCATGACTGAAACTCTATCTACAGGGGCTGAAGCTGCTCGCTCACCCTTGGAAGCTACAACGGCAACAGACTTGCTGATAGAACAGTTCGCGGAGCCGCCATTGAATGAAGCAAAGGATCCTCTGGAAGCTCTGATGACGTCATATGAAGAAATCGAGGTCCTCGACCCCTAAGATGGCCTTCCAAATTTCGTTGACCTTCAGCCAGCACCTCTAGAGATAGAAGATGGAGGCCAAGCCACAGTCGACGAGCTGATAGAAGTCAACCTGGGAAGCGAAGATGACCCCATGCCTACCTTCCTCAGTGCCCAGCTATCTCTAGAAGAAATAAAGTCTTTTTTATTTTAATATTTTACGAGATGGACCGAGACGGAGCGAGATGGGACCGACCCGACCCATCCCAGGCCGTGACTGGGACGAGCGGGTCAGTCGGGACGGCAAACCCTGGCCATCTGACACAATTCACTACAAAGAATTATGACAAATTGTGTTTCCTTGACTGAATTGTGAGTGGCTCTGCACCCAGCTAGTACGGTAAATGGTCGATGATTGCCTCACACCGATTTCACCTGGGTGCATCAGAGTGGCTGATAGGTGTTGTCCACCACTACCGTGAGGTTTTGGATTATGTGGGGATCCGCCATGCCGTTACTGCTACCCTCTACCGATACTCTTGCTACACTTGTCTTCTTCAGGGTTTGGTAGAGCGATTCAATCGGCGCTTCAACACGTTTGCCACTGCCGAAGGAGAAACATCTCTGGATTTATGGAGCTTTCATCGCATTTCAGGCCTTCCCATATCCGGGAGCATGTATGAAGAAGCTTGCTTGGACGACCTACATAAGGAATATTCCACTGGCACAGGCTCATATGGTTTGCCTTTTGGTTTTCGATATCTGATGAAAGTCTAACGAGACCTTGCTCGTGTTGGAAAGGGAAAAACCCTATCTGCTTCTACTAGTACAATGAGGGTCAGTCTCAATGCCTATGTCTGTTATTTCTATAATAGGCCATTCTATTTTTAGGAGTGTTTTGCGGAGGAGACAGACCTCTTGATCAGTACCATCAGCTGCTTCTAAACCCGTCATAGAACAAGCGATATTTGTGTGCACCGCAAAATGAGGGGTGGAACCTCCGGAAGCTATTGGATAAGACTTACTTGGCAGTGTATCTTGTGTATTGGCTGGCGACATTTGTGGTTCCATATGGGGAGGAGGCCGTTGTACACCCTATGTTGATTTACCCGGCATGTCTTCTTGCTGATGGCCAAAAGCTTGCTCTTGCTCCTATTGCCCTGGCAAACATATTTCATGGACTAGGCAATTTGACAACCTACAGCTCTCCGTGAGACCGTAGTGTACAGTTGGCCACTCATTATTTGAGTGTATGGGCGGGTTTACTATTACTCGGATTATGTCAGAATGTTGGTGTGGATAACCCGCAGCTTCATTGATTTTTCAATTTCGGAATCGCCCAGACCAAAACCCTTTAGAGCAATTGACAGGTGCCAGGAAGTTACTATCCTATTTGCCCACACAGGGGCAACCGGGTCGAGATTTCACTTGTGGCTCGCATGCTTGTCACCCTTTCACTACTGAGGGACTTGATGGCTTGGTTTATCACCTTCCCCACCATTCTAGTCCTAGCAGCTCCTTTCATGATGATTGACTTTGTTGCACTCGCCCGAGTGTCCTTGTTTTTCGCAAGGGCATTACTACCTTCCTGAAGCCTTATTATCCACACTGCTTTACGCGAAATATTGGATATGATCAGGGAGTACCGAATGCTGATTTCCCTTTGGAGGTGCAGTTGCACAGAGGGCAGGACAGACATCTAATAGCAGCCAGCTAGTGGCATTACTTTATCAGAAGAGGGCCGGAGCCGAGCTGTTCTCTTCCTGCCGGGCAAAGGATTGGGCATGTTGATATATACTATGCCCATTGGTGGTTTCAGCACAGTAACATTTTCAGACAGCCTGTTCATAAATTGAAGGAGGCAGAGGAGGCCCGCTTAAAAAGAATTAATGCGTCGCCACTTATTATTGATCATTCATTTCTTTATTCTTAGTTTCCTCATCTTGCTTGATCAGTTCGGGAGCTTCGCTCGAGGTGGGAGGTAGCAAATGGGCCCATTCCCATGGATATGGATAATTATGTGGGGGCCATGAAGCCTTTGAAGCATCCCGAGAGTCCATCTTCAGAAAAGGAGAAAGCTTCAGCAAGCCAGAAAATTTATTCTCCATCCCAAAATAATTCCCCTCAGAAAGATACACCTCAACCATTTCAACCCCAGCAGCAACAACAACCTCCCCAGTACCACCATGTTCTACCCCCAGGGAATTACGATCCTCCCCAACAACAAAGGAGGCCAGTCGGTCCCAAGAGAGCCCCTTATCCACCACTGCCAGCATCATTGGCAGACATATTTAATGCCCTCATGGCTGCCAACTCACTCATCTTGCCCAAGGAGAGAGCTGTATGGCCCCCCAATGTTGACACTTTGAAGTACTGTGTTTTCTATAGACAGCCGGGTCATACAGTGGACAATTGCTTCCATTTCAAAGATTATATTTATGATACAAATGATGAAGGTGGGATTGACTGGGAAGAAATGAGGTGGTACATTGCCGTCCTAAAAGCCAGGAGGCCTCCGCTTAGACCGTAATTACAACAACAGTAGCCGCAACAATAGTAGCAATAACAATAGTAGCCTCAGCAGGCACCACATCAGCTGCCCAACAAGGGCATTGTTCATAAGCCCCTATTGGAGCATCCCCAGCCCAATCATCAGGTCAACCCCATCTCCTCATTCCCAGAAATAAGAAGAGGACAAGTCTGGCATGTGGAAAACACCCGTGTTCTCGCCGCCAATCACATTCCTAGTCAACCTCCACGTCTTACTTGGCCAACACTCTTCTCCCCCCAACCCACACCACAACCTGTAATAAGGCCTTATCCCCATTCCCACAGCCGTCACGTCCCCTCATCCGCACCCCTGCCACTAATTCCCCTTTGACGCACCAGCAACCACCGTCCACTACACCTTCGCCTATGCCCTCAAGGCCTCTCATCATCTCTCGCCAAACCATCTTGCAACACGCTTCCATGCCTTCACCTTTGCCCCCAAAACCTCTTATCTCTATTTTGCCACCTCCCTCATCTTCCAAACCCCTCATTACCCACCGTCCATGTGTGGCCCCATCTACTGCCACTTTGCCTTCACTGACCAAGCCTCTTATTCTCTCTCATCCCTCCACTTCACCCTCTACCTCCACTTTGCCTCCACCGACCAAACCTCTTATTCTCTCTCATCCCTTCACTTCGCCCTCTACCTCCACTTTGCCTCCATCGACCAAGCCTCTTATTCTCTCTCATCCCTCCACTTCACCCTCTACCTCCGCCTTGCCTCCACTAAACAGACCTCTAATCAGAACACCTGCACCCATTATCACCCTTGCTTCATCAACTGTCTCTCCACCACTACCCCTCAAACCCCTACTAACCACACCTAACACCTTAGGGGTGCAAAAAAACCCACAAGCCATGGTGCTCCGGAGTGGGAGAATCTTCCAGAGGGTCTTCCCGCAGAACAGTCAGACCCCCAAGCAGTCTCTGATAGATATACTAAAGAGTGATCTAGAAGGGGGGATGAATAGATCACCCCAAGTTAAAAGTTAAATCAAAATAATTTGGCAAGTAACCCGAAAGTAGAGATGCAGAACACTTAATGCTTGTTAGAAAACACACTCTCAACAAGATAAATGCCCCAGAAAGCAATCAGTGATATTCAGCTAAATGGTCGAGCAGAAGACGGGTCAAGGAAGGCAAAGTAGATAACAACCTTCACAAACATAGATCAAAAATCACACAGAGGACATAGCAACAACCACACGAGGAGACAAAGGTTTTGAGGTGGTTCGATTGCCCGCTGTAATCTACGTCCACCCCTCGTTCACACTGAACGAGGATTCCACTATCTTAGGCTAGAAAAATAGACTCAGTCTGCGACAACGGCTGCCTAACAGCTTGCCCAGAGGGAGGCAAATCCCTCAACCTAGGTTCTACACCCCCCAAAACCTGAACCCTGGACTTGCTCCCTGCAAATCTAGAACCAGAGGATAATTCCTCCCTTCCTCTACACCAGAGGGTGGGGGGTGAGATTGTGGACTTGTTTGCACGAGTGTTATCAGAGAGTGAATCTCTTTCTTGGGCCCGATCGGTAGGTCAAATAGTTGACTCTTGATCTTGGAGACCTTCAGCAGAAGGTGACCTTGCTTCAGGCGTAGGTTCAGTCGAACCAAGAGGAGGCTCGGATATCGATCGAGCAACTGGCCCATGCTCGTTATATGATCAAACTGAAATATAGGCTCCTAGAGACAGAGTCCAAAGTTCAGGCCAAGCGTGGTGAGCAGTGGAAGGCCAAGCGTGAGGGGCTCGAGGGCCGAGTCCGAGAGGCTGAGCGATAGTGGGCGAAAGTCGAGGGCTCATGGGCCAAAGCTGAGAAGAGACTGTCTGAGGCAGAGCAGAGGGCAGCCGAGCTTGAGAGAAAGGAAGAGCTAGTCAGGGTGGAGGCGCTTAATTAATACAAATGCTCGAAGGGTTACCAGGTAGCTCTCTAGAGGGCCACCTTCTCCTACTATGAGTCGGGCTACCATCAGGGTCTGTGGAAGGGGTTCTCTCAAGGCTTCCATCGGGATATTGTGGAGGCTCAAGGCCAGGTGTTCGAGGAACTCGTGTTCCCTTCCGGGCAGCATTATGACTCAGACTTAGATGCTACTGATTCTTCTTTCCCGACGTCGAGCGAAGGGGGAAGCCGGGACACCTTCGTCTCGTCCGAGCCATCGCCAACTCCGGTAGCCTCGGGAGGGCACACGATCGAGACAGTTCCCACGCAAGTGGGGTCAGTGCCTGGACCGGCCGTCACTGAGGGTGCCGGGGGCAAGTATGCTGGTGCCGAGGATCCTTCATCTGCTGAGCTTCGCGATGGGCCAGAGGCCTGATGTATTAGGTTTTCTTCTTTTTTCCTTTAATGTGGCCGTGTAAAATATTCCTAGTATATATGATGGCGGTAATATTAAATGCTGAATTGACTGCTTCTTACCACCTTTGGCATGATTTGACAATCGTATCTGTAGTTGTTTGGGAAGGTGGATTTTCTCTGCGGATATCTCCCGTGCCGATTGGTCAGGCAACTGGCATGGCACTGGCACCTACCCATCTTTCCATGCTTTGATTGACTTGCCACTTCGCGCGTTCCCATTGAGGGGGTGTCGAATGTCTCGGCTAGGTCGATGAAATGATCTTCAACCTTTGGCGTTTTGATGAGCATGTCATCGATGTAGGCCTGAACGTTCCGATCGAGTTGTCCCTCAAAGATGTGGTTGATCAGCCTTTGATATGTTGCCCCAGCGTTCTTCAACCCGATGGGCATTCGGGTGTAGCAACGTACGCCGAAGTCAGTGATGAAGGCAGTCTTCTCAATGTCCTCTGGGTCCATCCTAATCTGGAGGTAGCCAGAGTAGGCATCTAGGAAACTGAGTAACTCATTACTAAAAGTCGAGTTGACAAGTTGGTTGATGCTCGGCAGTGGGTAGCAGTCCTTTGAAGTGGCCTTGTTAAGGTCGGTGAAGTCTACGCACATTCGCCATTTCCCAGAAGCTTTTGGCACTAGGACGACATTGGCGAACCATGTCAGGTAAAGGATCGGAAGGAAAAGGTCGGTCTCTTTCCCCTTGATGATTTGCTCTTTGATGATCGTCTGCTTCTCTGGGACGTGCTTTCTCCTGCACTACTGGGCAGGCTTCACCATCAGATCGAGGTTAAGCTTGTGCATCACTATCTCCCTAGGGATCCTGAGAAGTTGATCATCCGACCATGTAAAGACTTGGATATACTCGGCAAGGAACTTTTTATATTGCTCTTGAACATCAGATGGTAGGTTGGCTCCAATCTTGACTCCTAGGGTCGGGTCACCTTCGAGGAAGACCATTAGTAAATCACCGCCAGGCTCAGATGTTGTCGGTCCCTCTTCGGTTCCCCTAATCCCTTTATTTTTCCCTACTGTAGTTCATGCGATGACAGGATATAATGCCATCATCGGTCGGGGGATCCTCGGCACGCTCCGAGGTGTCCCTTCCTCGTATCACCAAAAGCTTAAGTTCCCCACCCCCCCGAGGGGTAGGGGAGGTCCGAGGAGACCAACGACAGTCCAGGAGGTGCTACCTCATCTCCACGCGTGATCGACATCCTAAAGAAGCACCGCCTGAGAAGAAGGCTAGGATCCCAAATCCGGACCCGAGCACGAGCGCTTCGACAGAAGACTTATACCTCATCCAGGTGGGGGAAGATCCGGACAGAACACTAAGGATCGGTGCAAACCTATTCGAGCACGACAGGCAAGCCTACACGAGGTTCCTCACCGCCAATCAAGACGATTCGCCTGGTTCGAAGACGAGCTTCCCGGAATCCCACCAGAGGTTATCACACACCAACTAAGGTTGGACCCTTCTTGCCGCTCGGTCCAGCAGCGTCGAAGGCGTTGCAACCCCGAGCGACAGGCCATTATTAGGGAACAAGTGAGTGAGAAGCTACGCTCAGGGTTGCTCAGACCTACTCAATACCCAGACTGGGTAGCCAACGTGGTCCTGGTTCCCAAGAGCAACGGGAGGTGACGGATGTGCGTCGACTATACCGATCTTAACAAAGCTACCCCCAAGGACAGCTTCCCCATGCCAGGGATCGACCAACTAGTCGACACAATGGTCAGACATGAAATGCTGAGCTTCTTGGATGCCTACTCTGGGTATCATCAGATCAGCACGCACCGGCCCGATCAAGACAAGACTGCGTTCGTCACCGATCACGGCCTTTACTGCTATACTCGAATGCCGTTCGGGTTGAAGAACGCGGGGGCAACCTACCAACGCCTCGTCAACCACATGTTCGACTCGTAGATTAGCCGAAACATGGAGGTATGCATCGACGACATGCTCGTCAAGAGCCTCCGAGCACTTGGGCGACCTGGCAGAGACATTCGCTACACTCAGAAGGTATAACATGAAGCTAAATCCAGCCAAGTGTGCGTTCGGGGTACGCTCAGGGAAGTTCCTGGGCTTCCTCGTCACCCACCGAGGAATTGAGGCCAACCCTGACCAGATCCGGGCGGTGCTGGAGATGTAGTGGCCAGGCCGAGTGAGGGACGTGCAGTGCCTCACTGGTCGCGTCGCCGCCCTGGCTCGGTTCTTATCCTGAGCCGCCGAACGGTGCCTTCCCTTCATTCGGTTGATTAAGCAAGCCAACCAAGCGTCGGAGAAGAAGGGGCACATCGATTGGGATCAAGAATGCGAGCAGGCGTTCGAGGAGTTACAACGCTACCTGACGTCCCCCCCGTCCTCGCCAAGTCTCAAAAGGGAGAAGAATTACTCCTGTATCTATCCGCGACGCCGAGCACAACGAGTGCCGTCCTCACGAGGGAAGAGGCATGGGTTATGAGGCCTGTCTACTACATCAGCCGAGCACTGCAGGGCCCAGAATTTTGATACTCACAAACTGAAAGGTTCGCCCTTGCACTTGTTACAGGTGCTCGCAAGCTGCGACCGTATTTTCTGGCTCACCCCATCGTCATCCTCACTGATAAACCACTCCGGCAAATCCTCCAGAACCCCGACGCCTCGGGAAGGTTGATTAAATAGGTTGTCGAGTTGGGGGAGTTCGATATCAAATTCCGTCTGAGGATCGCTATCAAGGCTCAGGCTCTCGCTGACTTTGTGACCGAGTGCACCATACCTGCCGAGGACTCCCCCGAGCGATCCTCAGGGCCCACATGGGAATTGTTATGTCGACGGATTGTCCTGTGCCACGAGGAGCGGAGCAGGGTTGGTTCTGCTCTCACCAGAAGGGCTCGAGCTTCAGTATGCCTTACGATTTAATTTTCCAACCATAAATAATGTGGTCGAGTACGAGGCACTCAGAGGCTTACCATGCTGACTGCTCACGTTTTTCGATAAATCTTTTCACTATATCAACAACTCGGGACATGGCAGTTAAAGTGATATCAGAGCCTAGGCCTAAGAAAGTCCTAGAAAAATATCTCATCATAGGTTAAGTCCAAGGTTAAGGACCCATACCTACAAATTAGGAAGAAATTCTGAACCCAAGTGAGAATTGGGTAGAACTCGGGATGAGATAGTTATATAGAAATTATCTTAAGATAGAATCTTCCGATTCTTAGGAAATTAACTAAGTGTCTACTTTCTCAAGTACTTTGATTCTCGATGGCTCACCGTGTGAACTGGGACGAGATGTGACAAATTGTTGCCGATCTTACCCAGGCCCTGCAAATCGTAGCCCAAGATGGCGCAAGGGCTAGCGCAGGTAATTTACACGGTAATTTCCAGAGTTTGAATCCTCCACGGTTCTCTGGATCTTCCAACCCAGATGAAGCGAAAAACTGGATCGACGAGATGACCAGGATATTTGACGTGATGCAATGCACTGATCAGGAGAAAGTCCGTCTCGCCACATTTCAGTTAAAACAAGACGCTCGTACTTAGTGGAAGTCTAGTCCGACACCGCCTCCAAATGCACCACACACTTGGCAAGGGTTTCTCACACTCTTTCAGGTAAAGTACTTCTCTGAGTATGTCAAGGAGCGGAAGGTTGCTGAATTTGCTTCTTTACGACAAGGCATGATGTCAGTAACAGAGTATGAGCTCTAGTTTTCTAGGCTAGCACTATATGCTACTCATTTGGTTAGTACTGATCTCTTGAAGGCTAACTGATTCATGGACGAGTTGTGTCCCACTTTTATCAAGCAATTGGGCTCACAAAATATTTAGACCTATGATGAGATGGTCCAACGTGCTCACTTATATGAACGGACCTTGGAGAAGGTCGAGAAGTTTACAAGCCACAGAGGAAGCTCAAGCCGTAGGCAAGATAAGAAAGGAAAGAAGGTAGAGAAGTTTAGCATTACGGGGCCATACAAGTCCCATAACAATAAGAAGAGATCCCGTAGTGGCAACGGGAGTGGCAACGGCAAGAGTAAGAATGTAAAAGAAGAAGCAGCCATTACAACGGCCTGCACATTCTGTAAAAAGTTCGGTCACTCGACCGAAGAGTGTTGGAAGCGTATCGGCGCTTGCTTACGATGTGGAAGTCGGGAGCACCATACGCCCGATTGTCCTCTCATAAAAGATCAACAAAAATCTAACCAGAATAATGGTGAGCGAAAAAGGTCAGCTAGATTGAATGATGTTCTTAATGAAGAATCAAATAGAGAAGGAGAGCTTATCGAAGGTACCATCCACATCTATTCGCATCATGCCTTCGTACTATTTGATACTGGTGCTATGCACTCCTTTATTGCTAGTTCCTTCGTAAAAACACTGCCTAATTTCACCTATTCCCTTACCATCAGAATTAACCATAATTACACCTTTAAGTTCAGGGACAGATTTGAAAACTTATCTTCCAAATAGTGAAGTCACTATAAGAAGGCATAGTCTTCCTGCTAATCTCGTATGCCTTAATATGGAAGGCTACGATGCTATATTAGGAGTTGATTGACTTGTAGACCATGATACCTATACTAATTGTCATAGTAGGATGATTTATTTTTGAAAACTAGGTTTTCTAAAATTTTCCTTTCTTGGCATCAAATGCAGGAAGCACCCTGCCCTCATCTCTTCTCTCCATGCCTATAGGCTTATTTCGCAAGGGTGTGAAGCTTTTCTTGCTTCCGTGATAGTTATTGAATCCAAGAAAATCAATATAGAAGAAATCCCAATAGTTGGAGAATTTTGAGATATTTTTCCTTCTGAACTACCTGACATACCACCTGAAAGGGAGGTTAATTTCACCATTGAACTTACACCCGTTATTGAAGTTCACTTTGGGGCGTCAATATAGTGACATGAAATTTGATCAACTTAGCGTCAATTTTGGCGTGTCTACACCCAGCCGGAGAAGTAATCTGTTATCGCTAAGATATATTTGCACCCTAAAGAGGATGGGGGCAATGGGCCCACCACATCTATTCCCCATTGGGCAAACGGCCAGCTGGGTGCCGTCGGATGCAGCTGCGTAGGAGGTCACCTGGGGACCGTCGCATGCTCCTAGCACTTTTGACACGACTTGGCATATTTGCATTAGTCGTCAAACATTGTTGGCCAATAGTAGCCGAGCTTCTTGATTTTAATTTTCATCTTCGGTCCCGCCTGATGTGCACCTGTTGTTCTGACGTGAACCTCCTTCATGACCTTCCAAGCCTCCTCGGTGGATAGGCACCGGAGAAGCACTCTTCTTTTGGCATCAGCCATAATTCGAAATAAGATTCCATTTCAGACTTCGTATGAGTCTTTTATTCTGATCAACATGATCTTCTCTTCTCTCTTCCTAGGTAACTGCTGGTACTTGAGCCACTGCATGAGGAGCTCCCTCCAGTCGGGTGAGCTGACTGCTTCTGTCGTGGTGACTTCATACCCTTTTTCTTCAAGTTCTTCTATCATGCTAGGGACTTGCCATCGGTTGATCACCCGTATGCTGAGTGATCCATCTAGCAGGATTGCCAAAGAACTTGCCAATTTTTCCAGTGCATCAGCTTGTGCATTCTCTCCCCTGGCGACAAGGCCCATCTCAATGAGGTAGAATTGCCCCATGAGCCACTTCGCCTTGGTGTGGTAGGGGAGTAATTTGAGCTTTCGGATATCAAATTGTCCCTGAACTTGTTTGACGATCAACAACGAATCACCGAACACATGTAACATTTAGATCTCCATATACAGGGTGACCTAGAGGCCGATGATCAGAGATTCATACTCCACCTCGTTATTTGCGTAAGGCTTACTGATGGAGCAAGCAGTGTGTAGCACTTCTCCCTCTGGGGATTTAAGGATGATGCCGGCTCCGGCTCTTATTCTGGTATGTCCGGATGGGGTAGTTTCTATTCTCGAAGCCCCATCAAAGTACAATTGCCAGGTGGCTTGCTAGACTTGGTTTACCTCCAGTGTCTCATCCTTGGGTAGCTTCGTAATCAATGGATAGTCTTCAGGCACGGAGTGTGCTGCAAGGAAGTCTACAATGGCTTGACCTTTAATGGCCTTTTGCGGTATGTAGGTGATGTCGAATTCCATCAGCAACACCGCCCATTTGTCGAGGCAGTCCTTCAAAGCTGGCTGAGAAAGAATGTACTTGATAGGGTCAGCTCTTGATATCAGCCTCACTTCATGTGACAATATGTAATGCCTCAGCTTCTTGGCCGCAAAGACCAAGACGAGACAAACCTTCTCAATAGAGGTGTATCTTGCCTCTACCCCAACCAGGCTTCGACTGAGGTAGTAGAGGGCCTGCTCCTTTCCCTCGTCATTGTTCTGGGCGAGCATTGCCCCTAGTGAGCATTCGGTGGCAGCTATATACAAGATAAGCGGCCTCCCCTTGACCGGTGCCCCCAGCACGGGCAGAGTCTTCAAATATTCTTTCAGTTGGTCGAGAGCCTTCTGACACTCCTGATCCTAGCGGAAAGGTGCATTCTTCGTCATTAGCTTGTGGAACAGCTGGCAACGTCCTGACAGGTTGGAGATGAACCTGCGTATGTAGGCCAGTCGGCCTTATAGTGATCTTAATTCTCCTAAGTTCCTCAGAGGAGGACCCCTTGGATGGCTTTTATTTTGGTGGGGTTGATCTTGATCCCCCTATGTCAGACTATGAAGCCGAGGAACTTCCCGCTGGAGACGTCGAAGGTGCACTTCATTGGGTTCATCTTCTGCTCAAATTATCGTAGCCTCTCGAAGAGATGGCGTGGAGGCCTGGGGTTTCAGGGAGGAAGGGAGAACTCCCCTCCAAGGTGAATGAACGGGGTGGAGGCTAAAGACCCTTCAAAGGAGGGGGCTAAACCATAAAGAGGGGCGGAGGAATGTACAAAGGGGACCCCAATCCGACGAGAAACAACGTAAATAACCTGGGTAGAGAAAGAACAAAGTAGATTTTATTCGTGGCAAGTAAGGATCGAAATGCACCAAATGTGGGATGAGATAGAAATAAAAAGGAAGAAAAGGAAGAAGTGGGAACGGGGGTTGAACAGGGGCGACGGCTCTCTGCTCTTCCCCCTTCTCCTGCTACATTTCACTCTCCCTCCTTCTTACTCTCTCGCTCTCTGGTGGCTGCCGAAGGGGGGAGAGCTTCTTCTTCTCTTTCTTCTTCTTCTGCTGGGTACCCTTTTTTCTTCTTTGCTTACCCTCTCTGTGTGTCTCTGTCTGTGTATCGCCTCTCTTCTTTTCTTCGCCGTGGAAGAAGAGATTTTTATACCCCAACGGCACGGTGTCGTGGGCAGGCCGGTGGAGGCGGGAAATGGGGTGCATTGATGGGGATTTGACTTCCCCTCATCCCGTTGACAGGGGAGTAGCTTGCGTGCCTCACTCTCATGCCGCCACGTTAGCCATCCCACTGCGCACCAAGGATCTGTAGGGGAGTGGCGTAAGATCCTCCCTGTCGGATGTGTCATGGGGGGGAGCGTGCCATTGAAGAAGTGGGCCGTGCCATTGAGAGGCTTTTAGGGTGTGCCGTTGAAGGCAGATGACCTGGGGGCACCACTGAAAGGGCATGCCGCTGGGGGCCTTGGGGTGTGCTGCTGAAGGCTAGGCAGAGCGTGCCATTGAAGAGCCCACTGAGGGAGTGCCGTTGAAGACACCACAAGTGTGCCGCTGAAGGGACATGGAGGCGTACCGTCGAAGGTCCGTGTAGGCGTGCCGTTGAAGGGGATTTGGGCCTGTTTTGAGCCCGATTGACGATCCACTTAATTCTCTTCGAGGCCCACGAATTGTGAGCCTCCTGGGGGTTGGTTTCTCTTCGCTGTCGTGACTCTGAGAGTGACTTCACGATAGTGTGTTGTTCGTTCGGAGGGTCCGGGCGGACGTGTTCTCCGCAATCCCTTCGGTTGAAGTTGTTGTCGATGCTGGATTGGTCGGGACATGTGGACGTGTAATTTTACACGTCCATACCCACGCCCAGTCACCACCGGATTACCCTCTGATGACCGACCGTTGCCCTTATGATGTCGATCCCGACTCCATAACAGGCGAGCATGCTCTATGAGCGCCGTGAGACTCTCCCTAGCACCGACCTACGCCGGAGAAGTCGCCCTCCAATGGATAACTCCCGCCATCGTAGCAGGGGAACATTACTCTACTACAACGGCCCTTCCCTGCTATGGGAGGAGGCCCTACTCCAGAACAACCCCATATAAAAAGGATACACACATACAGAGATAAGGAAGGTGGTTCATTCTATTAAAGCGCACACTACAGAGAAGTAGGCGATCAGCCCTGCGATTTAGAGAGAAGAGGAGAGTCTCTGCCCCTGATCGACTACATCTCCTCCCGGTGACCTTACCACCCGGCGAGCACTCACTGAGTGTCCACTAGGAGCGGCGAGCACTCATCCCGGAGGCCACCTACGACTCTTCAGCCTGCTACGGTGATCTCTCCCTCTCTTCCTCCTTTCTAGTCTTCTCTGTATATCGCTTCTAGTCATTGACTTAAGCATCAGAGGGTTGTCCCCTGCGATAACACCCGAGACTCCTTCTGATGCCTCTCTTGGCTTTGGTCTTTGTAGGGCTCCACGGGCGCGAGACGTCTTTCCCAACAAATAAATAGAGAAGGTGATGCGTGGCCTAGGATCCATTTTCCTGCCGCTACAGTATGTAACGAGCCGCTACCCTCTTCGTGAGATTTTTCTCCCCGTCTTGAGAGTCACGGCCCTTATTTTTTTCACTTTCGTTTTCACCCCCTGTCACTTTTTCTGCTTCCGTTCCCACCTTTTCTTACAACCCACGGTTCTCTCCTACCCATGGCCTTTTTTGTTGCTTCACAGCAGCTGCCTTTTTATACAGCTAACAACACATGGGATAATACATGTCAGTGGGATAAGAATGGAGGAAGAGGAGGTGAAGGGGGCACTGCAGGGTGCCACGTGGTATGCGCCCTACCCAAGGGACGCCCCCCGACGTTCTTGCGCGGTCAGCCCGAGGAGCACTCGCGTCGTCTCGTTACAATAATAATATTGCTATATGTTTTTACACTTACAAAAAATATTTATGTCTTTCTCGGCAACACATGGACGGCATCAAATCATGCAAAAAATCATCAAAATCGGATCCTCTTGACTTGGTAGAAGTTATCGCTACCAGGAAGCGTTGCACACTTCCACTTAGAAGATTTCCGGATAGGTTCAGCAAAACTCTTAACCGATTTGTTTCGGGATTAGGACGGTAGAATCTAGGGGTGTCAATGGATAGTCAAGATCCGCAAACCCGATCAGAATATAATTTTTTTTTCGGATTCGGATCTAAATTTTGCCCCAAAATGTCATGTTCACGCGAATTTAGGGCGAGCCATTTTTATCTAAAATTCTGAATTTCGAATCGTAATTTCGAGGCGCCGTAAAAGAGACCTCATTCAGGGCGAGATGTTTCCAGATCGCAATAGAGAGGTAGAGGGAGAGCGCCGTTCTTCCTTCCCGAGAGGGAGAGATGTCGGTAGGGAAGGAGACGAGGCGTAGCGGGTCTCCTGGTGATGCCGCCGCCCTTCATCCACCTCAGTCTGTCGGCATGGTTTGTGAGCCCGAGGGAGTCGATGGTGCTAACCGAGGTCGGTTAGCACACTCGCGCCCCTGAGGTCGAGTGCATTAACCCCTCCCGATTAGCAAACAAGGCCTGACTATCTGTCTCGACTGTCGGGTCTATTTGTTTACAAGGTAAGGGTGGATACCCAACCTCGTTCCAACTGACTTGAGTGCGCATACAAGATATTCTGACTCGGTTAAGATATATGAGCTTATATCCAAGTTAAGAGTGGGATAGGCTGTTCTAGGAAAATAAGAAGAGATAAAAAATTTCACATTTATCGAAGAGCTATCCCAAGATATGATATGACCCAATCAAAACAAAATGATCAATATTTTAGAAGACCTTACTCTGAGCTAAACTAATCTTCTTAACCTAACCTACAAACAAACTTTTTAATGTAAAAGAACTTCCGAGACGAAGGATACAGAGCCGTCCATTTATGGATACGCATCATTACATCTGATGGTAATATTGTCATAAAATAAAAGATGGTTGTTAGAAACATAGTTTGTCGACTTGGTCCGACTTGGGTTGACTCGGACGTGTCATATCGTATCTGAAAAAATTTGATACACTAGGGATCACCCCCAGGATCGATCGAGTCGGGCCGAGTCACACATATAGAGAGAGAGAGAGAGAGAGAGAGGAGGGGGAGAGAGAGAGAACCGAGTCGGATGTGACTCAGTCGTATCGTATCGGATCGAGATCCTCCTGATCCGATATGACTCAACGAGTCGATAATCTTTTGTTAGAAAACATAAATGGAAGCTGAGCTCCAAACTGCAGTAACATAATGAGTTATTCGAGAGGTATGCACTGAAGCTGTGTGCATTTGCAGCACAAAGAAGCCTGTAGATTTCTTTGAAACTGATTCAGCTAAAGATTACAAGGTTCATATGCAAGCAAAACCCTACAGGGGATCCCACTGTGCAGCCAGTACACTGGAAATCAAAGTGAACACAAGCTAGGTAAGTTCTCCAAGATCTTTTATTATGCCATTTCAAAACTCCTTTTTTCTAAGTTTCAGGAATTTGGGACAGAGCCACAGGAGCGTCGACCTTATACTGACCCATTCTAAATGTGCGTCGACCTCATATGGCCATTCCCCAAATGTGCATTGACCTGGTGCTGGTCTATACCTAATGTGCATCGACCTTATATGGCCCATCCCAAATGTGCATCGACCTTACTTAGCTCTTTACCAGATGTGCATCGACCTTACCTGGGACCTCACCAAATGTGCATCGACCCTACTTAGGTCTTTACCAAATGTCTGTCGACCTTACCTGGGACTTGACCAAATGTGCATCGACCTTACTTGGACCTACACCACATGTGCACAGACGTTACTTGGGACTTTACTATATGTTCACCGACCTTACTAAGGCCTAGACTAAATGTGCATCGACCTTACCAAGGCCTGGACCAAACATGCATTGACCTTGCTTAAGACTTCACTAGATGTGTGTTGACCTTACTTAGACCTGCACTATATGTGCGTCGACTTTACTTAGGACTTCACTAAATGTGTATCGACCTTACTTGGACCTGCCCTGTATGTGCGTCAACCTTACTTAGGTCTGCATCGAATGTGCATCGACCTGTCCAGAGTCTAAGCTATATATGCATTGACCTTACCATGGGCCTGTCTCCCATGTGCATAGACCTATCCATAGCCTAAGCTATATGTGCATTGACCTTACCATGCACCTGCCCCCATGTGCACAGACCTATCTATAGTCTAAGCTATATGTATATTGACCTTACCATGGGCCTGCCCCCATGTGCACAGACCTGTCCATAGTCTAAGCTATATGTGCATTGACCTTATCATGGGCCTACCCCCATGTGCACAGACCTATCCATAGTATAAGTTATATGTGCATTGACCTTACCATGGGCCTGCCCCCATGTGCACAGACTTGTCCATGGTCTAAGCTATATGTGCATTGACCTTTCCATGGGCCTGCCCCCATGTGCACAGACCTGTCCATGGTCTAAGCTATATGTGCATTGACCTTACTATGGCCTGCCCCCATGTGCACAGACTTGTCCATAGCCTAAGCTATATGTGCATTGACCTTGCCATGGCCTGCCCCATGTACACAGACCTGTCTAGAGACGTACTGACCTTCCTAGGGACTGTACTGACCCTAGAGACTCATGAAAGCCCAAAACTTAATGGAAACAAAAAACCTAAGGATGAACATGATGGTTATCCCCACATGCCCTTAGTCCCACTTTAAAGTATAGAAAATATATTTAAAACCATTCTAATGCATCATTGACCCCTAAGATTTATGGTTAGGTGCCTACCTTTGAGAGGTTAACCGATGATCCAAGGATAATATCCATACCCTAGATCCTCCTAAGCTTTACAATTCGATCCGGGGATGAGATCCACACCCTAGATCTGCCCAAGTCTTCACCCGTTGTTTAAGAATTGCATGTTCGCCTCTCCTTCGCAAGGCCAAGGTCCCTCACCTCTCTTCTCAAACAAGAGGAACCGTAGATGATGGATAATTGAAAATAGGTGTTGCCAAAGGTTGACCACCCTTGGAACCCACATCCTTATATAGTTTTCAAGCCTCCCAAGGCCTTTCCCACGTCCTACAAGGTTCCAACCGCTCCCAGGGTTGGTTTAAAGAGGGGTTAATGCTAAGCACCCCTTCGGGTTGAACAAGTGTGACCCTTCGACCTCCAGTCATAAATGCTAGTGGGTGCATTTTTCTGTTAGGATTTGGATTGGGGAGTCTTCAGATGAATTCAAGAGAACTTCCAGATCTATCTCTGGGTCATGGTTACATCAAATTTCATTAATCACAGATAAAGTTATGAATTTCCCATTAATTTCATGTGAATTTACCCAACAGTCGCACCTCTTTGTGATAGCTAGCATTGCAGGCTTCAGCTATGCAGACCGAGGTGACCCTGCCGACCGTGACTGTGAAGATACCTCTTCCACCCTTGGGTGCTAATCAGCCAACATTTTCACCTGTCCTGCAGCCAATAGCTCTGCGATACCCCAAGGATTTCGTTTCAGTAGCGAGCTTGGAGGCGTCAGGGGCCATTGCTGGATATGTTCAGCCGATTGCGGCTTTAGAACCCCAGCCGCTCACTACTGGGAGAGAATTACTCCCAGAGGGAAGAGACACTTCTGAGATAGAAGTAGGAGAAATTGCAGAAGAAGCGGTTGGGGTCTCAAAAGCTTTAACCCTAGTCGCAGAGACGGTGCTGGTGGAAGCTGGTCATGTCGGGGATGAAGGTCAGGCATCCTCTATCATCGAAGCTCAAAGCCCAGCTCTGTTGCCAGAGGTTGGGAGAGAGGTTGGTGCTATCGAGACTTCCTCTACTGCGCTAGTCACTGAAACTAGTTCTAGTGTGGGTGCCCAACAGGACATGCGATCGTCATCTACTAAACCAAGCGATGACATCTGGGCAGCGGTCGATAGTCGAGTAGAGTTCCAACTTCCTGATACGCCATTGCTTGGCTTGCAGTCGTCAAACGATCTAGTGTGGCAGTATTTGGAGACATTGCGCCAGACTGTAATAACCCTTGCAGGTCTGACTTATGTGTAACTGAGGGGTCTGGTAGAGCACCTTTCCCGCACATTGCTGGCTTTTGGCTGCCCCATGGAGGACTGGACGCAACGAGTGATCCTGCTCCTGAAGCATGAGAATAGAAAGGAGTTCCTTTCCCAAGGTGTAACTGATCAGCTAACGGACATAAAGCTCAAGCGAGCGGAGTGTCTAACCACTCTTGCATCTCTGAGAGGAACCGCCCAGCAGGTGCAGGATGCCGCTAACATCTCGACCCTGCATCGGACTTCCTTGACAGCTAGGACAGCTGAGCTTTGCACTGAACTCTCCCAGGCCGAAATAGAGCTGGAACGGGCCAAGCAGTAGGAAGTCTAGAGTATAGAGGAGGCAGAGTTGGCGGAGGGGTAGGATGCCCCTCTTGAAGAGAAGTTAATGCAATTGCAAACTGTAGAGTCTCACTTGTAGGAGCTCGTTCATCATCCTTCCTTAGGGATCTTGGAATTCGAGGACATTTCTCGACGCTCGCTGTAGTAGCTTTCATTTTTCTTTTCTTTCATTGAACTTCGCCCCGAGTACCATGTATTTTGCCCACTTTTATGCAAAATGAAATGTCTTCATTACCTGCTCAGTACTTTTTTCGCTGAATCATAGCTTTATTCTCCTTCTTCTTTTAGCTAATTTGTTCAGCCCAGATATACGAATTGCTAAGGCAGGAGAGCGCTCACGCCTTCAGGGAAGGTACAAGGGGTTCCCTCCACTGCAGCGTAATTGTTCCTAAGGCCTAACTTTAGCTAGAATTGGGTTAATGCTTGAGGGTAAAGTCAGAGAGTCTATTTGTAGACCTCGTCGATGGTGACGAAGTTTGTAAATAGCATTCTTGTCGATGAGTTTGAATGCCAAAGACAAGGAGCATGTTCATTCCTTGACAAGGGTGAAAGGCCCCGGTCAGGGGTAGGTTCATTGATTTCTGTGAATAATAAAGAAAATCGAGGGTAGGTTTGTTCATCGACATTGGTTAAATGTCGAAGCAGGAGGTTTGTTTATCGACGGGGATGGAAGGTTCGAGCCGATGGTTTATTTATCGATTTCACCGGTGGTGACGAAAATTGCCAGTGGGCTTGTTCATCAGCATGGGTAGATGCCAAAGCAAGAAATTCGTTTATCGACGGGGATGGAAGGTCCGAGCCGATGGTTCATTGATCGACTTCGCCGATGATGATGAAAATCAATGGTAGGATTTGTTCATCAGCATAGGTTAAATACCAAAGCCAACATGGAAGGAACAAATCAGTGACAATAAAATCCATTCATATAATTTCATAAACTACCATGTACATCAGAAATGAAAGGGGTGGGTGTACAAGTGACTCTCTAGCTCTCACCACCACCCTCCTGCTGGTCCCTCTGGTCGCCCCCCTCCTATCTCCTAAGACGAAGGTCCCTAGGGGGCCTCCTGGAGCCCTGTGAGGTAGTACTCGCCTCACCCTGTGGCGCCTCACCGGCATCGGCAGCACGACGATGCTCCTCTGTCGAAGTAACAAAGAAGCTACCCATTGAAAAGGAACCCGACTGATAGAGTCACGCCCCTTGCTCCCGTGCCCTCTGGTAGCGCTCCTCGCTATCCTTCAGCCTCTGCTCTGCGACTCGAAGTCCTAGATGGAACTCCATCACCTGGGCTTCTAGAGCCCTCCTCTCATCTCGATCGTGCCCTACCTCTGCCCTCCTCTCCTCTCTCTCCTGCTCCCTCTCTTTTCTCTCTCTCTCTCTATCCTCTCTCTCTTACTCTGCCTCCCTCCTCTCCACCTGAAGGGCGATCCTCAGCTCCAGAATGTCTTGGGGCAACTCATCAGTCTCCGCAATGCGACGCACCAGCTCTACCTCTAACTCCGTCATGGTGGCTATCTAGATGACTCGCTCCTCCTCCAGCTCGACTATCTGAGCATCAAGCGCCACCACGGTGGCCGCCCCGACATCACACTCCTCCTCAGCCTGGACTGCCCTAGCCAACGCGTCCCGGACTTCCACCACCTGCCAAGAAATAATCATCTCTCAAAATCAATAAAAGAGTGGAAATGTGCAATGAATGTCTGAGGTGAGTAAATACTCACCCGGGTTGCAAGGTCTCGCTCGGCCTCCTCCGCACGGGCCACCTCCCTGGCCAGCTGCTCCTGGAGAGAGATAACCTCCGGGGAGGAGCCTGGGAACTAGAAGATGCTCCACCTGTCATCCCCACTGTCGCTGCCAGTTGGGCACGCTGCAATAGAGGAACAAACGATAGTCAGTAACGAAGCATTAGGAATCCAGGCAAAAAAAAAAACCTTACCAAGATGTCTAGCTCCTAGAGAATGACAATTAGTTGCTGTCTAAAGTCCGCCAACTGGGCCCACAGGTCAGTGATGATGGCGTCATGGGCATCCTGCATTCGTGAATATAGAGATTACATATGTGTACATATAACTAAAAAAAAATTCTTTAGTACGTACTTACCCCTGCGGGTCTCCCAAGGTAGAGACGTCCTACGTAGGTGTCCCGGTAGCACCGTAGGTAGTCCGCACTGTCCTGTGCCTGTGACTCCACCGAGACACTGGCCTACTGCCAGTCTTGAAACTATGTGGGGAAGCACGTTGCCCAGTCCACGAGCTTCGCCTTGCCTCGGGTCTTTTGTCCGATGCGGCTCGGCTCCTCCACCTCCACCCATTCCTGGGAAAAACCCAGGGTCCTCATCACCAACCTAAGTCGAAGTGGCTCGATCTCATTCAGGCAGTGGACCCAAACGTCCCGCCCAAAATGAGGACAGCCGGCCTCAACCCAAGGTTGCCCCACATCATCCATACCCAAGTAAGGCCTCCACACTGCCTGCATCATCCCACATGTCAGTTTCTACATTTTTGCAAATAAGAGGTAAAAAAAATCATACCAAGGCCTCGAAATACTGAGATAGCTCACGTCGGAGTGATGATAACTGATAAGAACGTGGCGTCGCGATCATGATTGGCCTCCACTATCTGGTTAGCGGCATGACTGCCGGGTCACAATGCCTAGCCCTCCCCATCGGGAAGTAGTAATAACTCCACACTTGCAACCATTGAATGTCATTAGCATAGTTGATTGCATAATCAAAAAAAGGGAATAAAATTAATTAAAGTAAAATACCTGGAGGAATGGTGCGAAGCCACCGTCTGATTTGGAATAGACAGTATGTTTAGGGCTAGCAACGCACTTAATAACTAGGGCTTTATAGAAGAATGTCTAAATCTAAATCAAACTTAGATCATTGCTCATTGATTATCGTTATTCCTTCTTGTTATACCCTGCAAACAAGTAGATTAAATATTGCTTAATCTATTCATATACTTGAAATTTCTGCAATATTTTCACTTGCTTGGTCAAGTTACTGGTTACATTGTTAGGATTGTTTGAGGGTAATTCCACTCCGGTGGTAATGGCTTACCGGTCACTCTCATTTTTTATGTTTCACACCTTTAATTCTTGTGATAGTTAGGACTCTCCGCTTAATATTCCTTCCGCTGAACTAGGACCGCTATCATAAGGCCTCCGTAAGACTCCGCGAGCCTGGGATTTCCACTAGGACACTGAGCAAGTTGCACCCTAAAAACTCGAACCCTTTGACTCCACCAGATTTTGATTTGGGGCAGTCTGAAGTTCTGACTGAGTTCTGCCCAACCCCGTACAAAACACTGCCCTACGGGGACCACTACCAAGAGGTAGTGGTAAGAAGTTGACCGCATTCTGTTTTCATTTTGGCCTATGCGTCAGCCCTGTCCAGTCAACGGATCCCTATTCCAGTCGACCCTACTGTGTCACAGTCGACCTATCTTGCCTTAGTCGACCATGGATGTGTAGGCTAAGCCATGTTTTAGCCAAATCCTATCCCAGGTCTACCGATGGCCTCGACTAGTCGACTGAACCCTACCTTCTGCTCCTGACCAGATCGCGGTTCTTTGTAGACCGCTACTTCCAAATAGTGGCCCATCCTGGACCACGACCTTGTTCCCTGTCTTGTGTGTCGGTCCACTAGTCTATTACGTTGATGCAGGTGCCTGTTGCCCTTTGATGATCACGGTTGTTCCTTGACCATGACTCCATGATCGCTGTTCTCTGTGGACCGCGATCACCTCTCCTTTTCAGTGAGTCAACCCCACCGCCCAGTGAGTCGACTCTTCCCTTGAGTTACCCCTCTTGGGAGCAGTTCTCCCCTGACTGCCACTATCAGATAGCGGTCCTATGCTGACTATGATGTACTCCAGATTTTCTCGATTTTTGTGATTTCTGTGTGATATAGCAACAATGTTGAATGTTGGCCTTCAGGCTATTATCCTATCATGTTCATGGCCCCTTTGATAATACTTGGCTTCCAAGTCATATTTTTATGACTTATCAATTGAAATTCTTGCTATGGAATGACCTTCATTCTTAGAGCTTGGTTACTTGAGCTTAACCCTTGGAATTCTTGGCCGAAAATAAATGAATGTCTAGACTTTACTTGGGATCTTTGATCCACCACTCAATGCTAATGCATCATAAAGGACACGGTCTGGCCCTAGGAGGAGCGCTCGAAAGTACTTGTGCCCATGGGAGTTTGTAATGACAAGGTGTGGCATTGCACTGAAGTACTTGCTGGCGTGTTAATCTATGACATTCATCTCTATATGAAACTCATGACTCTATGTGGCAGGATTGTATGTGCGTGCTTGCTACGACCATTACATGGAAAATTCTTGCTACATTCTTATTCAAGCTCTTGTTGTTCCTTTGTCATTATATCTCCACATCTTTTTATTGCCATAGTTAATTGCCTCTACACGTGGTTTAATTATTTTTGTGCATTTTCTCATTAGCATGAAAGAACTTGTTAATTGGTTAATCACTTAAAGATTGCCTGGCATAGAGATATAATTCCTATTGAGCTCTCGCTCACCCAATTTTTCCCAATCTTTTTCAGGTAGCTCAGATGAGGACACTCAGATTGATGGGGAGGGGCGAGAGTAAAAGCATTGGAGCGAGCCAGCCTAGGAGTCGTGTCTTGTCTCTGTTGATGTCTTAATTGTGTAGTTATGTCAGTTTGACAACCAGAAGCGTCCACTGACGACTTACACTGCGTCTCAGGCAACTCACACGTCAGAGAGACACAACGTGCGAGAGGCATAAACAGTACCCGGTCAAGAACCAGTCATAGTGACACTCGTCAGCGTCAGTCCAAGTCTCTGACCCTGTGTGCACACACCAACCCCTGCCGAGGGTCAGGCCTCAAGCTAGTTCCCCCCAGTAGGACGCTACGGTAACCGCGAGGGCCCATGGCAACTAGCTTATAAACCGTTAATCAGGAAATACCCCTCCACCTCTCCCAGGTGGGCTGACACTAGGGTCGCTGAGCTACATCTAGTGGCTCTATCACGAGGATGTAGGTAAGATATTCCATAAAATACACCAAAATACTTTGATTGGGAGATAAGATAACTCGGAATATCTTCTCGAGAATTGTGAAAAAACTTAACCCTCCTTATTCTACTTTTTTGGTAGAACAACTTATCTCGGGACAAACCAAGATAAGAGCCTATATATCCTAACTCAAATGAAATACCTTGTATAAGCAATCAAAGTGAATAGGATATCCCCCAAACAAAAACAAACAGGTAGTGTTCAACCAGAACAGGAGATTTCTTTCATTGAAAGAAACAACTTCGCCTTCAAAGGCTCCCAAAGTCCACAACATGCAAAATGTGATCACTATGATCTCTCTTTTTCCCAGTGCATGGTGCAAGACGTTTACACTGGAATTTGCATTCCCTACATGATTTCCAAATATCTGATTCTGGGTATTTCTACTACTGAGTAACAGTCAATAGGTAATGACTCTACTTCCTAAACGTTGTAGGTCACTGATTTTATGAAGTAGACCTTAAATTTGACACAGACAATAAAAAGAAAGAGAATACCATAGTTTTAGATTGTAAGATAGGCTTCACATTTTTAAACCTATATTACACAAGCATCTTAGGAAATAATTTCAAGATGGAAAACCTACTTACAACATGTACCAACATAATTGAATGCCTAAACCCACTAGAATGGACGAACTCCTAATGTTGATTTCATGAAGATGCAATAAATAACCTCACATTACTTTTTTTCAGATTTTTGAGGTCAAACTCACCTCGACTACCCATTTACTCGACCTCTACTCCAGCTGCAACCGTGTGCGGCCCAAGTTAGTGGAGTGCCGAGGAGAGCTCGTAGTTCAAACACACCTCGGGGATCATACCATGGAGAGCGTGCGGGCCCGCGGGATCCCAGTTCACCCCCGTGCCCAGTTCACCCCCGTGCCCCTAAGTAGAATTGAACCTAAAGACCTCGCGTTCTCACGTGAAGCCTTGGGCCAACCGACCTAGAGGCCGCGCTCAAATGACCTCACGTTACAGAAAGCAAATGACTAGATCAAAGTCTAGCACTTCCATGTATCAACGCAGTACATGAATCATGGCTTCTACTATGTACTGTCTTGAAAACCACCATATTAGAAAGTAAAAGCACAACTGTTTCCGGTCATTAAATTCATAAGAAGTACAAACAAAATGAGACACCCTCTTAAACTCAATTGCCCCATCATGGAAAAGCATTCACGAAAAGCTTCAGTCATTGGGCTAGGTACCTTTTCCATCCAAATCCCTTCTTAGCTGGTGAGTAAGACCCACCTGACCAGAAATCATCCCAACTATCCCCAAGACTTATCCACTGACACTCCCATTTAAGTGGCAAGATGCTCCAGCCATTTGGCAATGCTAGACTTCACCATTTCAAGTCAAAGATGCCATCATACCTCCATTGATCGATAAGAAGGATAAGGTGCCCCGGGCGGGGGGGCGCCCCCCCCCCCCCCCCCCCCCCCCCCCCCCCCCCCCCCCAAAAAAAAAAAAAAAAAAAAAAAAAAAAAAAAAAAAAAAAAAAAAAAAAAAAAAAAAAAAAAAAAAAAAAAAAAAAAAGACCTACTGAGTAACCAGGCACACTTCACCTGAAATGTGGGGTTGTTCGTGTCAAAAGGTAGTGTCCTACTTAACTCTACTCTAGTTTCATGCAAATCAAATTAAAAAAAAGGTGCTGCAAATATACATAGAGAAATGGCTTCAGTCTGTTGAGAAACTATGCCCCTTCACCAATGAAGTGATATGGGCT
Organism: Amorphophallus titanum; assembly: GCA_024336825.1. NCBI lineage: Eukaryota > Viridiplantae > Streptophyta > Magnoliopsida > Alismatales > Araceae > Amorphophallus > Amorphophallus titanum. The sequence goes on along the minus strand of JANBPO010002190.1, from coordinate 2,280,004 downwards.
AAGGCATGAGGTGGCAAGCTATCTCTGGTCAAAATGAGGCAAAATGGTTTACTGTACCGAGTAACTGGGGAAGGTTGCATCTAACCAATGTACTTCTTCACGTCAAAAGGTATTAGTCCAACCTGACTGTCAGCTTATATCAGATAGCTAATTTGTGCCTTCCACTGAAAAGCAAAGGTGCTTAATTGAGTGTGCTTTCGATGCTTCAATAGTGTTTGACCTCAATGCTTATGCTAGTTTATCCTGTAATGTCACCGGGCTTACATAAGATAGGCATGAAATGTTAAGGTCTTCAGTGTGCACCCGTGTTTTAGTTCTAGTAATCCTATGTGCGGGCACTCCTATTACCCTAGCTTCTACAACCTTTGGAGTTATTATTCCTGAAATCTTCTATCTTCAAGCTCAAACCATGCAATGCCTCTCTGAGGAAGATATTCAAATCTAGAATCAGTCCCACTCCACGGTGAACTCTATTTGAATCCCCTCACTGAACTTCCAGCTCAGTCTCTCCACATCTATGAACCCCTCTCCCAGTGTTTTGATGATGTCAAAGGGGGAGAAGCTTCTAATGAGTCATAATCTACATGGGTCTCTCAGTCTGGTTGGTCTGTCAAATAAATCTATGTGCGATCGGTCTATCCTCACTGCATGTCCTGATGTATCCCTCACATATTCAAATATTTTATGTGCTTCATGATATTTATGTTAAAACTTGCTGCATGCCAAAACTTGCTGCTTGAATTCCATCTTAAATTGTGAGCACAATGACTCATAGTTGTCACCATCAAAAAGAGAGAGAATGTTGTGTATATTGTGTTTTGATGATGTCTTACTATAAGTCATTGGCTAGTTATTTTGAAAATTCTGAAATACCTTTTTTATTGGCTAAATGTGAAGAGAGCAGCAAAGATTTATTATTGCATCAACTCGATCTTCATGAGTACGTTGACTCGACTTCTCACAAGAAGAAGCTCAAACAAGCCACTTTTCAAGGCTGCATCAACTCCAAGGTCATGCTGTGTCGACGCGTCTTCAGGTTGAGCATTGCAGATCAGAAAGTCCCACAAGGCTGTGTCGACTCTAGCGCTTTCATGCGTCGACTCCAAACGGGCTCCAGAAGCTGTCTTAAAGTGCACTTCAACGAGTGTGTTGACGCAGGCCTCTCATGGCATCGATGTAGGATCCGCTCCAGTCTCTGTCAATCAGGCAGTCAGGGCGTAGACACAAGGTGGTTCCCAGAACCGCTTCAGATGCATCGTCAAAGGATGCGTCAACACACCCTTCTCACTGCGTTGACGCAGAATGTGTTAGTTCACAATAACCCAGGAGGAAGGCTTGATGCGCCGACCCCAATCGCTCACTGCATCGACACAACAAGTTAAGCAAGGCAAAGGAGTCGACCCCTAGGGTCGACCCCCTATTGTCTGGGCTCTGTTTTGCCCAGACGCTGAGCAGTTCAACTGGCACTATGCTCAGGTGTCGACCCAAGGTGGCGACCCTTTCTGGAATGGACCAAAGGTGAATCTAGGCTCACGTGAGCACCTCCCTTGCATCAATGGGAGTGACCAGTAACATACAATGGCTAGTTCGTGTTCATGATACTCAAATTAGTGGATGCTCTTCCAGCACATATTTTATTTCAAGTCAATGGCTCACACTGCAAGATCTAATGATTCAAGGTTTGGAAAATGATTCTAGGATAGATAACTATCCTTGTACTTGATCCACCACCTCCACTCGGCATCGCCGAGTCACCCCGGGTTCGTGTGTGTGCAACGGTGGTTCGGCCACTTTTGAGGACCTCACTTTTCTGGTTGAACGTGTTTGCAGATAGGTCCAAGGACCCATTGTCTACTTGCTACATTTCCCCCCTAGTGTGTCACATCACATCCCCTATGTGTTTTCACCGTGTTTCAGGCGAGGCTGGGACTTCAGGTGATGTGGCAGGTGTCCAGCGTGATTCCAGTAGCCGAGGTTAGTGCCAGTTGCCAGAGCCGGGGTATGTCCAGTGTACTTATACTTTTCCTTTGTACTTGTACTTTTCTTTCAGCTGACTATACTTTATTTTGGACATGAGATGTACTGGACCTTATAGTAGTTTAATTATTTATTTAATTTTTACATTATTATTTAGTTATACATTGTGCTATCTCTGCAGTTACTTTAGCTTCTTACACACCCTCACACCATCCTATTTCCCTTCCGAGTCTTCGGGCTCATGGGAGGCGGGCCGAGGTTTGAGATGCGCTGGTTCCTTTCTGGTACTCAGACCTCGGGTTGCCTGTTTCGGACGTATGGCTACCTAGGGATGGACCCTTAAGGGCATGGGATGCCCAATTCAGCAGGAGGCCAGCAGGCCGAGGGCGTGGGATGAAGGGTCTCTTTCACAACTCACCCATGGTAGCCACTCAAATATAAGCAAATTCAGAACGGGCACTCTCTCATCATCCGACGGAGCTAAGAGGCAATACTAATTAACCAAGATAACTAGCAAAGAGAGGGGGGGCAAAAGGTCACCTGATCAGCGTGAAGACGCCGATCCTGGTCGGAGACGATGTCGAGCAGAGAAGCGTGGGTGATTCCCACACGCTACGCCAGTGTAGCTTGGACTGCCAACCTGCTAATACAAGCACTACGCCCCTTGTAAGGGGTTGGACCAAGGGTGGGGGAAGTTATATTGCACCAAACACTACCTCCTGCAGGGAGGGGCTATAAGCCGGCCAAGCGGGGAGGGGAATAACTAAGTTAGAAACCCGCTGTGCCGAGCTCTGTTAGTGCTGCCAGCTTCTGGAACCACCAGATAGATGGTCAAAGATGACGCCTCCACAGTCACTATTGAACTCCAAATGGTCTACAACGGGTGCCGAAATTCTCTGACTTAATCCAGGAAGATGCTTGAATTTTCTTGGAATTTCTTGATGATGTCGCTGGCCGGGGCAGGGTCTGGACCAGGGCCAGACTACCCTGGCTTTGGCTGCTCACAGGGTGATACTACTGGAAGACGGGGGTGCCATAAACAGTCCTGAGCTCTATTGAGGGAGAGACCAGTGCTGCCACATTCGTCGTCGGGTCTTCTTCGAGTAGGGACCAACAGCGCTGGCGACAGATGTCGGAGCTGATCGCGAAGGTCGGAACAGTGGGGGTGGTCGACTCAGGATCAGGGAGACTGACCTGGCGCAATTGGGAGGAGAAATTCAGAACTTTTGATGCCGAGGTCCAAAATTAGCTCCGCTTCTTAGGGATGGGATAGGACTTGAAGGAGAATCCCTCAGCAAAGTTTCACGCCCAGAGCTTCAAGGGAGTGGCTGTGGTCGAGCTTATTCTGGGGCTCTGGTTCTCTGTATGAGTGGTCCTGCGCAGTTGGGGAAGAATCACTCTCACGGGCAGCTCGGTGCTTGGACGATGACGAAACCATCTCGCCTGGAAAGCTCTTTGGATGACCTTTCCAGAGGTATATGATTTGCCACTAGAAGGATCGGGGAAGGGCTGGAGATGACGCTACTTCCAATACCCTTGTTGTCTGCCTGCGAACTGCTATTGGGGTTGCAATCTTGTGATGGCAAATGGAGTAGGAGGGGGGTGAAATGGGGGTGGATGAGTGTGGGGCAAACCCTGGCTGTGAGGTGGTGGAGGGGTTGGGTCCTATTTATAGGCACCCAAATTCTTACATGACCAAAATAACCCTGACCAAATGGACAATTGACTAGCTCAGTCCAGGAGGGGGCACCCATGGGCCTAGCCCACTAGTTGGGCCCAATTGACTCCACTAACTACTCTAATGACCCATTAACTCACTACATGATTCAAACAAAGAAAAATCACATAAGAGAGACTCAAATAAAATGAGAACTACATGCTATGACTCGAAATTAAGTGACGAAGATGATGTCATGTCAATGGCGAGCAACTGTAGTCCTGAAAAATAATAAGGTGACTAGAGATGTCCTCATCAGAGGGGGGTGAGATTGTGAGAGAGGAGAGGGAGATCGAGAGGAGTAAGGAGGAAGGAGGAGAGGAGGGAGGCTTAGGGCATGGGTTTTTTATTTTTGTATTTACGACGAAGTTTTGACGAAAATATTTTCGTCAGAAACTTTCGTCAGTACTTCCGATGGATTTTTTGATGGAATTGTTCCATCAGAACGTTCCTCTGAATTTCTAATTTGTGACGCCAAATGTTCCGAAAATTTTTCCATCCATATATCCGTATGAAATTTCGACTTATTTTTTGACATATACTTACCTGTCAGAAATATTGATGTACTTTTCGACGAACTTTAATTCGTCTGAAATTACGATAGATATTTCGTCAGAAATAAATCAGTCGAAAAATTCTGTCGCTAACGTCACTTTTTCTTGTAGTGGCCGACAAGAAAGTAATAGTCCGCAATATTGCTGCAAACCATAATTTGTAGCAAATATATTACTCGCACTTAATTAGAACATGAATGAATCCCACGGTCCACCCAAAAGTTGCATCCAGGGCGGGCGGCCAATAAGATCTCTCCACGGCGTTGCAAGTTGCGAGTGGAGACCGACTGACCCCTCCGAATAACTCCTCCCCCGCCTCCTCTCGTTTGCCTACCAAAGATTCCGGCCACTTGGAGCTTCCAACCTGTAGGAAGATGTGTTTTTGCCCAAGAAGAAGATTAACATGTTTTGCTGCCCCGATTCATCCCCAGGATGCCCAGTCAGGCTCATGCATACCAAATTTGTCTCCACCAATCTTCCCCGCCACCCCTCTGCCAACATTATTGGGCGGCAGTGGCACGGCAAGTGTAGAGTCCTCTCGGTACGTAAGAATTTCGAATCTGAGGCACCGTTTGTATACATGGTCTTTTTGAGGGAGGGTGACTTCTTTTTGTCTCGAAAGTCACCGGTTACTACAACTCAAAGAACAACGGCCCCCATGGGCTTGTTCCAGTCCCTCGAAGCTTAGTGTTCCTCAAAGGACACCCCCAGAAGACAAAAGAAGACCCCCGGGGACCATCCCTTGGGGTTACGATCGGCCCCGGGGCTAGTTCGACCCCAGGCTACTCCCTCCCTCCAGCCCGGTGGCCCCATGGCCCCATTCAATTCCAGTTCGTCCAGTTTATGGTCCTACGATGTGGTTCATGTGTCGTACTAGTTCGTGGGAGCAACTCGTGGAAGCACGAAGCAATAGCGCGTAGGATCAGTCCTCAGTAGTCAACATGCTAACAAGTCTTCCGCGTATCCTCCCGACACACCTGTGTGGACGCACTTATGGGGACTCTTCGTTCTTTTCGTTCGTTTATTTATCCTTTCGTTCGTTCGTTCGGTTTATTGAGTGCGAGGGCGTGCCAGTCACCGAAGTGATGATTTATGCGGGCTTAAAGAAGCCCAGGGTGCGCTCGTTCTAACTAATCAGGCGATTGTGTAGTTCGTGTCGGGACTAAAGACCCGCCGTACCATAAAGGCTATGACGTTAATTACATCCCCTCAGAGAGGGGAAAACCCTTGATTAATCACCGGGAAAGGGGGCACTACGGCCTGAGATTCACAATAATAAGAGCGAGAGCGGCTGATACACTGAGAAACATATCTCACTCATCAAAGAAATGAGAAAAGGTATGTCATGAGGTGAAAAGTTAACTCTATTTAATATTAAAGCATGACTGTTAGTCACACTAAGTACTAAGGGGTATTGGCGTCTAAACAACATATACCTTTCAGCTACAAGGTGTGTACTGAACTAGATTGCTCGTAAGATATTGTAGCAAAAATTTTCCACTTGATAAAATGAGACATCTGAAAAAGAGTGCTAAGGATAAATTGCTATAACCCTTGATAAAATCAAGTGGGTTCTTGTTTGTTTAATCTCAATACTTATGAGTGTAATTCCTAGAGAAGTCATTGACATTGATTGAGTAAGATGAAGGGAGGTTAATCAAGATGTCAATATGAATTTTTTGGTTCATTTTTATTAAATCTTGATTTCAGATATGAGTACAGAACTTTATTGTCAAACCATGTTTACATCATCTTTAAACCATGCAGTCCAATAAAGTTCATTCATAAACCTTTATAATGGGAGACTCTGAAAAATTTTCTATATTTAGATTTATGAAATTGGTATACTTTTTGAAACTCTTGTTGAATGTGTTTAACTCTCACTGTTCTTGAGACTTTCAGAATATGCTTAATTCTTATTGCTCTCATTTGATCTCACTGTTAAATCAATATGTCTTGAACTGTCCTTGAAAGATCCTGTGTTCTGCTTGTTGCCATGACACCCTTCCTGAATTTATTCTTGACATACTCCTCACCTACTTTCTTGAAAGCTTTGTTTCATTCCGACCAAGGAGCATTGTATTGTTTACAGGAGAGGATAGGTGTTGTCTAGATTGCATTTATTGCTTCTTAAAGGGGGAGATTTACTTGTGATCTAATTTGGAACATAGACTTGATTGGTGCTTGTTGTCTAACTGCCCCGGTGTTTGCTGATTTCATTCCTTTATTTAAGGGGAGAATAGTTCTTCTATGCCTTAATGATAAAGTCAAATGGGGAGATTTTCATTCAATCATTTCATGCATGGTTGTATTTCTCGTCTCAAACTATTTTCTTTTTGATGAAGTAAAAGCGGGAGAATAGTTTGACATGAGCCAGTGGGACTCATAGTGTTGCCATCATCAAAAAGGGGGAGATTGTTGTGCCCCTGTGATTTTGATGATAGTTGTGGTTTTGATGATAGCAAACACTATAAGTCACCATGTGTTTGCATGGAAGATTGAATGATTAACAAAACATGCATTTGTTTATGCATCTAGTCTTTGCACTGTGCATTAATGAGGATCGTTTGCTGAGCATTGATGTTTGTGCATTAATATTGTCATCATAATCATTTGCATGATATATGATTTTTCATGATAAGATATTTTGTTGTGTTGCATAGAACTTCATCAGAGTGCATGCACGCTTTGCATTTCATCATACAGGTTGCAGGCAAACACACATCTTCCTTTGCTACATAATTCTAGTCTTAGCTCATCTTGACTCAGTGCATTGTAAGTCCACGCATGTTTTAGGTTGTGTTGAAAACACATAAGTCTGTGCATGTCTATTGATCTGCTTGGTTGGTAAGTCCGTGCACGTTTTTACATTTCTCACTTAAAGCCCGTGCATGTTCCTTTGAGTCTTAGCATATACCAAGTCTGAGCACATTCTTCTAAACAAGGCCCGTGCCAGTTGCACCCCTGCAAGCAAAGTCCTTACATGATTCTCATCTTTGCAATTTCATAGTCCGTGCACATTTCTATTAGAAGGAAAATAAAGTCTGTGCATGTATTGACAACACAAGTCCTTGCACGTTTTTGCCCCAAGCTATACCAAAGTCTGTGCATACATAGTCCATGCACATTCTTTGTACTACTGCATATCAAGTCCATGCATCTTTTACTTTGAACGACAGAGTCTGTGCACATTTCTCTTACATGTGAACAAGTCTTTGTATTTTGCATACATAGGTCGTGCACTTTTGCACTTTGAGCATATACACGTCGGTGCATCTTTTGCCTCAAGCTAGGTCAGTGCACATTTGTGCATACATGTTGGCACTCGAAATATGATCGTTGGCGACCAAGCCGCAAAGATGAATGATACGGCCCACTGAAGCACATAAGCCAATAAAGATCAACATACTGAAGACTTCTCAAGTTGCCAGAGCCTCGAGTCACCTGGAATGGACACCAGGGACTTCACCTCAGGAAGGTCGAGATGAATCCACAACCAATCGGCAGTGTGACCAAGCCTGCCTAATGATCTGGCATCGACTCCGTCGTGCCGCTGCCCTACAACCATCGTCCGACCAATGGCGATGGTCTACCTGGTGGCCCGCCACCTAAATTGAAGACTCTCTTGAGGAGGAAGAATGCCATCGGCCCTTCATGACAAGGAACCGAAGGCTCTGTCAGCAGAAGACCCCGATCACCCAACATAGGGTTGGCTTCTCGCTCTATTGGGTCCGTCAGTGACCAAGTCAATGCCCAATCAAGGTGGAATCACCTTGGGTGTTATGTCACCCTGCAAGGGAGCTTTGAGCATGAGTAAGGCCGAGCCGGAAGCACAAATCATAGTGCCGAAGGTCGTGTCAGCAGAAAACACATGTGTCCAAGTCAAACACACACGGAGTTTAGATTAAGGTCGTATATCGTGCTGAGAGCTTCGTCAAACGCCCTACCAAGGTTTTCCAAGGACCATGGCGAGAGGAAGAGTCAACGGTGACTCCCAGAACCATCCCCGAACCCATTGACTAGCCCTCGGCTTCACCGACGTGCCCTTTAGACGGTGCTGTCCATAACGGCACACAAAACACTCAAATCTGATGCTGCTCCCGACGCCATCCTTACCGGCGCACCCCTCCGTGGTGCCAATGAGCTTAGTGTTATAAAAACACCTTGTTCGACTAGAAAAGGGGAGAGAGGGGAGAGAAAAAGAAAAAAGATAGGAGAAAAATGACAATTGGAGAGAACAATAGAGACGGGGGAATCAAGGAGAGAGGTCCACCAATCGCGACTAAGAGTTCAAGGGTTCCTTGAGGAAAAAGCTTCTCTTCTGAGCGTCTCCACCGCGGCCGCGACCCTCTATTTTGCACGAACTTCCTGGTGCCGAAGAAGATCTTCTACTCCCACATTTACTTAGGTGAGTCATCGTTGCTTCTTCGTCGACCCCCCTCTACCTGTGTTTCTCTTTTCTACCGTAACATAGGTGAGGAAGGGAAGGCGATGGTATGAGACTCCCCCTCCCTCACCTCCTCTGTTACATGCCATTCCCCTCTGTAATCTCTCTCCCTCTTGTTAATGAAAACGGTGACCGAGTGACAATGCCGGCACCGGAATGGCAATCTGTATGTTCTCTTTCCCTTTTGTTTAATGGAATAAATGAATGTATGTCCATGGGTTAAGGGTCTTAGTGGTCTTGTTTATTTTCGCATCACCCCTTCCTCTTCTTCTTCTCACACTTTCTTCCCTTGATCAGTGAAACGGCGCCTGCAACAGTGCCGACACCGTGGTAGAATGTCTCATACATTCATACCTCCTAATCACTGTGTCAAAAATGGTGGGAATGAATCTCCTCGCTCCGGTGCCATGGTCATTCCCCCTATCTGCTCCATTTTACTCTCGGCTTATGCGTTTAATCGCTCCATCGCGTGACTGAGTCTCAATTTCATCTTCCCCGATGTCGGCTATGCCCTGCTATGCTTTTGGCTACAGCAATCCCCCTCTCCCCGGGGTCTTCCTTCCCAATCGAATGTCGATTGTTTCACCGCTGATTGATTCTGGAGTTGTCCCCACATTCCCCTTCTGTTCTTAACCACGGATAGAAGGAGATGAGGTGGCTTCTACAGACTTGATGTTTGGGCTTCTCTGCATCACCATCGTCTGAGTATTAATCTGACAATCATCCTAATAACTTGTTAATCAACGTACATATATCTACGCATATGTATGTCTAAAACTATTATAATTAGTGTGCTGATTGAACACACTTTTCAAACCGTGCCGCGTTATCATCCTTTCAAGGAGATTCTGCATCCGGGGTGAGGGGAACATCCCTCATAGCTCTGTCCCAATCTTGCTCTGTCCACAGAGGCCCGCCCATTAGTGACGAGTCCCTCATGGACTTAGGAGTGAACATTAACATGGATTAATTCCAACAGTTGGAAATCCATGGTCCTTAATGGGCTTCGTGGTGGCCGTAAGATGGGTGTCCCTCGTAGGCTGGCCCTCGGGATTTTCCCTCTCTATCGGTTGTCCTGACTTGGACGTGGTACCAGCTCGGGTTGCGTGCCCCTCGCAGGCTAGCCCTCAAGGTCTTCACTCTCGTCATGAGTCATGCTACCCATCTACTCTCCACCCACGGACTCGGTGCCCCTAGTTGGCTAGCCCTTGGGATTTTCCTATCCGTTTCGATTTACCGGCCGTCATTGTGCCACCCGGCTCGAAGGGGTTGCTCCGCCACGAGAGTACTCCCCGTTTCTCTCCACACTCCGGCAACCTGGCGAGCTAGGTACTAACGAACCTCACCTGAAAAGCAGGAGGTGAGTCTCATCTCATAGGCTCAGTAAGGGTCCCGTGGAATCCCACTACAACGAAAGCAGTAAACAGGCACGAGATAGGAACAACAAGTAAAGAGCAACAGCGGCAACAACATGACAATAACATTGATACAACACAACAACGGTGACCAGAACTGGAAGACGGTTGATTGGACCCTTTCTGTCGGTCGATCGGCTAGCCACTTTGGTCGACCTATTGACATATCTGTTGACTTGAGTCTTATGTTTGTCATGGACTCATATCTGTTGACTGAATTTCCTGAAAGTCAGACATTTAAGACTATCTTGAATCATATCTTCACAACAAGTTTCCAAACCATTCAAAATCTCATGAAGAGCACAGCAGCATGATAATAATGAATCATAAAAATCATCATTATAAAAATTATCAACTCACACATTAAATCATAGTTGGATCATTATCAATAGCATAATAATGAATCATAGTTGGACATCATCAAAACCACGCATGAACCACACATGCACAACACACCCTTGGCCTGATCCATGGTCACTTCTAGTTGGTAGAAAAGGAGTTGGGCCTCAGTGGAAAGGCTGAAGAAAACTTGACCAATTAGGTCCGAACCATGGAAGACGAGTGGGAATCGCTTCGAACACTTCTGGATTCCATGGAGAAGGCTCGAGAGAGTGCAGACCAGGAGCATGACCTGGCTCGAGATCAACTCCAGGTGTTCGAGGTGGCTTTTCAGCAGTCCCAGGTGAGAGGAGCGGAGGCTGAGGCGAAGGTGGTGGTGCTAGAGGCTTCTATGAAAGTGGTCGAGACCAAGGCATCTGCCATTGCGGCGGAGGTGGTGGAGCAGTTTTGGCAATCCTCCAAGTTCAAGGAGGAGTTGTACAATTAGGCACTCTCCATCTTCCGACTAGCTCTAGAGATGGGATTCAAGGACAAGTGGGCTGCAGCTTTGGAGGCGGTCGCCTGGGCCACCAGGGCTCCTGCTCATGATGTCTGACTCCCCCCCGCTCCATATGGGGAGGAAGGGGAGGGAGAGGAGGGAGTGTAGGAGGCATTGTGGCTGAGTCCTTGGGAGCTATTTGGGAGGGTTGCTAGGTCTCTAACCACTCCTCGTGGCTCACTCGACTGTGTAGAGACTAAAATATGATATCTTAAATCTCGTACCACATTTTTATGATTTCTTTTAGTGAGAGAGAGATCATTCATCCTGAGAAAACTTGCAACAAGTGAACAACATGTCAGAAGGAGCCCTATGTGTGATCTCAAGGGACAACCCTCTGATGCTTAAGTCAGTGGAGCGCTCCTCGGAGATAGGAGTGGGAGAGCTGAGAGCCTGAGACAGAGTGTTCTGTGATGGAGGAGAGTGGTTGGATGGGAGTATTAGAGAGTTGGGAGAGATGTGAGCAGTTGGAGAGATCTATATATGTAATGAGGCCCTGTGTGTAAGTAGCATACCGTGTCCCTTGGAGGTATGTTCAGGGTTTTACTTATAGGATCATGATGGAATGTGTTTGTTTCGCCTACTTCCTGACTTAGCAGAGAGTGGAAGTAATAGGTTGCCCGATCGTGGAATCACCAGTTACACATTTCCCCATTGCGTAAGAACTAAAAGGGCAGAGCAGATGGCAAATGGCACAGAGACATTGGTGATAACCCTCTGCCTTGCTATTGCCTAGAGTAACATTTACTATTATTGTGGTAATGACTTCCCGCGTAGAGCACGTGCCTGTGAGTTGGGCCAGTCCTGATTTGGCCTTGGTTATCCACGTTTCTGCACTATGGGCCGGTTGATAATGGGTCGTAGTAGGCTTGGAGAATTTTCCCCTCCTCAATGTCTATATCACCTCTTTTGAAAAAATTAATCTATTTTCTCTTGCTCACTCTCTTTCTCTTTCTCTGCTCACTCCCTCTTTTCCCTCAGACTTCTTCTCAACTTTTGATACTCTATTTTTCCCTAACTTTCTCCTTCTTCTTCCTCTAGTGAGCTCTCTCTCTCTCTCTCAGCACTCTAACTCTGACTCTTCTTATGAACTCTCTCGCTTTGGTGCTCTTCTACTTTCTATTCTCTCTTCAACCTCTTGAATTTGAGCATTCGAAGCCCTTTTTATACCGGCAAGTGCAAGTCTTGTGGTCCCTCTAGACTTTTACTTTTGGCACGTGTAGGGCACATTCCCGCCCAATGATTTTATCTAGAAGGGAGCTGCAAGTGTCCATGTCTGTGGTGCAGACGAAGAGTAGATCCACATGGCGGGATAATCAGTTTAGCCTCCTGCCTTGGATCACGTGCCTCCAATCCATTTTACTTTAAGTCCACGTAAGAATCAAGAGTTCTGCCTTTTTGCACCCCAGGTGTTCGATCATGAATCTGGATTATTCTTGACAACCTAGTTTTCTGTCAAAAAAAATAGTGATTCATTAACAATCATTATGAGACTTATGAAGCAAGTGATAAGTGTTTAAAAGAATGTTGTCTCAGATGTTTCACAAGTTCAGGCAAGTCATGTAAATGTGTGCACAAAATTATGCATATGCATCGACCTGTATAGCTAACACATGCCGCAAGTTAGAGCAAGCATCAACTTTTAAGTCACACAGGTAGACCTTATTTTGTTAGAAAGATTATGTTTGAAATGACGGTGCATCGACCTGTGTGTGCACATGCCAGTGCTTCATGAATAATAACATCGACGTAGGAACTAACTACACCAACCTGACCTTACAGTAGTTGCGCAATGTGCATCGACCTTAGGAATGATATCCTTTATTGCACCGACCTTATGACCTAAACTCTACATGTGCATCAACCTTATAGAGCGTGTCGCAGCATGTGCACCGACCTGGTGGACATAATGCTTGAATGAGCATCAGTATTGTAGACTACTTGCATGTATATGCATCGACCTTGCTGAATACAAAGTCCTCTAGTGCACCAACCTTGCTGGACACAAGGTTCACTAGTGCACCGACCTGATAGACTACATGCAAGTACGTGCATCGATCTATCAAGCCACACGCACACATGTGCATCGACTTGATGTTCAACATAATGCTTAGAAGCATCGACTTGACAGCGCATACTATGTACATCAGCATTGACCTCCTTGACCAAGATGCATATGTGCATCGACCTTCTAGACTCAATGACACATGTGCATCGACCTGTTAGTTCAATGCAGTGGGAGATGCATCGACCTTATAAATGCAACACTTATACATATGCACTGACATTTCTTTCTCAATGCATGAATATGTATCGACCTTACTCTCTCAATGCATGAATATGCATCGACCTGATAGATATAATAGTGTTATTGCACTGACCTGACTGCTTTTAACAGTAACCGCTGCACCGACCTTACTGCTTTAACTGTAGCCTCTGCACTGACCTTACTGCTTTAACTATATCCTTTGCACTGACCTGATCATCAAGAGATTCTTTAGGTGCATCGACCTTATAACGTGAAGATTTCAACTGCATTGATCTGATTAAGCTTAAACTGCAATGTGCATCGACCTTTTGAACCCAGTTCTGTCTGCAGAATTGATTTCTATTCTTTTCAGCATACTGCATTCATCCATTGACTTCGACACATAATGCAATTATGATAGAGATGATAAATGCGAGCAATTATATTAAGTAATGCATCAATGCAGCACCAACTCAAGATAAGTCATATTGTTTAACATCATCAAAACTATAGGGATACAATATTCTCCCCCTTTTTGATGATGGCAACACTATGCCTATCAAGCTATGAGTCATCAATTATAAATGGTGTGACCAGACAACAACATAGTGGAACAACATACGGTTGGGACAAGAATATGAAGGATGACCACACGGTTAGGATAAAACATGGAACATAAAGGGACGATTAGCAACATGTGCAAGACAACTAACAACATGCGGCGAGGGATAAAACAATGTCCGTGGGATAAAGATACATGTGATGACTCGGCAAGACAAATGATACGTGTGACAACACAGCGGGACGAATGACACGTGTGACAACACGACGGGATGAATGACACGTGTGACAACATGGCGGGACGAATGTCACGATGGGATAACACTCTTCAATCAAAGCCCAAGATCAGATGAAGTGGAACTGCCTGGTTCAAAATCGTGAGGCAAAGCCCTCTTAGGGAGATAGGATGAGATGAAGTGAGATAAATGAGAAGGACATGAGCTTCAGAACAGATCGAGAGATAAGATCGAAGAGATAAGAATAGACTAGAAAGATGTGAATAGGAGACAGAGTGAAGGATGAGGAGCTTGAACCTACAACCTGCACACTTAGCAAATAGATTACGTATCTATCCTTAAGACAAAGAGGATGATGCAAATGCATGAGAAGAAAGGAATAAATGACACACAATTTTTTATTATATTTCTGATTTTTTTAGGTGTCTTTGAATATTAGATTTTTGTGGATTTTGACATATTTGATTTTTTTTTATTTGGTTTAGATTGAATAAAGCTTTCTGCAGTAACCAAGGATGAGTTCAAACTACAAGCCATGGGTTGGCATTCCTCCCCCTCTCATTAAAGATTTCCCCTTGAGCAGGGCGTGCATTTGAGAGTGGGTTATCATAACCAACTACCTCTAAAGAAGAGTGCCCCTACTAAGGCCATACTCGGGATACAACCCAGCCTGAGAGGGAGAAACAGAAGAAAATGGAGATAAACTTTGTGCAGGATGGGAGACATCAGGATTAGAATTCCTTCCATGGCACCACCCCTCAAAGAGTAGGTCTGTTGTGCCGGGACTTTGTGTCTTTGATTTTTAGGACCCTTAGGTATACATATGACCGGGCTAATGATGTCCCGCGGGGCTTTGCCACTCTTACCATGCTTTTGATTTTCACAATTTTACATTGATTGACATATTTTTGACTTTCACTCATTTGAACAGCCCTTATTGGCCAAATATTACATTAACGCTCATTCTTTGAGGGTCAAGACTATCCCTATTTGAGACTTCTCCCGTATTGGGGATCACCTAGGTTGGTCATCTCATCCATCAATCTCTTGCCCCTGCACTCGACCGAGTAGAGAAGAGAAAAGGCCTTTGTGCATACCCAGGTATGGCCAAAGCAATAACGATGTTGCTCTAGAGAGATCGACTACGACTTGTCGTGTAGTGTGTGAAAAATCTATGCCAAAAGGACACCCTTAACAATCAGGGAAGGAACTGGACTCCTAGCGCGGAGTATAACCAGCCTAAGATGCTATAGAAGCGACTCATTTGACTAAGGAAACTAACTAAAGCCTAAATCCGCTCATTCATATCGAGGAACCAGCACTTATAAGCACATGCAGAAATAACAGAGTAATAGAAATGATAACATGTTATTTGTGCAAAATAAAAGATACATTTGCAAATCCATGGCGTGAAAGTAGCGTCCAGAATCAAGAACATGATCATCGAACTTCGAGTAGTGCGAGCTTTGTCTTCCTTGCTTGCCAAGATAAAAAGGGGAAGAATAGCAAAGGATTGAAAGATTCCTCGACACGGAGGAACAATGGACATCACACTGGATGAAGAAGGGATAAAAAGGATGAGAGACGAGGACTAGAACTCCCTCGTTAAGGCACAAGAGCCCTAATCACAAGGAACCAAATACAGAATAAACAAAGATCAGCTGAGATCAAGGTGGGCTAAAGCCTCGAAAATAACAGAAACACTGCAGTCGAAGTTACTATTTTCCAATCTGCAGGGAAATAGCACCCAGTGGAGGGGCGCTCTTCAAGAAGTGGCGCCTCCTTGAGGTGTCTTCAATTTATTAAGTAGAGCCCTATCAAAGGGTCACCCTTCACCTTGGCCTATTTAATGAAAAAGTGTTTAATACCCTAAGGATCTAGTGCCCTTGTAGGCAGTCGCTTTTTAAGAATTGGCGCCCTGTATAGGGGTGCCCTTTCCTTGACCCATTTGGGTTTAAGGGTAGGGTCTATATGATCCAAGTGTAAGGCCCATTAGTGTACTGTGGGGTTGTGTATAGGGTCTGGGCCTTGGCTAATCATTTGTTTTAATTTATTTAGGATTTCTATTCCTTCAATATACCAGGGTTGCTGCACTAATCTCCTCTTCTAGCTCTGAGGAGATCACTAGCTGCTTAAGAGGGAATACCGGGTGGATGTTCTGATTGACAGGGAAACCCCAATTGGGATTTCCCTTGCTGGCCCCAACCCAGAAAAATTTAGTCTTCCACCCCTTGTGCGAGAAATCCCGAGGAGAGAGTGTCATACAGCTCCTCTTCCTCCTCTCCTGAAGATAGAAGAAGTCCTTCCCAACATGGGTTTGCTCCTTTAACTCGAAGAAAGTGTGAAAAATATTCAAAGAAGGGTCGAGATCGCACAAGTGACAAAGGAAAATGAATGAGAAGATGAAAGAATATGAATTGGAAACCAACTAGATAGGAGCCAGCTGGTAGAACTGTAGTAGTTGCACGATGAAGGGGTGAAGAGGAAGGTGAAAGCCTCACTTTCAAGCTAGAAGAAAAATGTAGAAGAGGCCCGAACGAGTATCCAAGCTATACTTGTGTGGTTCAACCGGAGAAAAGAAATATCACCACGGCAGCTTGTAGCGGGCCTCAATCTCCTTCACCTCCGCCTCGCCTAATTCACTGCGTAGAGGATGACTGGGCACCGAACCCCCTGCACCTTGCTTAGGCTCCCGGACCTCAATCGCAAGGTCGTGCTCCGCCATGGAGGAACGAGAAGAGTAAGAGGAAGAAGAGAGAACTATGGAATCAGAAGATTTTTGAGGAGGAAGCTAACGGATCGCTGCTGCCGTGGTCTCTGCCAACTCCTCAAAATCTTCTGCCATCCTCCGCTCCCTCAAGTCACTCTCACGGTGCATGGATTCTCTCAGAATACCAGTGCAGCGAAGTGGAAAAGCCCTAGGCAGAGGAAACATGAGACGCAAGCATGCAGGATATTTATATATATATCCCGGTGACCTTGGCGGGATGAGTCGTGATGTTTCAAACTCCAAGAAGGGTCTCCTTGTGCCGAGTCAAGGGAATCATCATCATCATACACATGCCCCCAGGATAGCCGCATTAAATGGCCCCTGTCGACAACAGATATCCCCCACTCGAGCCACCAATGCTACCCCATGATATACTACTCTCCGAGCCCGAACTTTAGCTCAGGAGTAGGGGGCAAGTGGAGAGGGGTAAATCCACAGCCCAAATAGATGCGTAGATCGGGACGGCCAAATCAGGTCCATACTGGCCCGACCAGGCTCAATTTGACCCAACCAGGTCAATCTCCCTAAGTGACAGCCCCACGAATGAGCCCACTTATCTTGAAGCCTAAACACACTCAGATCAAACCTTCCTAGGCGGCCTTTCAGCCCGAAAAATTGAGTAATGGTCCCTCAGAGGAGCACAAGTGGCGCCCAAGCATAACCATCCCGACATTGCCTACTACGCTCGGGAGATGCCCAAACGACCCACCTAGTGATATCCTATGCTCGGAACCCCCACGGGCGCAGTTTCCTTTGACAAGGTATGTCTCCTGGTGAGAATCTCGCTACCGCTCGGAGAAAGGAATCTCAAAGGGACAGGGAAGTAGAAGGGTCCTCGCAGCTGCTACTCAGCTGCCCCTCTCTCTCTCTATCTCTCCTCCTAATCAGCATCTGTGCGAGGCCGGCTACGTCGACTATCAGCCTCGTTTCCATCTCCGCTCATCGTATCTCGCTGTCGTGATGGCGGTGAAGCCCTCAAACCAGAGGCAGTTGGCTGAATAGCCGCCTGTCCTGGCAGAGACTGTACCATGCCCATAAGCTCATCCATAGTGAAGTGTATATCTCCGATGGTCTATAGTGACTCAGATGGGGTCGCAAGTCTAGTTCTATCTCCTAGGGCACCTCTGCCCTGGTACCTCCGCAGCACTCGTCGCCTCAAGGTCTATAGCAGATCAAGAGCTCACTGCTTCCTCGCCACCATGGCTATCTCCCGGGTGCATGTCTCGACCTCTCTCTCCTTCGCCTCAGCAAGGCGACCCTCGAGCCGCTCGAATGAGCTCCTTAACTCCTCAATGCGGGCCTCCTACCCCCGCCGGATGGCCAGGCTGGCCACCAACTCTCTCCTCTGTAGAAAATGAACGATCACTTAGAATAGGCAAAGATGACAAAAAAAAAGAACTACTTTCATCTTGAGTGTTAGCTTCTCACCGCCTTAGCTAGCTCGGCCTCCCGCCCCTCAGCTCGCTCGATCGCTCAGGCTAGGCGATCCTCCAGCTTGGCCACAACACGGAATGAAGAGTTAGCCCCTCCACCTGTTCCTGCCCTCGTGTTGGATAGCTCTCCTCACTGCAAACACAAGAGGCAAGCAGTTAGTCAAGTCCAATTCAATCCAATCAATTCCTAGTCCATGATTTGTTTGGCCTACCGTCTCCCGGATCTCGTGTCATAGGTTCACGATCGTCTGCTCGAGAACGACGATCTGACCCCTGAGAATCTACACCGCTTCAGCCTCGGGCATCTGCACAAATTTTTAAACTCATTTAGCTCCACCATTTCAAAAAAACATCACATTTGAGAGCTAGAAGAGTAGCTCACCTCTCGGGTGCCGAGACACAGCCGTTTGGCGTACCAATCCTGGTAATCGGCCAAGTAGGCCTCATTGCTCCTCACGGTTCAGTCTCGCTCCAGTGAGGGTCCATTCTGCAATGCCTCCGCCTCAGCCTGGTAGCGAGAGGCCCAATCCTGATCACTCGCCGAAGTCTGGCGACATCCTCGGTCTGACTCATGCTTAGCTGGGATCGCCACTGGCGGCCGGTCCCACCCCAGCGTCCTCTACACTAGGCGATGGAAGAGCGGCTCCCTCAGGTTCACACAAAATAGCACCGTGTCCCTCTAGAACCACGCTCGCCCCTCCCTCACCTAAGGCTAGGTAGTGGTGTCCTCCGTCACATAGGGAGTCCAAATCACCTGCCATACACACAAAGAAAAGAAATGTTTTGCTAGTTGAAAAATTAACAAATGCAACAAATCACAACTATCTTAGCCAAAACACTCACCTGGCGGGGATGGAACTCATCTATGGCTGTCCTGAGATCCGAGAGCCTAGTTGCCACCAAGTGCCGGTCCCTGACCATCTCCCATCTGGCCATCAGAGGGACCTCCTGCATTAGAGCTCGTGGGATAGTGTCGTGACCTAGAGGGAACCGAGTGTACCCCCAAATCTGGAAGACACAACAGAAGATCAATCAATTAATTAAATTTGGAACCAACATGCCTAGAAGGGGTAAACTCCATACCTGCAAGAAGGGTGTAAAACCTCCCAAGTTCCTTGAACCTAGGTGCACTGGATCTAGGTGGGCAAAGAGGTGCACCAGCATCGCTCTCCCCCACGCGAATTGGGGTCCCTGCTCTAGATCTCTCACCAGTAAGAGATATTTAAGGTTCACCTTATTAGATGAAATAGCAAACAGCAGTCTCCCGAAGAAGTACAGGAAGAAAATTCATAGCTCTTACTGTTCGCTCCTCCCAATCCTCCTCTCCCACTCCACCTTGGTCCACCTTAGACCAGCCCCCCTCTCCTACGTGATCTCTCTTCCCCTCTCCCAATGTTATTTCTCCAACCCCTTCCCCTCCCTTCCATTCTATATAAACATGTGTGTAGTATCCTTGTAAAGTTAATGAAGAAATTTTGATATAAAATTGTGTAAGAGAGTGATTCTCTTTCCCCCCTCTTGGGTGTGATGCCCTTGCCCCAAATCCTGTGATGAGATTCTCTTGGCGTGTGACTTTCCCCCCTTATCTTCCCCATCCTGCTCGTATCTGATTTTGAGAAAATTATCAGAGGTTCTCCTTCAAGCTAGAAAGAAGTTGGTGCTGGTTTCACATCAATCGGAGCTCGAGATCGCCGGCAACAATTTCGACGGTGAAGTCGTGCAAGCCTGTCCGGGCCTGCTGTCCCAGATCCTTAGTTTCCTGAGAAGTAATTTCTACGGCTCTACTCTCAAGTCCTCTGGATTTGAGATTCTAAGTGGTCTTAGGATTTTCTATCCTCTTCGCGTTGCCGCTGAGCTTGTGTCGTTCTGAGGTCGGTACTGGCTGTGGCGGAGATTCTTGTGGGACTGCACAGACCACCTTGTGCAGATCTGACCCTGAAACAGAGGCGACTTCCAGAAGCTGCCCCGCCCTCCCATTTGCAGATCTGACAAACCCATTGGTCAGATCCTTCCTCTTGACGTCTCTGACGATCTGCAATAAACGACGCCTCGTTCAGACATCGGGAGCCATTTTTCCAGTAATTATTTGTCTTTCTGTGTAGTTTTGTGCGAGTAGAACCAGAGGTTTAGTGCATAAGCTGTCACGCCAAGATCTGACCAGATCTGATAGCTCTGTTTGGCTGACATGTTCTTCTTCCAGTCTTCGACATTCTCTGACAAACGACACCCTGATCGGACGTCGGATCTAGACGTACCGGCCTCCACAAGTCTGCTGCGTCGAGTGACCTATGTTGGCAGAACCCAGTCAGCTCCGTTCGGCTCACCCGAATCGGCCTCGACTCGCCTCCCTTGGCTCCATCGAGTGCTACGTGTCAACCCAAGTCCCAGTAGCCCCGAAATCAGTGATTGTAGCTTGTTATCTCCCTACCAGGAGTGGGTGAATATTTGTGGATTGTAACTATTCTTTATTAGTGTGTATCAGGATTGTCAGATTCGGCCGGGGTTTTCTTCCCCACGCACTATCGTGGAGGTACATGCTCGTTCCTTACACTCGTATTGCTGATTTAGTATACTTTCTATCGTGCTGCATTTGTGAGATTAGGGCCGATAGCTAGCTTCAAATTGCTGTGATTGTGAGTTGTGAGCGCCCATTCCTTAGCTCTAGTCGAGCACCGAGCTCAGACTGCACCACCCTAGGCGACAGTGGTTCCTTAACCACTACGATCTCACATTTCCATCGTAAGGGACGATCGTCGGACTAGCTAGATTTTCTGTTGAGAGACGTCTCCACCCGGAGAATGCCATGGTAGTCAGCTGCTCGGCTTACCTTAGCGTGCTAGTGTTTGCCACACTTTGAGTTGGTTGTACGTCTTAGCCCGGTCGTGTCATCCGTCCTGCATCAAATCTAGGATCGCTTGCTCGCATTCTGAGCTACATTTGTTTCATCGAAGCATCTGTATTTGATTTCATTTTTTGTGTGTCTTTTACTTTTCAAACTTCTTTCAAGCTGTGTGTCAGCGGAGCTAAGCTGTAATGCTCAGCAAGCGAGATGGATATCTCAGACAGCAAGCTGTGTTGCTCAGCGATTTGTAAGCAAGCTGTGATGCTCAGTAGATGCAAGCTGTGAGGCACAGCGGTTTCAAGCTATTAGGCAGCAGTAAGCCACACTCAGATCTGAGTGTGGGGTGGATGTAGGTCTCTGGTAGAGACTGAACCACCTAAAATTACCTTCGCCTTGATTAATAAAGGCTTGGCCCTTTGACTCGTTATCAATGCTAGTTTCAAAATAATCACCCACTTATTGAGTAAGGGGCCAAGCCAGAATAGAAAAACTACCATGTTTCTCTAAGCAATGTGTGTAGGGTTTGAAAATAGGGGTTGAAAAAGCAAGAAAAAGGAAGAGAACAAGAAACTGAACATTCTGCTCTGTCTTTACGAAAATGTGTACATTAAGTTCCTCCCTCTCTCTTAACATTGCTCCTCTCATCACTCTCCTAGTGAGGAGTCCTGGAGGGTTCGTCAAACCATGCGAGGTGGTACCTCTACCCCCCTACATTCCTCTTTCTGTCTCCACGCTCCGCCATTGCTCTGCAGGGGCAACAAAGAAACTACTGACTCAAAGGCCATGCTCGCGCGCCCTTCGGTAGCACTCCTCACCATCCCTTAGCCATTGTTTGGCAAGACCAAGGCTAGTTTGGAGCTCAAATACTTGGGCCTCTAAGGCCCGCTTCTCTTCTCTCTCAGCCAATCTTTTGGCCCTCTCCCTTTCTCTGTCCCTCTCTTTCTCTGCTCGTTCTCTCTCTTTGTCTACCTTTTTCAGCTGGAGGGTGATCCTCAGCTCCATGGCGTCCTAAGAAATGTCATCATCTGAACGACGACGCAATTCCTCCTCTAGTTCTGCTACTTTGGCCTCCCCTTGAACGAGCAAGCGTCTCTTGCATCTCTTCTGCCTGTCATATTCATCATTTCAGGGATGTGGTGAAACATGAATAGAGGAAACTCTATGGTGAAACTCTCACTTGTGCATGAAGCACCCCTTCTGCCTCCGCAGCACGTTGCATGGCACGAGCAAGTTGCTCATGGAGCAAACTGATCTTTGAGGAAGGGATCCACAAACTGGAGGGGACACCCTCTGCCCCCATTGCTGATGAGGTTGCATCAAGCTAGGCGCACTGTAACACACATGAGGTGACAATTAGTGGCTGAACACCAGAAATATAGGGTCATAATCAGAAACATGCATTACATACACACTCACTGAGGCATTCAAAGCTGCCTGGGTGTCACCCAACTGCTGCTCCATATCTGCCAAGCGAGTTTGCAAGTTTGCTATCATGGTATCACGGGCATCCTACGGCCATGGCATATGAGTTAAAATCTTAAAAAAAAGAAAAATAAGAAAAATAAGAAAAAATAAAAAAGAGAGAGGCCATTCACCTCCACAAGTCTCTCAGGATGGAGTCACTCCACATACATCGCCCTATAGAGGTGCAAGTAATCCTCACTGTCCTACACGTGCGACTCCACGAGTGTGCCACCCCGTTGCCATTCTTCGTACTGTTCAGGGAAGCACACCCATCAATCAACGCAAGCCACCCTCCTGGGTGTCTTCCTACCAACGCGCGGTGGTGCAGTCATATCTACCCATTCCTAGGCAAGTCCTAGGGTCCTCATGGCCAATCGTAGTCAAAGTGACTCGATTTCATTCAGACAATGGATCCAAAAGTCCCGTCCAAATCGGGCATGGCTTGTTATAACCATGACTGGTCGGCATCAATCATGCCTGCATAAGGTCTCCAAATCACCTATGTTAGCATGCACATACTTTCTTAGTCATTCAAAAAAAAATCAAAAATTAAAATCAAATGAAAAAAGGTCCCACCATCGCTGTAGGGAACTCTTGCAACTCACGCCTTAACGTCATCAACTGGTAGGATAGAGGAGTTGTGCTCATGATAGGCTACCACCGTCGAGCCAGTGGCACCACGGCCGCACGCTAGTGTCGAGCCCTCCCCATCGGGATATAGTAGTAGCTCCATAGCTACATCATCATATACCATTTAGCATTCCATGAACTAGATTAATTGCATAAAAAAAACTCTACCTGGAGAAACGGTGTGAAGCCACTCACAGTCAGGGCGCACACTTCAAGGACCAGAAATAACAACCAAAAAGAAAGATGACTAAACTACCCCTTGCCTTCTTTACACAATGCCAGAAGAATCTAGCCTGAATGGATTTCAACTTCTTCGCCACCGCCTTGAGGATCCTAAAGATGAAGAGAAAATAAGTCGGCAAACTATCCAGAATAGATTTGCACAACACCAAACGTCCTCCATAGGAGAGGAGTCTGGCCTTCCATCTTGTAAGTCTGGACTCATATTTCTGCACCACCACCTGCCAATCCCTGCAATGAAGAGATCCTGGGGACAGAGGGAGGCCCAGATAAGATGAAGAAAATTCCCCAAGTTGGCACCCTATGTGCATAATCCTCCTTCAGACCACTAATATCTTGAATCATTTGAAACATCAACCTGGCATCATACATTTGATGCTCCTCATCACCAAGGAAGAGAATAATATCATCTGCGTACTATAGATGGGTGATACTGGTACCAGTCTGGCTTGGCTGGAAGCCTCGAATAATCCCTATAGCTTCAACCCTCGTCCACAGTCTACTCAAAATCTGAGCAAGCAGCACAAAGTAGGAGACCATCGGTCTTTCTGCCGAAGCCCTCTCCCACTCTGAAAATAAGAGGATGGCTGCCCATTAATGAGCACCGCAAATGTTGCAGAAGAGATGCACTCCCAAATCCATCATACTCGAGTCTGGTGGAACCTCATCTTCTGTAGCACCTGCAGGAGACAACGCCAATTGACCCTGTCATAAGTCTTCTCGAAGTCTAGCTTGAGAACCACACCCCTCTTCTTCTGTTGCTTCATACCATACAAACATTCATGAGCAGTTGGAAAATTTTTATGGATACGTCTTTCCCTGATGAAAGCCCCCTGGTACTCACTAACCAATCCACCAATGACCTGCCTAGCCTTCTGACCAGTATCTTAGAAATGATTTTATAGGTGCTATTCAACAATCTAATGGGTCTTTCGGCCAAATTATGTGCACCCATCTTCTTAGGAATCAACACCAGGAGAGTTTTGTTAATACCTCTTAAGTGTGCCCTGCCTTCCTGGAGTTTTTGAATTGCACTAACCAGATCTTGTTTGACAATGTCTCAACATTGTTGGAAGAACACCATGGGGAATCTGTCTGGCCTTGGGGCCTTGTTCCTTGTAGAAGAGAAGACTACTTATCTGATCTCCTCTTCTAGAAATGGACCTACAAGAGCCTCACTCTCTTCAGAAGAGAGATGTGGAAGTAAATCATGGGAGTCTGCTCATCTGCTCCTTCTTGAAAAGTCTTGTGTAGAAGTCCATGGCGTACCGTCTGATGTCCTCCTCCCTCTGGATAGATTGGTCTCCCACCTGCAGGGAAGTAATATGGTTCACCCTCTTTCCTGAAACCATCCTGTGAAAATACGCAATGTTCCTTTCACCTTCCTTAAGCTATTTCTCCCTCGACCTCTCCTTCCAATAAATCTCTTCTCTGATGAGGAGCTCATCACACTGTGCACGAAGAGAATCCCTGTTCCTTCTACCAACATCGTCTAGCACACCCGCCTCCTCCATCTGGTCCAGGGCTTCAAGATGATGAAAAATTCTCTCCTTCTCTTGCTGGTTGGGGAGAGTCTTGCCAACTCCCCATCATCTGAGCATAAGGGATAAATGCTTTAGTTTCCCAATCAAGGTGGCCATGAGAGAGCCATGTGGGCTGTGACTCTCCCACGCCCTCCTCACTATATCAAAAAAGTTTGCCTCTCTAATCCACCACCTCTCAAATCTGAAGACCTAACTCCTCTCTCGGCCTCTGGTGGTCCTCAAGAGGATAGGTTTATGATCTGAGGTTGGTCTAGCCAAACAAGAAGCCTACTGTTGGTCACGGAATTTTATTTCTCTTTTTACTTTTCTTTCACGTGGGAAAAGCGTTCACGGGTTGACGGGCAGCAATTGGAGGCGCTCGGGCGGGCGTGGTCGGCCGGTTCAACACGGTTCACTCGGGCACGCTGGCCTGACGATGACCCTGCGGAAGCTACAGACCCACAGGAAGTCCAAGGCCACAAGCATCATATGCCTCCGGCTGAGGAAGCTCAAGATGAAGAAGTGTTCCTTTGGGACCCGCCTCACTACAGAGGTACGGGGAAGGTCCCGCCCTCTTCTGAGGGGCTGGCCCCGAATGGCCACAGTAACGGGGTACCCTCACCCCCGCCTAGCATTGAAGCGAAGAACAGTGGTCCAAGCTGCACTCTCGGTTCCCCTCGATATGACCCTGCCATACTTGCTCTGTATCATCAGCAACAACGGGAGATCGAGATGCTAAAAGCACGACTGACCCAAATAACCATACTTGTGTCTGATCTGGTCTAGGGCGCCCTCCGCCAGCAAGATATATGCACGCATCGGTTCCCGAGCACTAGCCCTAAAGCCTCCATGCACTTGAAGAGGGGGGCGAAGAGAGTAGCCGATTCTTCAGCAAGATAGTCGACCGAACAAAGCCCAACATTGTAGGAGAGGATGCAAAAGTCTTACTCGTTCCCAAAGAATAAGACCCGAGGGATCTTTGACTGGGCCTGCCACTATGGTAAGATCTCTCTCCCAAAGTCTAAAAGGCCGCAAGATGCTTGAAGAAGTGGTGACCCCTTGTTCTATCCTTATCACCAAGTATTAGGTCACCCTATTGAAGACTGTTATGTCTTCAAGGATATTGCTCAAGACCTGATTGAGAAAGACGAGCTTAGAATGGGGACTATGTGGTGGCTCCGCCACGTCCCAATGTGGCAGGCATCCATAAAAGGGGTATCTACATAGTGTCAGTTCTGCACCAGATGATGCGGGATAGGTGTGACTCAGACAGACAATGCAACCTTGGACTCGCTACGTTGATTCGACTCGCCTGGGACTGACGCAACCAGCAAGACACGTATAATAAGAACACCTCGGCATGGCTCCAAGGAGCTCCAGAAGAGGATAAATGTCCTCAACAAGAAGCGCGACTCATGACTCGTCCCTATCGATAGAAGCGCGTGGATCCGCACGGTTGAGAAATCGACGTTGAGTCAAGGGTGGTCTACACTCCTCCGTGCTCGGAACAGGTCACGGGATGGGTTACGTGTACCCTCTCTCACAGCGATGATGGAATTTACAGCGAGTTAGGAATCCTATCTCATGAAAGTGCGACATTCAAACATATACTAAACAAGTAAGCGACAAGGGAGAAGTGGAGACGTACCTCCACGCTCGGGGCGTGGGGAAGACCTTCCCGGCCAAGATTCATAACTCCTGGTATAATAGATATAGTTAATTACAGCATGAAAATTACATCCCACTCTACGCAAGGAAGTAAAAGGCCACAACAACGATCCGGAAGCGCTGATCCTGGGTTGACGGGCAGTGTGTTGACGGGGTACCGGGCGGTTGCGGGCTGCAGCTCTGGATCTGAAATTGCTGGCCGACAGGACAACGAATAAGGGTGTCCAAAGGGATGTCGATCTCAAGGGACCTTTTGAAGGCGGCGGTTCACCGAGATGATGGCGGAGGGTCCTTGGTCGACCCCCGGGAGTGGCGGGCGCAGAATCTGCACTATCGTATTTCTTTAGGATTTAATTGGGATCCTCCTTCTGCTATCCTGTCTCAGGATAGACCTACGGGCTCCGGAAAAAATGATCAGCATGCCTAGATCCGGTGTTAGATAGGGATGAGACTAGCGCCGTTGCGAAGAGGACTCGAAGACCTTCGACATATGTGAGTTTTAGATCCTCCAACGGTTAGACTAGAAATGAAAAGCTTTGTAAGTCGGTAGTTAATTCTATCTCGGATGACCGAATAGCCACGGCAGACAAGCTGCCAGAGCCTCAAGTCACCTGGAATGAACACCGGGGACTTCACCTCAGGAGAATTGAGATGAATCCATAACCAACTGGCAGCACGACCAAGCCTGCCTAATGATCCGACATCGACTCCGTCAAGCCGCATACCCTACACCCATCACCCGATCAAGGATGACGGTCTACCCGGTGGCCCACCACCTGAATGAAGATTCTCCTGAAGAGGAAGAACGTTGTCGGCCCTTCATGAAAAGGAACCGAAGGCTCTATCAGCGGAAGACCCCGACCACCCGACATGGGTTCAGCTTCTCACTCTATTGGGTCCGTCAATGGCCAAGTCAATGCCCAGTCGAGGCAAAATCACCTCGGGTGTTATGTCACCCTGCAAGGGAGCTTCGAGCATGAGTTAGGCTGAGCCGGAAGCACAAATCATAGTGCTGAAGGTCGTGTTAGCGAAAAATCCACGTGCTCGAGCCAAACTCATACGAAGTTTAGATTAAGACCGTATGCCATGCCGAGAGCTTCGTCAACTCCCTGTCAAGATTTTACAAGGACCCTGGCGAGAGGAAGAGTCAATGGTGGCCTCCGGAACCATCCCTGGACCCATCGACTAGCCCTCGACAACCAAACGAGGCTAATACAGTGCCCCACTTCACCGGCGCACCCCTTAAACGGCGCCAGCAATACCAGCGCGTAAAGATGAAGATGGGAGGCCATTTCCACGGTGCCATCATCCTCGGCGTGCCCTCCGTGGCGTCAGATTAAGCTTCGTGCTATATAAACATGCCTGGTTTGACCAAGTAAAAAAGAGAGAGAGCAATCAGAAGAGAAGAAGAGAAGGGTAGCAACCAATCAGAGTTAAGGATTCTGAGGGTTTCCTGAAGGAGAAGAAGCCTCCCGTCCGAGAGTCTCTGGTGTCCGCCCTCTGTTCTGTCGAAGTTCCCAACGCCGGAGAGGAAGATCCCTATTTCTGTCACTCCTAGGTGGGTCGCCGTGGTGTACACTCGTCGATTTTCCCTCCTTTGTTTTACTCTCCGACTGCGATGTAAATGGGGAGGGGGAGAGGCGATGACACGAGCCTACTCCCCCACCCTCTCTGGTTTTCTCTTCTCCTGCAAGTCCCTCTGTAAACAATGTGACGGTGTCGTGCGACAATGCCGGCGCCGGAGTTGGTGAGTCTTGTATGCATTTCTTGCTCATGGAATAAATGAAAATATATGGATGCTTGGGCGACTCGACTATCTGATGTTCCATCTCCTTCTTCTTCTTGTTATCCCTTCCGTCCCTGCTTATGCCGTGAATGCCTTCCTTACCACTAAGATGGTGCCGCGTGACAACGCTGGCATCAGATACGTAGTTTGTATGCTGGTTTGCTACTCACAGGGGCTGATATGTGGGTTGGTGAATCGCGATCTCTTCTCCCATTTTCCTATTCATTGCCTCTTCGTACGTGGTTTTCGAATCCGTTCATTTCACCGCCAACCATACCCTGGAATCCCATGGGCCACAGAGGTAGCCCCTTCCCCAGGAATTTCCTTTCTAACGCCATGTCCGTGCTACTCCTTCCCTCTATCCCCTGGGCTTGGCAATTGGGGGTGTACCTATGTATGTATCCCCGACCATCCCAATCTGAAGCAGATACCCCGCTTCCCTCCTTGCACCGCTTGATTGTTTGGAGGAAGTCGAGGTCACCATCTGCAAAGCATAAATTTTCACCCCATGATGAGCAAATCCCATTTGTGCAAGCTTGCATCAGAGTCTATAATCTCTCTAGGCGAACGTCAAGTATATTACTATGTATGATGCGGGACGACTATGAGACTTGACGGACGGACACGTTCCTACGACTTAAACGACACGACTCAACACACTAGCGACGCGACCAGCAACGACGCGACCAAGCCATCACCTAACGTGGCTCTTGAATCATTTGATCTTTTTGGCCTTCAGTCTAATTACTAGTGCTCAGTTTTGGCTTGCTCTCATTCACTCATTGTCTGCATCATCTCAGATTTTGCTGGTTGATATTTTCTGCAACCTACATTATCTCTTGAGTCTCATTCCAATTGTCTAATTTGTATCTACATGACCCTGTGTTTTTGATAGGGGAGATTAGTTTGATTTCTCCATGCTCAAATTGATATTCTATCCTGGCTGTCCCTGTGCTTTTTGCTGATCATTATTGTCTGCCTTTTGTCATACCCCTATCCTCACTTCCATTCACCTCACATTTTCAGGGGGAGTAGGGTTACATGCATGCATTGTATGTCTCTCTACTGATTTGATCAAACTATTATTTCCTTTTTGATGAAGCCAAAGGGGGAGAACAGTTTGATATGAGTCAGCATGTTGTTTTATGACTCATAGTGTTAATAGTTTGATATGAGTCAGCATGTTATTTTATGACTCATAGTGTTGCCATCATTAAAAAGGGGGAGATTGTTGTACCCCTGTGATTTTGATGATGTCAAATACTATGACTCATGTGCATAATGTCATATGTGTTTGTGTTGCCTTAATGTTGTAGTTTTGATGTGACTTTAGTGTGGCCTTGATGATATCAGACACTATGTCGCTGCATCCTGAGTCTGATGTGCACATTTAAACATTCTGGTCATTTAATCAAACAGGTTGCATGCATATTCATTTTACTGATCAAGTTGTGTGCACAAACATTTTTCACAGGTTGATAGTCAATGCACATGCATAAGAGTCTTTGTCAGGTCTGAGCATCTTCATTCAGGTCTGTACATATGCATAAAGTCTCCTTGACTAAGTCAGAGTATATGCATGAACAATGTCCGAGCATATTCTCATTAGTCAGAGCACGTGCATGTAAAAGGTCTGAGCACCTTCATAAGGTTCAAGTATTTTCATAACAGGGTCAATGCACATGTTCATTTCATTGCATAAAGGTCGATGCACATGGCACTGACACGCATATAAGGTCGATGCTAGTTGGCTAGCGACTGTAGTAAAAGTCGATGCTAGTTGGCTAGCAACTGCTATAAGGTCGATGCATGTTATTGCCTTGAGAGGATAAGGTATGTGCATTCTCGCATTCTGTCACATAAGGTCGACGCTAGTTAGCCAATTGTAGCATCTAAGGTCGATGCACGTTTTCACCCTATGAAACACAGGGTCGATGCATATCCCTGTTCATAGTCATGTAAGGTCGATGCATATCCCTGCTCACAGTCATGAAGGTCGATGCATGTACTGTAGCCAGTGTACAGATGTCGATGCATATCCCTGTTCACACCTTCACATAGGTCGGTGCATATTTCGTTAGTCTGCATACAAGATCGGTGCACATCTTGTAGAATGCATATAAGGTCGGTGCACATTTTGTTAGACTGCATAGACAAGGTCGATGCACATTTGCCTTGTACATAGACAAGGTCGATGCACATTTACCTTGTACATAGATAAGGTCGATGCATGTTTTGCAGCCTAATACATAAGGTCGATGCACATCTTTGTAGCACTGTATACAAGGTCGATGCACATTTCTCTTCATGCCTTGTAAGGTCTACGCACATTCAAGTCCGTGTATATGATTCGATGCATGTTTTAAGTCTGTGCATATAGGTCTGAGCATGTTTTAAGTCTGTGCACATATAGGTCTATGCAAGTTTTAGGTCTGTGCACATTTAGAATTCAAGGTCTACGCACATGTAGAAGTCATGCTCTATAAGGTCAGTGCGTGTTTACATATAACTCTATAAAGTTTGTGCACATTTCATGTCAGGTCAGTCTGTGCATCATTAAGGTCAGTGCATCTTCATTAGTTCCTGTCTTCATTCATCATCTTCATGCATATAAAGTCTACTACAATCATCCATCACTAGCAAGACACTTCCAGACAGACCATGGGTCGTGAATGCTCAAAGATGCGTATGATGCATGTTGGGCTAAAATAAAAGAAATCATTAAAATGAATGCAAAGAAAAGATAAAATAGAAAGTACTCGAGAATAGTATTGCTAGACCGTGACAATCAGGGTCACGACACTATCCGCAACCACGGCATGCCAGATAGAACCATCGTCCCCTAATCTTCTCAACCTAACGGCCAATCCGATGATTAAACGCGTAAATCTAGATCATCATCATTTTTGGTAAAGGGGAACATTAGATCCTGGAACACGTGAATGACCAACTGGTTCTCGAGATAGTATAGCATAGATACCATATAGTAATGCAATAAAGGATATAGGGATCGAAATACTTACCTGACAGAAAGCGGGAGTGAAAGGCAAGGTGATGCTGCAAAAGAGTCATGAACAAGGTTTTACAATTGATATATCATGAAATCACATTATTCATGTCAAAATGTTGTCAATTACGCTATAAAAATAAAGCCCAGAAACATTATTTAGCACTTCAGCACTTACATGGTCTACCCTAAGGCCGCCCAGGAGATGTAAATGGTTCTAATAGGGCCGTGAGGGTATTGCTCATTTGAATATGATCATGAAAGTACACGGCCCTATATGGGACCGTTCAGTGAGGTACACGGCCATGAGAAGACTGTGTAAGGGAGTTGAGATGCCATAAATAGATAGTCTTATATTAAGTCGTTCAATGTATACACGGTCTATCGATAGACCGTGTTTCGACCATCGGTTTCAAAAAAAATAAAACCAACCCTCCATCTCCCTCCTCTGAAACCGATGGAGCCCACGTTCCCCCACCACTGGAGACCCTATTCCCCTCCACACTCTCCTTCTCACATCTCCATTCCACACTCTCCCCCACCCTCTCTTAATCTCTCTTATGCGCTTCAAGCACCATGCACGGAGGATGGTCGGAGAAGATGCGGTGCCACCACTGCCGCAGGTGACCACCGCGGACGAGACACCGCCGCCACCATTGAACCCACTAGAGGAGACTCCAGCGTCGCCATCCACGTAGGAAACCGTGCCTCGACTGACCGAAGCGAAAGGAGAAGGCCCTCCCACAACCACTGAGGAGATGGAGGTCGCTCCACCAGCGGAGGAGGCCACGGCGGCGACGCGAGCACTGGCCAAGGAACCACGCCCCTCTGAGGTAGGGTACGACCAACCCTCTCTCATTTTCATTTTTTTAGAGCTTGCATGTAGTCCTAGGGGGTTGGGAAGGGGCATACGACCCCTCTAGGGCCGATTGCGAGCCCATAAGGGCCTTCACCACCGGCGGGATGGGAGGCGAATGCCGTTTGGCACGGTAGTGGAAACACGGTCTTATAGTGACCACCTAGGAAAATCATACGGTTCACATAGAACCGTCTAGGGTCAGAACGGTCCATGGGTGACCGTCGCAGGAGAGTTGAACCGACAAGGGTATTGGGATTTAGCACGGTCTGAGGAAGACCGTGATTAGGTGGGATGGCCCACTTCTGTCCGTTCAGAATCTGAAACTTTGTGACTAGAACGGTCTCCAACAGACCGTCAGTAGTCACACGACTGAAGGAAAGACCGTGTAAGTTCAAGTTATCAGGGGCTTGAGAGGGAAGCCACGCAGTCAGATTGGGACCGTAGTGTCATTAAATGGCCAGGAAAGAGCCGTGACTGGGTTAGGCATAGAAGAACTACACGGTCCGAGATGGACCGTTCATTAGGCAGAACGGTCCATGGGTGGCCGTGGACCTCTGAAGGGGTTTATTGGGCCAGTGAGACGGTTGGAAGCCAACCGTTGAAGACGATAAACAGCCCAGAGGTGACCGTTATTCCATCAGACTACACATTTTTCTTTCTTTTTTCCTAGACCAACCGATCCAGAAGACCACCGATGCACAAACATCGCCCTATCACAAGAACCTAAGACGAACGAACGCAACAAGACTATAACGCACCACCCTAGGGGCGTTATCGGCTATAACGCATCAGGAAAGGGGTGTTATGGCAGTCCAACACATAACCACAGCAAAAACGATATAACGCACTAGGGGAGGCGCGCTATACCAGCATAACGCACCATACCAGCAACGTCATGGCCAGCAGACCCAAAACTTGAATCACGACGAAGAGCATCTAACGGATCAAGCCCAGTCCGTTATAGCTTCATGGCGCATGGGGTGAGGCACGTTAAATCAACCGCCATACCCCTGGCCAAATGTCAGTCAAAGGCATCATAACGGACCTACACAGGGGCGTCATCAACTCATAATGCACCAGGGGCCATCCGTTATACCTAACCGACTGACATGGTCTACGAGGAAGACATGGTCAACGAGGAACTGACACGCTCAGACCTCGAAATCCACAGACTACAACACACCAGCACTAGCGCATTATAGTAACCATAACGAACCAGTCCTGGTCCGTTAAACCGTGTTAACCCTGAAAGACTAGAAAATGACCCTCGAACATAACGGTCTTTTGAGGGACCGTTATGCACATAACGGTCTCTGGAAGGACTGTTATGGCGATTCGATGCTCAAAACGGCGGAGCGGCCGAATCGGCCCGTTCCACGCCCCA
The DNA here is from genome assembly GCA_024336825.1 of Amorphophallus titanum. Lineage (NCBI taxonomy): Eukaryota > Viridiplantae > Streptophyta > Magnoliopsida > Alismatales > Araceae > Amorphophallus > Amorphophallus titanum. The sequence goes on along the minus strand of JANBPO010002190.1, from coordinate 2,246,366 downwards.
TGCATGCCGTAGCGTTGGGGAAACACAACCAAATGGTGGGAAATCCTTCAAGGATTCCAAAAACACCACATGCACGTGACGAAACACCTTAAATCGCGAGATCTGGGTGATTTCGACAAATTGACCCAAATCGAGTCACCGGGGTTCCCGGACTCCTACCGGCCCCAAATGACGACCAATCGACACAAAACTGGTGAGGTTGGGATCCTGACATCCCAGCGGTCAGTTTGACACTAACTACATCGCAAATGGTTGCCATTTTTCGGTGAACCCTACAAACCCCAAAAATCACACTTTATGCTAAACTGGCCCGATCTCTCCCGATCGGACACCAAACCACGCAAAACTGCAAGAAAAACGTGCAGAATGCGGAGAGGGTCCATCTCCCTACCTCCACCGACGAAACTGAGAGCCATGGGTGACTAATTCGCGCCAAAATGCCATCACAAACTGAATCGCCGACTTCGAATCCGCCGTTCGGGATCGCGCCCAAACCATGCTGTTCCTCGCTCGACCACGCGTCTCAACAGCCTCCCATGGTCGCCACCTCACCCACGAGCCAGTCCGTCTGCAGTCGGATGCCTCCGCGAGAGAGAAAGAGAGAGAATGGAAGAGAAGAGAGGGTGATTCTCTCAGGAAATAGTTGTCCTGCCTTTAATGACCATGGGGAGTGCATAGGGGTAGCATTTCAGGTACATTCTTGAATTGTTATACACTGCAACACACATTTATTTACACATTTTGTATAGTATTTTGCAAGCCTAACCTAGACTCTATTGTCTCAATATTTGTTTCAATGGTATCATAAAAAAAGAAAGGAGCAGAACTAGAATCCATCATGTATTAAAAATAACGGAGTTATTTTCATTTGTAGGTAGTGTAAGAATAGTAACTTTGGTAGTTGCATTATTGTACATAATGGATGAGCTACTACTGTAGCACAATGGCTTAAAGTAATACACATGGCCCTTTTCCAGAAAAATAATTCCATTAATCAATACGTGATATTCACATTTTGTGTGTTGTATTTAGAGTGTGTATTTTTGTATGCTTCTACATAGTATTTTTAGGCGTATACACTTTAACAAAAGTCTTGCTTTTAAATTACTTCCATGCTTCAGACCTACTGCCAGCATGTTGCATTTTTCTTTTCTTCTTACTTTCTATATATGCTACAGGCTTGGTACTAGCTGTTAAGGCGAAGGTGCATCCTATTCTCCTCCTGTTGAGTCCGGGTTTGAGTGTTTCCCTTGGGTTGTAGCCATGGTCTTTAATTTCTTCTTTGAAATTAAAGAAGAAATTTCCGCTACCTTTGTCTTTAATTTCCTAGAAATAGGGATATTTTTAAATAAATAGCATATACAAGATTATGAGAGTACGCATGTTAATATATCTGAGTATACATGTAATTATCCCTTGTCGTGTCCTTGAATAAGTGAAGATCAATCTTAAATCTACATTCTAACTTGAGAATCAAATCTATCTTCCTAGTGGCCATGGAAAGAATCGTGTGAACCAGTAAAGTGAGCACTTACAGTAATGTCAAGCGGTTCTTATTATGAGGAGATAGCCTCCATTTGCTATTTAACATAAGTACAAAGAAAAATGAGGACAGCCTTATTCTTCTCCTTTGGATTACATTCACTACATCTTCGACTTATACCCATCACAACGTGTGAAATCTTTTACTCTGTTAATAATAATCCACGGAACGCGCTATGTTTGAGGCATCAGAACATACATCTTGCAGGCATGAGACGCCACGACATCACTTAGGCTCCCTTGAATGGTGTGTACGGTCGAGTGCTGCAAAGTTTCAGGCATTGCAAAACAGAGGTCACGCTACCATTCCAAGAGAGTGAACATGATAAGTGAACTACGCACAAAAAAAGCTCTCCTTTTTGAACCCACTGCCCACAAGTCCCTGACGCTGACGGCCACTGTTGGCTCAAGGCCAGTATCAGACCAATGTGCAGTGAAGGAAGCTTGTGAAGGACCCTTGTTCCACAGGACCACAACCACCCTTCCTCCACTGAGTGGACCTGTCCATACCTGGATGGAGAGAAAGTCCCATGCTCTCAACTAAAGTCCTCTCTCCTTAAGATCTCTTTAAACATGACCATGCATAAATCCCACCCAAAACCGGGGAAAAATAGGAATGCATAGCTCCAAATCTTCATCCTTCTTAACCTTTGTCCCTTGGCATCCAAGGGAATCTGTTTTTATCAAATCACAAATGGGTCATCTTGATTGACGTTGAAAAGTTGAATTCCTGCTCACTAATCCTCATTTTTGGAGGTTTCTTTGTTTTTTTTAATAGTTTCTGGATTGATGCAGAACACATGAAATTGAGGCTTGAAATTACAAGACTAACAATATTAATATATCCTAATGAACTGAGGTTGCCGGCTATTTACCGAGCTCATTGCCTATTCTCATGATTTCCTACCTTGATTGACGGCGATGACCTCCCTGTTGCCCACTATTTCAAGTGTCTCATTGCTCATGGAACGGACATCACATCCAAGCACAAGGGGAGCCTGCATCATCCCATTTCATACTTAACACAATTAGGGCATAGCTTGGAATTGTGCGAGTCGACAGGGGACCACGACAAGAGAACAACCACAACACATAAAGATGTTATAGATTCCATTCCAAGTACCTTAACCAATGCCCAGATGCTGAAGTGAGAGCGGTATTCCTCTGTGCTCATCCCACCATTCCCCACCGAATATGGCCAGAATGACCGGAGCTGCTACTCTCAGTGGAGTGGGCGGATTTTCCTCCTGGTGTGTGTACATGTGTGTGCCTGCCCTTCTTTAAGCTTTTATACAGTCATGTAATGCTTCCAAATTATATTTTTAGGACCGATTCTTCATATTCATATATAGGTGTGGTTCATCTTACTTAAAAGTGTAGTATGGATTAGCAGAATTGTCCGACCTCTAAGAAAAGCCATAATCATTTATTGATTTAACATTCTTTTCCGATTCCAGATGCAGCCACTGGTAGCTATGCAGAATTAATCCGTAGGTAAAATTTCAATGGCTCAGTTTGCAGTTAAAGATTTGCTCTTTATATATTCTTAAAAATACATCCCGGAGTCTGCCTCGTCATCCTCCTCGGCCCTGCATCGAAGCTACACCGACTTTGCTACTTGCAGATCCGGACAGAACCTGAGGCCCAGTTTGCAGGCTCCACCAAGCCCCAGACGACATGAACCGGTGTCTGCACTCTTCAGAGACGTCATGCTGCTTCGAGACGACTTCGCTCCAGAAGTGGTCCCGCTCAATTTTGACTTTGGCACTGATCGCGTCGACCATTTTCGTGCAACTCCTCCAGATTCACACCCGAACCTAAGTATCATTTGGCAGTGACTGTGCCATCTTCTACAGCACAAATCAGCCTGAGATCTCTTCAGAAGAGTTCTTCCTCGTGGAATCTCCGTTGACCTAGAGGTGGTCCCGCCCCTTTTTGACTTTGGCACCGCCTGTAGCGGCCATTCTCCCCAGACTGCACCAGACTGGTGCGGCCCAGTCCATCCAGAACATGCAGCAGATTCGTCGGCCCCAGCACGCCTTCCTCTGCTGATTTTCGGCCCAAGTCATCTTCATCAAAGTCGGATATCTCGACATCCTGAAACCATTGCAGGTGGTTTCATCATGATCCGCGATCGGCACTGCCCTTGCCACTGTGTCCACCTGACTGTGTCCAGTTGTTCACCCAGAAACCAGCACACCCTTCCAGAAGCGACCACGGGCATCCCGAAGCTCTGACGCCTGCCGAATGTGGCCGACACATAGGTATTCATGTCCTCTTTTAAGCCACGCAGGTCCCGCCTCAATCAGAGTTCGGTGGAGAGTGTACCGCCCTCTACACGCCGACTGTGCAGACCAGACCTGTAGGATAGAATCATGCAGCTCGTCGTCGGCCACCGGCCTCGCCCCATCGCGACCTCAGAATGATGCTGAACTTCCAGGAGCTCTTCTACACTTCACCAGCTTCGTCTGAGTGCTAGCGGAGGCCTATTCTGATCCCTGTGTGTGGCATACCATCTGAGTCACGTCGGTTCTGCCCGACCGGGCAGACATAGGGCAGCAGGCCCAACTTCCCCTTCCCCTTGCTCCCCCTCCTGCGTGAGGGTAGTTTTGTATTGATCAATTCCATCCCCGTGATCCCCTCCCTCCATGGAGTGTAGTGCCATAAGGCTTTATTCACAGGTTTGCACCAGACGTCGCCGTCGCCATTCCTATGCTCGCGCTCGTCCCACATCAGCATCGCTGGTACAGGGGCCCCCGGACGTCGGGCGGAGGGCCAGTCCTCTCCGAAGTGGCCGGAATGGGGGGTCCCCCCTTGAGCGATACCCCCTCGAGAGCCTCGCCAGTTGGCTCTGACTGGGCCACCTCGTCCCGCGTCTCTCCTACCTCGGTCGGCTGGGATGGAGTCGCGTCCCCTCGTGACCCTCCGGCCCCGACCGACTCGCCCCCGGTGCCTTCACCTTGCGCTCCTCCGGCTTTGCCCGATGCTCCAGCATCAGAAATCACTGCCCGAGAATCGCCCGCCCCTGCTGCGGCCTCATCAGCCCCCTCACGCTCGGCAGAAGGGCGACCCAACCGAATAGGCTCGGCCCCTTCCAGCTCGGCGGAGGGGAGAGCTGAGCAACCACCATCCTCGACTGAGCGGACGGCCCCGGCCTTCTTGGCCCGCTTCTTCTCAGTGGATTGAGCCTTTATAGAATCCTACAGCATCTTCTCCATGGGGTCCTTGCGCTTGGTCCCTCGCTGCTCGGAAGCCCCTTCCCGGGCTACCCGCTTGCCTTTGCCCTGGGCTCGGGAAGTACCCTCGGGAGCCCACGACTCGACGGTGGCTGGTGCATAGTCCACATCGATCACCTCCAACTCGGTCGATAGTACCCCCTCCTCAACCGGCCACCTCACGTCTGGACAAAAGAGGACAGGGTCATGAAAAGAAGAGCACTTTCTCAAATGAAGGGAGAAGCTATTTTCTGGTGAGAATTCGCTAGTGCCAAACCTCTGCAGCCAATGGACCAACTTTTTACTATCAAAGGGCAATTGACAAAAGTGCCCATGAATGCTCCTGGAGCTTTATACTCCTGGCGTTTAGCCGCCAATTCCAGCCCCTTGGTAAACTGCTTGTAGGAGTGTAAGTTTGGTGATGTAGAGGAATACATGCACCCCATTTTTGGCAAGGTTTGCACCAAGCTATCTTTGGAGTCAAAGCTGGTGGACTGGGCACTATCCATGAGGCCCAGCGTCTTAGTTTTCAGGAAGGGCGGCAACACCTACTTGAAGGGCGGTAACACCTACTTGGAGCTGTACTACCCATTTTGATTTAGTAGAAACTTCGGCTACGACCAGCAGATTCCGCCCTCATCCGCACAATTTCCATTGGAGAGCTGATCAAGGGCAGGGTCAGCCACAGATGAAGAAGCCCATGTATGGTGGGACTACTTTCATCACCGTGAGGCAGCTTCCTTCAGAGTTCCAGCTCCCAGGCGGTTCCCTCGTGTGACGCAAGAATAGATTAAGTGGTGGAATGCCTGTACTGGCTTCTACAGACTTTCTAGGAACGATTGCTGGGATCATGCAGAGTGCAAGTTCCTGAGCTCCCAACCTTCTCTAGTGTTTGAGATTGATCCCCATCATCTGAGGAGGTTGAAATCTCAGAAGGAGTCAGAAGTGCAGGCTTATCTAGCCGCCTGGAGATCCGTTAATCAGAAATCTTCCAGACCGTAGCTAGTGCTTCCAGAGCTTAAGAAGGACAGATTCTTAGAGACCCTCCGAGGCTTGTGCTGAGTTGACAGTGGGAGGGTGACATTATAGTAGTTCTCATTGCTAGCCAAAGAGCCCATTGCTTCTCCTGCTTCGTGCCGTCCGAAGACCAACCGCTTGTGCCCTTATAGGACTTTTATACGGAAGGAGGACCAGCGCCCGACTTTGTATGCTCAGACCTCTTGGTTGTTCGCCTTGCTGCGCATCTACAGTCTTTCTTTGGCTGATAAAGCCGAGGTGATATTGGAGAGACCATTATTTGTAGCCTTCAGATATGCCGACGGATGGGGAATCATCCACCTCGTCTTGTATTACAACCTGTTGTCTCACCGGCATGAAGATCTGGCTCTTCTGGATGAGCATTGCGCCACTATTGGCGATGTTTGTTGGCTAGTTCGGGAGGGTGTTTCTAGAGATAAAGAACCCCCTCTGTATTGTTGGTCTCTATCCCCATTATATTCAGGCCCACTAGGCAAGTCCTGACTTGCTCTGTTTCCTTTTAATCTTTTTGTTCATTCTTTCTTTCGGCACATGTACATGTTCTTTGAACGATTGTTGAGTGTCCATACTTTTTTTGCAGATATTCCAGACTCCAAGACAACTTTGGAGTACCGGAGGCTAATTTCCAAGGCATAGAAGCCTAATCACTTTGAAACCCCGGTTGCAGCTCCGACCACTGCACCACTGCCTTCCGGGGGGTCTCGAAAACGTAAGAGGTCTCACGTGAAAGTGGTTGTCTCTAGGGCTAAGAGGGCCCGAGCAAAAGCATTCAAGCAAGGGACGCAAGTGGTGACAGCACCTAGTGTTCCTTCACCGGTGATTCCTTCCTTTGAAGAGTTTGAGGTGGCGCAAGGGCAACTGTCTTCTTCAACAGGTATATCTTTCTTAATCTGTTCTATTTAGCCATGGACCGACTTTTTGTTGATTTGTTCTTTCTATTCAGCCCCAACGGCCCCTTCCGCTCTGACTGTGGAAGAAAGTGCGACTGCTAGCATCCCCAAGGGGGTTGAGGGCATCGAAATACCATAATTCTGGCCGAGAGTGATCTCCCCTCACCGACTCCTAGCCATGAGGGTAGTGTGTTTGGCCACAGTACTTTTCAGAGGTAGTTGTTCATTCTTCTTTTGGGCTTTATCATTAGTAGCTCTATAATAGAAGAATCTGAAAATCAGTAACTTTGCATTTAGGAGCAATGGTTCAGGCTGAAATATTCCTTCTGCATTTTCTGAATAATCTCCACTATGTGTATCGGCCAGCTTGCTTAATAAAGGGGTCGACCCTCAGAGTCGACTCTCTCCCGGTTTGGGTCTACCTGGGACCCTATTGCACATTGCTCTCTGTGATAATTCTTCCTACAATTTACCTTTGCTGCAATCCTCTCAGTCAATTGAAAATCAGGATTATTCCTTGCTGCAAGTCCTTGTTGATATATGGGTGATCTCCATTAAAGCTGTTTGGTATTCATCACTAGTTGTGGCCATTTCTAAAAAATCTGCATCCATGTATGGCCATGCCTGATAGATTCCTTGCTGCCAGTTCTGCTCCTAAATTCTCTCTAATCTTCTTTAACTGGTATCAATTGGCTTCATCTGCTGGCTGTCAGAGCATGCTCACTTTGATCGGAAAGAAATTGTGACTTTCAGATTTCTTGTATAATGCTTGGTCTGAAAATCTCCATCCCCACTACTGCTTGTCTTCATGCAATGCTGTTCCTCACGCTATATCCGACCTGAATTACTCATGTCTACTCTGAAACAAATCCTCATGGTTAGACTACTCACGGTGTTTCACTGGCTTCAATCACGATGTTTTTGCTCTAGATCCTAATTGCTACACTCTGCTGCCCTCCAGCTGTTCTCGCTAATCTCACAATGAATGTTTTCTATACTCTCTCTATCATTTCTGTTTTGATGATGTCAAAGGGGGGGAGAGTGTTGAGTAATTGAAGAATCGGATCATCCAGAGAAGGGGGAGAGAATGTGAGTCATTAAATTATGGAATCATGCTTATCATGTTGAATCATATCTTGCTTGCATTGAATGTTGATTTTAATGACATCAATGACTCATAGTTGCCATCATCAAAATGGGGAAGAAATGTTACATCCCGGGTTTTGATGATGCCTGACTATGACTCATTGATGAGTCTAATGTGATTTAGATGATGCACAACTATGCTATTGAAGATTATTCATCTATGCTTCCATGTGTGCGTCAATGTTCTTCATGAAGATAAATGTGGTTTTGATGATGAATAACTATGCTATTAAAGATGATTTAACTATGCTTTCATGTGTGCGTCAATGTTCTTCATGAAGATAATCCCATGTGCAAAGATCTCATTTCATAAATCTCATGTTTAATCTCTTGAATCATGATGAAATCTTTGTTGGTATAACACTTTTGAAAGATTAATATTCCCCTCATGATGTGAGTAAGTGAGTTCATTCTAAGTTGGCAGATGAAGAGATAATTCAAGCCAGTAAGGAAGACTATGAAGACTGAGTCGACGTTGTGATCACATGGCATCGGTGCAGCAATTAGCAGCAAGGCGGGCTATGAAGGCTGAGTCAACACAATGGTCACATGGCGTCGACACAACCAACAAAGCTACCATCAACAGCACTAACAACACCACATGAAGGTTGTGTTGACACAATACACTTATGCAGTCAATGCACCCATGAACAAATTGGCTATGTCGATGTAAGGAAGCCTTGGCGTTGATGCAACAGCAAGTAGCAAAGTCATCAACAACAACAAGCATCAGCAGGCCAGCAACAACATCAATATTAGCATCATACAACAACAACAGTAGCTTGCATCGACTAAACACAATTGTGGTGTCGACTCACCCTTGAACAATAAAGCCATGGTGTTCCAGTGGTACAAGGATGCATCAACACACCCAATAGAGTGCATCGACACATCTGAAGTGAATGGCCAACTCGTTACGGTACTCTGCCAGTCTTCGAATAGAGTCAACCAATCCTATGTTTTTTACTTTAAGTCAATGGCTCTCCCCTCTAGGACTCACTTCTGTTCAGGGCGGCTTCCGTCGGGCGATCCGGGGTGTGTGGCCCCCGCCCGATCGTGCTTCCCCTGGCCTGCGAGAGTTTCGGACGCCCTGTGAGTACCGTGACCGTGTTTCTGTGCGTCCGAGACGTCGCTGCCTCGAGTAGCGCATCCGTGAATGGCCAGTGATGGACCGTTCATCGTCTGAGGCCTAGCCGGTAGGTTTTTCGTGCCGATTCGAGTCCCGGGCGAGCGGACCTCGATTCATGTGCTGACCTGTGGTTTGACTGATGCTGGGCATCATGTGGGGACCAGGTGTGGGGTGCCGTGAGGGGTCCCGAGATGTGACGACTTCAGCTTGTGTCACCGTGAGTCGGTGCTGGTACGAGGTGCGGTCCCCTGTACTCCGTCTGGTTCAGACGTTATTTTTCGTTGACTGGAGAGTCTACCCCCCCTCCTAGCGACCGTTTGAGTGTCGTGTTGGACTCTGGTCGACCTGGTTGTGACCCAGTGGTAGACTTTCGGTCTCGTGAGTGTCCCGGACACCCCGGAGGTTTCGTGTCTGTGTCTTTGAGGTGTCGGTAGGTTCCGTGTTACTGTGGTTTCAGACCTAAAGATTTGGCCAGATTAACGGCGTTGTGCCGTCACGTGCGATGGCCTTGACCCGAGTCTTGTGACCCAAGGACCGTTGAACTTAATAGGTCTAGTGGGCCGTCTAGAGTCTAGTGGCCGTGAGTCACTTGTTCCTTCACGTTACTCGAGATGGGTGCGTGCGTGATTTTCTATGTCCACGTTCTGTAAGGCCCCACTAGTTGTAGCCTTCTTACGGCACGCATGTGCTGATCCACCCCGGAGTGGTGGAGCGGCGTACCCGAGAGAGACAGTTTTTAGGCTGGTTATCGTAGGGCCCCCATGCGCAGCCTGAGTCCGGGCTTCGGGGGAAGACCAGCTAGAGGACAGACCTAGGGCGTATGATCTATGTGTGCACACTTGGCTGTGGGCGGCGGACCCACGCTGATGAGCGTGACCTCAGTTAGTCCTTGTTCGGTGTTCCTGGTTACTGTACGGTGTCTCAGTCTTCGCCTGGGGCATGGTAGGGAGACACCTGAGCCTGTGGACTAAGTCGTCAGTGGACGCATCCGGCCTTGCTTCTGGTGGGTGGTACTTTCGTCACGTGACGTGAGTTGTCCTGTCGCGGGTTTTCATTTTCCGTCTGCGAGACGGAGTTTCGTGTATAGTTCCGGACGTTCTCCCGAAATTGGGGTCTTGGGGGTTTCCAGTGAGCGTCACCGAGGGCTTTTACCTAGACGGCATAGAGTTCACGATGGCGAGGTCGTAACTATGTTTACTGACCGTGTGGTTTCGGTGGGCCCTTGTCTGAGAGGACGGGCCTCCACGATAGTGGCGTCATGACGTTTTTCTAGTAGCGTGGCTAGGGCGGTTCATGGTCTGGTGGTCCCCCGACTGTGAGATCGGGGCGTGTTTTTCAGTACAGTAGGAGTAGTTGTAGAGCCGAGATTTTACCGGTCGCCGTGTTTACTCTTCCTACTGTTGCTGTTGTTCTTTTCTATAGTTGCTACTTTCCGTACTGCCATTGTTTTCGGTTGGAGTTCCGCGGGACCCCTACTGAGCCAGTGATAGGAGGCTCATCCCTGATTTTTAGGTGTCGTGGTTCTTCCTCGTGGTTCGGGGGTACTGCGTGGAGGCCCTTAGCTGCCAATTCGTCGGGCCGAGTGTTCACTTGACATTTGGTACGTTTTACTGCTTTAGACTATACTTTTGTTGGACTGGACTCTGTTGTAGTTAGTTATTTATTTCTGTTAATTGTTAGATTGTCCTACTTTATTTTCTATTTCTGTGTATACCACACCTATTTTTTTAGCCCTTCCGAGCCCTCCAGCTCGTGGGCGGCGGGCCAAGATTCGAATGGTATTGGGTCTTCCCGGTATCCAGATCTCAGGTCGCTACACTTCCGGAGCAGCGCCAACACACCCTTACATACCAGGGAATGGGCAATGCTTCCCACAGGCAACCACCTTGCCAACACACGGAATACATCTCGTGCGGACTTCATGGCACACTAAGGCCAACTAATCCGGATGCACGATGCGAGACGACGAACTTGGCCAAACACGAACCTCTCCAACCCAATGGAGAAATAGATCACCCCTCTGATCAACAGAAAATCTCCATGCTCAACCTGACCTCGAATCTCACGCACGCTGGGAACCGCACCTTCCAGTACTGGGAAGACTATCACTTCCATCAGGTAAGCACCTCCGACAATACTCACCCAATGTCTCGTCAGACCACAATCACAACATCTCCCGATGCTCCACTACAATAATTCCTCGAACTACAACACGCCATGCCAAGAGCCGTAACACGAGCCATAATCAGCAACCACCAATGCTCGTGCTCGAGTCCCAAAATTGTCGTGGAATCTTTATGCCTCAAACCAAACTCAGGGCAAACACAACCCACACATGAGCGCAGGAGTAAGAACTTACTGGGACAACCCTGCCCAATCCTACCTCAAACCCGTAAAAATAATCGGGACCGACACGTCATTTCTGAAGTCGCAGAGCACGATGAGGACATCAGGCTCGATAATCAGCAGCTCACCAAGAAGATCCACCGCTTATCCAAGCACATCTCGACAGAGCGCCCGCTCTGTCACCTCAAGCCACGATCTCAACACCTCAGGGGCTGGATAAATCTCAAGCTAGAGTGGCCAACACCAATAACAGCTTCCTCAGAGCATACTCACGACCACTTAACCACAACCAGTTCTGCACCAACCACCTGTACTCGCTGCAAGCTCCTCAAACACAGCGCCATAACGACACACCTGCCGGCTACCTCTGCCCAATGTAGCACAACTGGGGCCACCATCAAAGGGAGAAAGCTCTCGATCTCGATCCCCGGGCCCCACGTTGACACTCCAACGATGACAGCAACCACCTTCACAGCGCCAATGCCACGCCCTCATGCTATCTCACGAGAAATCAAGCGAAAAATAAATATGAAACTCTATGTCAGCTGCCGACTGTACTGGACCTTATGGACTCTGATCACTGTAATATCTCGAATTCTTATGTACACACCACAACCATAGCTTTGATACCAACTGTAATGACCCAAGATCAGAATACCGAGAAGGCCCGATACCATTCGAATCCTGGCCCGCCACCCACGAGCTGGAGGGCTCGGAAGGGCTAAAAGGATAGGTGTGGTGTACACAAAAATAGAAAATAAAGTAGGACAATTCAACAATTAAAAGAAATAAATAACTAACTATAACAGAGTCCAGTCTAACAAAAGTATAGCTTAAAGTAGTAAAACGTACCACATGCCAAGTGAACACTCGACCCGATGAGCTGGCAACTAAGAACCTCCACGCAACGTCCTCGAATCTCGAGGAAGAACCATCGCACCTGAAAATCAGGGGTGAGTCTCGTATCACTGGCTCAATAGGAATCCCGCGGAATCCCAACCAAAAATAACGGTGGCACGAAAAGTAGCAACTACAACAAGAACAACAGTAACAGCAGGAACAGTAACCACGGTGGCCGGTAAAACCTCGACTCTACAGCTACTCCTACAGTACCGGAACGGAGCTCAACACCCCGATCCCACGGTCGGGGAACAACCAGACACGAACCACCAGACTACGACCGCCCTAGTCACGCTACCAGAAAAATGACACGACGCCACTGTCGTGGAGGCCTGTCCCCACAAATAAGGGGCCACACCGAAACCACGCCGTCAGGAAATGCAGCCACGACCTCGCCGCCGTGAACTCTACGCCGTCTAGGGAAAAGACCTCGGTGACGCTCACCGAAAATCCTAGACCTCAACTCCGGGAGAACGCCCGGAACTACACACGAAAATCCCGTCTCGCAGACGGGAAATAAAAACCCGCGACACGATAACTCACGTCACGTGACGGGAGTACCGCCCACCATAACCAAGGTCGGATGCGTCCACTGACGACTTAGTCAGCAGCCTCAGGTGTCTCGCTACGACGTCCTAGGCGGAGACTGAGACATCGTACAGTAATCAGGAACACAGAATAAGGACTCGTTGGGGTCGCGCTCATCAGCGCAGGTCCGCCGCCCTCAGCCAAGTGTGCACACACAGACCATACACCCTAGGTCAGATCCTCTAACTGATTCTTCCCCCGAAGCCCAGACTCAGGCTGCGCTTGGGGGCCCTACAGTAACCAGTCTAAAAATCGTCTCTCTCAGGTAAGTCGCTTCACCACTCCCAGGTGGGTCAGCACATGCGTGCCGTAAGAAGGCTACGACCAGTGGGGGCTCACAGAACGTGGACACTGAAACTACACACGCACCCATCGCGAGTAACACGGAGTAATAGGCGAGTCGAAGCCACCTGACTCTGAATAGCCCACTAGACCTAATAACCCAACGGTCCTTGAGTCACGAGACTCGGGTCAAGACCGCTGCACGTGACGGCACAGTGCTGGTCTGGCGTAATCAGCAGTCATTTGATTTCAGTAGAGATAAAATTTTTAATAGGGCGATTCATTCACCCCCCCCTCTGAATCCATAGCACCGTGTAACCCAACACGTGGTATCAGAGTAATTCTGATCCCTACACTTGGTATCAGAGAAGTTCTGAACCCGACACAACAGTGACCCCGGAGGCTTCCCGACCTCACCCACCTCTTGGTGAAGCCAGAATATAGCTCTGCTACTCCCAACTTCAAGGTAGAAGTAGAAGCCCAGTTTGTAGAAGATCTCCCGATGTCCACAGTGCAAGTCTGATCAAGTGGCCTTCTGCAAAGTCATCCTACATCGAACCAGCTACGCTCCGGAAGTGGTCCCGCCTTGATTCGTCATCAGCACCGACCGCGTCGGGCGTTTCCGTGCAACTGCACTAGAACCACACTAGTTTCTGAGGACCTCTTGGCAACGGTGTCACCATTTTCCCCCATGCGAATCGGCCAGAACTCTCTTCAGAAGAGTTCTTTGTCTTCGAGTCGCCAACGATCCAGAGGTGGTCCTTCCATCTTTTGATAACGCCACCGCCCGGGGCATCTGTTTTGCTGTGACTGTGCCAGGTTCGAAAGTCTCTATCCACACAGGATAGACAGCAGCCCCGTTGGCCATGGCACTCTATCCTCTGCTCCGTTTCTGGCCAAGCTGTCTTCTCCAAAGTCGTGACCCTTGACGATACGAAGCCAACCCAGGTGGTTTCATCTCGTTCTAACTTCAGTACAGGAAATTCCACCATGGCCATTGCCTCCTTGCCTAGTTGCTCTCCCAGGAACCAGAAGCCGACCATATCGGTGACCACGACCGACAAGGTGATCCGACAGTGGCCAGCTTTTGAGGGTACATAGTGCTCTCTGTCTGCTACCCCACCGAGTTGGTCCCGTCACGTTTGGAAATCTACAGCGGGCGTACCGGTCATCGCATCTCGATCGCGCAAACCTATCCGGTAGGACAGAGTGGTGTAGATCTTCAACCGCAGCCGTCCCCACCCTCCAGCGACCTCGGAGCGACGTCAGGATCTCAGGAACCCACCGGCATCCACCAGGCTTCATCCGAGTGCTGACAACACTTCAATCGGATGTCGGTGCTTCGTGAGCTATTCGGAACCAGCGCATCCCTACTGACAAGCTATCTGCGAATTGGCCGCCCGGCCTCCCCTCCCCTTGCTCCCCCCTCCTGCATGAGGGTAGTTCTTGTAATAATTACCCATCCCCGTGTTTCCCTCCCTGCGTGGAGTGTAGTGGTTGTATTAGTAGGATCTGACGCCGAGCTACATCGACGCAGCGTGTCCACTGGGTGTGCACGCTCCCCGGCTCACCCTCGTCTCCGACCAGAGCCGATCCATCGGACGGAAAGGTACGTGCAACTGCCGCTCCTAGTTTGCTTGCTTAGTATTGGTTCCAACTACAGCGCCGTGAGAGGAGTGCCCGTTTCAAAACTTCCACCTTCGAGAGTAATTGTTGCTAGTGAGTGAGCGTCGATTGAACCGATTCCCTCGGTATCGGTCTGCCCAGTTAAGTCCGGTGCCCACTATCATTTCCCCCAGGTGTCTTGCCTCCACCCTCCTCGCTGCTCGGACCGTGTCCGGCCTCCTCGTGAGCCTCGGCTCACCTAGCCATCACTACGAGCCCCGTGTGGAGTCTGCTACACGCGTGAGTGTTCGCCTTGTCACCTAGACGTTTGTGCTCGTTGTTTGCTGGCTTTAGGTCCCAGTGTCTCAATCGGGTTCGTCCCACGTCAGATTTGGTATCAGAGCAAGTTTTCGACTTGCCCTTGCTTGTCGAGTCCTAGGCCCTAACCACCCGTGCTAGTGAGCTTGTTTCAACCACCATCTGACTCCCCTTAATGGCCACCCGTAGTGGTGCCCCCTATCACGCTTGAGACGGCAGTCAACCACGGCACCATAAAGTTCAAGGTAATACATACCAAGAATCGCATCATAGTCGGCTAAATGTAATGCATAAAGCCTCGCTGGCAGTTTCCGACCACTGACCATAACCGGAGAATGTTCCAAGCATAGAGGAGTGGACATGTAATCGCCTGACGATAACTCCACGAGCATTTCACAGGAAACTTCATTCACCGGCTTTTCAATATGAGCAATAAAATCTTTAGAGATGAAAGAATGCGTTGCACTTGAATCGAAAAGAACACGCGCTGTGCGATCATAAATCGAAACCATACCTTCAATCAAATTAGACGCCAACGCTTCCGCACAAGTGATGTGTGTAACTCTGGCTCTCGGCGGATGAGTAGCTGCAGACGACTACTGAAAAGGTGCAGGAACTGGCAGTTGAAATGGTTGAGATTGAGGCGGCGGTGGAAGACGGAACTGTGGTTGCTGCGACTGTGTAGTCTGCGAGAACTACACTGTCTGCTATCTCAACGGATAATTTCGAGAGACGTGCCCTAGCTGATCGCAACGATAACATGCAACCGACAAGGAGCATGGCACACCCGGATGACTGCCACCACACCTGGAACATACTCGCTGCGAAAAAGCACTAAAATCTGGATGCGACCGAACAAAAGAACCAGACTACTGACTCAGATCAGAAAACGCCAGCTGATCGAACCCCTTCCTCTTTCTCTTATGACCGAAACCTCTGCTTTGAGATTGCTGGAAAGAAGCACTATCGGCAGGAGAGAAGGCAGAAGAAGCTCCGGGAATAGATGACTGGTGGGACGGCTGATGTTGCACGACCGACGGGACCATTCCAGTCTGAGAAACTCCTCGAGTCCTCACCAACTCCAACTCTAGTGCGACAGCGGCTTGATATGCAGAATCCAACTCAGTCACACGTGTAGCGAACAACGGCAGGCTCAATTCTGCTTTCAGTCCGCACAAAAACTGCTGAGTCCTCACAGTCTCATCGGTAAAGAAATGAGGTGCATACCAGCGCAACTCAATGAATTTATCGCGATATTGTAGCACTGACATCTCGCCCTGTGTCAGCTATAGAAATTGATACATCTTGGCTAACTTCAGGCAGGCTAGAGTGTAGACCTGTTCATATGCAGCAACGAACTCAGCCCATGTGATCTGTGGAAGCGGACGGGAACGGAAGGCAACTTCCCACTCCGTAGTCCACCACGTGCGTGCAGTACCTTGAAGTTGATAAGAAGCCAGCATAACCCGTTCATCCTCAGCGCATTCCATGCATTGGAAGACACACTCGGTAGCATCCAACCACTCCCTCGCTACCTCGGGATCCGATTGACCCTCGAAAGTCGGTGGATGGAACAGCAGGAATTCTTTTAGTGCCCATCCATGACTACCAGGTAACTCCGCAGGCGGAATAGGAGCAGGTGCAGCCTGGGCAGGAACTGGTACAGCAGGAGCAACTGAACCACTAGCCTCATTCTGAGGAACTGGGGCTCTTCGCCTTCGAGGCGGCATCTTGAATCTAGAAAAACATGACAGCAGAAAACATATTAGCATTGCAAGAAACACCCTAAGTCAGTAACAAAACGACTCAAAGGGACTTGATCTGGACCAATACAGATTTCAATTCCTGATACGATTCTCCAACTCTGCTTTGATACCAACTGTAACGACCCAGAGCCCATGGCACCGATAACCCGGTACAAGTACCGAATTATCGCTACCATGAACTGGGGACGTCACCTAGGAGGTTGATGAGGCCCCCGAAGGGTTAGTGTGAGTTGTTGAGAGATTTCATTAGGAATTGGAATTCGTAGCGCACATTGTTAATTTTTAGCAATGAGTAATTAAAATTAAGGCGGAAGTAATTTAAAATATCAGAGTGATATAAATATAAACTCACCCTCCTCCAGGGGGGAAGAAGCACCTACAACCAACACCAAAGGAAGCTTAGCATCAACGGACAAACCAGAAAGTCCACTACAATTAACTAAGTGCTCAGTCACAAACCTGAAGGCCCTACACTAGAGGACCCGACCAGTCCCATGGTGCAGGCCGACACCACAGTGGGCAAAGGCGGGAGAGGCATCCTCGCCAACAGCTGTAGAAGTATGCCCGCTACATCCCCAGCAACGGGTGGAGGCAAAGGGGCCACCTGCTCAGACTCACTGACGCAGGACGAGTCTGGTCAGGACACTGGGACCTAAAGCCAACAAGCTTGTGAGCATGGACGTCTAGACGGTAAGATGATCACACACGCGTGTAGTGAACTCCTCAAGAATAATGTCATGGTGGCTAGGCGAGCAGCGGCTCGCGAGGGTGTCGGACACGGTCCGAGCAACGAGGAGGGTGGTGGAAGCCACCCGGGGGGAATGGAGATGGGCACCGGATTCAACCGGGCAGACCGATACCGAGGGGAATCGGATCAAATGGACACTTAACTCACCGGTAGCAAGTCACTCAATTTGGGTGGAACATTTGGAACAGGCACTCTTCTCACCGGCATGACAATTGGAACTAATACTAGAAGAGCAAAAGGAAGGAGTGGCAGCCGAACGTACCTAGCCATCCGAAGGATCGGCTCCGGTCGGAGACGTGGGCGCCCCGGGGAGCGTGTGCACCCTGCGATCACGCTGCGTCGATGGCACTTGCGGTCTACCCTGCTAGTACAAGTGCAAGAATAACCTCCACGTAGGGAGGGGGGAACTCAGGGAGGGGCACGAAGTACAGCACTACCCTCACGTAGGAGGTGGGAGCATGGGGAGGGGAGTAATTAAACATGACGTCAATCCGACCAGCAGGACTGAACCAAAGAGCTCGGGGTGGTATGACGCGCTCCGAAATCCAAACGAGGTGTCACTGGTGCCGAATCATTACTGGAGGGGTCCTGTAATGCTCTGCAATGTCTAGTGCCGGTTCAAGGTCACTGGTGGGTGGGGCGGTGCCGACGAGCTGAACTGCACAGTTCTTTCCAGTAGGACAGGTTGGCGCAGTCGCCGTGCAAGAGGGAGAACTCTGTCCACCTAGCTCCGATCGAGGCGGGACCAGCATGGTTTGAAAGAGGACAGGGAGATCTACGTGTCGGTCAAGTTTGACGGCCATCAGATCTCAGAACTGGCCGTGGTCACCTCTGGACTGAAGCTCTAGAATCTGGGCGAGCAAGTGGACGGGGTGATCGTGCGCGAGGTAGTACGCACAGCACGGAGGTCCAGTTGTGATAAAACCAGTGGGGTTGGTTTCGGGACATTGAGAGGATCGTCTCCACTGAAAGGAACAACCTGGAGATTAGTGGGGTAGGTGTGGTATGCTCTGTTAATTTGCTGTTTGTCCTGGGCAAATCTGGCTCGCATGAGCTCTGTGCAGATGCACGAGAACGGGAGCCACAGACCGTGCTGACGTAGAAATGAGGTGAGACCACCTCTGGAGGGACGATGAATCGGAGAGGAACAACTATTCAGAAGATGGGATTTGTTGATTTGCTCCTGAGAAACTGGTGCGGCCTCTGGAAGTTGGGCTTTAGATTCTGGCATGATTCCGGTGCAGTTGTATGAGATCGGATGACACGATCGGTGCCGAAGTCGAATCGAGGGGGGGACACCTCTGGAGTGAAGTAGACTTGGAGCAGATGAACTTCACAGAAGATGACTTCTACAGATTCTTGCCGGGGGATCCGTGGTAGCTTCTACAAACTTGTTCTCAGGTTCAGTTGCGAGTCTGCAAGCAGTAAGGCGACGAGTCCGCTAGCACAAGAGGTGGAATGGTGGTGTGGGGACCCGGCATTGTCATGGTCGAACTTGGGGTGGGGAGTGAATAATGTTAGTAAGAAGGCTTTTTAGAACAAGTTAATGATATCATTTGTAAGAGCTTCAAATGTAGCCACCACATCACAGGTCAAACAACCCATTGTTCAGAAAACCCAAAAATAAATTGAAAAATTAAAAAGGAGTGATAACATGAAGAAAAAGGCTACTCTCAAGTACATAGAGAAGGTGCATGCTGTACACCAAATGAACACATACTCTCTTGCACACAAAAAGAAAGCTTCATGTTTTTACTGTCATAAATTGGGTCATGAGATGCACGAGTGTAGATTGAAAGAACAAGATGATCTGAAGGCTGAAAAATTACATGCTCATGTTTCTTATGTAAAGAACTTTCCTCCTACTAAGAAAAGGAGTATCACATGTTCCAATTGCGGTAAGATAGGACACACCGCTGCTCAATGTTGGTCTGCAAATGGTAAGAAAAGATCACATTCATATCATACTGAATTCCCTGCAAACCAACATGGTTTTAATGACCAACCACTGACTGTAAGAGCTGTTACACAGAGTTGTATCAGGGATGCAAATAAGGTGAATATCTGTCAACAACTAGATCTTTCATATCTAAGGCCAGGGGGCAGCATTTACATGGTAAACATAATTGTGTGACATGACCATAGCCAATTGGTTATCTATTATGGTTTTGTCAAAGAAGGAAATATAATGAGAGTTCTTTTTATTCCCCACACTCTTAAGTGAAAGGAATCCAATGATCGGTATTAGATGCAGAAAAATCATTGGTATTAGATCAGCGGGCTCTTTAAGGGATAATTACATGTATACACCCAGATCCCATCATATTCCCATATTGCTTGTATTGACACATATACCCACATAATAAACCACATTTTGTCATTGGCAGGGAGGAGGCGGAGGTGGTGGTGGCAGTGGCAGTGGCAGTGGCAGTGGCAGTGGCAGTGGCAGTGGCAGTGACGGCATCTGACAGCCTCATCTTCAATGGCAACAGCAAGTGACAGCCTCATGTGGAGCCTTAGTGGCAAGGGACAGCATCATGGTGGGTGGTGACATCGAGAACAGCAGCAGCAGGTAAGTTCGACATGGCCTCCTTGTCTTCTTCTTCCACCCATTTTATGGAAGTGGGGAAGGGGGGGGAGTGAGACGGGACCTTGCTGGGATCAGGCCGAATCGGCCAACCTTGGTGCAGGATAGGTCGTTTCGGGCCAATCCCACCAACCCACTAATCCCCAATGAGAATCGGGATCATGGGGTCGGGGTCGGATCAGTTTGACCAAAAATTGATCTGAACAACCAATCTGATTCGATTCGGCCAACCGTGGTTATAACAGCATCAATCTAGCATTGCAGGCTCAAAATTTGATGGCTTCCATCAGAAATTAGCTAGTAAATGCAATAGAGTATCAAAATACCACTATCACCTCCATTTCAAGCCATATGGGGGTCCCCCAGAGAACACCAGTTTACTGAATTTATAGCAATGCAACAGATTCCTGGACTCACTATCTAGTTACAGGCACAAAAGAAAAGTACCCAATCAAATCCCATTCTTTCCAAATCCCATAGTTGAGAAACAACAGTTGAAACTAAAGGATAGGCATTGCACGTGGAAGCCCAGAAGCTACAAACAACATAATAGAATATCTCTACTATCACTCACACCAGAGCCACCATATCACATCACCGGCTTCAGGCGCCCTGCCTTGTATCTTGAGGATGTTAGACATCATTGCTAGGTATACATCCCAGCTTTTCAGTCCCCCACATGCGCGGGAGAAATAACTACTTACACAGCAGGATTACGTAGACAGAAAGTGGTTCACAGGAATTTGACATCCTTAACTTAGAGAGACTCCCAACTAATCCACAATATTCCCCTTGTTGCACTTAGACACTGCATTCCACATTTTTTGAACATCAAGTGAGCCGACCACCCAAGACTCATCGTCGATTTCTCAACCGTGCAGATCGACTCGTTTCCCTCGCCGGGGACGACTGTGAGCGAATGCTTCTTGTTTGGGCATCTTTGCCCCTTCGGGAGTCACGTTAGGTGATGACTTGGTCGTCAGTTACTGGTCGCATCGTCTAGTGAGTTGTGTCCTGGCATCTAGGTCGTAGGTTCGTGTCCACCTGTCGAGTCTCCCCGTCGTCCCGCATCAAAACGGCTGTGGACACTGAAAATTCTCACCTTATCATTCCATGTAGGAGAATAAAGAAGAGAATAGAAGAAAAGAGAAGAAAGAAGGGCGATGAGGTGACCCCCTAGCCATTGATACGGTGAGGCCCCTGAAGGCCTTGATACAATGGGTTCCCTTTGAGCCTTGATGCGGCAATGTCTCACTACCCCTTGATACAGTGGGGGCTAAAGCTAGTGAACCGGTGACCCGTCCGGGCGTTTGATACGGTGCCACCTGCTGGCCCGTGATACGGTGACGTTCCCATACGGTGGCTCCCTAAAGGCTTGATACGGTGGCTCCCAAGCTTCTCTCGATCTGGTGGCCCCTTGTGGGCAGTGATACAGTGCGGTTACTGTTCTTCATACAATGATGCATCTTGGTTGCCCATCTGGTGGCAACGGTGGGAAGAAAATAAACAAAACCTGCTGGACATTCCTAGCGACTGAGGGTCCTTGCCCAAGCTACTTGGCGCCCAGTGGGCTCACGTCGAACCAGCTGGGATCTGCCTATCTATCGCCACGTAGATGAGCCACACAGAGGCACTGCAGGGGGACAAGATGGAGGTCAATCCTCCGACTGGCTTTCACTATCAACATGCGCCATGGTCAACGCCCTATAAAAGCCAGTCACGAAGACAAAGAGGGAAGTGGACGCTTTGGGGCAGCTGTGAGGAGAAGAAGAATGAGAAGAGAGGAAGAGAGAAGAGACGCTCCACCCCGGCTACCCGCTGCTTCAACGACCACCGCCTAAGTGCAGAGAGAAGAGAGAAAAGAAGAAGAAGAGAAGGGTGAGTGAAGAGAGGGAGTGGGGCCCGGGAGGGGAGGAGCTGGTGCTTCGTTCCCCTCCCCACTGTATCTTTTTTTTCTCTGTTCTTCCTTTCTCTTTCCTGTTGTGATGTATTAGCCCTCTTGGGATGCTCCTCTTGTGAGAATAGATGAAGAAAGTTTGTCAGGTGTTCATGGTGCCTGCGTTTTCCCTTGTCCGTGCATTTGCTCATCTCCCTTCTTTTGTTCCCCATGCTTCAAGGGCATGCAATCCATAAGTTGTGTCTTGTGTGACCCCCCCTTCAGGCTGATCCGGTGGCCCTACCACCTTGATACGGTGACCTCTTGCCACCCTCCTCATCCGGTGGCCTCGCCACGCTTGTGATATAGTGGCATGCCCACCTTCACCTGATACGGTGGCCTCACCACCTTCCCTTGATACGATGGCCGCGCCACCTTCATTGATACGGTGGCCTTGCTGACCTCTCCCGATACGGTGGCAGTGCCACCTTCACTTGATACGGTGGCCTCACCACCTTCACCCGATATGGTGGCCTCGCCAACTTCACTTGATACGATGGCCTCACCACCTTCACTTGATACGGTGGCCTCGCCACCTTCTTTGATACGGTGACCTCGATCGCACCTGATACGGCACCATCCCACCTCCCTTGATACGGTGACACTTTGTCACCCTTGATACTGTGAGCCCCCACTGCTGTTGGTACTGTGACACTTTGTCACCCTTGATACGGTGACCCTTGGCTAACCTTATCCGATGACATTCGCCTTCATGCTTTGTCTTCTTGTCCACTCAATTTTGCACTGTGTTTGACGCGACGGCTTCAGGTGTTGCCGCTTCTGTGCGCACCTCTACTTTTGGGGCACGGAAGACTCAGTTCTTCTGGGTGGGAATTTCTTCAGTGGAGGAGTCATGGAGATGTCCCGTGATGCCCAACTTTCACTCAAACATCCCTCCGAGACAGGATGAGTTCACCCCGGAGGTGAAGAAGCACACATCGACCCTGCTGAAGCATCACCAGTCTACGGAAGAGCTAGTGACCTCGGAGAATATCGAGCGGTGCCTTCTCAAGCGACTGTGGCTGGTAGGTATGGGCACCAGGAATTAGCTTTTCCTTCAGATGAGGAAGTCATTCTTATTTCCCTGACCATGTCCTCCTTTGTGCAGACACCAGGAGGTCGACTGAGGAGGAGGCGCCTTCGATTGAGGCCGTCGTTGAGTCACGAATTCTTGAGGATTTCGCCCAAGCCCAAGACAAGGGCAAGGGGGTGGCCCGGGAAGGGTCTTCCAAGCAGATGCTACCAAGTGCAAGGATCCCATGGAGAAGATGCTACGGGATGCCATGAAGGCCAAAAAGTGGGCCAAGAAGGCCAGGCCCATCCCCGCAGTCAAAGATGGCTCTGGTTTGGCTCTCCCCTCTGCCGAGATAGAAGGGGCCAAGCCTATTCAGTTGGCTCTCCCATCTGCTAGGCAAGAGGGGGCCGAGGCGGCCGGGGCTGAAGTAGGTGGCTCTAGCACCGTGGCCGAGATCAGAGCGCTCAGCGAGGCTGGTGGCGTTCAGGGCAGAGACACCGGGGCTGAGCCGACGGAGGTTGGGGGATCGCGGGAAGAGGTGATGCAGCCCCAACACACCGACGCAAGAGGGGTGGAGGAAGTAGCGGCTCAATCCGGGCCAGTCGGTGGGGTTCCCGAGAGGGTGCCGCTCCATGGGGGAGCCCCTATTCCGGCTGCTCTGGAGTGGCTGGGCATCCGGGGCCCTCTATACCAGAAGTGTTGCAGCATCGCCACAAAGGTGGTGCGAGGAGGAGACAGGCAGCGCTCCCCGGTCGCGGCCCTCAAAATGGTTATGGAGGGTGGCCTGATCCTGGCCCAAATGGGGGCCACCCTGGCTGAAGCTTACGCTCGTTCAGAGTCGGACCGGGCGAACCTTGCCTGGACCCTTGGTACGTCAGACGGGAAGATATCCTGACTCACTAAGCAGCGCGATGGGCTGTTGCGGGAGCTCTACTCGTTTAAAGAGCTGGCGAGGGTGAGTAAGGTAGAGGCCTGTTGACTTGACCAAGCAATTGGCTCGGGCACGTGAGTCACTCGAGAGGAAGGGCAAGCTTCTGGAGGAGAAGCGCGTGGCCCGTGCCGAGCGAGATGGCAAGTGGGAGGTCGAGTGCACTGAGCAACTAGACCGAGCGGAGGAAGCCATGCACCTTCGGTTGGAGGCCGAGGCTGATCGGGCTGAGGCAGAGAAGTAGATAGCTGATGCAGATCGGAGGTTGGTCGAGGCGGAATAGGAAAAGGCCGAGCTCGCTAGTAGGGTGCGATCGGTCGGGCCGAGGCACTCGAGCAGTTTAAATGCTCGGAGGCCTACCGGGTCGACCTTAAGGAGGATGCCCTCCCCTACTATGAGTATGCACTTTACCGAGGCATCCGCAAGGGGTTCAAGCACGGCTATAGCCGGGCCATCTCCTGGGCGGAGGAACAGGCACCAAGGATGATCATTTTCCCCTCCGGTCAACGTTACGACTCGGACCAAGCAACCTTAGAATCTTCTGGCTCGACATCAGGGGAAGAGGAGGACTAAAGGGACTCGTCGTCGTCTGAGGGATCGCCAACCCCGGATGCCTCGGGAGGGCACACAACCGAGGTAGTTCCCACACCGGTGGGGTCAGTGCCAGGGTCGGCCATCGCTGAGGATACTAGGGGCGGACCGTCCGGGCCTTCAACTTTCGAGCCTCAAGATGGGGCAGAGGCCTGACTTTCTTTTCTCATTTCTTGTATTTTTAACGAGCTGCTCAGCTTCCTGGACGCTTACTCTGGCTACCATCAGATCAGGATGGACCCAGAGGACATTGAGAAGACTGCTTTCATCACCGACGTTGGCGTGCACTGCTATACCTGGATGCCTTTCAGGTTAAAGAACATCGGGGTGACATATCAGCGGCTGGTCAACCAAATCTTCGAGGGATGACTCGATCGGAATGTCGAGGCCTACATCGATGACATGCTCGTCAAAACACCGAAGGCTGAAGACTATCTTGCTGACCTAGCCGAGACCTTCGGCACCCTCCTCAAGTACAACATGAAGCTCAACCCTGCCAAGTGTCCCTTCGAAGTCAGATCGGGAAAATTCCTAGGTTTCCTGGTAACTCAGCACGGGATTGAGGCAAACCCCGACAAGGTTCAGGCCATCCTAGACATGTAGCCACCCACCTACGTCAAGGACGTCTAGCGCCTTACCGGATGCATCGCCGCACTCAACTGTTTCCTGTCTCGAGCGGCCAAACGATGTCTACCCTTCTTCAAGCTATTGAGGGGACCCAGAATAGCATCTGTCACGTTCGCCTGGGATGAGGAATGTCAGAAGGCCCTTGAAGATCTTAAGGAATTCCTGGCCTCACCCTGATATTATCAAAGTCGGTCCTGAGCGAAGCATTGCAATTATATCTCTCAGTGACTCCCTCCACTGTAAGTTCGGTCCTAGTCTGAAATGAGGCGAGAGTTGAGAGGCCAGTCTACTACACTAGCAAGGTGCTTAACGAGGCTGAAAGAAGGTACCTTGCAACTGAGAAACTCGTGCTAGCATTGGTTACCTCAGCCAAGCGCCTCTGACCTTACTTCCAAGGTCACTGTATCATTGTGTTGACCGGTGAACCCTTGAAGAAGATCCTCTCTCATCCCGAAGCCTCGGGGTGCCTGGTCAAATGGGCCATCATGCTCAGGGCCTACGACATCTCCTATCGCCCGCGTGCAGCCATCAAGGGACAGGCCCTCGCGAACTTCATCGCAAAAAGCACCATCCTAATCGAGGAAGAGTCATCGTCCGCACGAGGACCCATTTGGGACTTGTTCATAGACGGATCATCCAACTCGGCTGTAAGTAGTTCTGGTGTCCTCCTCAAATCACCCAAAGGAGCAGAGCTGCAATACGCCTTGAAGTTCAACTTCCAGGGATCCAATAACGCCTCCAAGTATGAAGCCCTCATTTCAGGGGCCAAGATGGCGTGACAACTAGGGGCCGAGTGAGTCAGGATTAACACTGACTCCCTGCTAGTCGCCAGCTAGGTCAACGGTGACTACGAAGCTCAGGAAGCACCTATGGTTAAGTACCTTCAAACGGTCCGCAGGTTAGCCCTGCTACTCGAGAGTTTCGAGGTAGTCTGAATAGCTCGGGAGGAAAACTACGAGCAGATGCCCTCTCTCACCTGGCCTCGTCCCTCTACTCAGAAGGCACCCGTTCGGTCTTCCTCGATGAGCTAGAGTAACCAAGCATCAATGTCGAGCTCATGATCGTTGACCTGGCTACCCCGAGCGACTAGCAGTCCCCTTACGTTTCCTGGCTCCAAGACTCCTAGGCGCCTTCTGACCCTCGGGAAGCTCAGAGATTAAAGTACCAAGCTTGACGCTTTGTCATCTTAGATAACGCCTTGTACCGAAGGTCTTTCTCCGGTCCCCTCCTTAAGTGCCTTAGCGATGACGAAGCCGGCCAAGCAATTCAAGAAGTTCACGAAGGCATCTGCGGCACGCACCAGGGAGGAAGATCACTTGCCAGGATCTTGCTTCGGCGAGGCTACTGGTGGCCTACCCTTCAGTGCGACTGTTCGACATACGTGTAGAGGTGCGACCGATGTCAACGCTTCGACCATCTGGTCCACCAGCCTGCCTCGGAGCTCGTTACTCTTACCGAGCCATATCCACATCAAATAGACAAGACCAATTGACCCTATCATAAATCTTCTCAAAATTCAACTTCAAGACCACCCTTTTTTTTTAGTTTTCATGACATATAAACACTCATGGGCCACCAAAAAATTATCCTGAATATGACAACACCTGATAAAGGCACCCTGGAAGCCACTCACCACCCTATCCATAACTCTCTCCAATCTCCCTACCAGCAACTTGGTGATGATCTTGTAAGTACCATTCAATAAACTGATAGGTCTGAAGTCACAAAAGTCATGGGCTCCTTGTTTCTTGGGGATGAAGACAATAAGGGTTTTTGTTAATTCCCCTCAAGTGTGCTCCTCCCTCATAAAACTCCCTAACTGCTACTAGGAGGACAGATTTGATATTATCCCAGCACTGCTGAAAAAAGGCCAAAAAGAATCCATCCGATCCTGGAGCTATATTCCCTGTAAGAGAAAAAATTGCCTGACGCACCCCCTCCTCAATGAAGCTCTACAAGATATCATCCCTCCTCTCAGGAGAAAGCTGTGGCAATAGCTTATATGCAATCCTCGGCCTAAAGTGGTCCTCCTCTGTAAACAGTCAAGAGTAGAAATCCCTCGTCAGACCCTTGATCTACTCATCTGAAGAGAATTCTCCCATCCTAATGCAGGCAATGATATTCACTCTCCTCCTCCCATAGGCTATGCGCTGAAAGTAAGTAGTATTTTTGTCTCCCTCTTTGATCCATCTATCCCTCGATCTCAGCCTCTAATAGATCTCCTCCCTGAAGAGGATCTCATCGAACTGGCATCTCAATGTGTCTCTCAGCCTCTTGTCCTCTACATCCATAAAACTTGCCTCCTCCAAACCGTCAAGTCTCTCAATTTGCTAAAAAAATCAGTCCTTTACTACCCTCCCCAAGAGGGTTTTGTCTACCCCTAAGTCTTGAGAACATGAGTAGTATACCTCAATTTGCATAAAAGAGTTGCCAGTAACCTGCGCAGACCAAGCTCCCATGACGATATCCATAAAGTCTATCTCCCTAAACCAAAACTTATCCAGCCTGAAAGTGAACCTCTTGTCCTACAATCGACTGGTTTTCAAGAGGATTGCCTTATGCTCCGACACAGATCAAGCCAATAGAATCACAGAATAGTGATCCTCCTAATCAACAGAAATCAAGAATCTATCTAGCCTCGAACAGGAAACATCGACTTGCATGTTGAAGCAGATAATATCCATGTGTCATACCAATATACACCAAAGCCGCCGCCTCAATGAAAGCAGTAAAGTCATCCATGTCCCCTACGTGAACTCCATCCCCTGAACTCTCCCACGGGACGGCTACCGCATTAAAATCCCCTCCAACACACCACGGCCTGCCCAAAGAAAGGTGTAAGCTGATCAGCTCCCTCCCATAAAACCCGCTTTTCCTCTCTCCCCTGTTGCCCATACACCCCGATGAAGTCCCACAAGAAGCCATCCTTCAGGGAGATGACCCACCTGCTAATGTGTCTATCCACCACCACCTCATCCACCTCATTGGGGTTCCATAGGATCATGATTGCCCCCTGACCTACCTTTCGCCGGGAAAACAACACCCCTAGAGGGTTTAGCACCCCCTAACTCCCCCATGAGAAGCTCACCATCCCCTTCACTTTGGATTCTTGGATACAAAATATATCAATCTTGTATCCCCTAGCTAACGCCTTTGTTACCCTCTTCTTCTCCACCCCTCTAACCTTCTCACATTCCAGGAGACTATCCTTATGGAGACAAAATAGTATCCTTCTCCTTCCCTTCCCTTCCCTTCCCTTACCTCGCCCTCTCCCCTCTCTGCTAAGCTCTTTCCTCATACAAGATAGTTACACACCACCTCTTACATATATTGGTACACAACATTCTCACATCTTTTTCAACCACGACTTCAAAGGAGATACCCACTTGTTCAGCCATATCTCTCATCCGGTCCTCCATCATCTTTTGAGCAGCCGACATCCTCTCCCTCACCTCCTCCCTAGGCATGTGATACTTCCCCTTCTACCCCATCTATGATCAAGCCACAAGCCCCTCTGACAGGGCCGACAAGACAGCTTCTTCCTCGGAAAGATCAACATCCATGGACTCCTATGCTTCAGACCCCTAATCAAAGTTTTCTGGGCCAATCCTGAAGACCAGCTCAGTTTCCACTGCCTCCTGGTGTCCGTTAGCCGCAAGAAGACTTGCCTCCCGAACCCCCGCAAGAAACTCCCCCTCCTCTGGAATCGGTACCAGCAAGTGGGAGGGCAGGCCCTCCTCGGACAGCTCCATCTGATGACATACCACGCCACCAGCATTAGCCACAACCGAAACCAGGGCATTGGCCGAAGAATCCACTGCCTGAAGGCTTCCGGTAAGGGGTTCCGACTGGGAGTGGATGGCCAGAATCCCTGAGGAGACAGCAAGGGGTTTCGCATCCCTACAGGCTGGGGCGACATCGTACAGCAAGCAGGACGACACCTATTACTTCCCCTTCCTGGAGCAGTGGTCAATCTATTCCAAGGGAAGCCCAACCTGTCACCCTGGTAGTAGGAAGAAGCCCGCCTTTGGATAGGCCCCACCGGCCGCCGACGGAGAGGGCAGAGGAGCCGGCAGACAACCAAATGTCATCGTGGAGTCCAGAGACGAGAACCGCAGTCGGGAAGTGGGGTACAGGCGAGAGAGGAGACTCTTATCGGGTCCCATGTGCCCAATATGCGAATCCGAGAGGTCGGGTAAGTTACGGGCCCTCAACCCACACCCCGACCCCCGTCCGACCGCTTGAGGGCTAGCAGACCCACCCGAACTGCCTGCCTACTGACTAGAGCCAGTCGTAGTGAACCGGACGCCCCGCTAAGCCGGTTCAACCACGGAGATTGGGCGTTTTGAATTTGAAACACCCGCCACTGGATCATCCCCTACCTCTCGACTCCCTCTCTAAAACCCTAGGGGTGGCGACGCCGATCCAAGAAGTTCTTCCTTCACCGAGAATCACAGGATGTTGACCATACAGTTGCAAACGCTAGAATCGCCACCAACCCAGCCCATGGATGGCCGTTTCGGCCGAAACCGATACATTTCAACCGAAACATATCGATTTCAGCCCTAGACGATCCGAAACCAACCAGACAAAACTGGACGCCAACTCCCCTGCACAAAATAGTATTTTATATGGTTTCGGGCCGAAACCAAAATTGATACCATTTCGATTTCAGACCCGATCGAAACCAAAACTAAAACTGCCATCCTTGGCCCAACCACCTGGAGGGTGCTGAAAACCGTCGTCCTCAAGCCCACCGAGGAGAAAACCAGCGAAGCCTACTCCACACGCCTGAAGCTCTTGGTCACGAAGCCTATCCCGCCCTCGTCACAGAGGAAGATAAAAATCCCCTCAATAGCCACCTTGAATCTTCTCACCAACGGCTTGGGGAAAGTCCCTTGGGATTCTGACCACCAATGGAGGCGAAGAATAGATCCGCCCACCGCCAAGAAGCCGGCTTCCACCATCTACATCGCCACTTCCGAGTCCGGTCCCACCGCCAGGAAGGTAGAGCCGATCACTCAAGAGACCTCCCAGACACCCCAGCAACCTCCTCTAGACGTTGTCGAACATCCACCGCCTCTGTCATCCCTTCCAGAGGAGAAACAGCAAGGCAACTTCGCAACAATTCAAGCCAACCCCACAGGAGTTCTACCGCGAACTCCCCAACATCCAGCCAAAGCCTACTAGCCGGAGCCTTCGGCGGCGGTTTTCCCTGGACGACAACAACGAAGGACCGAAGTAAGCTAGCATATTATGCTCGTGGTAGAGATTTGTTCCCAATTCATGCAAGCCAGTTGAAATCCCAGTCAAAATAGAGCTTGTCCAAACAAACAAGGTATATGCCTCCATAGGAGACCAAGTCAAATTTTTTGTCCAACACAGCTTGGCCAAATTATCATCCAACTCTAAGCAGTTAAAAGAGAGGGGGAGAAATATTGTTTACTTTCAGCGCGTAGTATTTGGGAGAAGGAGAGTGAATACCATTACTTGCATTCGGGTGGGTGAACTCTCCATCTCTCGGATGAGCTTCTTCCACGACTTTCCCAGAAGGAGAGGGATGACATCTCACAGAGCTTCACTGAGGAGGAAGTTCGACGGACATATTTTTCCCTCGCAAGAGATAAATCTCCAGACCCGAATGGTTTCCCTTTAGCCTTCTTTCAGCAGTGTTGGGATGTTATCAAATCTGATCTTCTGGTAATAGTTGGGAAATTTCATGAGAGGAGGGCACACTTAAGAAGAATTAGCAAAACCCTCATTGTTATCATCCCCAAGAAACAAGGTGCCCAAGACTTCTGTTACTTCAGGCCTATCACTTTGTTGAACGGTACTTACAAGATCACCACCAAGGTGTTGACAAGGAGATCGAAGAGAGTTATGAATAGGGTGGTCAATTGCTTTCAAGGAATCTTTATCAGGCGATGTTTCCCTTCAGGGGATCTATCCTTCCATTTTAAAAAATAAAAAAAATCCATCATCACGATTTGCATTTCATGGCATGCATTGCATTTCTTCCTTTGTGTCATTTTGCCTATTTAATAAGGCTTACTCTCTTAACCAAAAATCAAGAATTGTTGATTTCCTAACTTGTTGCAGGCAAGGGGTTAAGTCTAAAACAGATCTAATCTATTTTTTTTGTTTAAGTATGTGTGCAGAGATAGGTCCACAGGCGATTTGGAAATCTACATATAGGTGGTCTTGCGGCAACCGTTTTCATTCCTTCCATGGTCATAGGATGACCATTTAATTCTCCTAGACAGTCTCTTTAAGGTCACTTTCATCGCTCACGAGCCCACCGGCTCCTCTTTGTGCTCAGGGTCCTGCGGTCCGCTTACGACTGCTTGGTCTTTAAGCGGTCCTTTTCTAACCATTCTAAAGTCCCTAATGGTCCCTCGACAGACCGTCTTCCTCCCAGAGAGCCTTGATTTTGGACTCCCAATGTTCGTCTGAGGCGCGGTCTAGCTAAGGCCATCTTCATTAGTTTGGCAATCACATCCTAACCATCTGATTCATTCAGCGGTCTTTTCTTAGGTCGCGTCCTTTCCCAAGAATCACCTCAATCCACACAAATGCACAAAAGAGAAGGCCAAATCCAAATCTTATTCAATCAAAGCATTCTGTCTATTCATTCAAATCAATCACATCAAGATCAATCAATGGGTCTCTATACATCATAAAAAGAAAATCACTCAATCCTCGATTGGGCATCCCCGTGAGGTCTAATCTCATGCAACTCTCTCACATAAGCCTGGTACTCCTCTTGAAGCTCAGTCACCTCTGCTGGTAGGGTGTGCACCCTACTGATCTCCCACATGATCAGGACACTCCTGACTGCCTGCTGATCCTCCTCTGTCCCAAGTCTCCTCGCTTGTAGTATAGGAAGGTGGGGTAGTGCTGAAACTATAGTACGGGGGAGTCCAACCTGTAAAAAGTACCTGTGGGGGCTGCACATCACCAAGGTGGTGTCTCCCACAAGCCTCAAGTCAAGCCCAAGCCTCCTAGGAAGCCTAAGGGTGGTGCCGTGGAGAAAAGACAGGCGCATCATGAATCGGTCCAAGGGCAGAGTGTTGATGTAGAGACACCATTCATCCCTGGTCTTCTTTTCTGCAGTCCTGCACTCGACCTTCTGAGAGAACCTGAAGGTGTCGCCAATGAAGAAAAGTGGATGGCTCCCAAAGATGCGGCTAACAGAAGTAATATCCTCCCTAGGTATGAACTTCAGCCTAACTCCCATCCAGCACTCAAGAAGGATCATGGAACCGAAGAGAGAGCCTCCTAGGGCAGTTGAGCTAAGACCCTCATACAAGTAGGAAAGGATGGCCTGAGAAATGGAAAGACCCCACCACAGTCTGCTAATGGTGCTAAGGATGGGAATGTCCAGGATGTGGTCGACAGAAGGGAAGAGTATGGCCCCACATAGGCAAATAGAAGCGGCCTTAGCTATGGCCTCATCCCAACCACACTTGTTCTTACAATAGGCTATGACCCATTGGCTCAGGGGTAGCAAATGAATGTGGTGTGGGCCAACTATGGTGCGGATGTTCTTGGTACTGGGTAGAAACGTCCCTGGAATGAGAGTAGGATTTATAGGGGCAATAGTATGGCAAACTAGGTCTTCCTCACCAACTTTGGATTTGGGAAGGGATAGATAAGTCTCTACCTCCTTTAATAGAATGGTGGCCTCGAAGGAGGGGAAGATGAAATGTGTCTGAGGATGCCATATCTCTACTAGAGCTGTGATGCTGTGCCAATCCAATGAAAGCTTGGGGTAGTTTTTGACAACAACCAAAAGAGGGTGCAAGTGTCAAGATCTAAGGATGGATATCACTGATATAGGGTAGATCCCAACGCATTCAAGGTTGGAGACAGGTAGACCTTGAAGGGTCTGAGCACAAAGGCAGGTAGACCTTGAGGGGTCTGAGTATGAAGCCAAAACATGCATCGACCTTAGAGCTCTCATATGCACAGACTTTGTAGTTCATATTGTATATGTGCACAGACCATGCAATGTTGAAGGCAAAATAGGCACCGACCTTGCTAGATTGAAGGCAAACATGCACTGACCTTGGAGTTCACATGTGCACAGACCCTGGCATGTGCTGGCACAATGTGCACCGACCTTTGTCTTATGCTAGCAGAATATGCATCGACCTTGGCCTTGTGCCAACATAATGTGCATTGACCTTTGTCTTGGGCGGGCAGAATGTGCATCGACCTTGGCCTTGTGCTAGCATAATGTGCATCGACCTTTGTCTTAGGTTGGCATGATGTGCATCGACCTTGGCCTGCGCTAGCATGATGTACACAGACCTTGGCTACTAGTTGACCTGATGTTCATCGACCTTGGTCTGTGCTGGCATGATGTGCATCGACCTTCACTTGGGCTGGCATAATGTGCATCGACCCTGGCCTTGTGCTAGTAGAATGTGCACCGACCTTGGTCTTGTGCCAGCATAATGTGCATCGACCTCTATCTTGGGCTGGCAGAATGTTCATCGACCTTGGCCTTGTGTCAACATAATGTGCATCGACCTTTGTCTGTGTGTTGGCAAGAGGTGCACAGACCTTGGCTGTGTGCTGGAAGAAGGTGCACTGACCTTTGTCTACATGCTGGCAAGAGGTGCGCAGACCTTGGCTGCGTGCTGGCAAAAGGTGCGCTGACCTTTGTCTAATGACTTTTCTCATTGACTAGCGTTGACTTGATTGATCACATTGACTTTTCTTCTTTTCTTCTGATTTTAACTAGCTTTTAGACCCCCCCTTTTTTGTGCAATTCTGGCAATCTAAACACCTCAACAACCGAGGAATTTGAAGACCTCAACAACCCAAGTAGAGTCATGAGAGCATATATATGACTCTTTATCAACAAAGCACATTGATTGATCATATTAAAGAGTACACATGACTCATGTTTTTGATAGTATCAAAACACAGGACACAACAAGCTAGGCCATTGAGGTCGGTGCAGCTGAAGAAAGCTAAGCTACTGGGGTCAGTGCAGCTGAAGACAGCTGAACTGCTGAGGTCGGTGTAGCTGAAGGCAGCCGAGCTACTAAGGTCGATGCATATGAAGGAATCCAAGGGCTGCTGAGGTCAGTGCAGCTGAAGACAGGAGGGTTGCCAAGGTCGATGCACATGAAGGAAGCAGGGGCTACTGAGGTCAATGCAGCTGAAGGGGGGGCATGCCGGTAGGCGAGAGGGTTTATGCATACTCCATGCAATGCATTCGAGGTCAGTGCAACTGAAGGGGGGGCATGCCGATAGGCGAGAGGGTTTATGCATACGCCATGCAATGCATTCAATCATGAACATGGAGCTTGATTTCCCTACAAATGATGAGATGTTCAAAGACTGAGAATGCATGCCAATGTGTGCAAGATTATCTTCACAAGGATCAATATGTAGATGCACATTTGAAGTATTTAAGGGGCTGGTCTACCATGCACCATGGGCTGACCTGCAAGGGTGTCGACCCCTGGGGTTGATCCCTGTGTGGGATGTAGCCTCGATAGAATGTACCTAGGGAGGTGTCGACTCCCAGTGTCGACACTCCCCAGCAGGTTGAGCTCGACTTCCTTCTTCTTCCTTTTTTTTTGAAATATTGCAGCACATGCTTTGATTGTCGTGCAAAATGGGATATGAATGGCGTGAGAGAGATTCTAATTGTTTAAGGAATGCACATGTTGGATTCCTATATGAAATCTGGTGCAAGAATCATGCAAACCTAACTATATGCGCATGAGGGACACTAAGGTCGCTGGGCTACGACTAGTGGCTCCATCACGAGGAAAGAGAAAGTAACTCTACTGGGACATAAAGATGTGTTTTTATTCATAAAATAACTTAAACATGGCGAAGAATACATTAGAACAATGATTCACTACTCTTAGCATAGCAGAGAGCATAACGGATCAGTTCTGCCCCGTTACATAACATGACGGATCAGCTCTGCCCCGTCATATAGCATAACGGATCAGGTTGGGTGCGTTAAAGTAATATAGCGCGCCTCTGCTGGTCCGTCATATTCATTTGCTCTAATTCCAGACACAGCGGTCATGACGGATAAGGGATGGTGTGTTATGTAGCATAATGCGCCACTACTAGTCCGCTATGGCCACCCGAGTTATTTTTATTAAACTTAAAGACCCAGAAAGCATAACGGGCCGAGGGCGGTCCGTTAAGGCCACCAGAACGTGAAAAATCCACAGTTTTTCACAACTATAATGGTCATATACAAGGGCGTTATACTAACAACTTATCTAAAGAATGCATGAGCATAACGCACCGGGTGTGGTCCGTTACAGGAGCATGACGTGCCAGGTGTAGTGCATTAAACACATAACGGTCACTGGCGTGGCCACCATGTGAGCTGGGCAGCGAACGGGTTCGGTTTGAAACCGAGCCACCCCACGGTCGACCGAAATTGACGGGGTTCGCTACAAAACCTATAACCTGCCTTTTATCGCATCCATACCACTCAATAACAACTAGAAAACATAAATACAATGCCTATGGATAATTAAAAACACTAATTATCACATTTTTAGGAAAAACCCAAAACGGACATTAACTAGGCTAAACTGGCGTGGATCGACATGCATGTGGCGTCAAAATGATCAGCTTTGCCTTAAAGTCAAAATGATCGACATGCATATAGCATAACGGATCAGGTTGGGTGCCTTAAAGTAATATAGCGCGCCTCTGCTGGTCCGTCATATGCATTTGCTCTAATTCCATACACAGCGGTCATGACGGATCAGGGATGGTGCGTTATGTAGCATAACGCGCCACTACTAGTCCGCTATGGCCACCCGAGTTATTTTTATTAAACTTAAAGACCTAGGAAGCATAACGGGCCGAGGGCGGTCTGTTAAGGCCACCAGAACGTGAAAAATCCACAGTTTTTCACGACTATAATGGTCATATACAAGGGCATTATACTAACGACTTATCTAAAGAATGCATGAGCATAACGCACCGGGTGTGGTCCGTTACAGGAGCATGACGCGCCAGGTGTTGTGCATTAAACACATAACGGTCACTAGCGTAACCGTCATGTGAGCTGGGCAGCAAACGGGTTCCGTTTGAAATCGAGCCACCCCACGGTTGACCAAAATCGACGGGGTTCGCTACAAAAACCTGTAACCTGCCTTATACCCCATCCATACCACTCAATAACGAATAGAAAACATAAATACAATGCCCATGGATAATTAAAAACATTAATTACCACATTTTTAGGAAAAACCCAAAAGGGACATTAACTAGGCTAAACGGGCGTGGATCGGTATGCATGTGGCGTCAGAACAATCCTAGCACAGAGGCTTTCCCATCCCCCTACGTCGTTCGCACCGAAACAGCCGTTCCGGCTGCATGCAAGCGAAGTGGAGGCCGCACCCCTCTCGCCCCGTCTCATCCAACCGTCCCTCGAACCGTGGAATGGAGGGCGTCAACACGATCCCCTCACCGCACTGGTTCCAACGGTGTCCCCGCATCTCGGTCGGGCCCTGAAATCGATAAAATCGAGAAGGAGAGAGAAAGAGAGAGACGTTGGGGGAGAGAGAGAGTGAGAGAGTGAAATCGGGAGAGATAGAGAGATTACGAGAGAGTGAGAGAGAGATGAGTGGGTGGGGAGGGTTTTTAGGTTAAAAAAATTGGTCCATGGAGACCAGCCTAAAAACCGTCTAACTCGGGTCACGCTCTCCACCACTCCTGGGTGGGTCCGCACAAGCGTGCACAAGAAGCTACAACTAGTGGATAGGTCACTGGTAGGTAGACTCTCAAGTCAACGAAAAATAACGTCTGAACCAGGTGGAGTATAGGGGACTGCCCCTCGTACCAACACCGACCCATGGTAATACAAACCAAGAACGACACCTTCCAGGACTACGCAGTACCGCGGAAGAAGTGTTGGCTCGGTCAGCCCCTTGGGAGGTCCACTCTAGGCCACTCAGGGACGTGCGGTTGAACAGGGACCGCACCAGAGGATATATGGCCACTACTAGGCCGCTCTTCTCCTGGCCCAGACGGAACATATGTGGTCAGCCCTGGGCTACACAAGTGAAGGACGGCTGACCTTCAGTCGCACCAGGAGAATATACGGACAACCTTAGGCCGTTCGTCCCCCAATCTGTCAAAACACATGAACGGTTGGTTCCTAGCCGCACAGGGGATAGGCGGCTAGAACATCGCCATTCAGGGGATGTGCGGTTCCAACCTGGCCGCACATGGGGATATACGACTAGTCCTTATCCACACACCCCAAGCACTGCATAACGGTCACAAGCAACGGTCAAAAACCCTGAGAGATGGATGGTCACCTTGGGGCTGCACATAGGCACATGCGGTCCCACGATAGACCGCTCAACCCCGCTATGCGTCGAGCCTGAATCACAGCACGCCAAGCCAATGGGCGGCCAGGACAAGACCGCACAAGGGATGTGCGGGACCGGGTTCGACCGCACATCACTCACCGACGCGAAAATGGCGAACCTCACCGGAATCGCCCATTTCGGCCCCAAATTGAGCCCCACGAAGGGGAAAACAATGGGAAAAGAACCCCCAAGCCCCCTAGCATGCTTCTATACCCTTCAAACATGGAATCGCGACGTGAAACGGCGGATCGGGCGAACTCACCCCGTGACATGATTTTCCCTTCCTGGCTTAAAAATGACCCCACTCGACCTCGCCTTGGCCTACAAATCACGAAAATGGAAAGGTGATGAGCTAGGGAACGTCACCCTACCTCCGGTTCACGACGAGACATCAATCTGAGCTCGATCCCACGAAGAACGCCGTTGAAAACCCTACCTTCACGCGCTTCCCACGCTCGCCGCACGTCCGCACGACCGCCCTGTCGTCACCCATGTCCTCGCGCCGTCACCCCGCCGTCATCTGCACTCGGTACTGAGGTCGTCGCGAATGGGCGAGATAGAGGGAGAGGGATGCATATAGGAGGAAGAAGAGGAAGGGGAAGAAGAAGAAGAAAAAGAAAAGAAAATGGGGTTTATATAGAAAATCTGATTTTTCACAAAAATACCAAAAAATTAAAAACTACATTTTCGCAATCCTCGAAATGCGTCGATCGCAACGGTACCACTCAAGCCCAGGTGAACGACCACGTTCGTCCGAAACCGCGTGCCGAAGGATTTGCCAAAACTCGTATGTGGAAATCAGAAAAATGCGTAAAAAAGTCACGGAACGCCTCTGGGCCTCTAAAATAACTCTGGATCACACCGATCCGAACATGAAAGATATCCAAAATGTAATTACGGACACAACAGAGTCGAACACTCCGAGAAAGCACATCCGGGACCCAAAAATAAGGATCCGAAAGGGTCCGAGACGTCACACATAAGCTCTACCCTCTCCTCTAGATTGAAATTATCAGGCGGCACACTCAAATCATTCAATTCCTCATTAACCCCAACTTCATTGTTCAAATAAATGTTTAATTCTTGTTCCATCTTCACTGCTTCTTCCTTCCCATATTCAAAGAGAATTTCCTCAAATTCGGGGAGAGACATGTGATTAAAGATTTAAGGTTCAGTATACTCTTCCTCTCCCCCACGACCATGCACGTGTCATGACGTCTTGCTCCCTCTCAGTAACGAGGCCACGTCGACCGCTCAACTCGAGCCGTGTTTGACCCTCGCCCAGATACCGGATTGACGTATCCCCTCAGTCACCCAGCCAGTCTTAAGCCCCCGTTCGGCACCACGGCCATGGCCCACGCCATGAGGGGTGGGATCTTCTGTAAAACACACATGTATTCATATCACGCATCGACCCGGGGACCGACTAGCCTGTCAGAATTGTCCCGTGGCATGCACCTGTTGTACCCTGGCCTCCATGGCCCGTCTGTAAAAATATATACATCTCAGTGTTACACCGCCAATTGGATGTATGCTCTTGCATCCACGTTCAGGCCTCCAGCAACCCTCTGTGTCACCTAGCGTGAACCCCCAGCACCCTGTGCCCTCAGCCAACACGACCCAGCCTGAGATGAACCTACAGCTGCAAAGTGCTCTCGGGTCTTCATCCCGAGCTTCAGGAATACGGACTCCGCTTCGGCATGGAACGAAGGTCTTCGGATTCAATCCAATGTAAATAAACACTGACTACTTGCGGTCGGTGGGGAAAAACGTCCTATACACGACTCCCTACAATCGCCTGCGCACTCACACCCACGGAACCGTCCTCCCCTCCATGTGTCACTCACCCGAACATACCCATGTGAGCCGTATATGCGTGTGGTGGGCCTCCGAAGCCTGTGGTTGACTTAGTTAGGTCTCCCTTTGACCTTGGAGGGTTGGCAGACATGTCTCTGGGTGGGCCCTTGGCCCCTTTTGCTGAGTGCCATGTGGCATGGCTTGCCGTCAGGGCGGCCCCGGGTTGGCCCGGGTGGCAATGCAGGATATGGGCAAGGCCCGTATGTTAGTGGCCGGAGTTGATCCTAGACGGTTGCTGGTGTCGCCGCATGTCTCGACAAGCTAGTCAGGGCCCTTATAGGGACCCGCGGGGTTGTAGGGAGGGCCGGATGGCCCATGCCTGGAAGGTGTTCGGTAAAATACCCGAACCCTTATTTCTCGTGATTTTGCCAGGGAATAGCCTGTGTACAACACTGACCTTATGAGATTTTCTTTTCTTAGCATCTAGTATCAAAAGCATCCTATTCTTATCTCATCTCTTCACGCTTGCAAACTCATCTCGCAAAGTTGTGAAGCTTTTCTTGCTTCTATAATTATCACCAGAAACAAAGAACTTGTTCTCTAGGAAATTTCATTGTAAAAGAATTTCCTGATGCCTTTCCTTCTGAACTACCTGGTCTATCGCCCGTAAGTTTCTATTGAACTAATTCTTGGAGTAGCACCTATCTCCAAAGCTCCTTACAGGATGTCCCCTACAGAGCTTAAGGAATTGAAGAAACAACTACAAGAATTATTGTAGGGGGTTTTATTAGGCCAAGCACATCCCCTTGGGGTGTGCCTGTTCTCTTTGTAACAAAGAAGGATGGATCCCTCAGGTTTTGCATTGACTACCGATAATTGAATCAATTAACGATCAAGAACAAATATCCATTATCGTGTACTGATGAGTTGTTCGACCAGATCTTGAGAGCACAATATTTCTCAAAGATAGACCTAAGGTCTGGTTATTATCAATTGAGGATCAAAGACGAAGACATTCATAAGTCTGCATTCTGAACTAGATATAGGCACTATGAATTCGTTGTCATGCCATTTGGGTTAACCAATGCCCTTACAGCTTTTATGCAGTTAATGAACAACATCTTCAGACCATATCTTGACCAATTTGTGGTCATCTTTATAGATGACATTCTCATCTATTCCAAGACACATGAAGAACATCTAAGAATAGCTTTGAAAATACTAAGAGGGGGATCTTCGCATCCGGCTCGACGGAGGTGAGCCGATTATACCTCAGGACCAGCACGTCTCAACCATATCTACCTCCAGCACATTGACGCTTGATGAGCTTATTGGATCGCTGATGACATACGAACTGAACATCAAAAGAAATGAGGAGGATGCCACCACTACAGTAGAATCAGATGCAAATTGCAGCATCGATCTTGCTTTGTAAGAGTGGATCCAAGCAAACATCCCAATAGTAACATGATTCGTCTCTGAGCTAGCTTTCCAATGAGAGCTCTTCCACCTTCATCCGATGTCTATG
This sequence comes from Amorphophallus titanum, assembly GCA_024336825.1. Taxonomy (NCBI): domain Eukaryota; kingdom Viridiplantae; phylum Streptophyta; class Magnoliopsida; order Alismatales; family Araceae; genus Amorphophallus; species Amorphophallus titanum. The sequence goes on along the minus strand of JANBPO010002190.1, from coordinate 2,205,467 downwards.
CTGACTAGGACGTTGATTCTCGTCAGCCTGCACAACTAAGCTCTGGCAGAACACCTAAAGCCAGTTGTAGATGCCACCAAAGTGATACCTGTGATGATCTTGGCATGATTTTTGGTTGAGGCAAGCTTCCCCAAGTCCTCTACCAACCCCAAGAATAGGGAGGCCGTTCGGGCTCCAAAGCACCTCGTTCCAGCCTTTGTCCCCGGACTGTGCAGATTCACTCCAGTAGTACAAGGTCGGATCCCCTATCACTCTTCTACTTCCAGCGTTCTACTCCGACCTCTTCTCAGAGTCCCATTAGTCCCTGTTCGAAGAGGACTTCCCCACGGTCACAACGACACTGGCCTTGCCTTCATCGGATCTCGGGGGAGTTCATGACGGTAGTTTTCTCAGGCCCCGGTGGTTCTCGGTCATATAGAGCTGAATCGGACCTACCCTGATCCCGGGCATGCCACGGTCGTAGCCAGACTCTGATCGAACCACAACTTGGCTGGCACCTCCCTGGAGCAGTCACGGACATTTCTGCACCAGTCTCGCTACCAGCAGCGACTGGGATAGCTCGTGGTTGCCCTGACATTGGCACCCTGTCAGGTAGGGTCTGACCAGATAGCACCTGAGCAGCGTGGGAAGACCAAGCTGTAGCATCCCAGTCGGAGTTCCGAACGCCCCCCTGCCCCTGCAGTGACCTGATACCTCATCCCCGGATGATCCATCACTGGCCCCGCTCCTTCTAGTGCCCAGAGGTGATCGTGGCGATTCAATATTCGGCTTGCTATCCTTTGCAGAATCGAAATCGGTTGAGATTGCCCCGGCAATTCAGCCCTCACTACGCATTCTCCCTCCCCCCACGCCTGGCCGACTGACCACCCCTCCCTACGTGTAGGTAGTTTTAGTTGTAATAATTAATTTTCCCACCCCATGATCACCGTCCTGCGAGAGGTGTAGTGTTGTACTTTGCCAATATTTAGGTTAAAGCTACACCATCGTAGCGTGCGGGTGCGTACCCACACCTCCCCGCTCGCCCTCGTCTCCGGCTAGGATTAGCATCTTCACGCTGATCAGGTGAGCACTTGGTCATAGCCCTTTACTGGTTTACTTTGCTTAGTTCGTATTGCTTTTAGTGCTGTCAGACTGTGAGTGAGCACCCGTTCCAAATCTCTCACCAATTAAGTGGTTGCCACGGAGTGAGGTGAGAGCGACCCTACAACCCACACCGTTGGCGTGCTTGCCGCCCGTGAAGTTGGGAATCCTAGGCCCTTAGGGGTTCAGCCCCAAGCTAGCCAATTCCTCGGAGCATCAAGTTCCCACCCTGGACCCTCTCCATCATCGTCGAGTTGCCCACGGACACGTGTGTGCGTTACGCGGGTGAGTCCACTAGAGTGAGTTCACCGCTCAAAGTTGCTTACTTGTGAGTGATAGGTCCAAGGTGCATTCGATTCATCCCAGTGGTTGTCATCCCTAGGTTGTGTCACATCAATTGATATCAGAGTAAGTTTTAGACTTGTCTCCATGAGTCTAGTCCTAGGGCCCTGTTGAGTCCTAAAGGGTGGCAATCAAGAGGGGAGGGGTGAATTGATTGGCCAATTAAAATTAATTACCAAATTAATTTACTTGTCTGAAAACTTTAACTACACAAACTTAAACAAACAAGCACTCTATCTCACCGAGCAAGTTCTCACTTGTAAATCAAAGATGAAGCTGCTAGGGAAGGCTCAGACTTATTGGATGAATGTGGAGAGCCTATTGATGCAGCGACATCAGCCTCGAGTCGAGACCTGGGATAGGATGAAGGACAAGTTGATGGAAAAGTACCTTCCTGCCATGTATCATCCACGTCTTATTGATAGTTGGCAGAGCCTTACCCAGGGCAACTGACCTGTGTCCGAATACATCGCCCAGTTTGATGAATATTATTTGCAGTGTGGAGTCACAAAGGAGAGCACTATGACCGTTTCATGTTTTCGAAGAGGGTTGCGGATGCCATACTAATATGAGCTATTTTGCCACAATGTAACCACTTTGGAAAGTGCCTATTAGGTTGCTCTCGAGCTTGAGTAGTTTGAGTTAGAGTTTGAGTTTGCCTAGCAGTAGGGTCCTGTGCATCAACATGGATCCGAGCCTTGTAGTTCTCTTGGTCCATACCAGAGGACTCCCGTGGCTCATCCTTTGGAGCCTACCCGCCAGGACCCATTCGCCCTGAGGCCACGCCCTCCTCAGCCAAGGGATCTCCCGCCTCGGGCCCAGCCTCCCCCTGCTATCACCCGACCACCAGCCCCCGCACCATCTACTTGTCCCCTTTTGCCTACACCCCCACCTCCTCGGAAGGACAAGGATAAGGGACCATTAATCGGGGAGTCTAGTGGAGCCCGACAGCAGTGTTTTAACTACAAGGGGTATGGGCACTATGCAAATTGGTCCCCCACCATTCATCCCTTGTTATTGGGGATGTGTCGGCTAGCGAGGCTCCGTCTTCTGAGGTGATGCATGCTAGCTATAAGGCGGAGCAGGAGCTCGTTGATGAGTTCTTTGAAGAGACTGGGGACATGCAGGGTGATCCTATCGATGCTCCATACCGGGATACTGCCCAGCTAGGGGTTGTCAGGTGCACCTTGACTCAGCCACAGGCTAGTGATGACTAGCGTCGGACTACCATCTTTCACACATACTGTCGACTGAATGGAAAGTTGTGCAAGGTGATTATTAATAGTGGGAGCTGTATTAATGCCATCTCTATAGGCACTGTTTCGCGCCTTGGTCTTACCCCTATAGACCATCCCCTCCCATATCGAGTATCATAGGTGGACTCCACCTCCATCCCAGGTAGGCTGCGGTGCCTAGTCCCACTGTAGTTCCACACCTACCGTGATGACATCCGGTGTGACGTCCTACCCATGGAGGTGGGCAGCATTATCCTTGGCAGGCCATGGCTATTTGATCGGGATGCCAGCCTTCATGGTCAATTGAACACCTGTACCTTTGACCATGGTGGCCAGCAGATCACTCTTCATCCCTCTCCACCAAAGAGTCCGCCGGTTAGGGTCCCAACCAGCCCGATCACCTCGGGCCCTTCTACCCCTGGGTCCAGTACCCCTTCCTTAGTTCGGGCCGCGACTGTTTCTTCTGTCATAGGCCAAACCCTGATGAGCTGATTAGCCCCTGTGAGATGGAGCGGGAGGCTAGTAGGGGTAGTCCTGTGTTTGCTATCGCAGTCTGTGAGGTGGAGCGAGGCTCTAAGGGTGCACTCCCACCCGATGCTGTCCCGATCCTACAGGAGTTTGCTGATGTAATCCCGAAGGAGCTTCCCGAGGGACTCCCACCTATGCGGGATGTCCAGCATGCTATCGACTTGATTCCGGGGTACTCATTGCCCAATCTTCCCCATTAGCGCATGAGCCTCGTTGACCACGCTGAGCTGCAGCAATAGGTCGATGAATTATTGCAGAAGGGATCTATTCGGGATAGCATGAGTCCATGTGCTGTACCAGCATTACTCACCCCAAAGAAGGATGGCACGTGGAGAATGTGTGTTGATAGTCGTGCCATCAACAAGATCACCATAAAGTACAGATTTCCCATTCCCCGACTTGACGACATGCTCGGAGACTAACGGAGGTCTCTATGACAAACTCGCTAGTCCAAAGGAACGGAATGTCCAATGGAGAGCTTATAAGTCATGGAGAGTTGAGGGCAATCGATATAAAACAACGACAAATGTGGGACTATACTCACGGACTGGAATATAGTGCCTGTACTATATAACCTTGATGACAGGTTACTGTAAAACTCACGAAAAATAGAATCAGGTAAATAGCACCTTATTCCAGGTCGCTATTTCAAGATATGGCGCATGTACAGTCTGTCGTTAATTCAATACTATAACAGATTTCAGCAGTGATTATTTTAGAAATTTTAGAAACAGCACCCTGGTTTGGGTCACTATTTCCAGTTATAATGATTGTACAGTCAGTCGCTGTTTAACACATTTTCTAGAATATTGCATCATTTTAAATATTTTCTAGGAAGTATCACAGGAATAAAATACTGTAAATTTAGAATAACAACTGCAAGCAGGGCGTTATTTCATCATATGACGCCTCTTCTCAAGGGCGTTCAATTTAAATATAACACCTGAGATCAGGGCGTTATTTCAACTCTTACAGTAAGCTGGTCATGGAACAGTAATAATAATTTATCAGGAGAAAAATCATGGATTAAGGAACATGGTCATGTAGAGAAAAATCACAGGATTCCAGGACTGTACTCATGCAAGAATTAAAATATCATGGATTCAAGTTATTAAATTTTTAACATGCATTGATTTATTAATTACTATGGTGAACAATGACTTAATATAAGTTGTCTATTAATTGGCACTTGAAGGAAGGCGTGAAAACAAGAATTAGTGCCTTGGGTCAGGTCGCTATTTCTCTGAAAAAATAGGAATCTATAAAATACAGTAAAATCATGTTATCTAGACTTATATGTATGCATGATCTTATTAGCTATAGTTTAATCTAGAACTCGAGAAATAGTTCCTACCTTTTTGATGCAAGCTGGGTGAGGAGCTGGGTGATCTAGGGAGAGCAGTACTCTGTTATGAACAGAGTAACAGCAACACACTAGTCCCTTCACAGCAAGGGAAGAAGATAGAAGACCACGCCAAGAGAAGAGGAGTATACAGCAGTTCTCCTTGTCGTGGCAGCTTGCAACAAAGGCTTCTAACAGCTCTCGGGAGAAAGGAGAAGGTAGCAAGAAGAAGATAGTTTCTCCACACCCACGCCAAGAGTAGCTCTTCTTGCCGTCGTAGCTCGTAGAAGGAAGAAGAAAGCAGTAGGATGTAGGCAGCAGGGGGGTCAACTAGCTTACTTCTACCGACATTCCTGCATCTCACAGGGAACAAAAATAAGAAGATGAAGAAGAGAATATATTAATCAGAAAGGAAGACCAACTTCCTTACCATAACTTGGCAGATAGATGAACAGGAGGTTTATGGGTTGAGGGCAGGGGTATTTATAGGCTTAGAAAATCTCGTTAGGCTAGAGTTTGATTAGGATTTGAGATAACAATGAAAGAAACCTACTAATATTTACCCTTTTCACATATAAATCCCTTTCCTAGATTAACGAGAACTCTTTCAACCTTATCTTTCCTGTTTGAACCCGTCACGGCAGCGCCTTGCCATTTTTACGATTTTTAGTGAAATAGCACCTTGCTTGAGGGCGCTATTTAAATGGCGACATGTCAAGGGGCATCAGTTTGTAAATTAGCGCCTATGTTAAAAGCCTTCATTTTAATAATTGGCGCCTTGAATTAGGGCGTTAATTACCTTTCTTATTCCAAGTAGGATTCTTACCGTGGTTCTAAATGAATTGACACCTTATAAAGGGTCGCTAGATTCTTAATTGACGCCTATTCAAAGAGCCGTTACTTAATAAAATGGTGACTTGATGGAAGTCGATATTTATAATTTTATTTAAAATTTTATTTTAAATATTCAGGGTTGCTACAAATTGGGGATAATTAGGCATTTTCAGGCCAAGATAATAACATAAAAGTTGGAGATAATTGAATTATCTCAACTCCGGAAGAAACGGCATCAAAAATGGTGAAGAATCCACAGAGGAATCATCGGGGGAAGTTTAGAAAAAAAATTGAAATGCGAGAGAAAAAGCCCTTATTTATCCCAGTTTTGAAGGGATGTGCGGTCTCACGATAGACCACACATCGCTTTGGTACGGTCATAGTGGGGCCGTCTAACTCTGTCGGTGATAATTAGCGAAAGCCCCAAATTTATCCCTTAAACTGGCTGAAGAACTCGGCGTTGGACTCTGAGAGATATGCGGCTTTATGTACACCACACAATATGAATATGCGGCCACGAAGAGGCCGCACATGTGCTTGTCAGTGATAATTCAAAAAAATGGTGAAAATAAACAATAAATGTATGAGCGGCTAGGCACGGACTGCACAAGTGTTGGGCACTAAAATTTATAACAAAAATGGGAAGAAAAGGTAATTCCAAGGCCCATTAAGCCCTGAATTGAAATGGGCCTAGCCAGGGAGGGAGGCCTTTCACAAAATAGGCCCAAACATTGCCAGAAAATAATCCGACAAACAACGGACAACTCGAGGCATCAACAAATGGGAGTAAGAGGGATGATCCGACTTATCGGTAAAAACGGTGTCAATAATAGGTAGCCTTGTTGTGTCTCGACGGCCTTGTCTAATTCAAGACCATGTTTTTGGATGCCTCGAGATATTATTTTACCTCGACTTACGTGTCTAGGTGTACTGAGGGTTCTTGGTGTCCCTCAGGTCTTCGTGTGTCGTTTTCTTGGAGCGTCGTTTTCCCTGGCTTAAGATTAGACCGATTGGCTGCTTGTCCCGCTATATGCGACGATCCTGACTCAGAGTCGTAGGACTTAGGGACCATTGTAGTTGTAGGTCTATTTGCCTTGTCTTGAGTCTGTTGGCAGTCTCCTGTGCTGCCTTTGGTGCTTCGAAGTAAGTGTTACAGGGCACTCTTGACTGTATGTACTTCGGCACTTGCATTTTGATGCCTGGTTCTGTGTTCTACTTTAGTTCATCGATAGATTTGCCTCCTCGTTCCTCGTGATGGAGCCACTAGTCATAGCCCAACGAGCTCTAGTGTCAGCCCACCTGGAAAGGTGGAGGGGTACTTCCTGCTAGATGATTTTTAAGCTAGTTCCGTGGGCCCTCGACTTTGCACTGCAGCATCCACAGGGGGGGAATACTAGCTAGAGGCCTGGCTCTACGCAGGAGTCAGTGTGTACACACGTGATCAGAAACTTGGACTGACACTGACGAGTGTTACTTTGACTAGTACTTGATTCGGTTCCCTTATGCTTCTCGCTTGTTGGGTTTGTCTGACTTGCGAGTTGCTTGAGATGCAGTGTAAGTCGTCAGTGGACGTATCTGGTCTCTCTCTTCTAGTTGGTCTCTTCTTTTTCCTATCTCTAGGGGAAGTTGTGATTTTTCTTCTATTGGTGGATGTAGTTTGGTAACTCTTCGCATTTCTTGTGCGTCGTGACCTCCCGGGCTAGCCCTCTCGTGGCTGTACTCAAGGTCAATGTCTATTGCCTACACGACATTCAGTTGTGTATGGGGTAGTGTGCACGATGTTCCAGTCGTGTCATCCGAGCCTGTCTATGTTTTCTTGGGCTTTCTTGTTGTTCTTGCAAGTCTTCGTTTGGAGCCTGGTGTTGTGTCGACAGTTCGGTAAGCTTCTGACTTTTCCTAATTCAGAGTTCACCCTTCTGTCCTTGCTTGGTGTAGTGTCTACTCGGAGTAGTTTCGGGGGCCGAGGTTGGTTCGGTAGCCGTGCTCGTCTGGTACGACTTCTTCCCTTTTCCTGTTAGCTCCCCTAGCTCTCAGTTTGTTCCCTACTCCTGCTACCCTTTCCAATTGGTATATGGCACAGAGGCCGTGATTCCCTTAGAGTTCAGCAGCCCTTCCCTTCGAGTTATCAACTTCTCTCCCAAGCCAAATGAGTAGAAGCTGCTAGAAAACTTGGACCTGGCAGATAAAGTACGTGAAATTGCAAGGATCCAAACTTTTAAATGTCAACGACGCATGACTCGGTACAACAACACCAAAGTCTGAGATAGATAGTTCTACCTAGGAGATTTCATTCTGAGGAAGGCTAAAGTCTCTTGACCACTTGAAGCGATGGGGAAACTGGCCCCTAACTGGGAAGGCCCCTACCGAGTGGTCGAGAGGCTCGGGAAAGGAGCATATCGGTTATCTACCATGGAAGGAACGCCCATCTCTTGGACTTGGAATGTAGCAACATTGCGAAAGTTCTATTTTTAAGCTCCTCCCATACATGTAAGAGACAAGTTATGATAATAACTCTCCTTTTTGTTGCATCAACATCTTTGTACATCAGATGGGCCATAGCCAGTACAATATACAAAAAGAAAAAAAAATGATACAACATGAACTGATTACTCGGTGTGGATGAGGTCAGCAGCTCCAAGTCGAGCCACTGACTCCACCTAGTGTGAAAATTGGCTCGGATAACGGGGTGACTGACTTTGTCCGCTCGGGAAGTTTGGAAGAGATGGCATCTATAGGGGAAAAAAAAGGGAGGAGGGTATGCCCAGATGCCAGCTCCATAGAAAACAAGAGAAGGCCTCCTCTGCCAACTCTTTAGAAAATAGAGCATAATGAAGCCATCAAGAATTGATGGCGCGGGCGAGAAGAAGTAGGAAATAGAAAGCAAGCATCCTCCAAGTGGTGCGAGCAAGGATAAGAAAAAAGAAGAAGAAGAAAATAGACACCCTCCAAAGAGTGAGGGCGAGAAGAAGAGTAGAAGAGAGAGAAAGAGTTGGACACCCACTCAGGATAAAGGGAGTAGGAGGGGAGGAGGGGAGAAGAATGGTGGAAGAGAGGTGATGCCATAGTGTTGAATGTTTTCCTCTCTCAACCATTCCCACCTCCCAGTGGGGTGGCGGTCTAGAAGTCAGGAGGGAGCCCATCGCCACGCGTCCTCCCTTCTTGTACGCTGATCGCCCCGTCGTCCTCCAATCTTCTACGCTGAAGTAGCTTGGACGTCCCAACAACCACCAAAGTCTTTGTCTTTAGAGTCACCCTCCATGCTTCGCCAGAGGACAATGACAAAGAAGAAGATGGTTGCTTCGCAAGAAAGGGAGGAAGAAGCAGAGACTGCAAGGGAAGCCTTAAGCGGCGTGAAAAGGAGGAGGCACCCTTTGGGACCTTTTTATAGGCCGAAGGGGGAGATCTCTACCTTAATTGATCCTCCCCTCAAAAAGAGGCAAGAGGCAGATGTCCTTCCCAAGGATCAGTTACACTACCTCCCACACAGATCCTCTCGTGGGAATACGTGAAACGACAAGTCACTCAAAGCGTAGAAAGATGAAAAGGTGCCAATTCAGCACCAACAACCTAGCCGATCAACACGCAGGACTGATTTTTCAGCTGCAAATCGTATAAGATGTTTGATTTATTAGTGACCATGGATACGATAAATCATACTCAGTCAAATGCAGTAACAAGCAGTCAATTGCGTTTTAAACACTATTACCATTATTTAGAAAGAAAATCATTACATAGTAAAACTCCAGACAGAGGTTGCAATAAAAGAGAGAGAGAGAGAGAAAGAAAGAAAAGGGAGCCAACAAGGCAAGTACATTTTTTTTCTAATATATGGAAATGGGGAACATTGAGAACTTCGTGGTCCCTCTTGAAGCTCGGCAGGTGGAAGACCCTCGACGCCTGGTGATTCACCCCCGATTCCCTCGGCGACGGCCGGTCCAGGCACTGACCCCACAAGCGTAGGAACTACCGTGACCGCGTGCTCTCTGAAGGCAGCCGAAGTTGGTGATTCCCCCATCCACGGAAGCAGAACCATCTTTGCTCCCCCCTCCATCACTTGACGTTGATGAAGGAGACTCCAAGCCTTCCTCATCTGAATCATAGCGTTGCTCGGGGGTGAAGAAGAGCTCATTGAGGACCTGTTCCTGGGCAACCCGGGTGACCATCTGAAGCCTTGGGCGAAACCCTTCCGCAGCCCTCGTCGATAGCCTGACTCATAATAGGTGAAGGCAGTCTGCTTTAAAGCTTCATGGTACTCTTTCGAGCTCCGATAGTGCTCGACCGCCTCCCCCCCGGCTCCCACTACCTTCACCTCAAGCTCAACCACCTTCACTTCGGCCTTGTCCAACTTCGCTTTGGCCTCCGCCAGCTTTGCCTCGTCCTCAGACCGTGCCACTTTGGCCTCCCTCTTGGCCCACTCAGCTTCCTGGAGCCGGCCTTCGAGCTCCTCTCGCTTGGCCGCCCATTGCCCCGAGCGTACCGCATGAGGGTGGCGCTCCTCCTCTAGGAGCTTACTCTTAAGCTAGGTCGTATACCGAGCTTGGGAAAATTGCTCGGCCTGTAAACAAGCCTCCTCTTGGCTCACCCGATCCCATGCTCGGAGTGAGGCCACCACCCATCGAAGCACCCCAATCTTGGAGGTCAACCGACCAATCCTCCGGTCAGACTCTACGTGTACCTGGGCTTGAACCCTCCCCTCGCTCTCCAGCCGTGCTATGAAGTCAGTTATCTTGGCCCCTAACTGGGCCATGAATGTACCTCCCTCCATCCTTTCATAGAGCATGGGAGGGGAACAATGCCAAAATTCCTCCCGAACAAATGGAGGTGCCAGAGCTCAGCACCGATTGTACAAGGAGTTCTAGACAGTGAATCACCCCTGTTGATGGAGAAGAGCCCTCTCTGGAGGAATCGGAGCCGGGACATCCTCCCCAGGCATCCCCAAGCTCGGGACGGCGATGCTCAACTCAGCCTGGATCCGCACCTCGACATCCTCCTCCTCACTGTGTGCCTCGGCTACCTCGATTGGAATTTCAGAGCCAGCCTCCTCCCCTCGCGCTCCTACAGGCTCAGCAGAGGTCCTCTCAATTACTGCGGGCACCTCTGGCTTGATCGTCGGGAGGCTTGGGTGATGGACCTCCTCAACTGGGAGCTCCTCGAGCGGGCATGTGGTCTTCACCTTCTTCAACTGCCTCTTCTCGGCAGTCAAAGCCTTCAACGAGGATAACATCAACTGCTCCCCAGACTCCTTGCACTTGGCTCCCCTTTGCTCTTGGTCGTCTTCTCGAGCAATTCACTTGCCCTTATCTCGGGCAGAAGAAGGACCCTCGGAAGCTCAAGGCGCACTCAGAGTATTGGCCTCCTCTAGATCGATGACCTCCTGCTCTAACGATCGCCCCTCATCCTCACCACTCCACGTTTCAGCCCATCAGAATGCAAGTCATCAACAAAGGCTCGACCCACTGGGACAAGAGAATGCAAAAGCTAAGCTTTCAAAACCCTTACCACAGGGAAGCAGTGCAAGGTGAGGAAAATCATCAATGTTGGATGGAGTCATCAGCTCAATGGTCGATCGACTATTCTCCAGAAGAATTCTAATCTCCTCCTCTAGCTCATAGGGGATCACTGGTTGCTTCGGGGGGAACACCGATTGCAAATTCGGCTTATCAGGAAAGCCCCAGCTGGTAGCACGCTTGGTAGACCCTACAAAGAAAAATTGGGTCTTCCACCCCTTATGCAAAGAATCCTGAGGAGGGAGGTCACGCAGCTCCTCTTCCTCCTCGCCTGAAGATAGAAGATGACCTTCCTGGCGTGGGTTTACTCCTTTAACTCAAAAAAGGTGTGAAAGAGGTCTAAAGAAGTGGTGAGACCACACGAGTGGGAGAGGAAGATGAAGGAGAAGATGAAGGTGCAGGAATTGGAAACCAACTAGACGAGAGCTAGTTGGTAAAACTTCGACAACTGCCCAACAAAGGGATGGAGAGGAAGATAAAAACCACACTTCCAAGCCAAGAGAAACATGTAAAAAAGGCCCGAACAAGAATCCAGGCTGGATTCCTGGGGTTTGGCTGGGGATAAATAATACTACCATGGCAACTAGTAGCGGACCTTGATCTCTTTCACCTCGGCCTCGCCCAGCTCACTGTGCAGATGATGGCTGGACACTGACGTTGAACTCCCCGTGCCTTGCTCAGACTCCTGGATCTCAACCTCAGTGCCATGCTCTGCCATAGAGGAAGAGAAGAACGAGAAGGAGAGAAGGGAATAGCGGAGTCTGAAGACTTAGGGGGAGGAGGATGCTGACGAATCACCGCTGCCATGATCTCTGCCAACTCCGTTGTAACGCCCTAGAATTTTCTAGGAATTTCTATGAGATTTAATACAATTAAAAATGCCTTAGGCACTATTAAAAAAATTAAGGATTTATTTTTAACTCATTTAAAGGCCCTATATTTATTAAAGGGTTAAGCCCAACTCAAATAGGCTCATAAACCAATTTTTAAGACTTTTAAACCCAAGATTATTCGGGTCCATTCTAGAGATCAACCTAACTGGGTGGGCTAGAAAGTAGTGTTTCAGCTTCTGAGCTACCCACACTAAGGCGGCACAAGTCTTCTCCATGGTAGTGTACTTGGCCTCTGCCGGGTTAAATAACTTGGAGCGGTAATAAGCTGCTGGCTCTTTGCCTTCATCATCCACTTGTGCTAACACCGCTCCTAGGGAGTCCTCAATGACCGAAATGTATAGGATAAGGGATTTCCCAGGGATAGGAGGTTGTAAAATCACAGGATTAGACAAATAGACTTTCAAGTCTTCATAGGCCTTCTGACAATCTTCGTTCCATTCAAATTTGACCCCCGCCTTTAACAGTTCGTACAACGGTGACACCTTTGAGAATGTTGAGATATAAATCTTCCAATGAATTGTAGACGCCTGATCAACCCTCGAAGCTTCTTGAGGTTCTTAGGCAGAGGCATGTCCATGACGGCCTTTGCTTTGCTAAGATCAATCTGAATTCCCCATTTTCTAACTATAAAACCTAGCAATTGCTCCGAAAAGTCTATGAAAATACACTTCTTCGGATTCATTTTCAGCTTGTACTCCCTAGCTCTCTGTAGTACCTTAGCCAGAATAGAGAGGTGTTCCTCCTTAGTTTTGGACTTCACCAAGATGTCATCCACATAAACTTCCATGTAGACATGCATCATATAGTAGAATATTGCCATCATCGCCCTTTGATAGTTGAGACATGCATTCTTGAGATGGAACGGCATCACTACGTATCAATACGTGCCCCAGGGCATAGTGAAGGAGGTTTTCTCTTGATCTTCGGGAGGGAGACGGATTTGGTTGCATCCTAAGTAACCATCCATAAATGATAAGGCTTCATACCTTGTAGTATTGTCCACCAAAATATCTATGCGAGGCAGCGAGAAGTCATCCTTGGGACATGCTTTGTTCAGATCCCTGAAATCGATACAAATGCATACCTTTCCGTCCTTCTTGATGACAGGGATGATATTTGCCACCCACTGGTGATATAAGATAACTCTAATGAACTTGGCCTTATGCAATTTGTCCACTTCTTCCTTCATTCTTAAGGCCATGTGGGGGTGAAATCATCTTAATCTTTGTTTAATGGGTGTTGCCCCTGCTTTAAGCACTAGTCGGTGTTCCACCAAGGAGGGGTCAAGACCCGACATGTCCTCGTAAGGGGAGGCGAAAGAGTCACTGTACTCCCTTAGGATCTTGATTAAATCAGCTTTGACTTCTGGAGGGAGAGTAGCGGCAATAATAATGGGCCTGGGATCCTCGCTAGTTCCTAGAGTTACTTCCTTCGTAGGTTCATCCACTGCCAATGATGGCTCATCGAACCTCTTCAGACCTTGCGCATATAGGTCGGCAGTGTCATCTACGTCGCTGTCCTCATAATCGACAGGGTCCTTTTCATCCATGACTTCATAGACTCCTAATCCATCATCGCTCCACACCCCATCTTGTTCTTTTCAGAAGAGCACGACATCGCTGAGCTAGATCCTGTAAGAACCTGATGTGACACCCACCTTAGGGGTGATAGTCACAAGACCGAAGATCCCTTGGACCTAGCAAGCAAGCAATGGGTGGATCGGTGACTTCACTCAAGCGGACTTACCCGCTAAGCACACTCTCGTATCTGTAGGTAATCCAGTGATGGTAGTGAGGGTTCGGGATAGAACCTCGCTGCTCTGATGGTTGACTAGCCAACGAATGAACCCCTAAGGGCTAGGGATGTCCCAAATCATGGGCGACCAACACGCCAAGGGTGTGGGTTAAGTGGTTACTCTCACCTCACTCCGCGGTGGCCACTCAAATGATGAAAAATTTGGATCGAGCGCTCACTCACCGTCCGACGGAGCTAAAAGACAATACTAAATGAGCAATATTAAACCAGCAAGGGAGGAGCAGAAAGATGAATCGGAGGAAAGATGGAGGGTCCGGAGGTTCTGGAGGAATAGAATCAAAAGGGCCGTGATGCCCAAAAAGAAGACGGAGAGAGTAAGATGGAGAATCCGGAGGTCCCGGGGGAGGAAGATAGAAAAGGGCGCGATACCCTAGAAGAAAGTCCGGAAGTTCCGGAGTAGGAAGCGGGGAGAGGCGCGATGCCCCAGAATGGAGATCCAAAGATTCTGGAGGAGTAGAAAGGGAAGGGACGTGGTGCCCAAGGAGAATCAGTGAGCAGTCCAGAGGACCCAGGCGTAAGGGTGTAGAGGGGCATGATATCCCAAGAAAGAGGTCCGGAGGTTCCGGAGAGATGAGGCACCATGGGACGTGATGCCTCATGAGGACAAGAGAGAAATCCGGAGGGTCCGGAGGTAGGAGCTAAAAAGGGGCATGACGCCCTAAGAGAAGATTGGAGGGAGCGCGATGCCCTGCTAGTGTAAGGGGACCCGAAGATCCCAAAGGTAAACGCAGAAGAGATGGGAAACGCGGAGGATACGGAGGTTCCAGAAAGTAGGGAAGATACAGGTCTAGAAACCCGGTGAAGAAGGAATGCAAATGCATGTAAATGCAATACAATGGATGTGATGGATGCATGAAATGTAAAGAATGTGAAGAATATGAGGGATGAGAGGATGAGATCCTCCTCTTCATCCGTGGAGTGGCCCATGAATAATCGATAATAGACAGAAATATGGGTGGAGTTGAACAGAAGGTGGAAGGCCCCTTAGCGGAAGCATGCCCGCCCCTCCACAGTGATGAAAGTGTACAGCCGATTGGCCCAGCAGATAAAATCAAAGTCCATGATGAATCTTCAACAATAAATGTCAACTCCCTTGGAGGATGACGAGCAATAAGGTGAGAGAACTGAAAAGTTGGGATAGGAAGCATCGTGTTGCCCAGGGATCGTGGCGTATAAGAAGTGTTGAACAAAATGGGCATTCATCCCTTGTATGGAAGAAAGGTGATGCGGGACGGACACGCAGGGGACTCGACTCCAAGTTGAATGCGAACCTTGGACTCTAGACAAACTCGCTGTTCGTCCCTAACGAGGGAAGCGTTGGATCATGCGCGGTTGAGAAACCGACAAGAGCTAGGGTGGTCAACTCACTTCCGTGCTCGGAACGAGTCACAGGATGGGTCACTCTCTCGCTCACAGCAGTGACATGGATATTTGAGCGAGCTAATTTCCTATCACATGTAGCGGCATATAAAAAATATACGATCAAAGTAAAGCCTACGAGGAGGGTGGTGAGTTTACCTCCACGCTCCGGGCGTGGGGACGACGACTCCGGCCAAGTACGGTAACTCCCGGTAAATAATTAATTATAATAATTACAGTAGTGATATTATTGCCCACTCCACGCAGGGAGGTAAAGGGCTACAAGTGGGCCCGGGAGGACCGATCTTGGGTTGACGGGCTACAAGTCGGAAGGGCCATTGGGCCGAAAACGGGCTACAAGTCTGACTCGGTACTGTTCCGACTCGACACTATTTAGACTCAGCTTAGCAACTCAGCTCAGCCCGCAGGACAGCAAGTGAGCTCCGCTACTGGGACGGTGGCTTCCGATCGTCTTATAACCATGGCAGATGGCTGGGGCGCTTTTGAGGTGTTGCCGATCGAACTTTGGGAGTGGCAGTCGCCGAATGTAAGCTGACGTATTTTCTGAGGAATTAATTCTTGGACTGCTCCTGTTGGCTTGACTCAGGTCAGATCTGCGCGCTTCCACGACAGGAATTTTTGCGATCAGATCCGGAGGAAGATCGAGGCAAGACCAGTACCATTGGAAAGATGCCTCAAAGGGATACAACATATAATTATTTCAGATCCATCCAACAAGAGGATTGGAAATGAAAATGACTGTGGTGGTTTGAGGGCACCATTGGATGCCTAGGGGCATGGGGAAGGGTTCCCCCATTGTTTCCCCATCACCCGGGGGTGATTGGGGCGTGGAATGGCGAATTCTACCATGTTCCGCCATTCTCAATTTTCCAGAGCAGAAACGGTCCTAACAGTAACTGTTTCTAACGTAGGCAGCCCGCATGGAGACCTCTAGCCGACCAAGAAGTGTCGGCAGGGTATGCGGTCGCCCAACAGACCGTTACCCCACTGCGGCGGCCAATCGGCCTACCGTTTCCCTCGCAGAGCCAGTGCGACTCCCGAGGCATTTCTGACCATTACTTTTTGACCATTGAACAGTCTTTGGGCTTAGCGGTCATGAGATGACCGTTTAACCCTATCTAGTGGTCCCAAGGGAGACCATTTCAGTCCCTAATAGTCACAAGGTGACCGTTTGACCTTTCGTGTAGTTTGGTGGCTTGGCGGCCCCAAGGGGGACCGCTTAGCATCTGAAGCGGCCTAGAGGTGGACCGCTTGGGTCTCAAACAGTTTGAAGGAGACCGTTTATCTCTTGTGAGCGGCGGACGGTAGGCGACCGCCCATCTTGCTCATGCAGTCCGGTGAGGTTCATCTCTCTCCTTGAGGTGGCCCACCATTTGACCGTTTGTGACAGGGACGGTCCAGAGTGGACTGTCGCCTAGATTTTGTCTGACTGAAGTCCATTTCTTACCGATTCAAAATCCCAGGTGAGTGGACCTCGATCCATGCACTGACCTGTGGTCCGACAGATGCTAGGCATCGTGTGGGGGCCATGTGTTAGGGTGTCGTGGGGTCCCAGGAGGTGGTGTTCTCGACTTGTGTCACCATGAGTCGGTGTCGGTACGAGGAGCGATCCTTGTACTTTGTCTGATTTAGGCACGATTTTTTGTAGTTAGAGAGTCTACTCTTTCAGTGACCCTTCACTAGTCGTAGCCTTCTGACACGCGTATGGTCCCACCGGGGAGTGCTGGCGAGGCAACCCGAGAGAGACGACTGTTGGCTAGTTGTCGTGGGCCTCCTACTGTAACGACCCGAGATCCGAATACTGAGAAAGGTCCGATAATCTGAATCTCGAACCGCCACCCACGAATCTGAGGACTCGGAAGGGTTAAAGGGATGGTGTGGAAGTACACGAGAATTTAAAATAATTACACAATTACACAATTCATATGAATTAGTAGGAAATAGAATGAACATTAAGCAAATTACATAGTCCACAAAATAACCACAGTTTAATAATATAACAGTAGTCCACAACTAGTACAATAAGGAAAGAAAGTACAACTATAACGGGCATACCCCGGCTCTGGCGACTGGCCACTAACCCTGGGCACTAGAACCACGTGGAGCCTCAGACGCGCTCCTCTGAAGCCTCGCCTCACCTAAAACGTGAAAATCACAGGGAATGAGCCTCATAACAAAAGGCTCAGTAGGGATCACTCGGACCCCCACCTCGTAAAATGAGAGACTGCAACGCAAAACAGCTAAAGGCGAGTACGATAGGAATAAATAAACAGAAAAGCCCTACTATGCCTGACACCGGTCTCACGATGAGGAAACTGAGACACACATCACGGTGAAAACCAAGAGTCACCACCTGACAAAGATAGGAGTGCCTCCCACTAGAAGCATAGTCGGATGCGTCCCCTAACGACTCATACCGCGTCGCAGTGTCTCCCTACTCGCCCCAGGCGAAAACTAAGACACACACATGTAACACTGACAAGGGTCTAGTCGGAGTCATGCTCGTCAGCACGCGTCTAAAGTCTCCGACCACGTGTGCACACACTGACTGACTGTGCTACGTCAGGCTCTCTCTGAGTGATCCCTACTGAGCATTTTGTTATGAGGCTCATTCCCTACGTTTTTCACGTTTCAGGTGAGGCAAGGCTTCAGAAGAGTGACCGTTTTAGGGTGAAACGGCCAGGAGGTGACCGTTCATCCCTTCTCTTACCCCCGTGGTGAGGCGGTCTTGTGGTGGCCGCTTCTACCATCGGGCGGTCTGGTGATAGACCACCAATCCCTCTTGCGATCAGAGCGCGACCATTTTTTGGGTTTTGAGCCGCTTGATGTCAGGAAGAATAGCGGCCATGCGAGTGACCGCTAGGTGACACCCAGCGTTCAGGCAATGGACCGTCATCCTTCTCGGTGGTCTGGGAGTGACCGCCTAATTTCTGGAGGCATCTGGGGCTATGCGGTCCTGGTTGCACCGCTATGCCTTGCGGTCCCAGCCAGACCGCCTAGCTCTTGGACAGCCCAGGGAGGGCCGCCTCTTAGTTTTCGTGTTTACCATGCCCGTTTGAGGGTTGTGTTGATCTCCGGTCAACCCGGTTGTGACCCAGTGGTCGACCTTCGATCTCGTAAGTGTCCCGGGCACCCCGTGCGTTTCGTGTCTATGTTTAGGGGTATTTGGAGGTACTATGTTACCTCGATTAGTATGCCCATGAGTTTGGGAGTCTGGGTGACTCCATGTGTTCTGGGATTTCGTGTTACGCTTGATCGAGTCACCGTGTATCGGTGTGAGTGTGGTGGGGGTTCCCCCGCACGTCGTGAGTTCTTTGGAAAGTGATTTTCGAGTGGGCCATGCATAAGTCCTTGGGCTGCGAGTCCAGTGACCTAGTCTGGAGCTGGAGGTTTTCTTGGTTCCCTTTTTGAGGGTATGGTCTCAGCAGTCGTGAACCGCTCGTGAGTCATCGTGTCGAGATTTCTGACCCTAGGGTTAGGGCAAATTGACGGCATGGCACCATTCGGTGTAATGGTTTTGACCCCGAGTCTCGTGACTCAAGGACCATTAGATTTAGTGAGTCTAGAGGACTGTCCAGAGTCTGGTGGCTCAGTGCCACTTGGTTCTTCATGATTTTCACGCAGGGTGCGTGCGTGGTTCTCAGAGTTTCTCCTCAGAGAGTGGTCACATCAGTGGCTCCCCACTAGTCATAACCTTCTGACATGCGTGTGGTCCCACCAGGGAGTGGTGGCGAGGCTACCCAAGAGAGATGACTTTAGGCTGGTTGCCGTGGGCCTCCTACTATGGAGGCTCGAGTCAGAGCCCGGAGGAAGAACCAGCTAGAGGGCCTGATGTAGCATTGTCAGTTAGTGTGTGCACAAGTGGTCGGGGACTTCGAATGCGTGCTGACGAGCACGACCCCAACTAGACCCTTGTCAGTGTTACTTGTGTGTGTGTCTCAGTTTTCGCCTAGGGCGAGTAGGGAGACACTGCGGCACGGTGTAAGTCGTCAGGAGATGCGTCCGACTGTGTTTCTAGTGGGCAAGTACTCTTGTCACGTCAGTCATGACTCTCCTATTTTTGGGTTCTGCTTCCCGTCTGTGAGACGTGGCTTCTGGACCATTCCAGCTTGTTTTCCCGAGGTGGTGGCCAGAGGTGCTTGGTAGGGATTACCGAGGCTTCACCGGGCCAGTGTGGGATCGCGCGGTCCCAGTTGGTCATGCCTGTGTACGCAGGCTTCCACAGTAGGGTTGCCTTGAGTGTTTCCTCGGTAGGTCTGGTGTTAGAGTGGTCTAGTTCCCGATTGTAAGATCAGGATCTTCTCTTTTCTGTTGCCAGTAGGAGTAGCTGTAGTGCCGAGTTTTGACTGGCCACCAGTTCGCTATTCCTGCTGTAGTTGTTTAGCTAGTGCTGCTTTCCTTTCTACGGTTATTTTCTCGGTTGGGGTTCCGCGGGACCCCTACTGAGTCTTTGTTTGGAGACTCATCCCTACTTTTCAGGTGCGGTGGTTCTTTCTCGAGGTTCGAGGGAGTTGCGCGGAGGTCCTTAGCTGCCAGCTCACCAGGCCGAGTGTTCACTTGGCATCTTCATATGGTCCGTGGAAGTAAAACCCCGTGCAGGTTTTTGTGTCTCATTCAAAGTCCTTACATGCCTTCACAAGGTCCGTCGAAGTCAAACCCCGTGCACATCCTCGACTTTGTATATTGTTGATTGGGTTGTATCTCAAGTCCGTGCACACCTTCATCATGTCCGTGCACATCAAACCCGATGCACATCTCTAGTTATTTGCTCATTGAACACAAGTCCGTGCACGTTTAACCCCGTGCATATTTTTCTTTGGGTTCAATCCCGTGCACGTCTTTTCCCTGGCATGACACAAGTTCATGCATTTCTATGTGAAACATGCATCCGTGCACATTCTGTCTATGTTTCACAATGCCCATGGCTTGGCACGCAAGTCCGTGCACATCATACCCCGTGCACATTTCGGCTCTTTGCATGTTGAAGACGGTGTAGACACTATATCTAAGCCATTGTTATAAGTCCGAGCATGTCATACCCTGTGCATCCTTTTCTCTTTCAGTATATTGTCAACTGAACTAATCTTTCTGTTGTGTGATAGGTCTTCACTCGATGAGGATAAGGCTGGCACGTGATCCCAGAGCCTTGGAAGCTGACAAGTGGATTTCTTAGAGAAGGGGGCACAAGCTTTCCACAAGTCTAGGGCATCCTCAGAGTGAAGTTATACATATGAGGACATCCCTCCTACAATTCCAGAAAACAACGAAGAGAAGACTCTTGCAGAAGTTTCCAAGAGGGGAGAGATCAAAAAGAAGACATTTGAGATCTAGAGAGGAGAAGAGAGTTCAACAGAGAAGAAGAAAGAGAGAGCAGCAGAGAGCAAGAGTAGAAGAAGAAGAAGAAATAGAAGAAGAGGGAATAGAAGAAGAAGGAGATCAGTGAAAGAGAGGGTGGTTGAAGAGAGGCTCAGTCTACTGGACCATGGATCAAATCCAGGCCAGTCAACTCATCAAGAGCAATAGTTGTGATTTATCATTTGCAGCTTTCCGATTGCTGTGTTTTTCCCATTATTGTTTCGATTATATTCTTTCTTCAAGCTGTTTGTCAGCGGAGCAAGCTGTGAGGCTCAGTAGGCAGAGGTGTGGTATCCTCTAGACAACAAGCTACGGGCAGAGGTGTGGTATCCTCTGGACAGCAAGCTATGTTGCTCAGCGATTTGTAGGCAAGTTGTGATGCCCAGCGGATGCAAGCTATGTTGCGCAGCAGTGAAGCTACACTCGAGTTGAGTGTGGGGTGGACGTAGGTCTGGAGGACCGAACCACCTAAAAGCTCTTTGTGCAATGTGGTTTGATCATCTATTTGTCTTTCGCTAGATGAATGTATAGGCCGATCAATTTGTTCTTCCAAGTCACCTAGCAGGTCTTGTGCACATCAGCCTTCTAATATCTGTTGAGTAGGTTAGAGGTCAGCCATATAGTTGTCTTAGCTGTTCAGTGGATTTTAGATTGCTAACTCTTCACTTGTTCAACATTGGAAGTTGCCACGTTGTTCTAGTTATTTACGCTGATATCTTGTAAGCCATTATTTTTGAACAGGTTTTCTTGGGTCTAATTAGTTCGTTGTAATTCTGCATCATTGATAGTCAGACATATTTTTAATTGGTCAAGGCATTCTCGAGAAGGATTCATTCACCCCCCCTTTGAATCTAGCACACCCAAACTAACAATTAGTATCAGAGCGGGTCTCTGTACATTCAAGATCCAACGATCTTCAGAGGATCCTATTGTTTCCTCGTGGTGCATTTCAGAGTGGGTCAGGTTCTGATTGCTTTCCGTGTTGTAGTTTTGCTATGTTGGTGCTATATGCACTTTTGTTAATTCCAGTACACTTACTTGTTCTCACTCTCTCAACCGATCAAGTTATTTCTCGATGGCACATCCACCGATCTTCAGAGGTGAGGACTTCGATTTATGCCCTGGGTACCCCTGATCCGTTTCCTTCCTTGCAGTTCACACAGACGTGGTGATCGTGATCAAGATTCTTTCGAGATCACACGGCTCAGGACCGACGCGAGATCACACCTCTTCATCTGGCGCCGTCTATGGAAAATGAGCGAAGAGCCATAATGGTGCGAAGAAGTTTCAGTAGGAGGACCGCCGACAGCGGGGGAAATGTCGTGGGGGAAGGAGATCCTGTGCCTTCCCATTCCACGGGAAGCCTCCCCTCTGAGGACAACAACCAACAAGCCAACGTGCTGCCTTCACCAGCTACGGGGGGCAACCTCCCAATGGGGATCCTGACGCTCTCCAAACCCTCAACGCTAAACTGGATATCCTCGTAGACTTAATGAGGACCCAGGCAGCCAGAGAGGAGAAGTCCCGACTTCCCCCGGAAAGCCCCCCCCGTGGCGCAGCTTCCGTACAAACTGTCGAAGGATGCTTCACCCTCCGGGGATGACGGCTTGTGCGCAACAGGTCAGGAGGGCCTTCGCAAGCCCCTCCTCTAGAACAAGAAGCCTCCTCCACTCTGAGGAGAGAAGGACCCAGAACGCGCCAGTAGCTTTGGGAGACTGACACCCCCGAGGGACAGGGAGGTAGTCCGCAAGGATGCCCCCACAGCCCCTCGGCTCAGCGTCAACCAGAGTTGTCCCTCTAACTGAGGGACTTCGAGCGATGTTTCACGGAGCAGGAGCGCGCCCTCTGCGCCTTGCAGAAGATGTCCATCAAGGAGGATGAGGAGCAATCCCTGTTCTCTGACCAAGTCTTGAAGGTTAAGATCTCCCCCAGAGTCTCGCTACTGACCTTCAAATCTTACGACGGCCAGGGAGACCCGGCCGACCACTACGACAGCTTCGACACCCTGATGACTCTCCACTGGACTTCGGACGCCATCAAATACCGAGCGTTCATGACCACCTTGGTCCATGGTGCTCAAGCCTAGTTCCGAGCACTCGCCCCTAGCAGTATCCACGACTTTCGACAGTTCGGGCGGATCTTCAAGGAGAGCTTCGCCAGTAGCGGCCCTCCTAGGTCAGTTGCGGGGCTACTGGCACTAAAACAGGCACAGGGGGAGAAGCTATGGGCCTATATCAACCGATTTATTGGAGGCCTTGCGTATCCCCCGCCTGGATGTTGCCTCGGCCATTACCGCATTAACTAGAGGCACCTGTGACGAGAACCTCCAGCGAGAGCTAGTCCTCCATCTGCCCACCTCTCTAGCCGATCTGGTGACCCCAGCCCTACGCCATGCAGAGTGCGAAGAAGTCCTCAACGCCTGTCGCAGTGCGATGGGCTCAGGTAAAAAGGGAGATAAGAAGCGATCATCCGAGCAAGGCTCGGGCCAGGCGAAAAGGTAGAATCACGTCGGAGATCGCAGGGAGCCCCCTCGAAAATACTAGCGGTACACGCCCCTATCCGCCCCCATCTACGAGATATATGAAGACATCAAGGGCTCGGGCCTCCTCCGCCAACCCGAGCCAATGAAGTCAGACCCAAAGCGTCGCAGTCGATGCAAGCACTGCCAGTTTCACAACGACCATGGACACCATACTGGGGATTGTCATCAGCTCAAGGGCGAGATCGAGCGCCCCGTCCGCCAAGGACACCTATCCCGATACTTGTCCGAGTAGAGGGAGGATCGCGGTATCCCTCCAGAAGAGATTGACAATCAACCCCGTGGAGTCTACATCAACGTCATCTCTAGCGGCTCAGCATCAGGTAGAGATAGTAGCCGAGGAAGGTAGCGTCACGCTGAACGGGCGAGCAGGGCCTCCGAGCCCCCCAAAGTCCCATCGGTGAGCGAGCAGCAGGCCTTGGTGTTCTCCGACCAAGACCTGGAAGGGGTAATTATCCCGCACGATGACGCTCTTGTAATATCAACTGTGATTATTTATTTATTTATATATTTTTTCCCTCTCTTCATTCTTCTATTTATTCTTCACTCTTTTTCTTCTTTTCTCTCTCTTCTTTTTTGGTGTCCACAACACCTCGGTGGGCGCACTGCGCGTCGAGGATCCTTAGGGCATGGGCGTCACGTTTCATCTGCCAGATGCACCGGGTGGCAGAGTGTGCCGCTGAAGGCTTGTTGAAGTGTGCCGTTGAAGGCACTTAAAGCGTGCCGCTGGAGGCATTTGAAGTGTGCCGCTGAAGGCACTTGGAGTGTGCCGCTAGAGGGCACGTTGGGGCGTGCCGTTAAAGGCTACGCCAAGCTTTTTGAAGGGGCTCGTGAGCGTGCCGCTGAAGGCTTGTTGAAGTATGCCGTTGAAGGCTATTGAGGGTGTGCCGTTGAAGGCACTTCGTAGCGCGCCGTTGAAGGCACATGGAGCGCGCTGTTGAAGGCACATGGAGCGCGCCGTTGAAGGCACATGGAGCGTGCCGGCGAAGAAGCATCAGGAGCGTGCCGACGAAGCCCACGCTAGGCGTGCCATTGAAGGCCTGTTGGTGTGTGCCGCTGGAGGGCACGTTGGAGCGTGTCGTTGAAGGCCACGCCAGGTTTTCTTCAAGGGGCTCGTGGGTGTGCCCCGGAAGGGCACATGAGCGTGATGAAAGGTGGATCTTGGGCCTGTCTTAGGTCGATTGACGATCCGTTTGATTCTCTTCGGGGGCCCATGAATGGTGAGCGTTCCAAGGGTTGGTTTCTCTTCGCTGTCGTGATTCCGGAGACGGCTCCACGGCAACACGTTGTTTGTTCAGAGGGTCCGGATGAGACGTGTTCTCCACGGTCTCTTTGGTTGAATTTGTTGTTGCTGTTGGACTGGTAGGGACGTATGGACGTGCGATTTTACACGTCTACACCCCCCCTCTATCTCGTTATTATATTCTTCTTATTCTCCTGTGAATTACTATAGTAGAAACAAAAAATCAGAAAAGAGGGAAAATGGCAGTTGCAAAAAGAAAAGGAGAAAGTAGAAAAAAATATGAGAAAAAAAGAAGAAATGGTCGAGCAAAAAGAAAGAAAATATCTTGTGAAGAATAGAGAAAAGATAAAAAGAGAAAATAGAAAAGAGGAGGAAAAAGAATTTCATAGATTTGAGCCCAGTCCTACACCAAATGGAGCGGCTCATCGTCCCTACAATTAGCGTGATCACAGTTGATGCTTGTCGTCATCCCTGACACGGAATTCACTTTGCCGGCCAATGAGTTTCATCCTGCATCAAATTGGTATCAGAGCCTAAAAGGAATCAACTTATTCTCATAAGTTGAGGTTCTACAGTTATACATTCGGTATGATCCCTCTCCCAATTATATTTGCTGCACATGTACCTAATGGAGAATGTGTAGAAATCGATTTATATGAGTCGGAAGATAGAAATTGGATTTCACCTGACATTGTTAAATCACTTGCAAAAAATTGGAGAAATTATTATTGAAGGTGGCCGTATAGTTGTGGAGTTATATAAGAAATTCAAAACAGTCACATATCATGATGGAGCTTGGTGTGACATTGGGTCAATGGCTGACACATGTATTATTTTAGGAAGAAAGTGGTTAGAAGAAAGAAGTGTTGTTATTGATTCAGAAAGAAGAACTTGTATTTTGAGACATGATACATTGCCGGGTGAATTTACTTTTCATAATCTATTATTATCTCACCCACAAATAAACCATGTGCATCAAGTTTCTGAATGTCAGTCAAAAGCAGAATTAAATGAGGCACAGCTCCCTGTGATTGATCAGGTCCCAGAGATTATTTTATCTCCAGCAGAGGTTACAGATAGTCAGGGTACAGTCTTACCGATTATTGATTCTTGGGATCATGACATGTTCTTGCAGTCTGGGTTGGCTATGATTTGTGCTTTTCTTTGCCCTGGATCGACCTCCCCTCCTCTTTCTTTCACTCTTTGGAGGATGCCCCCTACCATCCTCTTTTTAATCATATTCCGTAGAGAGTCCTTCCAAAGAGTTTGCAGAGGTTAGGGTGGCATCCGGGCATTCTTTCCTCTTCTTCTCCTCTTCCTCTGGCACTTATCCCTCTGAAGTTCCCGAGCAAACAAGGTCAGTCATCTCATTTTTCGAGCCAGTTTCTACACTGGGCAGAGTCAGTGGCTCGCTCTGAGAGTACCAGCCGAGTTCGCATTGAGTGATCAGATTGCACCAGCGGATATTGTACTTTTCATTTTGTACTGTAATGGCCTTGGCCTATCCGATGTATCAAAGAAGTATTAATAAGAAAAAGAGGACTTGCTTTTGCTCTATATTGCTTACATGTGCGTTTGTGAGAGAGGCTCAAAAATAAAATTTACGTAGTGTTGTCACGTTCCATGTCTGAGGGATGGGCATTCCTTCCATGGTGGCCAGTCGGTACGCTCCTTTTCTGAGCATCTCGACCACTCGGTAGGGGCCTTCCCAATTAGGGGCCAGCTTGCCCATCACCTCCAGTGGTTGAGAGGCTTTGACTTTTCTTAAGATGAAGTCTCCTGGCTAGAAGTGTCTGTCTCGGACACTAGCATTATAGTACTGGGTGAGGTGCCGCTGGTATTCCGCGGCTCAGATGCTTGTAATCTCTCGGATCTCGCTCGCCAAATCAAGGTTCTCCAGCAATTGTTGCTCGTTCACCTCAAGCGAGAAGTTGGTGATTCAGAGAGAGGGGTTGCTGATCTCCAGCGGAATCACAACTTTAGTGCCATACACCAGTTGAAAGGGGGTTTCACCGGTGGCCATTCTTGGGGTAGTCTGGTGTGACCATAGTACGTTTGGTAATTCCTCCAGCCAACTGCCCTTGGCCTTGCCTAGCCTAGTTTTTATGCCTTTTAAAATAGCCTTGTTGGCATTTTCAACTAGCCCGTTGGCTTGAGGGTGGGCCACCGAAGTGAAGTGGTTGCGAATATTGAGGTCGGCACATCTGTCTCTAAAGTAGTGAGAATCAAATTGTCGATCGTTATCGCTCATAATCATTCGGGGGATACCAAAATGACAAATGATTGACTTCCACACGAAACTCTAAATGACCGATTCGGTGATCCTGGAAGTGGCCTCAGCTTCAATCCACTTTGTAAAGTAGTCGATGGTGATGATGATGAACTTCTTCTGGGCCTGAGCCATAGGGAATGGCCCCAGAATGTCGATTTCCCACAGAGCGAAGGGATATGCCTCGATAACAGTAACAAGCTCCGATGCGGGCTGGTGGACCAGATGGTCGAAGCGTTGACATCGGTCGCACCTCTGCACATAGGTAGAACAATCGCGCTGAAGGGTAGGCCACCAGTAGCCTCGCCGAAGTAAGATCTTGGCAAGTGATCTTCCTCCCTGGTGTGCGCCGCACATGCCTTCGTGAACTTCTTGAATTGCTTGGCTAGCTTCGTCGGTGCTAAGACACTTAAGGAGGGGACCAGAGAAAGACCTACAGTACAAGGCGTCGTCTAAGATGATGAAGCGCCGGACTTGGTACTTCAATCTCCGAGCTTCCTGAGGGTCAGAAGGTGCCTGGGAGTCTCGGAGCTAAGAGACGTAAGGGGTCCGCCAGTCACTTGGGGTAGTCGCGCCAATGATCATGAGCTCAGCATCGATGCTTGGTCGTTCTAGCTCTTCGAGGAAGACCGAATGGGTACCTTTAGGGCTGAGGGAGGAGGCTAGGCGAGAGAGGGCGTCTGCTCGGGAGTTTTCCTCCCGAGCTATTCAGACTACCTTAAAACTCTCGAATAGCTGGGCTAACCCTCGGACCGTTTGAAGGTACTTAATCATAGGTGCTTCCCGAGCTTCGTAGTCGTCATTGCGTTATTGTGTGGGTAGTTTCGTATTCGCACATAGAGTCTGTAAGAGGACTTGTGACTTAGCAGGGTGCCACCCGAGGGGCATCAAAGTGTATCCCTGACATGAATAGTGTCAAGGTCGGGGTAGTAGGGGTGCCGTAGGCACTGTTATGCTGGAGTAGTTGGCGTCACCACGGTCGAAGCGACCGAATGACGTAGGCACCACTTGTCACTGGAGCGGTCAGGCACTGTTGAGACTTGAGTGGTTGAACGGCATAAGCATTGCCATGATAGGAGTGACCAAAGTCGTTGAGCTCAGGGTTATCGGGTGCCGTGGGCCCCAGTAGGACTGGATTTATCGAGCGATCGGGCATTACAGATCCCAATGTGATTGGTGTAGTTGGCAGTCGGGTGTCGGGGGCACTGTTGTGACTGAGGTGGCTGGCAGTCAGGCGTCGGGGGCACCGTTGTGGCTGAAGTGGCTGGCAGTCAGGTGACGGGGGCACCATTATGGCTGAAGTGGCTGGCAGTCAGGTGCCGGGGGCACCATTGTGGCTGAAGTGGTTGGCAGTCGGGTGTCAGGGGCACCGTTATGACTGAGTTGTTGAGCGATCGGGTGCCAGGGGCACCGTTGTGGCTATAGTGGCTGGCAGTCGGGTGCCGGGGGCACCGTTGTGACTGAAGTGGTTGGCAGTCAGGTGCCGGGGGCACCGTTGTGACTGAGTTGTTGAGCGATCGGGTGCTGGGGGCACCATTGTGGCTGAAGTGGTTGGCAGTCGGGTGTCGGAGGCACCGTTGTAACTAAAGTGCTTGACAGTTAGGTGCCGAGGGCACCGTTGTGACTGAAGTGGCTGGCAATCAGGTGCCGGGGGCACCATTGTGACTGAGTAGCTGGCAATTGGGTGCCGGGGGCACCGTTGTGACTGGAGTGCTTGACAGTCAGGTGCCAGGGGCACCGTTGTGACTGTAGTTGATGGGCGGCACTGGACCTTGATCCACGTGCTCGGGGCCCGTTGATAGAGGTAGGGGCCTGGTGCTTCATCTTGCGTTGGGACTTGTGAAGTACACCCATTGTCTGGGTAATAACACTGAGGGCACGCTTATCAAGGTGGCACCGAAGTGACACACAATCATCGAGTCGGGGAACCACGCTGGACGCCTCGATTGAGCCATGTCTGATGATGTGAGACCATTGGGACAGAGACTGGATCTGGTGCTCTCATCAAACAATGTCTGTGTCGTGTGGGAACGTCGAGCAGAGACTGGGCAAGGTGCCTCGATCTAGTGACGACTAAGAGTGCATGATTATTGAGGCAGGGACTAGTAGGGGCGCTCTCATAAAGTGGCATCTGGGTCATGCATGAATGCCAAGGCAGGGCCGAGCCGGGTGTTCCCATAGAGCGACGTCTGGGGGCGCATGACTATCTGGGCAGGGCTCGGGCAGACTGCTTTCACCGAGCGACATCAGGGTCATGCACGACTATCGAGGTAGGACTCGGGCAGAGTGCTTTTACCAAGCAAGATATGGGATCGTGCACGATTATCGAGCCAACATACGTCCATCACAACAAGGGGCCAGAGGTGGGTGCTTAGACTAGACGCCGTAGGAGGGATGCTCATGCGGCATGCCCTCGGCGTAAGCCTAGTAAACACACACACAAATCTCCTTAGCGCATCTTTGCTCCTTGATGCTTGAGGCTGGCTGGTTGTTGATGTTCGTCCATGATTTGTGCTTCTAAAGGGGGGGATTTTATAGGTAAAGTTGAATGGTCACAAGGGGTTTACGCGGACTGGCTTGAGGGGGTAAAGCTGGTCCGCATAAACCCCCTCCCCTGGATGGGGTTTACGCGGGTTGGCTTGAGGGGGTGAAGCTAGTCTGCGTAAACCACCTCCCCTGGATGGGGTTTACGCGGGTTGGCTTGAGGGGTGTTCGTGATTTTGCCTGATCTATTTTTCTTCATCCATCCGGTTAATCTAGGCTGATATCTTCTAATCCCTAAATTTTGCATTATTTTCCTGTTCTAGATTTTAATTCGGTAATTGGATCTATTCACCCCCCTCTAGATCCACGTTCTACAAGGTAGACCGCGTCCATCTAACTCTAACAGCCGCTTCATGAGAGCACCACTACCAGTCCTTACCTCGATAGTCATGCACCATTAGTCATCACTCGATTGAGGCACCCTGCCAGATCTCTGCCTTGACATTCGTACATGAGATAGACGTGGCTTGATGAGAGCACTGTACCCAGTCTCTGCCTCGATGTTCATGCATGACACAGACATTGTTCGATGAGCGCACCCTGTCCAGTCTCTGTCCCTATGGTCGCGCTTCATCAGACATGGCTCAATCGAGGCACCCAACCTGGTTCTACACCTCAATGATCGTGTGCCACTTTCGTGTCACCTTGATAAGCATGCCCTCAGTGCTGTTACCCAGATAATGGGCATACTTCACAAGTCCCAGCACAAGATGAAGCGCCAAGCCCCTACCTATATGAACGGGCCCTGAGCACGTGGATCAAGGTCCAGTGTCACCCATCAACTCCAGCCACAATGGTGCCCTAGGCACTCGACTGTCAAGCACTCAGTCACAACGGTGCCCCTAGCACCCGACTGCCAGGCACTCCAGCCACAACGGTTCCCCCGACACCTGACTGCCAAGCACTCCTGCCACAACGGTGCCCCCGACACCCAACTGCCTGGCACTCCAGCCACAACGGTGCCCCCGGCACCCGACTGTCAAGCACTCCAGCCACAACGGTGCCCCCGACACCCGATTGTCCAGCACCCCAGCCACAACGGTGCCCCCGGCACCCGACTGTCAACCACTTCAGTCACAACGGTGTCCCCGACACCCAACTGTCAACCACTTCAGTCACAACGGTGCCCCCGGCACCCAACAATCTTGAGCTCAACAGCTTTTGGTCTCTCCAGTCATGGCGATGCTCACGCCGTTCGACCACTCAAGTCTCAACAGCGGCTGGCCACTCCAGTGACAAGTGGTGCCTACGTCATTCGGTCACCTCGGCCGTGCTGACGCCCAACTACCCTAGCACAATGGTGCCTACGACACCCTACTACTCTGACCTCCACATTGTCTCATGACAGGAAGACATTGTGGCCCCCCTCGGGCGGCACCCAGCTGAGTCACAGGTCCTCTTACGGACTCTACGTGTGAATAAGGAATTATCCACACAATAACGCAATGACCCGGGGGCCGTCACAAATGACAAAATTATCCTGCGGCTTGCAAGCACTTGTAATCGGGCTCTCATGCCCCCATATAAATGCCCTTCATGGCATCTAAGCCATGTAATCTAGTTAGGGAGTGGATCCCCCTCCTCACTGGGACCAGTCTCCTTGCCCCCAGCTATCTCTGCTGTGTTGCTGTTGCCCTATCACTGTTGCATGGACTAAGCCCTCCCGATGTCGCGACGTCCAGGGTCCCTGACTCTCTCTTCGGCAGTAGAAACAAAGGTGTTCGGGCTTCGCCCGATGTAAAATAAATACCGACTACTTGCGGTCGGTGGGGAAAGACGTCCAGTACACGACTCCCCACAGTCGCCTGCGCACTCGTACCTGTGAAACCTCCTTCTCTCCATGCGTCGCCCATCTCCCGAGCACACGTGCCACGTCCTGACGACGCATCCCCAGTTAAACATTTGGTTCCACAGG
Organism: Amorphophallus titanum; assembly: GCA_024336825.1. Lineage (NCBI taxonomy): Eukaryota > Viridiplantae > Streptophyta > Magnoliopsida > Alismatales > Araceae > Amorphophallus > Amorphophallus titanum. The sequence goes on along the minus strand of JANBPO010002190.1, from coordinate 2,174,646 downwards.
TGATCATCGAGAAATCGACTGGCACGCCTGCATTCCATCCAGCCATCCCTGTTCCAGTTTTTCAGAACGATTAACCATACGCCACTCCCTCCAGTGCGTTCCTATCATTCTTTCCACCTTCATTTCAATACCCCTGGAATTCCCGCGTGCTAAGTCGACTGTGCACACACAAGCTCAATGCCTTGAGCCAGGCCTCTAGTTAGTTTCCCCCCCAGTAGGATGCTACCGCAAGGCAAGGGAGCCCACGAAAACTAGCCTAAAAATCGTATATTAGGAACACACCCCGCCACCACTCCTAGGTGGGCTGACACACAGAAAAGTGTCGTCAGGCTACGACTAGTGGAGGCTCACAAGACACAGAGACTCCGAAATGTCAGTGTTGAAGTACGGACAGGCTAAAACATGCACTGTCGCACATACCTCGGAACACCAAGCACAAGCCACCCGACATAAGGCAGCACACTAAACTGCCTTCAGACTCAGGACAACTGACACAACGATCCTTGAGTCCCATGACTCGGGGTCAAGATCATCGCATAAAAGTGGTAACATGCTGCCAATCAGCCAAATCCCTAAGCCAAAGTCACGGTAAAATATCAATAAAGGAAAAACATCCGCATAATACGAATCACGGAGACCTAGGGGATCACCAAGACCCTCAAAGCTCATGGACACGTAAATCAAGGTAAAATAGCACCTCAAGACGTCCAAAACCATGTCTCGATCGTATACAAGAGCTCCGAGACATTCACGAGGTCGCATGTCAACCACTGGATCTTACCAGGTTGACCAGAAACCAATAATGACTCTCAAGTAGTACGAAATACTATTCGATATAAAGGTACTCCTGGCTACCTTATAACATGGTCACAGCCCTCATAAGACATCAAAGACATCCACGGGACAATGGGCAAATCACAAGGTCAAGCCAAGACAATAGAAGGCCAAACCATCGGGAAAACACATTCTGGGAAGAAACGGTCGTTCGTCTGACCGCTAGGCAACTCAGGCGGTCAGCCAAAGGGCCGCTACTCACACACAGAGAACACAGACACTTGGCAGTCATAGAAAGGGCTGCAAGGTGACTGTAGCGGTCATACACCTGGCCGCCAGACCCAGTCAACCCTCGAACTGACTTAACTAGCAAACCACCAAAATGGTCTACTATAGAACCGTTTCACTGAGCTTAGCGGTCAGAGTTTAGACCGCTAGCCCAAACCGACTTAATCCGTTGACCAAATTCAAAACGATGCTTAGCGGTATTACATAGGGCCGCCAAAGCTAGCTTCACGGTCTATCGTACGACTGCTTAGCCAAACCGACATACCACACACAGCCTAGCGGTCTTCCAAGGGACCGCTTGACAGAGCTTAGCTGTCCTTCAATGGGCCGCAAGCCAAGGAAAATGGTCTATCGCATGACCGCTAAGACCTGAACTGACATAGAACCGAAAAAAACCCAAACGGTCGCCACTGGACCACTTAAGGCCTGAAAATGGTCTCTGAAAGGACCGCTAAGGTGTTACGACAGGAAAAATAGAGGATTGGCCGAAACCCAGCCCTTGCACGCCCCGGTCGCCCTAAAACGAAGGGGAAACAATCCTAATGACTAAATTAACCTTGCACAGTCCAGAAGGGATCAAATCGACGCATAAACGACAAGAAACGGGCGATTCCACCGAATCAACCCAAACTGAGTCACGGGGGTTCCCGGGCTCATACCGGTCCCAAATGACAACCAATTGCAATACAACTAGCGGGAATGGAATGCTAACATGCCAGAGGTTCCAATAAAACTAATCTAGCAAGAAACCGTCGTCGGGAAAGGCGAACTCGTCTCACACCCCCCCAAGCATGCTTTCGCCCAAACACTATGAAACCCGCTCATATGCACATCGTTCGGCTCCAAATCGCGAGAGAACGTAGAAGAGAAGTGGAGTATGCATCTCCCTACCTCCATCGAAGTTCTCGCATGCCGAAGCGACTAAACCACGGTGAAAATAACACACAAACCAAACCACGCCGGCTTTGAATCCACCAAGGGATCGCGCCAACACCACGCTCCATCCTTCACTCCGGCTCGATCCACGATAACCCCGCGACGTTCCTGCTTCCCCTACCTCGCCACGGTCGTGCACCCCGCGGAGAGAGGAGAAGAGAGGAAGGAGAACGAGGGAGAGAGAGTGAACGTGAGGAAGAGAGAGAGGAGAGAGGGTTAAAAAGGAAAGGGAATTAGGAATTTCCTTATTTTCAAAAAATCTAATTTTTTGCCTAAAAATTCACTAATTCAGAAAAATATGAAAAAATAGTCTAAACGATCCTTGGAAAAAGAACAATGCAACTGTAGCGTCCTCGAGTCGATGAACTCAACAGTAAACTCACCACTGGGTTTCGTAACTTGTATGAGAGAAAAATCTACGTGGATCGTAAAACACAACTCAATACCCACAAAAGTGATCTGAAAGCTCTCCGAATAGATCCGAAAGAATTCAGGGTGTTACATCCTCCCCTCCTTTAAGAAATTTCATCCTCGAAATTAACGGAGCTAATATGAAAAACCAGGGAAGAGCAAACCTAGAATGCTGGCAATGATCATCAAACTCTAGCCAACACCAATACTTAGAACTTAACAACACAAATCTCGAAAAACACAATTCAGAGGGACACTGCCAGACCACAATCACAAGCACACACTCTGGATCTCAAGGTAAATCGATCTACAGAATGAACATGATACACAAGTGAACACAAGTCTGACACCTCTGAAATTAGGCAACGTCACTTACATCTCACAGGAAAGGAGACACGACCTATGCCACGACAATAGCTACCAATAAAACAAATGGTAGACACAATAAGCCTCAGCTTAAACAAGGAAGCATAGTCCTCTAAGTTGACAGCTCCACATCATCGGCTTCAGTGCTAGAACAACAACAAAACCTGGCACACAGGACGCCAACGACAGCACTGGACCACAAATACAATCAAGTCAGTCCTCACTTAGACAATACATCTGATTCGAATCACATGCCAACTCTACCATAATAGAAGAATACAGCAAAACTAACCGACAAGACCTCGGTCCACTCAGTGCCAAATCAGATTCATAGGGAATTCCCCCCAAATTGAACACAACCGCCAATAGACAATGACGACAACAACAACAACAACAATAACAACAACAACAACAACAATAGTGATAGCACTTGTAGAATCACGGCTCCGTACTCAGCATAGAACCATGGAACACAACTGCAAGCTGGGTCACATCAAGGCACAACAACAGCTGAACAGACGACTATAATATACTAGTCATACAGTGAGCAGCTTACCAATAAGGACCCACAACAACAATAACAATAGTCTTGGGAAACACATCTCAAGGACCACAATCACGTACCGAGAACACAATACCCAAGAAAAAGTTACAGAGGAGTAGAGAGTACTCAACCAACATATATGCCAACATACTCCCCAACTCTTAGAAATGTTGGTGCCAACACCATAATGCCTCCAATAATAGCACAACAATCAACAACATCAAGGCACACATGGCTAAGACAAAATCACATCGAGGAAAATAATCCTCTCGATCGGCCAGAATCTTCCAACCAATGATCCTCGACCCGTGGGTTACCAACCCACATGCTTCCGCTGCACACTCATACAATGCACACAGGCATCAGAAATACCTGGGTATTCACACCTCAGCACACACTCAATGCTATCACAATTCACGAAATTGCAATACAATATGCCACGAGTACCGATCCTACTAATAATCGATCACAAGTCGCCTAAGTGCAAACCAAAGAGAGTATTAGCTTCAGCACAAAGTGCAAAGGAATGCTAATCTCGGCTTATCCTTACGTCCTGAGACAATTACTGAACCTTCATAACATATGAGCCGCCAGACACGGCACGATGAACACGGTGCACAATGGCTCCAAACACAAAACTTGGTCCAAAGCCAAGCAACCATCGAACAAGAGCAATTCAAGTTCAGAACTAACACAGTCCAGACTTAAGCAGACGCAAGACAAGGGCCTCACCAAGACAACACTTCTATAGTTTACCTCAAAAAGCTTCCACCAAACAGGATGAGAAGAATTAAGCTCAGTAATAGTAGCTCACCAAGAAGGAAAAATTCTAGGTTCGCCTGAGCATCTTCTCTAAACCAAGGCATAGAATCGACCACTTTAACACAAACGAAACACCTCAGGAGCAGAACAGAATAAAGCTTGGATGACCAAAACAACATAAAAATGTGCATGGCCATTATACCAATGATAAGAGTCACCAGCCACCTGAACAGGCCACGGGAGAAAAAATCTCGAATAGTGCACCACAGATTCACGCCTGTTGGCAAACTCTGCCAAGTACAACATAACCAAGATAAACACCATCACGAAAAGAAGCATCTTGTCACATCTTGACGAGAGCAAAACCATCTCGCACAGTGCCAATACAGCACGCACAAGACCACACATGGAAATAAAGCGACAAATAATCACAAAACCTATGCCAACTACCGACTGTACTGGACCTTGTTGGTTATGATATTCTCACATTGTCTTTGACCCTAGTTTTGATGATAACAAATATTGTGTGTTTGTGGAAGCAGTTTGCATACCTTATTAGGATGTAGCTTGGAGGTGAATCCTTCAGGCTGTACCATGTACACCTCTTCTGACAGATTTTCATTAAGAAAAGCTATCTTCACATCCATTTGCTAGATCTCATAATCTAGTTATGCAGCAATGACAAGGAGGATTCTGATTGACTTAACCATGGCTACTGGCGAAAATGTCTCGTCATAGTCAATGCCTTGTCTTTGACGATATCCCTTCGCCACTAATCTAGCCTTGTATGTGTCAATCTGTCCATCTGCACCGATTTTCCTTTTGAATATCTATTTGCAGCCAATAGGGACTTTCCCTTCGGGTACATCAACCAAGTTCCAAACTTTGTTGATGTACATAGACTCGATCTCTGAATCCATCGCCTCTTGCCATTTCTCAGAATCTGCACTACGGATCGCATCCTGGTAGGATTGAGGATCTTCATCCTCATCGATACATACCTTAGAGGACCTCTCTGAGACATGTCCAACATATCTCTCAGATTCTCTTGGTAGTCTACCAGATCTCCGTAGTGTCTATGTTTCATTCTGAGTAGGATTAACCGATTCAGTCTCATCTAATGAGATAGTGTCTTTAGGCTGTGGTTCTTGGACCTCATCCAATTCTATCTGGCTCCCACTATTTTTCTGGAGTAGATATTCTTTTTTTATAAATACAGCTCTCTTAGCCACTAAGACCCTTTGCTCAGAGCGGTGATAGATATAATATCTAAAGGTCTCATTTGGATATCCCACGAACCTACACTTGTCGGGTCTAGATTCAAGTTTATCACAATCGTTCCTTTTCACATGGACAGGACACCCCAAAAATTTAATGTGATTAAAATTTGGTTTCTTACCCTTCCATATCTCATATGGTATAGAAGGAATAGATTTGCTTGAGATCTTATTCAATAAATAGGCTGCAGTCTCAAAAGAATTTGAGGCTTTTCACATATACATCACCTGAGAACCCATTGTGTGTGATCCTCTAGGCCCATAGTCACTCCAGTTTAAGACCCATTAACTTCTAATTCTCAATTAGAAGTAAATTAAATTTATTATTCGCTTCTACCAGAGCTGAATAATAGTTTAATTTATTCCGAACCTTTGATCACGTTGGGTCAAGTAAATCCACGTGATCCCAAAGGACATCCGGTTCAAATCACTCTGTCTGGTACATGTATGTCTACAGTTACCGCATCGTTATAATCCCTCGCTCTTTCTATGAGTCTGGTTTGATCGAGGGTATGGTAACTGTCAAACTCCATGATCGTGCCATTCGATCACGACCTCCTTAAAGTGTATGACGTCCATTCTAAACGAACTCACACGACCCTGGCCAAGGATTTAATGGAGCGTGAGTGTCATGACCCATTAACTATCTGATATATACTCGATAGTGACCAATCCCCTCTTGACCATTGATGATCTTCACACGTATCCTACAATGGTTAATAACTTAGAAATTCATGACTTGTGATTAAAGTCACTTAGCCAACTCATTAAACCATTCTAATCCTCGTGTAAGATCCGATCAATGTCTCAAGTCAAAGGACCAACGATGCTACTGAGATAATTAGATCTTCAGTTGACATTAGGTATAATCAACCATCTGAATATCCAATAATAGATCAGTTCAGTGTACATCCTCCCAGGACGTACACCTACACATATGTGTTGGTGTCCCGTGCTAGTGACCATGTGGTGGGGACACCGGGCCCACTACCGGACGCTGCACCATCGCATCGAGCTTATGGCTCGGAGATTCAGCTTCTTGAAGACTCAGCTTGTGGTCTGTCTTATGTATCGCGTCTGTATTTTTATTTGTGTGTATTTGTGTGTATTGAGTATACATATACATGTATAGTGTACGTATTTGCTTTCGTCTTATTAGGCTAGTCATAAGTCAGATATAAGCTCAACCCGATGAGACAGGAGGTAATGCCGCAGCTTTTTGACGGCAAACACCAATGCCAAGCATACTTTCTCCATGGGGGAGTAGCGGTACTTAGCACCAATTAGTTTCTAGCTGAGGTAGTAGAGTGGCTACTCTTTACCTTCCTCGTTGACTTGCGCCAACAGAGGCCCTAACGAAGCGTCCATGGCAGCAATATAGAGTACGAGGGGTTTACCCTTGACGGGCGCTCCCAAGACTGGAGGAGTGAGAAGGTACTCCTTGATCTACTCAAAAACTATCTGACATTCTAGGTCCCAAATGAAGGGGGCGTCTTTCTTTATCAACTTGTTGAAAGGCGCACATCGACCGGAGAGGTTGGAGATAAATCTCTGAATGTAGGTCAGTCTACCCTGGAGTGACCTAAGTTTAGTGAGGTTGCTGGGCAGCGGAAGCTCTCGGATCACTTTGATCTTGCTGGGATCCACCTCGATTCCTCAGTATCGAACAATGAAACCAAGGAATTTGCAGCTGGATACACTGAAGGCACATTTCATGGGGTTCATCTTGAGCCCATATTGTCGGAGACGGTCGAAGACTTGATGCAGATCACGTAGGTGGTCTTCTTACCTTCTGGTTTTGACGACGAGGTCGTCAACATAGCATTCGATGATGTTGTGTAACATCTCATCAAAAATTTTGGTCATGGCTCTCTGGTAGGTAGCACTAGCATTCTTCAAACCGAAGGGCATGTGCTTGTAGTTGATGATCCCTTTGGGGCATCTGAAGGCAGTGTAGCCCTTGTCTCGGAGGGACATCCAGATCTAGTTGTAACCCGATGACCCGTCCATGAAAGATAGGGCTTCGTGTCTGGTGGTCATGTCGACCATCGTCTCTGTGATTGGGACTCAAAAGTCATCCTTCAGATAGGCTTTGTTCAGGTCCCGGAAGTCGACGCAGATGTGGACTTGACCATTTTTCTTTTTGACCGGGACAATGTTAGCGAGCCAGATCGGATAGATGCACGGATCGATGAAGTCGACCTCCACCATCTTGTCCACTTCGGTCACAACCTGGAGCTCCAGCTCGTGGTGCATGCGCCGCTGGGGCTGTTTGACTGGCATGGCTGTGGGAGATATGGCCAGATCATGCTCCGCCACAGAGGGATCTAACCCAGGAATCTCCTAGTATGTCCAGGTGAAGTAGTCTTTGTATTCAAGCAGGAATTGCTTGTAGTCCTACCTATCTACTTCGGTGAGGAGAGCACTGAGGAATGTGGGCTGAGGGGCCTCATCGTTGCCCAGATTGATCCCGATGAGCTCATCGACGGTTGCTTGGCCACCATCCTCCAGCTCGGGAGGAGCAGGCTGAAAGTCAATGAAGTCTTCATCATCAGCGACGGCTTTGTACACCCATGGGTCTTCGAAGCCAGTGATTGAGGCTACTGGAACTGGAAGGTCGTCGCTGCTGAGTCCGGACAAGGGTTGTCCTGGGCCATCCGTGTTGGACTGGCGTCTATCGACCGGAGTTTCGGAGGCTTGGTCGGAGTTGCCTGCCAAGGCCGGCGATGCCTCACGATCTTCGTTCTGGAGGCCTTCCTCAGGGGGAAGGTGTGGCGAGGTAGGCTCTGGAATTGGTTGGGAGGCCGCGGGGGTTTCCTCAATCTCCACATCCTCATGGATGGGCAAGGAAGTCTCGTCGAGTGCTAGAACTGGAGTACTAGTCCTGGTTGGGAGTGAGATTAGAATCTCGTCTCCCTCATCTCCCGAGCTGTCGAACTTGGTGCTGGCGACAACCGGGTCAGCGGCTGGTTGGGTTGGTCCCATGACATGGACCGCATGGTAGACGCAGAAGTCTGGGTCTTGGTCATAGCCGAGACCTCTAGTGTCTTTTTGGGAAAATGGGGGTTGCCCCCGGACTTGCGACTTTTAGTTGATTGTACTCTATTTTGGACATGAGATGTACTGAACCTTGTAGTAGTTTATCTATTTATTTAAATTTTACATTATTATTCAGTTGTATATTGTGCTATCCCTGCAGTACTTTAGCTTCTTGCACACTCTCACACCATCCTTTCTTCCCTTCTGAGTCTTCAGGCTCGTGGGAGGCGGGCCGAGGTTCGAGTCGCGCTGGTTCCTTTCCGGTACTCGAATCCCGGGTCGTCACAGCTGGTATCAGAGCGAGGTTGTGAAGGTGTATAAGGATCTAAAATGACTGTCGTGGTCCAGAAGGTCCATGAATATCCTGTACAGTCGGCGACTGGCTTAGGGTTCGTGTGTTTTATTGAATTGCGATTATTTTTTTGATGCCAGGTGTGTTATGGCACTGCGGAGGAGGACTCGTTCCCAGCAGGGAGAGTAGAACATTGGTCCAGAGGAGCAGAGTAGAGCCACAGTTCCAGAGGGTGCAGCTGGAGGTGCGTGAGCTCCAGGGATGGGCGATTTCTTCCGAGGCATGTTTGATTATGTCCTCTAGCAGTGGCAGCAGGTTGACCAGCAGCAGAGAGGTGATGCTGGTGAGGGTTCATCTTCTCGAGGTGGTCCCGGTCGGGTGTTGAAGGATTTCTTGCAGTTTCAGCCGCCTTCTTTCGGTGGGCAGCCAGATCCAGAGGTGGTCAGAGAGTGGCTGGGTGATTTATAGAAGATTTTCAGTGCGATGAAGTGTGCTGAGGAGGAGCAGGTGGTGTTGGCTACGCATCGCCTTCAGGGAGCGGCGCGGACTTGGTGGACGTCAGAGTGGGAAGTAGCGTTCCAGTCTCATCCCCTTCGGCAGATCACGTGGCAGGAGTTCGTCGTGACGTTTGAGCGTGCCTTCTGTCCATCTTTCATCAGGACGCAGAGGCTATGCGAGTTCATGGAGTTGACCTAGGGCGACATGTCAGTGATGTAGTACCGTGCCAGGTTCATCGAGTTGGGCCGTTATGCGTCACACATCATGGCGGATGAGGAAGTGAAGACCGATCAGTTTGTTAGTGGTCTGAGGGTCGAGCTGAGGCACCATCTTCTTGCGTCAGGTATGACCACTTTGGATGTGGCGTGCAAGGCAGCATCGACGTTGGAGAGAGATCTGCAAAAGGTCCGAGGGCAAGGCAGTGCTGGTCAGGTTCGGGTAGGTTCCGGTCAGCCAATGGAGGTCCAGCAGCAGAGTACTGTCCAGCTTTCAGTAGGTGGTTCCGTGGTGATGCAGTCGGTTGCGCCCGTGCCGGAGTCTTCTTCTTTTAGCTCGAAGCTCAAGAAGCTGTTTAGGGAAGCTGATTTTGGCAGGAGGTGTTAGGACCGCAAGGGGCCAACTCAGCAGGAGTCGTCTAGCAGTGTTCAACAGCCGATAGCTTTGCAGTGTCAGAGCTCGGTGAGTGGTGCTCGGGACGGGTGTCCCAGGTGCGGTGGCTCTCATCCAAGCAGGCGGTGTTCAACGCCCGTGGTTTGCTTTAGGTGCGACCAGCCAGGGCACGTGGCACGTGACTGTCTGCAGAGATCGAGTCAGTCGCCCGGGTTCCAGCAGCAGCAGCAGTTTCAGCCCCAACAAGTGCCAGCATAGTCGCAGCAGTGCCAGCGATAGGAGCAGTTTTCTTAGTTGTCTCAGTCAGCTACTGTAGGGAGGCAGAGATCCCAAGGCAGAGTGACCCACATGACCAGAGCGGAGGTTGAGGCATCGCAGTTGGTGGAAAGTATTCTTTCGATTTTGGGTTGTGCGGCTCGTGTTATGTTCGATTCAGGCGCTTCTCATTCGTTCATTTCAGAGGATTTTGCTCCGAGAGTAGAGGACTCGGTGACCGAGGTGTCCTGTGACATGGCAGTGGAGTTACCTACTGGCGATTTCGTGCACATTCTGTATTGCGAGCACCAAGGCCGGCCCCCTCTGGTGTGTGTGTGCGTGTGTGTGTGTGTGCCAGAGAGAGTAGAGGGGTGAGATTGGGAGACCGGGAGAGGTAGAGGGAGATAGGGAGAGGGATAGGGAGGGGGTCGAACACCCATTGTGAGGGCCCCCTATGCTGTGTGTGTGTTGTGTGTACATGTTGATATGGAGACCGAGTGAGGGAGAGAGAGACTGAGAGAGGGAGAGGGAGAGTGTGATTCAGTGAGGGAGGGGGACATGATCGGGAGAGGGGGAGGGAGATAGGGAGATGGAGAACAGCCAGACAAAGCAGAGGAGAGAGATAGGGAGAGGGAGGGGGTCGAGCACCCCGGCCAGTGGTGTGTGTGCGTGAGGAAGCGGGAGAGGGAGAGGGAGTGAGGGAGACCGGGAGAGTGAGAGGGAGCTCAAACTGGGAGAGTGTGATTGAGTGAGGAAGGGGAACAAGATCGGGAGAGGGGGAGGGAGAGCGGCAAGACGGAGGGGAGGAGGGAGATAAGGAGAGGGACAGGGAGGGGGTTGAGCACCCCGACTGGTGTCATGTGTCCATGAGGGAGTGAGGTAGCAGGAGAGGGAGTAAGGGAGAGGGGGCTTACTGGCCAGTGTCGGTGAGGACGGTGACGAAGTGCTCTCTCACTTGAGAGGGTGATGACGGCTCCGTCGTACGGTGGGGACGACGGCTCCACGGCACCGGAGGGATGTTGTCCGTAGCAGATTGAGAGAGACGGAGAGTGAGAGAGAGAAACAATAGCGAGAGTGGGATGGAGAAGGGGTAGAGACAGAGAGAGGGAAAAGGGTTCGTGGTGGCGGGAGAGTCAAAATTTCCAGATGGACTTTGTGTTGGAACTATTGTCCGTCAGAAATTTCACATGGACTTTTTATCGTCTGAATATCCGTTGCATATTGCGACTGATATTCACAGAGGTATTTATCTGCCAGAAATACCATTGACCCTGGTGACATAAATAGTCCATCTTAATTTGCAACTGATTGTCAGACGGAAATGAATCTGTCTGAACATTCCGTTACAATTACTCCTTTTTCTTGTAGTGAAAGGCACTGGACATGTCATGATTTATGGATTTGTGTTTTGGCATGTCCCTTGACCACCCAAGTTGTATAAAAATAACTCTTGGGGGGCAAGAAACCCTAATCAACCAAGAGAGATCAAGGGAGGACACAAGAGGAGAAAGAGGACTACTGCAACACGTCTGTGAATAGTGTTTCATCGAGGAGATTCTTCATCCATCCTTAACTTCTTCAAGATCCTTTGGAGCCATTCAAGTGGAAATCAAGAGGATATATGAGCTTCATCCAAAATCTGCATCATCGACTCAGGGGGAGCTTAAATAAGATTTTTCTTCTGTGTTCTTCTTCCAAATCTCTTGAGCTTCAAGTGTTTTGTGTTTGTAATTTCTAAACATCTGTATGTGTGTGGATCTACCTAGACCCCTGTGTGTGTCTGTGTGTGACTTTCCTTCACATTTCTGTGTGGTTTGGTGCTTGTGCACCTTCGTGGGAGTTCCAAACTCTTCACGAGTGAGTGTGTGTGTGTTAATATTGTAATCCTTTACAAGATAGTGTGTGAATCCTCACAGATCGTGAGGGATGGATGTAGGTTACCGTTGTTGCATCTGAACCACCGAAAAATCACTGTGATGGGGCCATCTCTCGCCCTTCACATCTTTCCACAGCTCCAATTGCTCTTCGACATGGTTCCATTGTGTCCGCCTTATTTTTCTGAGTCGAGTCATGTAATTTTCATATTTTCTTGAGTCATAATTATGTAATTTTTCCTTTTATTTGAGTCCACTACCTAGGTTAATGAGTCATTTACCTAAGTCTTGAGTCATAGGATTAATTAATTAGGCTAATGGGCCCAATTCAATGGGCTCCTATGTGCTGGGCATAAGGATCTACCGAGATAGATCTAAAAGGATGCTAGGATTATCCCAATCCATGTACATAGACACTATCCTCAAAAGGTTTAGGATGAAAAATTTCAAGAGAGGTCTCATTCCTATGAGACACGAAATTTGCCTATCTAAGGGGATGAGCCCTAAAACATCTGAGGAGGTGGCACACATGAATAAGGTACCTTATGCTTCAGCCATAAGGTCAATCATGTATGTAATGCTATGTACACGGCCTGATATTGCCAATGCTTTGAGCATTGTCAGTAGATATCAGGCAAATCTAGGCGAGGAGCAATGGAAGGCAGTAAAGGGCATCCTTAAGTACTTATAGAGGACTAAGGATCTTTTTTTGCTTTATAGAGGAGAGGACTTACAGCTTAGAGCTTACACAGACTCTAGTTTCCGGTCAAATCTAGATGACTGCAAATCCATGTTTGGATTTGTATTCATATTGAATGGAGGGGCAGTCAGTTGGAGAAGCTCCAAGCAAGACATGACTACAGACTTGGCGACGGAGGCAGAATATATTGTTGCGGTTGAAGTTGCTAAGGAAGCCTTCTGGATGAAGAAATTCATCTTGGAACTCAGTGTAGTTCCTGAGATATCAGCTCCCATCCCATTATTTTGTGATAATAATGGAGCCATCGCCCAAGCGAAGGAACCAAGATCTCACCAAAGGTCGAAGCATATTCTTAGGTGCTTCTACCTTATTCGAGAGATTGTTGATCGTAGAGATGTGATGGTAGAGCGTGTACCGTCTGAAGACAACATAGCAGATCCACTGCTAAGCCTTTGACACAGATTGTATTTGAGCGCCATCGGGATAAGAGGGGCCTCAGAGTTGTGGGCAATTGGCTGTAGTTCAAGTGAGAGATTGTTAGTATTGGTGTGCAATAGGCCAATTTCGAGTTGGGTAGGCCCGATAGTTATATGATCTTGTTCATTATTAACGAAGTGGTATTTGAGTGTAAATGAGTGATTGTATATTACTTTACGATGTCCCTAAGATATGTGGTTGTAAAGTCTACTCGAGATGGGATCTCGATTATGAGACTGACTTTATATGGATACATACCTTAAAATTGTTCCTGGTTGGAGGGTAATCACCCGGGCACTTTGATTACCTAGTAAACCAGTACACATGATGTGTACGGGACCAGTCTTATGGTCACTGGTGCGGGGCACCAACACATATGTATAGGTGTACGTCCTAGGAGGATGTACACTGAACTGATCCGCTATTGGATCTTCAGATAGTTGATTATACCTAATGTCAACTGAAGATCCAATTGTCTCTGTAGCATCATTGGTCCTTTAACCTGAGACATTGATCGGATCTTACACGAGGACTGAAATGGTTTAATGAGTTAGCTAAGTGACTTTAACCATAAGTCATGAATTAATGAGTCATTAATGGGTCACGACACTAACGCTCCATTAAATCCCTGGCCAGGGTCGTGTGAGTTCGTTTAGATCGGACGTCATACACTTTAAGGAGGTCATGGTCGAATGGCACGATCATGGGGTTTGACAGAAACCATACCCTCGATCATGCCAGACTCATAGAAGGAGCGAGGGATTATAGCACTGCGGCAAATGTAGACTTACAGGTACAAGAAAGGGTGGTTTGAACCTGGCGTTCTCTAAGATCATGAGGATTTGCTTGACCCAACGTGATCAAAGGTTCGAAATAAATTAAACTATTATTTGGCTCTAGTAGAAGTAAATAATAACTTTAATTTACTCCTAATTGGGAATTAGAAGTTAACGGGCCTTAAACTAGAGTGACTATGGGCCTAGAGGATCACACACAATGGATTCTCTGGTGTACAAATGTATATGTTAAAAGCCTTAAATTCTTTTTGAAAAGGAAAATAAGAAAGGCTTAGGAGGAAGAGAGGAGTCTGTTCCTCTGGTCAAGCTGTGAGGCAGCAGTTGTTGGCAAGCTGTGGTGCCCAGCGGACACAAGCTATGAGGTGCAGCAGTGAAGCCACACTCGGTTTAAGTGTGGGGTGGACGTAAGTCTGGAGGACCAAACCACCTAAAATTCCTTTGTGCAGTGGTTTGATTGTGATGTGCACCTCCATATCTTCTACCCCATTCACCGGTTGCTTGTGCGCTCTATATTAGAATCCTTTCTGTGTGTATGGTTTAAATTCGTATTTGGAACTACTATCAAGTGTTTGACTGAGTGCTTGAGAGATACATGTGGTTTAGAGTTTCCAGTTCATTGAGTGAATTTATGTTTTGTGTTTGTGTGTTTCCTTGGGCTATCTAAGTAACGGTGCTCATAGATATCATTAGGCCTCATTGACTGTGGTCAGAAGGTTTTCAATCCTGCAATAATTTTTATAAGGGGATTCATTCAACCCCCCCCTTCTGAATCCGGGTCTATCAACCCATCAATTGGTATCAGAGCGGGTTACTGATTCTACAGATCCAACGATCTGCAGTGATCCTAGTGCTCCTTGGTGCTGATTCTGTTTGCTGCTCATTGCTTTTGTTTGATCACTTCTGAATCCTCATTATGAGTCATCCACCCGTCTTTGATGGTACTAATTTTGATTTGTGGCTTAATACTTTGCGTGCATTTGTTAAATCTGTTGATCCAGATCTGTGGAAAGTAATTTCACATGGTCCACATAGACTACCAAAAAATGAGTCCAAATGGACTAATAAACATAGATCTATGTGTGCTGAAAATAAGAAAGCCTTAGAGATGATGAAGGCCGCGACTAATAGAGCTCTCCATTCATGTTTTTATGATTGCAGATCTGCAAGGGACATATTGGAGAGAATGAAGATAGCCGATAAAAGAAATGGAGATAGCTGCATGATGGCTAACGGAAGTAATCACAGTGGCAGCCAAGATGAAGAAAAGGATGACTATGAGGTAAACCCTTTCGAGAACTATACTATAGATGACTGGGAGGATGCATATGCTGACTTATTAGAGTCATATGATAAGTTGAGAAAATAATATAAAAAAGGGACTGGGTTGAATTGCTCAAATTCTTCTTCTTGTGAGAAATGTATGGAGCTAGAAAAATCTCATGATGCTTGTTTGTCTGACATTGACATGCTTAAGAAACAAATTGGATTACTAAAAATTGAAATCAAGAACAAGTGAATGAGATATCTGAACTTAAAGAAAAACTCAGCTCAACTAATGATGATAAGAGTCCCGTTAGCAGCAATAATGACTAGTATGGAAAGTTACTGAAAAATTTTGAAAGTGCGAACTCAGAATCGAACAAGCTGAAGATTGAAAATATTTCTCTCAAAAAATCTATGAAAGAAAATGAAGAAGAACTTAAGAAACTCAAACAAGAGAATAATTTACTTGTTGAGAAATTGGATGCTATCAAATCAGTAAACAAGGAGTTGCAGAAAAATGTTGAAACACAACAAAGAAAATTGAAGGAATCTAAAATTGGAAAAATACACGAAGTGAATCCGAATGATCAGATTCTAATAAATAAATTGATTAAGAATGACAAACTTGAAGAGGAGATAGAAAAATTAAAACACTTGAACACCACCATGTCAGAAAGGTTGCTGGCATTTGAAAAGGGTAAATATGTGGTCTCTGACAACTCAGAAGAATTAGACAAGCTCAAAACTAAAATAGAAAATGTTAAACATGCCAATGCTTCATTAAGTGAAAGACTTACAAGTAGTGATGAAGAAAATGCTGACTCTGAATTACTTATTGTTGCTTTGGAAAATGAAATCAAAGATTTAAAAGATTCTCTGTCAAAGTTTGTGAGTGGGCAAGAAAACCTAGACAAGTTACTCGGTTCCTTTCCGGTACTCGGATCCCGGGTCGCCACAGCTGGTATCAGAGCGAGGTTGTGAAGGTGTATAAGGATCTAAAATGACTGTAGTGGTCCAGAAGGTCCATGAATGTCCTGTACAGTCGGCAACTGGCTTAGGGCCCATGTGTTTTATTGAATTGCGGTTGTTTTCTTGATGCCAGGTGTGTTATGGCGCCACGGAGGAGGACTCGTTCCCAGCAGGGGGAGTCGAGTGATGGTCCAGAGGAGCAGAGCAGAGCCACGGTTCCAGAGGGTGTAGCTGGAGGTGTGCGAGCTCTAGGGATGGACGATTTCTTCCGAGGCATGTTTGATTATGTCTTCCAGCAGGGGCAGCAGGGAGACCAGTAGTAGAGAGGTGATGCTGGTGAGGGTTCATCTTCTCAAGGTGCTCCCGGTCGGGTGTTGAAGGAGTTCTTACAGTTTCAGCCGCCTTCTTTCAATGGGCAGCCAGATCCAGAGGTGGTTAGAGAGTGGCCGACTAATTTACAGAGGATCTTTAGTGCGATGGAGTGTGGTGATGAGGAGCAGGTGGTGTTGGCTATGCATCGCCTTCAGGGAGCGGCCGGGACTTGGTGGACGTTAGAGTGGGAGGTAGCATTCCAGTCTCGTCCCCTTCGACAGATCACGTGGCAAGAGTTCGTCGTAGCATTTGAGCGTGCCTTTTGTCCATCTTTCATCAGGACACAGAGGCTGTGCGAGTTCATGGAGTTGACCCAGGGTGACATGTCAGTGATGCAGTGCCGTGCCAAGTTTGTCGAGTTGGGTCATTATGCATCGCACATCATGGCGGATGAGGAAGTAAAGACTGATCAGTTTGTTAGTGGTCTGAGGGTCGAGCTGAGGCACCATCTTCTGCATCAAGTTTGACCACTTTCGATGCGGCATGCAAGGCAGCGTCGGCATTGGAGAGAGATTTGCAGAGGATCCGAGGGCAAGGTAGTGCTGGTCAAGTTCGGGCAGGTTTTGGTCAGCCGATGGAGGTTCAGCAGTAGAGTACTGTCCAGCTCTCAGCCGATGATTCTGTGGCAGTGCAGTCTATGGCTCCCGCGCTAGAGTCGTTGATGCGGGACGAACGCACGACTTGACTCCAATTGGATATGTGAACCTTGGACTCTAAGCAAGCTCGCGATCGCCCCTAACGAGGGAAGCGTACAAACATGCACGGTTGAAAAACCGGCGGTAAGGTAGGGTGGTCGGCTTTCTCTTGTGCCCAGATCGGGTCACGGGATGGTCACGCTCTCTCGCTCGAAGTAGTGAATAACAATAAATATCGAGCTAGATTACCTTGTCATGCTCTCTAGCAGTGGCATAAACAAGTATATACAAAGTAAGCAAATCACCGAGTCAAGGAAGCGGACACGATACCTCCTCGCTCTCAGCGTGATGAAGATGACCCCGGTCGAAGCGGTACTCCCGGAACAATAAATTACATAAATACAACAGTGATTTCTATGCTTACTCCACGTAGGGAGGTAAAGGGTGATACAGTGGGACCCAGGAGTAACGGGTTCGGGTTGACGGGTAGCTTCTTGTGTAGCTTCGGTGGCACACGTACTTGTGACCGTGGGGCCCACGTGTTGGTCTGAGGGGCCGTGCAGGACCGGGGTAGCACCGTTGTAGTGGGGATACCTTGAGGGGTGCTCCCGGGGATGGCAGCACGTTGGTTCATCGGTCAGAGGCCAGGCGGCTCTGATCATCACCCGCTGGGATTGCTTCCCACGGGTCTGCACTTGTTGTTTCACAGTGCGCGATCTGATGAAAACCCCTGCTATGATCAGCCCTGGCATCAGACCGATGCGTAGTCAGTGTAGTTGGAAAGCCCTTTCGAAGTACTTCAATATAGACCCAGAGACATGAACTGGATCTGCATAGATCTGGTCTTAAACTATGAGCTCATCTTAGGAGAACCCCTTGTTAGTTGGCTAAAGGAGAGCCCAATTAGAGAGATCACGGCCCATGTTTTCCCTCCCATGGAACAAAACCTTCCCATAGTGCCCTTCTTCTCCTATCACACCACAATCCAAGCATCCTACCAAGTGGAGACCTTAGAGAATCTTCTTAAAGGCTTAGCATGGTAAATTAAGTTCACTAGCATGTTGACCCATTTGGCCGAAAAACGTAGGAGCCTTGACCTCCTACACCTATGCATCAGGTCTATCACC
This sequence comes from Amorphophallus titanum, assembly GCA_024336825.1. Lineage (NCBI taxonomy): Eukaryota > Viridiplantae > Streptophyta > Magnoliopsida > Alismatales > Araceae > Amorphophallus > Amorphophallus titanum. The sequence goes on along the minus strand of JANBPO010002190.1, from coordinate 2,156,381 downwards.
TCGGTTTGCACCACTGGTTGCTATACTAGCGACCTCCTTCTATTCCTCCCCACACCCGATGAGCCCGACCTTCTCCTCAATTTGGAGTTTCTTATCTCAGGTAGGAAGATAAGCCCTCCCCTCATGGCTGACCCACCCACCAAGAACTTCAGCCCAATTGTTTCATCAGAGGAGGATAACCCACCACCATTAGAGGACTTTGAGGGCATGGAGTTCCTCTCTCTAGGTAGCCCTTACTATGATCCCTTTGACCCCTTCCAATGGGAGTACGGATACCCATGTGACCCAACCACCTTACCCACCACCCACTTTTCCCTACCCCAACCCACCATGATTGACCTAACCCACTACCTCCTAGACTCAGGCCTCATATGGGAACCCATAATCATGAAAGATCTTCACCTAGGGAACAAGGAAGTACCTCTCTCCATAATGTCCACCTTCCTATATCCCTTTGATCCTTTCAAATGGAAGCTCAAAGGCCATCTCGTAACCCCACACATGGAAATCATCTTTGGAGTAGGAATGCATATATCTTGGCGCCACACAGCACTTGGCATGAATAATAAGTCGGGCCCTTTCATTCATGACACCCACATGTCAAATCGAAAGCATGAGTGATCCATATACGGGTGTAATAGCCCTCCCCCATTCATCAATGGTCTTACACATGTTAGGAGCATTCACGAATGCCCGGGTTCCCCGACATTTGTCACCCCCATGCATGATAGATTAACCTACGGATGCCCCAGCCCACCTAGGACCACCAAAGTCCCCATGACAACATTACATAATAGGTCCATATTCGGTTGTCCTGGCCCACCCTTGCACTCTATAGTCTTCACACCCACACCACATCATGATGCATGGCATAAGCATACAAGCAAGCAAGTCACGATGAGCGGTGAGGTTCATGATGAGCGGGCAAAAGCTCACGAGTGCCACTTGGGATTCCAAGTAGGCAGCCTAGCGATGGAGGCATTGGAGTGGCTCTACCCTAGGGTCAGCTCCATATCGAGGGCACGAGGACTTAGACCTTCCATGTTCCGAGTGGCTTTGGCAACCTGGCTTACGAGTTGGATTTACCGATGGGATTTTGGGATATACCCCACTTTTCACGTGGCGGATCTAGCACCCTCTAAGGGCACCACGGTGGATCCCAGTGAGCACCTTGAGCCTACCCCCACCTTTGTGAGTGACACCCTTGGAGAGCCTCCACATATCAGCTCGAGAGTCCGACATGTGCACACGGAGGCAATACTAGGTAAGTAGGGTACTATCGCCAGTAAGAGGGTGTACCCGAGCCACCTTGAGAGGATGAAGAGCCGTCCCCCAGCTAAGGACGCGAGGTTGAGTTTGGAGGTTGTGGCTCGCCCGGAGCTGCATTCGCGGACCTCTTCCCAGACGGACCCATACTCGACGGAGTCAAGTTCTCCGCACCCCGAAGGTATGATGGGGGCATCTCTCGCCCTTCACATTTTTTCACAGCTCTGATTGCTCATCGTTATGGTTTCATTGTGTCCATCATATTTTTCTAAGGCGAGTCATGTAATTTTCACGTTTTGTTTGAGTCATATCATTGTAATTTTCCTTTTATTTGAGTCATGTACCTAGGTTAATGAGTCATTTACCTAAGTCTCCTCATGTTGTCCAGTCAGGTAGGCGTCTTAGACATGCTAGGTCCATGTTTGGATGTCCAGGACCACCCCTGCAATCGCGTAGGTATGGGTCCGAACAGCTATCTTGGAGTCTGCATCATCATCACTACATTGAGTCCAGCAACACACGATACAAGGGTCGATGATGACAAGGGTCGAAATTGGTTTGTTCATCAACATTGGTTAAATGTCGAAGCAAAGATGTGTTTGTCCATTAACGAGGATGAAAGGTCCAAGTTAAGTGAATGTCGACCGGTCTTGCCGATGATGACAATGGTCGAAACTAGTTTGTTCATCGACATTGGTTAATTGCCGAAGCAAAGATGTGTTTGTTCATTAATGAGGACGAAGGGTCCAAGTTAAGGGAATGCCGACCGATCTTCTCGATGATGACAAGGGTCAAAACTGGTTTGTTCATCGACATTGGTTAAATGTCGAAGCAAAGATATGTTTGTTCATTAATGAGGACGAAGGGTCCAAGTTAAGGGAATGTCGATCGATCTTGTCGATGATGACAAGGGTCGAAACTGGTTTGTTCATTGACATTGGTTAATTGTCGAAGCAAAGATGTGTTGTATTCTTCACCAGAATAGGCAGAATGTCTATTTCGGCCAGGCTTTGTCGATTGGTGGTTTATTCTCTGATGGGACATGTGGGAATATCCTATCCATAGTTTCGTACGGGTGAAGGTAGGGAGGAACTTTTAATTGTCATCTTACTGACTCAAGTGCCCTTTCGGGTTTTCACCGAAGCTAACCCCCTCTTGCTTTTGCCTACGTGCCCTTTTGGGTTCTCACGTGGCGGGGTACCCAATTTTACCTGCAAAGCCCTCGCAGGTTTTTGTCGCAGTCGGGTTATTGTCATTCTTCCCCTTGCCCTAGTGTAGGAACAAGTCTGGTGGGGCACCTCTATTTGAAGCCCCATTTTTTTTGAAACATAGAGTGAGAAAACGAGGATGGGTCAACCATGCGATGTTTGACCTTGGATAGTAGCATATGACAGTTGGCTAGGGCACGAGGCCTTGCACTGATGAAAGGGTTTATTCGTTAGCAAGGAGGTAATGCTAACGCAAAGAAAGGATTTTTGCGTTGATTCGAGCATAAGGCTCATAATGGCGATAATGTGAAAGTCGGCTAGGACACGGAGTCTTGCGCCGAGAAGGTGGTTTATTCATTAGTAAGAAGGTAATGCTAACGTAAAGAGAGAATTTTCGCGTCGATTCGAGCGTAAGGCTTGTAATGGCAATAATGCGAAAGTCGGCTAGGACACGGAGTCTTGCAGCTAGAAATTGGTTTATTCGTTAGCAAGAAGGTAATGCTAACGCAAAAGAGAGGATTTTCACGTCAATTCGAGCGTAAGGCTCGTAATGGCAATAACGTGAAAGTGGGCTAGGACACGGAGTCTTGCATCGAGAAAGTACTTTATTCATTAGCAAGAAGGTAATGCTAATGCAAGGATAGGATTTTTCCACCAATTCCAGTGTAAGGATCATAATGGTAGTAATGTGTGAGGGTCACCACCTAGTCGAGGTATGCGGGGCTCTCAAGGGGTCCCGAAACTAATGTATACTAGGGATGCTTCTTGTTGGCCCAGAGAGATGGCGGACAAGAAGGGGGGTTGAATTGTCCCCTTGCTGAGATGACGAAATTTAAAATCTTTCTTAACTTAACAAAGTGAAATTAAATTAAGCAACGTTGATTAGCCTAAGCAGACGTGAAATCTAAAGGTTCTCTCAAGCCTTCCGATCTCACTCGTAATAACAATGCGACTAATCAAGGCAATTACGCTCAACACGGATAACAGAGGTAGCAGTGTGTGACTTGGCAGTGAAATAAAAACCTATATAATGTACCTGTGAAGGGAGATAGAAGAAATGACAATCACACAGGCTGCGCTGGCTGCCCCTGTGCAGACCTGCATAAAACCTGAACCCTGAAGATCACCTTGGTACGTCCCTTTCCTGACCTCAAATCATGTTCACCTATTCATAGTTTTTCTTCCTCCATATGTACTCTATTCCCATTTAAACGTTCACGCCAAAACTTCTCCGGTGGCCAAACTTCTCTTCATAGGCATTTTTATTGCGCAGACTAGCCCTCTGCAGCCCCATGGGACAGAACCAGCCCACAGTAATTTTCCCGACCCTTAAACCTTTCCCAAATGCTATAAAAATTGGTACACATTCTCCCCACATCTTAATCCTTCCACCATAAAAATGTCAAGTCAATCTAAGGCTGTTTGCCTTGTGCACTACCATCCTACTTTCCCGGTTCCCTGTTGGTCTGCACAGGCCTGCAGACTGAGCTCCGCATTCTAGTGCCTTCCACGCCCAAAACCTCACCCCACCTCTGATGCCCAGTCATCATACATCTATCAGCTATCCACCAGAGAAAACTCCGCCCCATTTACCTCCTGAAAGCCCCAGTTCCATCCCAATCTTCGGTCCCCGGTCCTGCTGCCAGCACACAGTCCAGATTGCGCAGGGTTGGCTTCAAATTACGCTTCGCCTTCCACGGTACCCAGTTGCAGTTGCCACTCCACCGACATCCCTGGGACATCCCCAGCAACATCCACTCCAAGTTTCGTGACCAGAGGACATGAAGAAAGTGGCATACCGGGCTCATCTTCTTGCTGCCTCCTAGCATGCGCGCAGACTGGCGAGCAATCTGCCCGCCGCTCAAGGCCACTCCGGAGGCTCCATCCGGTGCCGTCGACTTCCCTCTTCATCCAGGAAGCTCGCCATCCACAACAGCGTACCTCCAGGGATGTTGGTGCCTTCCTCAGCCTCCGTGACGCACCATCCTTGCAGCTGGTCCCTTCTCGTACCGGTTGACATCGGGTCGTGGATGACAAGCTACACCGACCCGTGGCCCGTTACCCCACTACACACGACCCCCGGATCGTTGTGTAGCCTTTTACCTCCATGCGAGGAGTGGGCTTTGGTTTGGGTTGTACTTATTTAGCTCTTGTACCGGGTGGTTGTGTGATTTGGCTGGGCATCTTCCCTACGGCCCGAGCGTAGAGGTACGCGTTCACATCCTTGTTGGGTCTCTTTCTTGCTTGTTTAGTATATTCTCTAGCGCCGCTACTTGTGTGATTGTTAGGATTCTAGCTCATATACACTTACTTCACTGCTGCGGTGAGAGAGTGTGACCATCCCGTGACTCATCCGAGTCACGAGTGTGGTGTTACCCACCCTAGACTTGCCGGTTTCTCAACCATGCAGATCCGACATGCCTCCCTCTCTTGGGGATGATTGTGAGCTTGAGTTACTTGTTTAGGCGTGATCCCTCTCTTGGGAGTCATAGGTGTTCGAGTCATGCTACTTTACAAATTGTGACGTTGCTGGCTTAGTTGTCTCTTTAGTCCCGTCTTCACCTAGAGTCCTAGTTCGCATAGCATCCCGCATCAATTTTAATGTCAGCTCTTTGATTCCCACATTTATTTTATATTTTTGTATGCTCGCAGGACACCTTTTAACCCTTTTAAGCTCTCCCGACTCATGGGTGGTGGCGTAGGATTCGAGTGATATTAGGTTTGACTCGGTATCAGGATCTTGGGTTATGACAGTTGGTGTAATGCCTTGCATCCTTCGGATCGGAATCAGAGAGCTTTCGGACGCTTTAGTGGGTCCCGAATTGTGTTTTACGATCCATGCGGGTTTTTCCTCTCTATAAGTTGCGAAATCCCGTGGAGAGTGAACCGTTGAGTTCTGAAACTCAGGGACGCTGCAAATGCGTTGTGCTCTTTTCGAAGATTGCGTAGACTATTTTTTCATATTTTTCTCATTTTATGAAATTTTGAGCAGAAAATTAGATTTTAGGAAATTTGCTAATTTCCTATTTTCTTATTATTTTTAAACCTTAACCCCCTCTCTCCTCTCTCCACTGTGCTCACTTCTCCCTCTCCGTTCTCTCTCTTCTTTCCCCCTCTACTCCGGCTGCAGATGGAGGAAGCCCCGGGGATGAGGTGGTGATGGCATGGAGATGTCGTGGAGCGTGATGGTGCGAGTACCGGAGCGTGACATTGGCGCGATCCCTCGGTGGATTCATAGCATCACGACGTGGGTTCGTGCTATGTTTTCGGCATTTCGGCTCATGTGGTCGGTGACGAAGGTTGGGGGATAGATTTCTTATGATCTATTCTAATTTCCTCTCGATTTTCGTGTCGATTCGTGCGAGTTTGAGTGGATTTTCCATTTTCAGAGATTTATAGCATGTTTTGGGGTGTGAACCGTGTTCGCCATTTTAGGTGACAGTTTTTGGTTTGAATGATCTCATTCGGACCCCTGGCATGTCTGGATGCCATCCCTACTGTTTCGTGGCAATTGGCCATGATTTAGGGCTGGTAGGAGTCCAGTTTCCCTCGTGAGTCGTTATGGGTTGATTTGTGAAAAATCACCCATATCACGTCATTTTGTGTGTGGTTTGATCCCTTTCGGCTTGTGGAAGGTGTATGATGTGCTTTTGGATGTTTCCCCATCGTTTTGGAGATGATTGGGGCGTGGAAAGGGGGTTTTCCACTGATTTTTGTAGTTCCCAGGTTCGACGTATTAATGCGGAGCTCCCAGGGGGTGCGCTTATTAACGCGTAGTATCATAGCACCGCATTCATCTAAGAAGATGAACAGTGGGGCGGTGAGGCGGTAAAGGGACGTGGTCCAAGTGTTGGACGCGATCTTGGAGAACGCACTCAAGGTATCCACCGCAATCTTGAAGAACATGCTTGAGGTCTCCGACGCATTTTATGATTAACGCGCTATAGGCTGTGGCCACGTCTATTAACGTGACCCTAGCTTGTGCCGCGTCAATGCGTTGACGCACAGTAGTGGTTGGACGCGTCTTACTGGCATCACGACGCATCCTTTGGACGTGTTCATTATCGGGACACAATTGTGCACCGCATTCATGTCTTCTATTTTTGGGGTTTCATATGAGTTATCTCGGGCTCCAGTGAACCCAGTATTCAATGCCTTGTTGGCGTTTGACTTGACAGATGCCTTAGGTGTTCCGTGAGAGTCAGAACTGTGTGTCAAGGGATCCCGAAAGAGTAGTCTTGTCCCGAGTAATCTTCAGTGTTTCTCTGTGATTATTGGCTTGCCTTCGACCCCTTGGTTAGCCTATTATACGTGGATGTCATGGACGTCCTATGAGGGCTGTGACCGTGTTATAGGGTGTTAGAATATGCCAATGCACTGAGTAGTGTTTTGTATGATTTCGAGAGTCATTATGGTTTCTGGTCAACTCGGTTGTGACCCAGTGGTTGACACGTGACCTCGTGAGTGTCTCGGCTATCCTGTATGGATCGAGACTCTGATTTTAGGTGCTTGAAGGTATCGTCTTATCTTAGTTTACGTGCCTATCTGGTCTAAGGGCTTTGATGTTTCCTCATGTGCCATGGTTTGTGTTTTATCGTGTTTTTAGCTTAGGGACTAGGCTGATTAACGGTATGTTACTGTGATGTGTGACAACCTTGACCCGAGTCGTGTGACTCAAGGATCATTATGTGTAGGTCTTGTTGTCTATCCTGAGTCTAATGACAGTTCTTTGTACTGCCATGTGTTTCGTAGTGCGTGCGACAGGTGAGTGTTTACCCTATCCGTACTTTAGAGTTTCTTTTGGAGAGTCTCTGTATCTAGTGAGCATCCACTAGTTGTAGCCTAACGAAGCACACCTGGGAGTGGTGGCGGGGCGTGTTCCCGAGATACGATTTTTAGGCTAGTTTCTGTGGGCTCCCTTGCTTTGCAGTAGCATCCTACTGGGGGAGAAAACTAGTTAGAGACCTGGCTCCAAGCATTGGGCTTGTGTGTGCACATGTGGTCAGGGGCATTTGGACGAGCACCGACGGGCGTGACCCTGACTAGTCACTCATTACTGTTGTTCCTTGCACTTGGTACAGTGTCTCAGTCACCGTGTTCGAGGCGAGTGTGAGATGCTTGAGACGCAGTGTAAGACGTCAGTGGACGCATCTAGCTTTGCTTCTAGTGAAGACGTGCTTCTATCACATGACACATGACTTGTGATTTTGTGACCGATTCTTCGTCATGGTTAACGTAGTGCTTCGGGTAGCCCTTGTCTGGCTTTACCGTGGCTTGTGTAGCGGACACGACGGTGAGGTCGTGTGTGCACCAGTGTTTTCATTAGTGTTCTGTGGGTGCCTACACGTCTGTTGTAGCATGACGTGATCTGGCAATGTAATTGGATTTTCTTGAGATTAGTCCTGCAACTCCCTGTCTGGTGTGTAGGAAGTTATGCCTTTCCCGATTAGGAGTAGTTTAGAGGGCCGTGATTTTATCGACAGCCGTGGTTTCTTATATAAGGCTTCCTCTTTACTTCCTATTGTTACTCCTGCTCACACGGACCAGCCTTGACCCTTAGGCTAGTCCGTGTAATCCCCATCCAGGGGAGGGGGTTTACGCGGACTAGCTCCAATGCTTAGGTTAGTCTACGTAAACCCCCTCCATTCACTAGATTTACGCAGACCAGCCTTAACCCCTTGGCCAACCCGCATAAACCCCCCTTGACCCTTCAACTTCCCCTATAAAAACCCCTTAGGGGCTCAAGGGGCAAACATACGAGCATCCAGAATCAGATCAAGACTTTGTCAAGGGCACTTGACCTCCAGCATCCGGTAGCTCCAAGGCTTCGAGCGGGCTCCCTACAATGAGCCAAGGAGAATTGTGTGTGTGTGACTTGTCAGTCGGCCTGGCATGCCGATGGTACATCTTTTGCACTTCCCTCATGTGTTAGATAGCCGTTGCACACGAGTCCACACCCGCCTCTTGTGAGACGCTGCGACAAGGGTAGACGCCCCCTCATGCCGGGGTCGCCCCTCATGTGCCTGTCGGCCACGACCATGCACGCGTCATGATGTCTTGCTCCCTCTCAGTAACGAGGCCATGTCGACCACTAGACTCAAGCCATGATCGACCCTCATCCAGATACCAGATCGATGTGTCCCCTCAGTCGCCCAGTCAGCCACAAGCCTCCGTTCGACACCACGGCCATGGCCTACATCACGGGAGGAACTCTCTGTGAAACACACATGTACTCATCGACCCGAGGACCGACTAGTACATTAGAATTGTCCCGAGGCATGCCCCTGTTGTACCCGGGCCGTCACGGCCTGCCTGTAAATACATATACATCTTAGTGTTACACCGCCAGTTGGACGTATGCTCTCACATCCACGTTTGGGCCTCCAGCTACCCTCTATGTCACCCAGTGTGAACCCCCAGCACCCTTCACCCCCAGCCAACACTACCCAGTCTGAGAAGAACCTACAGCTACAAAGTACTCTCGGGTCTTCATCCCGGGCTTCAGGAATATGGACTCCGCTTCGGCATGGAATGAGGTCTTCGGATTCAATCTGATTTAAATAAACACCGAATGCTTGCGGTCGGTGGGGAAAGACGTCATGTACACGACTCCCCACAGTTGCATGTGCACTCGCACCCATGGAACCGTTCTTCCCTCTACGTGTCGCTTATCCCCCGAGTCCACGTGCCGTGCCCTGGCGGCACATCCCCAATAAAACGTTCGGTTCCCGGGGTGATTGTCGAGAAATTGACTGGCAGGCTTGCATCCTAGCCACATTTCTCGTTAACCCAAAAAACCTCCTGTGTCACTCGGTCTCCCCTCGACTCTCCGCAAAAGGTGAGTCTGTGGTGCCACCTTGAGGCGGATCCAGTAATGAGAGGGGGCACCCGAGGCCCATTAACCTCTGACATCCCTCCTGTGGCTGTGTCCTATCCCTCACTCCGGTCACCGCACACACTGGCCCCGATGGAACCCCCCCCCTTTGGGGGGCGGAACAAAAAGAATGGCACGCCTGGTGGGACGTCTCCCGCCTTCCTTCTTTTTGCTGATGCGAAAGTCTGTGCCAGCCCTAAAGCCCAGGTGCCCTTTTCCTATCCTTGCAGGAGGGGTAGTAGAAGAGCACCTGTTCGTACTTCCCAACAGCTTCCAGTTCATCTCCCAGTTGCCAGACCGCATTCGACGACTACGCCCGGCCATCCCCTCTCGAGTTATTACCTCTAGGACCTTCGACAGCAAATGACTGGTCACCACCTTGTGGCTCAGCGGTGAAGTCAAGCTCTCCTGTGTCTGGGAGTGGAGCAAGAGCATCATTACCAGCAGAACCACCGAGCTTCCCTTGTCCACCAGCTCCTTGAATAGCATCTTGGACCTTATCGAAGAAGTTACCCTTCACACCCGAGACATTCAGTTGCTGGATCAAAGAGGGGATGATCATCTCACCTTCGGCACCAAGGGCTTGAGTGATAGGATCAAGGACTGCGAAGGCTCTGTTCATCGAATTGACAGCGTTAGTCAATGGGGCGACAACAGAATAAGGACCCTGCAGATTCTGGGGATCGAGGATTTTAAGCCTCTTCTTCCCCGGATCATACTGGAGTTCCATTTCGGACATCATTGTATGATTGATCTCTCCTGCTACCCCACGGAATGCAGGGATAGACAAGAAGGCTTTCTGAGCCCAATCAGCATACGTCTTGAGATCTTCTGTCGAACCACGTTCAGCGATAGCCTTGGTGATATTCGGGTTCAGAAGCTTGAGATACAACCCTTCGTAATCCTCAGGCCGGACTTCTTTGTTCCAGACTGGGGCATTCCCACCGAAGAGGTCGTTGACGACATTCGAGAGTCTCTCACCACTGATCTGAGTATCCGTAATAGCACGGACTGTCGTATCGATGGCAGATCGAGCAGCACGAGAGTTCCCCGTCTTGATCGTGTCGTTCAGGAGACCATTATTCCCTGCCATGATCTGACCAGCTACCTCGAGACCAATCGTACCGATGTCATCATATCGAGCATTCCCGGAAGCTCCGGGTTCACTCAGGAAGAGATCAGCAGCGTTGTTCGAGACTTCACGGAGACCCATGCCTGTGACAAACTCAGGAGACCTCTGCATCAACTGGTAGATATTCTGGTCTTGGAATGACTTCGTGACCGTCGCGTATCGACCAGCTAAACTGAAGTCCTTACCAAGGATGGCAGCCTTCGCCTGTGAGACAGGATAGAGGGCCTGTTCGATAATCTGGTTGATCTTCTCCTGTGGCATCGTCCCTGCGTAGAGAGAGTTAGCCTTAGACAGAAGCTGAGTCCTGAGGTTTGTCTCGAGGAGAGTGATGTCCCCGGCGAACTTATTCAGCTCCTCAGGAGACTGATTTCCTTGGATGAACTGAGTATATCGTTCATTAAACCCGGGTTGATTAGCCCCTGTGACACCGTTCAGAGCAGTCTCGACAGTCAGTGCAAAGTCCTGTCCAGCAGTCTTAGTGGCCTCGACTTCATTGACATCGTTCATGCTCTTTTGAAGAGCGAGGTCCTGAGTAGCAGATTGGACCTGATATCTCCGGGCATCCAGACGAGAGACTTGAGCTTGAACCTTGTTGAAGTCGTAAGCTCCCGGATTTGTGAAGTAATCATCACCATAAAGGATCGAAAGCTGTGCAGAATTCTCTTTCTCATACTGACGACGAAATCTCTGATCTGCAGAAGCTTCTTGAGCAGCAGCATTTTGTTCAGCAAACAGTGCGTCTCTATAAGCATTTGCTGGCCGAGTGCCCGTCACTTGCTGAATTGTTTGATCAACTATTTCCTCATAACGAGGATATTTTGCACGAAGTTGCTTTGAGAGCGTGGCGAGACGACCGTAGTAATTCACCTCCGAGATCTTCCCCTGCTCCAAAGCGGACTTCAAAGTGGAGATACGATCCAACTGTCCTTGAAGCTCCACAGGAGTGGACTCGCCCACTGAAAGGTCGAATATCGACTTAGTAGCAACAGGAGAGTCAGCCTGCTCAGGAGTCAGTCCGAAGTCTTCGTTTGTCTGATTGAACAGAGCATCAGCATCTTTACGGATGGCGTTTTGTGTCTGCTGATCTTTGATCTTGGTGACATTCGAGAATGTATTCCCGAGCCCCTCGAAGAGAGAGGCGAATGACTCGTCAGTGCCAGTCCCACGGGAGACCCCCGTATTATTGGGGATCCCCGAGTCTGGGATTTCAGGATTAAAAGCCATTCTTATCTCTCTTTCGTTTGGAGCATTTTTTCGTAACGTTCGAAGACTTTCTCGTCCATCGACATCGAGTCCAGAGCCTGTCGCCATACTCTATTTTTTTGGGACAGAGTAAGATGCGCAGCATCCATACGGACCTTTGCTTGACGAGTCAAATATTCTCGTTCAGGACTTGGGTCCATCTTCATATAGTTTCTGATTTCAGTCGAGATGTCGTTGATCTCACTCGTCTGCCATTCGTTGAACTCTCTGGTACTCTTGGCCTGATCGAAAGCATCATTGATCCTCTCGGGTTGGAGACCTGTAAGAACACTTGTGACAGCTTCAGGGAGGTCCATCTTGGTGATATCCCGTCCGTTCCTCGAAGACCACACCCCGAAGGCATAGACCTGATAGAGGGACGAAAGATCGTTGACAGTCGAGATGTTCCTGAAGAACTTCAGCCAATCATCTTCACGTAGGTTATATATACCCTCTTTGAAGTCTCCCCATTCGGAGTGCATCGGATTGAGTATCGGGAGAGCCGAAGCAATCGTATCGATGCCGATAGCACCAGAGGCACCAAGGAAGACATCAGCGAAGGGTTTATCTCCTGTGAAGAGATCGTAGATCGTAGAGATACCATTAGGGCCCCAACGATCAGCGACGGAGAGATCAGCGCCTGTGGCGAACTCGATCATACTCGAAGCAAAGCCATCGACAAACGGCTCGACAAGAGTATCATCTACATCGACACCTTGGTCAGACAACATCTGGGTGACAATCTCACGGACAGGGATGAAACCAGTCGTAGCTCCGACAGCAGTCAGTCCACCATACATCGCTGTATACCCGGCGAAGAGACGAGCCTTCTCGGTCCTAGAGAGTTTCTTCCCGATCATCTGCTCCATAATTCTCGCTTGATAACCAAAGAACTGGGTGAACACAGATGCATAACCCTTCTGCCAAGCAGCATTCGAGTCACGAGTCATGTTTCCAGTCAGATCCTTCGCACGCTGGAGAATCTCCCCGACGTCACGACGGTCGAATGTGCCCTTCTTCACTGCACGCTTTTCAAGATACGCAGTATTCCATGCAGCCATACGAACAGCCCGTTCACCCTCGACGAACGGCATCGTACCCCAATCAAGAGCCTTCTTGACCGTCTTGCCGATCTTCCTTTGACGAATCTCAGGACCAGCAAGATCATCGAGGTAAGCGACATCCTTCCCGACAGACGAGAAGCCTGACTTCTTGAAGAGCGAGACCGATTCGACGAACTCATCAGCCTTCATCAGGCCTACACGTTCTGCAATATTACCAGCAGCACGGATGTTACCCGGTTCGGTCGTGTGAAGAGCGTATCGAGCAAGAGGAGCAACCAACCCACCACGGAGACCATTTTGACCTGCGATAGAAACGACGTTTACAAGGGTGTTAAGCTGAGTGAAATACTGTTTGACGTTAAAGAAGCCCATCTTGGTATGGAAAGCCATAGAACGGAGGTACACACCTGGGTTGCGAACATACGGGACCATTCGGTCATCGACCCAGTTTGCTCCCTTCTCACCGAGACGATTGCTGATCCCCTTAAGGATGTCCTCCTTATAAGCCGTCACCCGTCTGTCGAGTTCTGTACCGTAATTCATCAGGTTGTTATAGGCACGGGAGACACCTTTCGCCTGAGCGATCTTCCTCGGATCAGCCCCCTTCAGAAACTTGGGGTTCATCAGTTGGGACTGAGGAGATACCCTGAGTTCAGCAAGAGGTGCATCAAGTATGTCCCCGAATTCACGAATGAAATTCTGAGAAGTCATGACCGAATAGTCATTGAGAACCTTGACGTTCAACATATCCTTTGTCGAGATTCTCAGGGTATCAATCGGTGACAAATAAGGAGCAGCAGCCGTTTCGAAGACAGAATCACCCTCAGACTTGATGACGTCGACATCCGCGAGGTTTCTCTCCCCACCGTATCGACCAGTAATCCTCGAAGAGAGGTTCAATGGTGAACGCTGAGAATCGATAACTCCCGGAATGTTCTTCGTGTCGATAGTCCTGTTGCCCTTTCGGGTAGCGACGAACTCAGTATCGAGATCGAAGGCACCACGCTTGACAGCAGACATGAAGTCCTTAGGAGAAATCGGGAGATTATCCCGGATGAACTTCATGGCATCTTTGTCGCCATTCTTGAGCTTCAGACGAGCCTGATTAAAGAGTTCGGTAATCTCCTTTGCTTCAGCGGAATTACGTGCTCCAAAGAGAGTAACGTCACCTTGATAGTAACGATCATCCCCAGCACCAGACAGCTTAGCCTGTTTGATATAATCGGAGTACTCATGGACTTTGTGCCCACCAGCTTTTCTGTCGACGTTTTTTACCCCGACACGTTCGTGTTTAGCTTCGCGAGTCAAGACAAGACCAGTTACGCCTCTGTTACCATCCGTGACTCGGAGAGCTTGATCAGAAGCGGAGAGGAGTTTCCAACCATCTGCGATCTTTTGGTTAATTGCCAGACGCTCCTCGGACGAAATGTATCTCGAGCTTTTAACCTTCCCGACCTTACCGTTGTCAATTTCGATGAATCGGAAATCAGTGCCTTCAGGAAGTTTCTCGAGAATTTTCCCCTCGAAAGTCAAATCGGATGCTTCGGTCTTTATGGTGAGGTTTTCGATACCTAACCGAGCCTTCTGTTTGTACCAATCGAGATCACGTGTGACCAGATCAAGATCATTCATCTGGACATACGAAGAGTAAGCGTTGTGCTGAGCCTCTGTCGGGTTCTTCTTGAAGCGATCAAAGAAAGCTTGCTGGAAGTCCCACAGGGTCTCGTAGTACTCCTGCTTCTCTCGATTGACGACCATCAGATCATTGACTTCCTCGAATTCCTTCTGGGGAAGATCACGGATCGGCTTAGCATAAGTATCGATAATACCGGCAAGACGTTCAGCCGTATGGACTACAGTCCCACGAGCTTGGACATTCTGCTTCGAGAGTGTTTAGTCTTGTGACCGAAGCCTCTTCATCGAGACATCAGGAGTTACCTGATCTTTCCCGAGTGGGATTCTCAGGTCAGTCAAGAAACGGGACTCATCTACGTTCTTGACGATCTCAATCTGGAAACCAGAGCCTACCTGATTGACCGTATAGTCAGTAGTCCTAAGTGCACCACCACGATCCCCAGCAGGGGCTAGATAACGAGCAGCGAAGTTCTTTGCGGAGGCTTCAGATTCAAAGAGGGTACCATCTCTACGACCCAAGACGACTTTAGCGCTATAGACATTTCCCGCATCCGAGGGGAGAGCCTCTACACCGATGACGTTCTTTTGAACCGACGGGTAATGCTTCTCAAAATTCGTTCTGACCTCGTCGACGCTAATCCGAAACTCCTCTGGGGTGAGCCGATCAATAAGCAATGGGTCGTTGATAAACTCCTGAGCCTTCGCGGACCTCTCAGCCAAAGCACCTTTCAGACGATTAATAGCTTCTTGGGGGAGATTTATTCCACCCGAGATCAGTTTATTCGGGGAGGTTATCGAGGGGATAGTGGCTTCCAGCTCATCTATCCGACGGATGTTCTGGTTGAAGAAGTTTCCTTCCTTCACATCCTGAAAGACCTTTGCTTCACTAGCATCCCCATAGCGTCCGATTTCAGCAGCTATCTCAGGGATCTTAGTCGGACTCTTGAGAGAACCTTTGATGAGTGCTCTACCAGCTTTCGCGAGCGTCTTCGTCGGAAGGAATGAAGCCAAGTCAACGAGACCAAATATGTTATCCATATTCGCATCACTCGAACCATAGGACATTACTCCTTGAGCCCAACTTATAGCGACACTCAGATTGCGACTCTTCATTTCATTAAGAGCGGCAGTATATTGCGTCTTGAACTCTTCGGGTTCGAGGCTCCAAAGGTAGGCGAACTGCTCCTCAAGATTGGTACCCGGGAGAAACCCGCTGATAAGGTCACCCCCAACAGCATTCTGTTTCTGGTGCCACTCGAGGAATGGAATCATGCGCTCTCCGAAGTCCCAAGCTTTCGCACCGAAGGACCGAACTTCGTCTTCCTTAATCAACTGGGCGAGAGACGTCTGGAGAAAGGAGTTTTTGTACGAAGCGAATTCAACCGCATCAAGCACCTCATGGGTCCCAGAAGGGTCCACTTCCGCAGCTTCGTCAAGGATGTCATTCTCCAGAGCCGCTGAAGCCGTATTCGTATATATCTGAGCGTACTTCTTCTCGATAATATCGGAGATATCAGGTGACTGAATTTCTAACTCAGACAAACCTTGGACGACTTCTAATGCTCCGGTATCAAGGGCACCCGCCTGAAGCAGAGATTGAGCGACTTCGTTCCGCCTTTGCTGAGCTTCGATCATTTGACGTTGACCAATCAGTTTTTTATACTGGTCCGTCTGTCCAATCTCAACTGCAGTCCCAGACTCATTCAAGCCCGGGGAATCCTCCCCGAGAGCGAGATGGAGCTTAGCCCCCTGAACAGAGGCGAACTCATGTGGGACTTGTGGCTCGGGAGTACCGAGGGACAAGAGAGGACGACGTTCAACCGGCTGGACAGGGGCGCTTAGCTCAATCATGTTATTTCCTTACGCTGGAGTTCCCCAGACACGACTAAAGATGTCAGAATTCTGGGAGAATAGATTACCAATACCTTGGATAGCATTACCAAGAGAGGCTTGAGTATTACCTTGGGAGATCTGACGGTTCGCTTGGAACATCTGAGAGCCGATCTGTTGGCCCTGATTGATCCCTTGGACGTTCGAGGCAGCCTGTGCAGTGACCTGTGACTGACCCCCTTGGATACCAGAGCCACCTTCAGCTCCCTGCGCTGTAGCCTGTGCTAGAGCCTGTGAGCGGGCAATGATAGCCTGTCGGACGGTCTGTCTTCGATCTCTGGCTGCTTGGAGGTTCATCTGGCGTTCACGGAGCCTCTCAGCACGCTCGGCGCCAGCAGCAGCCTTCTTCTGTCCCATATAAGACAGAGCGGTACCTGCGAGACCTACACCTGCTGAGAGAAGGCCACCGAAGCCACCAGCAGCGGAACCAAGAGCACCGATACCTGAAGCAGCAGCTCCGATACCGGAAGCAGCAGCACCGATGACAGATGCGATAGCAGAAAATACAGCCATTAGTAAACTCCGTTTACGTCATAGTGAGCAAAGCTCATTCTTTTAGACTTTCAAAATCTTGAGGTAGGAGGATTCGACTTGAAGATACCCACGTTTCTTATAGAACTCATCGAGGGCTGGAGATACCCCCGGAAGGTAGGCTCCTTGTATACAGTCCGCCCCTATACGTTTGCACCAATCCTCGTAGGCTTCGTATATAAGGACAGACGCTCGGGTTTTACGATGTTCCGGCTCAATCCACCAACCAAGCTCCATTCCGACAAGCGAAGTGGAGAATACTGGCTCAGCAACGGTTCCGACGAGGAATCCTACAGGGTTATCTTCTACGAGAGCAACCAAAACTACGTACTTGGGGGATATGATCGCTGTCCTGAGAAACTCGATGCCCTTAGCTTGGGAGAATTTGATACTCTTGTAATTCGAAGCGCGATGAAAGTTCCTCGCAAAGGAGAGGAGGGTTGGTATATCCTCATCCCTCGCGAGCCTTAAGTATTTACTGACATTCTTCATCAAGGTGTCTGTCCTGCTGTTTCGAAACTCGACCAACCAACGATATTAAAAGGAGCATCACCAATTGATTCGAATCGATATTGCAATGACTTCCCCTTCCCACGGAATTTCAGACGACGAATTGTGTACTCTTGAAGAGGTCGTTCACCGTATATTTGGTAATAATTTGATCGTCGTGCTCCGTAGTCCCAAATACCGTACCACGAAAGTTTGGTACCCGGGATCTCCCGAAACACTACTGCAATCGTGGAGGCTTGGAATGGCCGAAGAAGTTCAGCACGAACTCGATGGCCTGAAACTCCATATGAAGAGTAGCTCTCAGTCCCCCAGTCCTTCATGTCCGAACGACGAAGTTCAGCATAAGAGAACGCCCCATCTTGGATAAACCCGAACTTGAAGACTTCGGTCAGAGGAGAGAAGACCTCGACGTCTGTCGTGACAACAACCCCGGAGACAGTGACGTTCACGAGGTCGACAGTGACATTCTCTGGGTCAACAGATACTGTCGAGCCATACGTACCGACGATCCCACAGACTTGAGCTACAGAGTTATCAAGGGTGAACGGATAGAAGGCTCGGGAGATCGCGTTGAATTCAAGGATTCGTTCGTATCGATACCCAGCATCATCCTCAAGGGAATATAACCATCGGACGATTTGTTCCTTCTTGTTGTAACAACCTTTGATATACGGGATGTTCTCAGCAGGAATACTCTCTAGGAGAGACTGGATCGTAGTCTTGGAAATATTCTGGACAACAAAGGAGACACCGATTTGGTCTTTCCCCAGCGCGTAAAGTCCGTCTTGGTTGATCCACATAAGTCCACCATCTATTTCGACGATAGAGAGTGGAGAGTTGACACCAATCGAGGAGACATATTCTACCGTATAGTTGGTAGCCCTGAATGGTCCGTTATCGGAACCCCGAACTGCAAAGTGGCCATTGGTACCTTGGATTATAAGAGAGTCTCCGACGACTCTCATCGAGACGACCTTTTCTACCGCTGGCAGAGATAAAGTACCTCCGTCAGTATCGAGTAGATCGAAGATCGTTTCTGACGTCGGATCGTTTACTTGGTAGCATTTCCCGAACTGATCATCTCTTTCGATAATCTGAGAGAAGTATACCGTGTCAGAATATCCGTCCTGCGCGACACCCGCGTAGAAGACACGACCGGCGTAGAACGAGATACAAGACGGTCTCGCGAGTCCTGAGGTTTCTGTCGGGACCCCCGAGACTCCAGTCTTACTCGTGCGGTTGATATTAAAGGCATTGTATATGTAATGACCCTTCGGTGCAGGAGTATTACCTAGAGTAAACTGACTAGGACCTGTGAGTGGGATACCTTCTGATCGCTCGTAAGTCTCCTTAAACGAAGCGATTTCTCTGGAGTCTTTGTAGACCCACCAAATATCAGCATTCGACGGAAAATCGTCTCGGGTATCACCCCAAGCTGTCAATACGTTTCTGGGGTTACTGTCCCCATCGACAATAGCATCGACATACCAACCCTGATTGAGAAGATTATAATTATGAAGAGTGGAAAGCGTAGTTGGACGTTCGTCAATCTCGAGGGTGTCGTCCACACCTTGAAGATCTCTAATCTCTACTCTGATGCGAGTGGGTGTGACCTCTTCAGTATCAGGATCATACGACACAGCGAAAGGGTCGCAGAATGGGTGAGCGACGAAAAGGAACCCTTTACCAGAAGTGAATTGGCAAGGTTGATTCAATTGTGCCGCCGTCGCCCCACTGACACCGAATGTCGACAGATTTATCGAATCTGTAATCAATCCCTCAGATACGGAGGCGTTACCCGAGGTTTTAAAGAAGGATAGACGACGACCGAGCTGTTGGACGATAAAAGAGATCGTGCCGTTGTTCCCGACAGAAGCCCATCGATACTCGACGACAGCACCGGGATTCCCGAGTGGTCCTGAGTTTACAGGATGGAGAATCCCACCACCTTCGATGTCGATACCCGGACGACGATAGACATCCCCGAGTTCCGAGAAGATCACGTTGTCGCACTCGGTCACAGCATTCTCGGGGAAATTCATTGCTGTAAATTCAGTAATCAAACCCCGAGTGAAGTTCGATTCGACAGACGTCATTGCTCCTCTGGGCATCTTAGATCCTTTCGCAGCGAAGCTGCATTATAGCCCAAGGGGCTTACTTCTTGAGATAATTCTGTAGAGCTAGAGCAGCGAAGCTGGACTCTGTAAACGCTTTATCGAGTTCCTTAGGAGTCGTACCCTTGGTCTTTTTTATGAACCAGAAACCATGAGGGTCTCTACGTTCTAGGGTATAATCCCCCAAGATCCGAATATTCTTTTCGATCTGGTCAAAGGTGAACAATATGAATTCCTTCCGAATGAATAACGACGCTGCTGGGAAGTCCCGTTGGCTGCCGTATCCGATTTATCTTTTTGCGCCTTTACCCACTGACGACGAGCTGTCTGAGCTGCTACGGGGTTCTGAACTTGCTTCAACTCTTGGAAACAGACGATTTTTGACTGCTCTAGGAGAAGTTGAAATTGTCGAGGATCCAGATCAGGGACGAACGAGTTTTCGATGCGAAACTCTGGAACTAGCAGACCATATCCTAGAGTACGTGCTTCCTCGACTGTATTACTCGTTCCCGCGTCGAACGAATCAAAAATAAACGTTCGGTCACCAGTGATGAAGTAGTAATTAGGTTGTCTGTCGTCTCGGTAACGGAGGGTTACATCCTTGCCGTCGAGGTTGACAACCATCGAATGGACATGCTCATCATCGGAGTCCATGCCAGTCTGACGTGATAGAAAGTCGAGGATTTCAAGTCGATCAAGTTCTGCCCAATTAGGTGGTTCACCTAGATCAGAACAATCATACTTGATCCAATCAAAGGTGACTACTCGTTCAGGTAGAGTCATGAGTGTAGGTTTAGTGTCGTCAGTCGATGCGTCTAGACCAAACAACCCTTTTGATTCAGGAAACTCTAGATGACCTACTAGATCGAAGTAGCAACCTTTGACTATGTTTGCGACATCAAGTGCTTCTTGAGTTTCCCCGACGGACTGAACGACATCTGACTCCATCGAAGCCAGTAGTCTTTGTACGATTTCGAGTAAGCTATACCGCACGGGGATCTCCTTTAGCGTTTAAAAAGTTCATACACAGTATATAGAGTAACGATGCCCCCCGCAAGGACGAGAAGGAAATTCCTGAACCAGCTTCCAAACCAGCTCAAGGCTTTCTCCCTCTCGATCATCTTGCGTATTACTTCGAGCTCGTCTTTGTCGAACTCGTTCTCCATAATTTACTTCTTCGTATTCGCAGCCGCGAACCAAGCACCGACAGCAGCACCGATGATATTTACGATGGCTGTCTGGAAAGTAGGGTCGGAGACGATTGGACCAAGGACTGTAGGATCGACAGCCTGTGCGACAAGAGCACCGATACCGGCACCCCAAGCCTTCGAATTCTCACTAAAGACTTTAGAGAACATAGTGACAAGAATACTCATATTTGTTTCCTTTTCTGGTTCAAAAACGGGACGATTGTCCCAAGCTTCGAGCGCCCTCTTCGCCCAGATTACTCGTGAGTCAAGATGAGGAATACCCGGACGAAGAAACTTCTTCATGAAGACTTCGACCTTCTCTTCAAGACCTTTTGCAGCCTTGAGTTCTGGGATGACCTTCCCCTCTGGACCCTTTAGTTCAACGAAGAGGAACTTATAATTCGTCTCCATGTCAGCAGGACTGTATCCATGACGCTTGCAGTACTCTTCGTATTCGCGTCTTCGAGGTCCAGTCCATTGCATAATCCCGTAACCACCACGAGAACCGGGGACCACAGGTTTCAACTCCTGAAGGCTCTTGAAGCCCCCAGATTCATGACCTGCATTACCGATTACGGCAGCAGAGTCTTCAAGA